>CM061749.1:351274269-352474269 GCA_030979885.1 Lolium multiflorum | reverse complement strand
CTTGAATCGTAGAGTCGAGTAAATCTCCATCATAAAAACCAAAGTATGTGTTTACCATAACGATTATTTTTCTCAATGTCTATTTTGTACAGGGATATTGGTAAATGAGGCTGGTTCATCTGACGGACCAGGTACTAGTTAAATGCTCTTGTGACAAATCCGCACAAACCTACTTCAAGCTCGAGTCCCTGGACTCGAACGTGGGATACTGGCGTAATTCGACATGCGCCGCTTAAGGACTTATCATTATCGAATTCCAGCTTTATTTTATCGAGTACCCAACGTGTCCATCGGGATTTTTCTTCACATCTGTTGATGCGGATAAAGTGGGAGAACGCATTCGGGTGCGATGCCACGCCACACAGGACGGATCCTGGGGTCTTACCTTCGCACTCTTTTTTCGAGTAACGGCATTCAGAGTTGTAGCCGCGGCGGACGCGCTCTGAGAATATATTGTCAAGTGCCTTTGTTCGGCTGATGGAATACCTCATTCCTTCGAGATGATATATTTACATTGAATAATATCTTGATCTCACGATGGGAGTACATGACGAGTTATGTATAACTCGAAGATGTACGAAAATTTCTTCGAATGCAGCTCTTTATATTGTCTTGGCACACCTTCTTTCTCTTTTTCTTCCTCTTTTTTTTATCATCGGGTGCGCGACCAGCGCTCCCGATGGGAGTAGCCCCCCGAGGCTACAGCCGAGTGTTTGCACTTGGTTGTAGGCTCAACTTATGTTATCCAACCACTCTATTTTTTATCCTTCACTCGCATTTTTTGTTCTCTCTTTCCCTTTTTATTTCGTCGGGTGCGCGACCAGCGCTCCCGATGGGAGTAGCCCCCGAGGCAACAACTGAGTATTTGTACTTGGTTGTAGGCTCAACTTCTGTTATCTTGCCACTCTATATTTTCATCTTTACCTCTTATCAGAAGATTTTTCAATGCTTCTGATAAGAGTAGCCCCCGAGCATGTGAACAGGTGCTTGCATATGAACATAGGCTCCCGAAACTTTTCAAGCATGTATTGCTGCAACTCCCGAAGTTTTCCTCCCATTATATTTTGCTTCACCTCTCGAAGCTTTTCTTACTGTGACGTCGCTGCTGATGACAACCACGTATGGCCACCTCGGTAAGACACGACTCCTAGCGAACCACTGTTCCATGGGTCCAAAGCTCTGCACTTCCTCCACGTCGCGCTGGTGGGGCGCACACGTCCTCCGGAATTCCCGGCACGCGCGCGGTAACTTCCGCTCAGTAAAATTAAGCTGGAAAGACCATTTTACCACTTGGACACACGTAAGGTTCAGAATCCTTCCCTTTTCATCCGACGGCTGAGCGCATCGTCTTCTTCCTATAACTTGGACCCTTGTCCTCACTTTTCCCCCTTCGCTGCGCCGCACAACTTCTCTCTCTCTGTTCTCCTTCCTCCTCGAGCACCTCACGCGCGCGTCCTCTGCTGCCTAACTGTTAATTCAGCCGCACTTCCGCCATGGGTCAGCGCTCCAAGCAGTGCAGGAACCATGCCCCAGGCACCGAGGAGCGTACGGAGAGAAAGAAGATCTCCGGATGGGAGAGGTCAAAACTCTCCGCGAAGCATAAGAAGATGCTGAAGAAGATGGGCCTGCTCAACAATGAAGCTATGAGGATGCCAGGAGACGAGAGTTCTCCCCATCCTCCATCTGGTTTCCGGGTAATTTTTGTTGACTTCCTCATTCGCGGCCTCTCCCTTCCTGTTCACAAATTTCTTCGAGGCCTCCTTTTTATCTACAGGATCCAGCTGCACCAGCTGACCCCCAATTCTCTCCTTCATATCTCCATCTTCATTACTCTCTGTGAGTGCTTCTTGGGGATCCACCCTCATTGGGGCCTCTGGAAGCGCATCTTTTACTTTCGCCGCAACAACTCGAGGAACACCATCTACAACGTAGGTGGTGTGTGCATCTGCGTTCGTCCGGATGCCGGCTATTTTGATGTGAAGATCGCCGACTCCGTCCAAGGTTGGCGGAAAAAGTGGCTTTACGTGAAGGATGCTTTCTCGGCTGGTCAGCAATACAGCCTTGCCCCTTTCGATGCTGCCGAAGAACCTCAAAGGCGCAGAGCCTGGGATGCAGAGGCCACAGATGAAGAAAAGGCGGCTACCAACGCACTAATTTCTTGCATCCAGGAGCTCCAAAACACCTATGGGGCGGAATTGTCGGGTGTGCAGATTATTGCACATTTTCTGCGGATTCGAGTACAGCCTCTACAAGCTCGCAAAAGTCCGCTTTGGACGTACTCGGGTGCTGAAGATTCTGTCATGGTTTCCGAGGATCTTTCCTTTACAGATTTGGAGAAACTTGTCCGCCGCTTCACCTCCTTGAGAAAGAATCACAACGTTCCTTCTTCCTGCCGCGTGGTACCATTCAGTGGTAACCACGCCCTTCCCGAAGTAAGTGCTATCTTTTTGAATTGTACTTCTATTTTTCGACTGCAATTGTTCTTCATTTTTTTGGTAATTTCCCCTCTCGTTCTTTTTTTTTGTCTGTAGAACCATCAATCTCTTTCTTCTCTTCCCCCGCTACCGGAAGGTAGGGAAGTGGATGAGCGAGCCGTTGTCACCGATGACTCACAAGAATCCTCCGTTCTTGAGAGTGAACCCGCAGAATCTCAAAGAACTGCGGGTTCCTCTGACAAAGATTTGGAATCAGAGCAGCACTCTGAGTCCACTCAATCCGTTTCTCCTCCTCCTGCTGCTTCTCCGAAAAAACGCAAGAGGAAAAGAGACGATGACGAAGAAGATTCCGGCGCATCTAAACCCGTCGGAACAGCCGCCGAAGAATCTTCTCCCGAAGACCAAGAAATCTTCGACCCCTACGCCATGACCGGCGCCGTTAGCTCGTAAGTTGCTCTTTCTTGTCTCTTCCTCTCTTCTTTCTTTTGGTTTTCGTATATTTATCTTACTGCAATATTGACAGAGCTGACGAAGAGGAGGTGGAACCCAAAGCACATGGGCCAGCTAACACGAGCACCTCCAACACGTTGGTCCTTTCTGAGGATCCTCGTGTCACGCCAGAAATGTTGCCACCCCCGCAAGTTGATCCAGAAGCGTCGACTCCAGTGCCCAGCCCCCGAGGACCAAAGAAGAAGAAAATGAAAATCGGGGCTGCTGCTCTGCCCGGGCGTTCGGTTTGTTCGGTTTGCTCGGTCCGGTCTTTTCGGTCTTCTAGAATTTCGGTTATCCAAAAACGCTACCCATATTACATTCGGTCTTTCCGGTCTTTCCGTATTCGGTCTTCGGTCTTTTCGGTTCGGTCTTCGGTCATGACCATATAGACCAAAAAGAGAATATGGCAGCACAAGTATATAAGAAATGGCAGCACAACACGATGATCATTACAAGCACTCCAATTTATGATTTGCGGTACAAAAACTAAACAAGTATTTCACTTGTCATTCCCTTTACATTTGCAGTACAAAATGACAGTACAAGTATATAAAAAATTGGTTCAGCACGTCCTCATGTACAATATTGGTTCAGCTCATTCTCGGATTCTTGTCATCTACAAAAACGCAGCAGAGAAATATCTTATTCATTCTCCATTCATCAGTGCGGAACACACAGGGATACAACAAAAGTGACCGGCAAAATTAAATTGAAAATAATAGTCTAAATCACACAGGAGCTGAAAAAATCGTCTATATCACACAGGAGCTGAAAAAATTGAGAATCGCGGCAGCTCAACCTTATTCAATCCATCAGCCAAATCAAAGGGCAACTCGTATTTGTATGGGGAAACAACTATCGTACTGTTTACAGCAGTCTACAGAGTAGTCTAGAAGAAGATTGGAAAAGGCAAGGGAAGGTTCTTACCGTGAGTGTGGTGGCAGGGATCCACAGACTGGACCATGACTGTGAGTCCGTGAGGATGGTGGGCTGGCGGCCAGGTGGTGTGGCGCAGAGCTTGCAGCTGCCGGCGACCGGGGCTTGAGCTGTGCGGCGGCGCGACGCGGCGCTAGGGCATGTCGTCTATCCTCTGCCTGTGGCTAGGTCAGGGAGGAAAGAAGTGAGAAGACACGAATAGGGAAGACTCCAAAACTGGGCCTCCATGGGCTGCACGCGGGACTAATTCCTTTCTCTGCGAAGAAAAGTCGGTCGCTTCGGTCGCATCGGTCTCCTCCTCGAGATGACCGAACAGCCCAAACAAATTTCGGTTAGCTGATTCCCAGGACCGATCAGGAACCGAAGACCGAATTTTCAGGCTAATTCGGGTTCGGTCCTGGTTTTTTCGGGTTCGGTCTTCGGTTTCGGTTTTTTGTGCCCGGCCAGAGCTGCTGCCGACCAAGAAATCGCCGCCGGGAGTATGTCAATTCCTCTCCTTGACGATGTAAGTTACCTATTCCTACTTGTCGTCTTTTTTGCTCAATCAAGCGATCTTCTGCTGTTGTGTACTATATTCCTTTCTTGTCAACTTTTTGCAGCTCTTGATGAAGGAATTTGTCAGCTTCGGCTCCCGATTTATCGGATTTCGCGACGAGGCCGCATCTTTAAGAGGTGAAACATTGACGCTCTTTGCACTTTGTGCATTCCTATCTTGTTTTTCCATCTTCTCTTACCTTTTTCTTTCAGATGCGCTACATTGTGTCGAAGAACGTGCCAGATCTGGAGGCCAAGCTCAATGCCAGCGAGGAAGCTCGCAAGAGGGCTGAAAAGGATGCTGCCAGTGTCGAAGACCTTCGCCAAAGACTTCAAGCTGCGGAGGATGCTTTGAGCGACAGGGAGGCCAAACAGGTCGAACGCGAGAATGATATAACGACGCGCATTGAGACGCAATCCCGAAGATTTTCGAGTAATACTATCTTTCCTTTTGTCGTACCACTTTTCTTTGTGCTTTAATTATTTTGGTGTTAACAAAGTCCTGTTCTTCTCCAGCAGGGAAAATGGGTGAGCAGTACACCTTGAGCCAAGAATCGGATGACTGTCTCCTGGACGCTCTCGGTATTCTTGAGTTGAACTGCGACCTGGCGCGCAAGTGCTTAACTTCTGCGCGAGATGCATTGAAGCGCATCTTCCCCCACTTCTTCCCGAGGGATACTCAACCCGAGGTTTTCTCCCAGCTTGCCCATCATTTTCTGGCAGAAGATGATCCAGCTTTGGCCTATCATCAAGCTAGCTTGAAGATTGGAGTCGAAGGGACCATCGCTCTAGTGGCGGCCACCGGACAGGAGGTCAACTGGGTGAAAGCTGCTGCTCCCCAGGATTTGAATGCTAAGAAGTGGAAGGCCTTCGTGAAGGGCGCCAAGCTTTACTCGAAGAAGCCTTCCTCGACCCGAAGTCTTCGGCCTCTGCTAGTACTGCCAAAACGGAGGTCAAGTAGACCAACTTGCACTTCCTTTATTTTCCTTTTTGTAGATAGAGTCGCCTTTTGCTGCTCCCGATCATTTGTGTGGGCTTATTATAAGCCGTATTTTGTAAAGAATCATTCATGTAATGTACTCTGAATATGAATGAACAAACACGTCTTGCCGAATGATTGATATCGATATTTTCTTTTTTTCCAGTTAATTTTTGACAACTATTCTAGTGCTGGTCCTTCCGACGTTTCTCCTGCTACTTCACACTCTGCGAGGGTTTCTGGCCACGTCTCCTTGGATGTTTCCTCGTGTCCTGGTCTGATCCAGAAAGAACTTGCTGACTTACGCCAACAACTACAGTCGATGAAAAAACAAACCAAACTTGCTCTAGAACAATCGCGAAAATCTTCGGATCGGGAACAAGCAGCTCTTTGTCAGGCGAAAGAATCTTTTGAACTAAAAGAAATTGCGGCTGCCAATGCTGCTTCATCTGCTCATCGCGAAAAATATATGCTGGATCTTATAACCGATGCAAGCCAGGATATGGCCGGTACGTGCTTCGTATTCTGGTACCTCCTTTATGTGGTTATGTTTACCTCTTTGTCATGCTGATGTCCTCTCTCGTCCCTTCTAGGTGCATTTGTTGATGCTGCTGCCGAAGAACAGAGGGTGAATTCGCGAGTTGACAATCTTCTTCGCCTTGCTAGAGACAATGATACTGATTTTTGGGCAGATGAAACTCGGTGTCCCCGTATTATTATATTCCAAGACCGCGCTACCCAAGTTCGGGATTTTCTTGATTTCTGCAATAGCACCTTGGCCATGGTTTATAATGCCATGTTTCCTCGCATGCAATCCTCAACCTGAGAATCTTACCGAGCTTATGGGAAAATTCAGAGATGTGCGTAACATGCATGACTTCGTGAAGGCTCAGATGTTAGCTGACGCGAAATTAGCTTTGATCTTCATGCGCATCTGCAACTCGAAGTTGGATCTTGACAAGCTTGTTGATCATGTTTTCCTTAGGCTGTCGAGGAGGAGGATAAACATTGATCGACATAATGTAGCTGCAACACCTATTGCCAAAAGAATAATTGATGAACTTCTTCGAGTAGATGCTACTTTCTTTCAAGAATACTGATACGATGATTCCACTCGAGAGATACTTTCTGCAAGAGAAAACATAGATAGGTTGATATAAACATTCTTATATTTACTTTATGCGTGAGGCTTGGACCAAGACGCAGAGTTGTATATTTTGTTTGTCGTGTATGTTGTAAATTTCTGCGAGACATATATATAGTCAGAACAAACTCTGTTGTATTGTAATTTCTCATTTAGCCCCAGAGTATCTTGAGTGGCATGATTTTATCCATCTTTTCGCGAGGTTGTCGTGGAACCAAAGCGTTTATATTGCCAATTTCTTGCCTGGACTCGAATATGTTGTAAATTTGCAGGTTCTAGCCCCCGAGCATTGCTTTGTAACACAGGTAAAAATATATATAATCACTATTTTTATTTCAACCATGCTATATTGAAGTATCGCAAGCCCGCCTCATTAAAAACCTTTCAGTCCCACTCGGTGCCCTGAAAGGAAAAGAGTGCTTCTGAAAAGTTGCGAGCTGTTCAGGTACAATGTATGTTTACGTAGTTGCTACTATATTGGCTCTTCTCTATGCGTAGAAACGTCGCAACTGCGCAACGTTCCACGGGTTCCCTTCTTCTTTGCCTGACTTCTTGTCCTTTAGTAGATATGCTCCTCCTGGGATAACTTCTGTGACGATGTAAGGTCCTACCCATGGTGATTTCAGCTTTTCATGACTATCCTGTGTGAGCCGAAGAACTAGATCGCCAACCTTGAAGGATCTGGGCCACAAACGTTGACTGTGGTAGTTTTTGAGATTTTGCTGATACGAACTTACTCTCGAGAGCACCACATCTCTTGCTTCATCCAGTGCGTCCACATCATCTTCAAGCGCCTTCTGTGCAACCTCTTCGTCATATTCCACGACTCTGGGAGTTGTGCTCTATTTCTATCGGGAGTACTGCTTCAGCACCATGGACTAGGAAGAATGGAGTTTCTTGAGTTGCTGCATTGGGACTTGTTCGCAAGCTCCATAGGACATTGGGTAACTCGTCGACCCACGTATGCTTCACTTTTTCGAGTGGTGTCAACAAACGTTTCTTGATGCCGCCACATATAAGGCCGTTTGCTTTTTCGACTTGGCCATTGGTTTGTGGGTGCGCGACAGACGCGAACTGCAACTTGATGCCTACACCTTCACAGTAGTCCTTGAATTCTCGTGAAGTGAAATTGCTGCCGTTGTCTGTGACTATGCTGTTGGGGACGCTGAACCGAAAAACTATCCCCTTAACATAATTTACCGTTGATGTTGCATCTGCCGAAGTTACTGGTTTTGCTTCAATCCACTTGGTGAACTTATCGACTGCCACCAGCAAGTATACGTGTCCTCCTGGACAAGACTTGTGCAATTGTCCTACCATATCGAGCTCCCATTGCGCGAAAGGCCATGACAAAGGTATTGGCATTAATTCTGCGGCTGGAGAGTGAGGTTTGGCCGCGAATCGTTGGCAAGCTTCACAAGTACGCACAATTTCCTTCGCATCTTCTATGGCTGACAACCAGTAAAACCCAGCTTGAAAGGCCTTGGCTGCAATTGCTCGACTGCTTGCGTGGTGGCCGCATATGCCTCCGTGTATATCCTTGAGTATGGTGCGCCCTTCTTCGGGTGTAACGCACGTCTGCAACACGCCTGATATGCTTCGTTTGTATAGTTCTCCCTTGACAACAGTAAACGGCTTGGATCGTCGGATGACTCTCCTTGCCTCCACTGGATCTTCAGGTATCTCTTTTCTTGTGATGTAAGCCAAGTATGATTGCATCCACGGTATTTCTATCATCATAACTTCCTCTGGTTCTTCCTCTTCCTCAGAAACGTGAAATTCTAGGGCTGCTGCAGCCCACGAGCCTTTCTTGGGATTATCCTTTTTCTTCGACTGTTTTGGGGCCGTTTTCTTTGGCTTGGTTGACCTTTCACTGATCTCCTCCCAAAAAACTCCAGGTGGTATGGGTAAGCACTGCGACCCGATGTTTGCCAAAACGTCGGCTTCGTCGTTACTGAGTCTGCTAACATGATTTACCTCGTAGCCGTCGAAGGTTTTCTCGAGTTCGTTATATACCTCCTTATATGCTATCATGCTGTCGTTGACTGCGTCGCATTTGTTCATCACTTGTTGTGCCACCAGCTGAGAGTCGCCAAATATTTTGAGGCGAGTAGCGCCACACGCCTTTGCCATCTTCATCCCGTGAATGAGGGCTTCATATTCTGCTTCGTTCTTTGATGCATTTGGGAAGGTCATCCGCAGTATATACTTCATCTTGTCACCTTGCGGTGACACAAGTACTACGCCTGCTCCAGCCCCTTCTAACCTCTTGGACCCGTCGAAGTTCATGTGCCACGTACTTGACAAATCTGGAGGTCCTGTATTTTGGAGTTCCATCCACTCTGCGATGAAGTCTGGCATAATTTGTGACTTTAGGGCTTTCCTTTTGTTCATATGTGATGTCCAGGGGGAAAAGTTCGATTCCCCAAAGGGAGACATGTCCTGTAGCTTCTAGATTGTTTAAAATATTCAAGAGGGGCGCCTCGTTGACCACTATTATTGGGGTGCCAAAAAATAGTGCCTTAGCTTTCTTGCTGACATGAATACTCCGTATGCCAACTTCTGATATTGCGGGTAGCGCTGTTTAGATGGTGATAGGACTTTGCTTAGGAAATATACTGGCCGCTGAACTCCATGAATTTTTCCCTCTTCTTCTCTTTCTACCACGAGTACTGTGCTGACCACTTGAGGTGTGGCTGCAACGTATAGTAACAACGGCTCCTTGTCTCGTGGCGCCACCAATACTGGTGGTGTCGAGATTGTGCGCTTCAGGTGCTCGAAAGCTTTGTCTGCTTCTTCGTTCCACTCGAACTTTTCTCCTTGCTTGATGAACGCGTAAAAGGGCAACGCTTTTTCTCCCAACCTGGCGACGAATCTGCTAAATGCTGCGACTCGCCCCATTAGCTGCTGTATCTCCTTGAGCTTGGTTGGTTTTATCATTGTTAGGATAGCTTGTATTTTCTCTGGATTGGCCTCGATCCCTCTGGCTAATACCAAGTATCCGAGGAGTTCTCCCGCAGGAACACCAAAGGAACATTTTGTCGGGTTCAGCTTCAAGCGGAACTTGTCGAGGTTTTCGAAAGTTTCTCGCAGATCATCAATGAGGGATGACCCTTGCTTTGTTGTAATGACCACGTCGTCGATATATACTTGGACGTTCTTGCCAATCTGCGTGGCTAAGCACTTATGCATCATCCTCTGGTACGTTGCTCCCGCGTTTTTCAACCCGAAGGGCATTGTTGTGTAACAATACACGCCATACAGGGTAATGAAAGCTGTTTTGACTTCATCTTCTTCTTTTAGTCGAATCTGGTTGTAACCAGAGTATGCATCTAGGAAGGAAAGACGTTCGTAGCCTGCCGTGGAGTCGATAATTTGATCGATCCTTGGGAGGGGAAAGTGATCCTTTGGACAATGTTTATTGAGACATGTAAAATCGATGCACATGCGAAGGACTTCAGTGTTTTTCTTGGGGACCAAGACTGGGTTGGCGATCCACGTTGCTTCAGTTTTCAACTCCTTGATGAAACCAGCTTCTTGGAGTCGATGGATTTCAGATAACATGGCTTTGCGGTCTGGCTCCGAAAAACGCCGCAAAGGTTGTCGAATAGGTCTAGCTCTCGGGTCTAGATTAAGGGCGTGCTCGGCAAGTTCCCTGGGTACTCCTGGCATGTCAGCTGGGCACCATGCAAAGATTTCCCAGCGCTCACGGAGGAACTCGATGAGCGTGCTTTCCTATGCGCTATCCATGTTGGTAGCGATTGATGTCGTCTTTTTAGGATCTATCGGGTGGATCTGTATCTCCTTTGAATCCTTGGAGGTGTCGAAAGCTTGCTCCTGCAAGGATCTACCTCCATCTGGTAACACATCATGATCAGTGGTTAGCTTCGATTCCTCGTATTCAGCTTGCATCCCGAATGTTTCAGACAGCTTGTGAAAGTCCTTGTCGCACTTATCCGCCAAAGCAAAACTTCCTTTGACTGTAATTGGGCCCTTAGGTCCGGGTATCCTCCACAACAGATACATGTAATGCGGCACAGCCATGAATCTGGCGTATGCGGGTCGTCCCAATAGGGCATGATACTGTGATGGCCAGTCGATAACTTCGAATTCCAGCCTCTCCTTTCTGATGTTTTCCCATGTTCCAAACTGTACGTCCAATAGGATCTTGCCCAAAGGGTAATTCGGCTTCTCAGGTATGATATCGTGGAAACGCGTATCTGTTGGTGTTAGATTGGCCAATGATATGTTCATCTTTCGTAGTGTATCTGCGTACATGAGATTCAGACTGCTTCCTCCATCCACGAATATTCGGGAGACTTCGTATCCTTCGATGACCGCTGGTAATATCATTGCTGATTGTCCTGGTTGCGGAACTTGAGGAGGGTGATCATCCTGAGTGAATCCTATGGGCTATCCTGACAAATTGAGATCCTCGATAGTTGCTGGAGGTTTCGTTACTGCCATATAAACTTGTCGAGATATTAGCTTCTGTGACCTATTCAAAGGCCCGCCCTTATGTATCATCGACAGTGCTCCCCTTGTGTTTGTGAAACCATCATTAGCAGCTGGAGCTGCTGCTATTTGCAATTGACGCTGATTTGCACTCGTAATTGCGGGTGGTGGCGGTGGTGGTACATGTACCTCACTCCTTGGCCCTTGCACGTACCCTCTCCTTTCTGCCTCTGCTTGCTTGCTCTCTGTCACCCTTTGCAAGGCTTGAAAGGTTTGAAAGTCCTTCTGGAGGTGACCCGACAGTCTTCTTCCGTCGCTGTCGGCGTAAAAATGCATCTGACACGGCCCGTTCAACAGATCCTCGGGTGATACATTGTATGGCCTTGGAAACCCGGGTCGATTATTTTGCCTACTGGAGCCTGGTGCATCTCTGTGGTCACTTCGTTGATCGTTACTCATGTGATAATCATCACGATGATTTCCTCCGCTATTTCCTCGGAAGCCAGCTGATACTTGGCCGGGACCATCATAGTCTGTAAAGTTGCGGTAACATCGCCTATTTTGATTGTTGTTTCTGTTGCGATCTTCCTCGGGTGACCTTTGCCTCTTATTGTGAACAACATCCTCTTCGTCGGCCCAGCGATTCGCTATTTCCATGAGATCTGCTATTGTTCTCGGGTTGGATTTTCCACATTCTTCGATTAGGTCTCTCCTTCGGATTCCTGCGATGAACGCATCTATTGCTCTTTCATCAGACACATGCTCGGCCGAATTTTTGATGATGCTCCAGCGTTGGATATACGCTCTCATCGTTTCGTCCAACTTCTGCTTGCAAGTCCTTAGCTGCTCGATGGATGCTGGTTTTTTACAGGTGGACCTAAAGTTCCTCACGAATAAGTCCTCGAAAGTTTCCCAGCTGTCTATGGATCCTCCTGGCAATTTCTTCATCCAAGATCTTGCGGCTCCACTAAGGTCGACCTGGATGCTTTGCATAGCTGTTGCCCTTGTTCCACCCATCAGTATTACTGTCTCCAGATAATCTACCAGCCAATCTTCTGGATCTTGCAACCCGTCGAACTTTTTATAGTTGTCGGGTAATTTGAAACTGGACGGCACTCGAGTTTTGCGAACTCTTCGGGTAAAGCAAGGGAGCCCACACAGGTCTTTGTCGCTATCTTCTGGTGTACGCCGACGTTCACGTGCTCTGGTTTCACGATCTCTTTCCTCGCGTGCCCTATCCACTCGAGTTTGAGTTACGGTGTTTCTTGCGTCACCTTCTCTTGGAGCATCTCGCACATCTCGTGCTGCTGCCACAGTTTGTCGAGGACTATTTTGCCTTGGACTGTTTCTGCGTGGAGCACTTTCGGGTTGTGGTGCTATTTCTCTTCCTGCTAGTGCTGCCCCCATAACGCCGACTCCTGTCATGGCCATCTGGTACAATGACGCCCGAGGATCTCCTGGCTGGGGTTTGGATGCTAGTATGAAAGCTTGTGCCGCCAAATATCCTGCCTCTGGCGTTTTTGGTATTATATTTCCTCTTGTGTCTATTGACATGAAAGACATGTCGAGGTTCTGGATTAGGTTTTCCCGTTCTCCTTCGGGTATATCTGCCAATCTAGACCTTGCTCTTCCTCGATGCCCTCCTCCATTGTTTGCCGAACTTCCTGAGTGCCGGCTCAAGTTGTTTCTGCGCTCGCTGGACGCATCTGCCGCAGCTTTTCTTGCATCAAGTGTTCACCGAAGTTTTTCTAACTCGCGCCTAGAGCGTGCGATTTTGTATTGATATGCCTGAAGTGCTACCGGCGAAACTTGCGTGGTCATCGGCTCCGTGCAGTCCGTAGCCCTTGCCGCTCTATCCCATGCTTCCTGCGGCAAGCTCACTTTTTCACGTGGTTCGGTCCCGACATATTTTGCTCCTGTTCCACGCGTGAGATCTGCAGGATCGATGTACGGGTTGCCCAACTCATCGAAGGACTCCGATTCTTCGTCAGCTTCACGATTTGCTCCTGTGATGAAACAGATTTGATGTGTTTCTACCATGAAGTTTTCATCAGATTCAGGATCGGTGACACCGTCGTAACGATCGGCGAAGACCTCCCTGCTAGAAGTAGAGTTGTTGTCGCTGATGGAGTCAAAGTTGTTGCAACTTTCCGAGTCACTGTCCAGATCGGATCCTGTAAACGACCCGAACGTCATGTCGCCGAACAGATCGGCGATTGCCCCACCGTCGGTGGGCCCGGTGAAGCAAGGCCGCGAGACTTCTTCGCCTGACTCGACAGATGTTGTCGACGATCCCGAAAGATTGGACTTGGCCGCAGACGGTCCCGAAAAAATCGGTGCCGAAATACGGTGCGATCCCTCCTTCCCGACGAGAAAGCGAAAGCTCCCGAACGTCATCTCCGTCGAGTTATCTAGATGAGCATATGCATGCACACGAGCAGGATCGTGAGGAACAAAATCGACGAGATCGGGTTGCGCTTGTTTACCTCCTTTCATGATGTTGCTTGCTGCTGACGACGATGTTGATGATGTTGACTATGCCATTGAGATCAGGACCTTGTCGCCTCCAATTCCCACAGACGGCGCCAATTGATAAGGGATTAACTTGTCAATGCCTACGGATTGTAGACTTAGGGTTTCGTAAGAAGTAGAGGGCAAGTAGATCTCGAAGGTTTCAGCCGAAAACGTGCTCGACTAAAGATTATGGTGGTTCTGTTGACAATAGATTTGATCCTTTCTTTCTCCCTCGGCTCCCCTTTATATAGGAGGTGGAGCCGAGGCTTTTCATATCATACAAGTTACAAACTACGAGAGGCATATGGGCCTTTCCTATATTGCTATCATATTCCTACTACAACTCCACTTTCCTTAACCGAAGTTCTCTGGGCTTCCGAGCTGCTCAATCTTCGGGTCCATGGGCCTCTCGTCCTCTTCAGATAACCCGGGTACCTTATTCGGCATGTCTGTTAGGCATACCTATGTCACCCACGGCCTAAGTGCCTCTGGGACATCGAATCCCAGCACCTTGCTCGTCTCCCGGCACAAGCGCGGGAGCAGCAGTGGATGTAGACGGAGGGCCTCCCGGATGACAGGGCACAAGTAGGGCACCTCGCCGAGCCTATCCTCGACGAGACGATGACCATGCCACCGGCATCGAAGGCTTTTGATACGTCCCAAACGTATCTATAATTTTTGATGCTCCATGCTTGTTTTGTTACAATTCTTATATGTTTTATGTGCACTTTTCCACACTTTTTAGCATTTTCTGGGACTAACCTATTAAGTGCCGTTCCTATTTTGCTGTTTTTGTGTTTCGAAAAGTTGTACATGAAAGTTTCTCGGAATTGGACGAAACAAAAGCCCAGTCTTATTTTTCCGGGACGAAGACGGAGCCGAAGGACACGCGGAGAGCTACCACGTGGCAGTACATAGGGCAGGCGCCCCACCTTGGCCGCGCCTAGCCCATCTCGGCGCCTCGTCGCCTCGTTTGCTCCGCCCTTCCGCCTATTTATTCCTCGTATCGGGAAACCCCAGACGAGAGCCTCCATCCACGAAAAGTTCCGAGCCGCCGTCCCGAAACCCCGGTTCGGGAGGGTTCTGCAGTCCATCCGGCCCTGCCGGAGAGGGAAATCACGCCGGAGGCCTCTACATCGCCATGTCTTCATCCGAGGTGATGCGTGAGTAGTCCTCCACGGGACCATGGGTCCATAGCAGTAGCTAGATGGCTGTCCTCTCCTTGTTGTGCTTCATGTATAGATCTTGTGAGCTGCCTAACATGATCAAGATCATCTATTTGTAATTGCTACATGTTGGTTTGATGTGGATCCGATTTATAGAGAGATTGCTTTGGTTGAGATTATGTATTATGTTATTATGATCTTGCATGCTCTCCGTTTCTAGTAGATGCTCTGGCCAAGTAGATGCTAGCGACTCCAAGAGGGAGTATTTATGCTCGATAGTGGGTTCATGCCTCTATTTAACCATGGGAAGTGACCTTGTTCTCTACGGTTGTAGATGTGCTGTTGCTACTAGGGAGAAAACAGCGGTGTTATATTCAAGGGTAGTTTCATCGTTTACTTTACACACTGCTTAAAGCGATAGTCCGTTGCTTGCAACTTAATACTGAGGGTGTCGCGGATGCAATCCTGAAGGTGGATTATTAGTCATAGATGCGGTTGGATTACGGTCTATGTATATTGTTGTAATGCCCGCATACTTTCATAGCATGTATTCTGCACCAACCATTAGCGTAGAATCTCTGTTTGCCAATTGCCCATCTGTAATTTGTTTACCCTATATTTAATTATTGGGGAGGCGCCTCTAGTGAACTGTGGACCCCGGTCCTTCTTCTTTTAATTGCAATCTTCTACAACATTTTTCTGTTCTGTTCTCTGCAAACAATTCTTTTTCCACACGGTTCGTTTAATCCTTTGTTTTCAGCAAAACTAGTGAGCTTGACAACTTCGCTGAAAGTTGGGGACAAAGTACTTGGTTGTTTGTGTGCAGGTCTCCACGTTGCGCTGACGCAGTGCGCCCTGCCACGAGTTGGTTCTCAACACCTCGGGAGAGAACGTTTTTCTCCTACTGGTCAGATAAACCTTGGTTTCTTACTGAGGGAAAACTTCCTGCTGTGCTCATCATACATTCCTCTTGGGGTTTCACTCAACGTTGCGCATAAATTCTCCTTCATCAACTCCGCGCCCAGCAAGACTTTTTCTGGCGCCGTTGCCGGGGAGAAAAGCATCTCTTCTATGAGGGGAGTCTCTCACTCTCAACTCTTTTACTTTGTTATTGTTTTGCTTGCATAATTTATTTTTATCTTGTTTGCATTTTATATCGAAAATCCAAAAAAATTAGTATAGTTTTTATTTGTGTTGTTTACGTTACTTTGCAAAATGTATGTCCCTAAGGCACCCAAACCAAAAACCCGTGATATGTTTAAATTTGATAAAACTTTTAGTGCAACTAAGAGTAAATTGCATGTTGAATCTTCAGAGGTGTCTAAGGTACTTGATGGTACAAATGGTGTTTTGGAAGAAGTAATTGATCTTAATGATTTCTCTCTTGACAATACTTGATTTGCACCCTTTCTGCGCCTAGCTCAAAGGCGTTAAAGAAAAGCGCTTATGGGAGACAACCCATGTTTTATTTCTATTATTTTTGCTTTGTTGAGTCTTGGAAGTTATTGCTACTGTAATAACCTCTCCTTATCGTTTTTATTTCGTTTTTGTGCCAAGGGTAGCCTCTAATAGAAAGAAAGCAGTGTTTGGGGTATTTGCAATTCTGAAATAGATTTTGTGCTGGTCACGAAAAAAATTATTACAAATTTCCAGAACGTTATTTTCAGCTGAATTTTTTTTTACTTATGCCCCAGTATGTTAGCTAACTTTCGTTAGTTTAGCATTTTTCGATTTGAGCAACAGAACTATTTCTTTAATTACGATCTCTGCCTGCTGATCTGTTTTGACAGATTTCTGCCATGTTTTGCATTTGCGTCTTATGCTTCGTCTTTTTGAGTTCTTTTGTGAAAAAGAGCTTTGGGAAGAAGTAGCTACAGTAGCATATGTTAAAATGAGTGTTTGATATGTGCCATTACTGAAGCCTTGCTGGTTTGATATATTTTTATTTGCACTAATGTTGCTAATCAATTGTGCTGAGTTTTGTGTGAAGGAAGTTTTCAAGTGTAGGGAGAGAAGAATGATGCAATAAGATGAAGCATGGACAAGAGCTCAAGCTTGGGGACGTCCCCTGACCCCCCAAGAAATATCCAAGAAGTACAAGCGTCAAAGCTTGGGGATGCCCAAGGCATCCCTCTTCATCAACAAAAAGCACCAGGTCATTTTTCAACACGCTATATTTTTATTCCTTCATGTGATATGTGTTATCCTTGGAGCGTCTTTACTTTTTGCTGTGTGTTTACTTTCAATAAAGTTGGATCCCATCATTCATGTTTACTTTGGAGTGAGACACGCTCCACCGCTTTGCATATTTACTTTGGAGTGAGACACGCTCCGCTATTTTGCATGTTTACTTTGGAGTGAGACACGCTCCACTGTTATGCATTTTGCGTTGGAGAGAGACACGCTCCACTTTTATATTTATTTGTGTATCAATAGCTCTCTGGACATTTACTTGTTTCTCATATATGAGAGTTGTTTGGTTTCATTTGGTTGGCGTTGGAAGCATGAAAAAAGTTTTATGTGTATGTGATGCAAATGGAAGCATTTTTAGATTGTGGCATAGTTATTTTTGCATATCTTGCTAGATGTTATTCTCATGATGAGCTTGTTAATTATGTTTTCATTATGATTAGTCTCAAATACTGAGAGTGTTTAGTGTGCCATTGAAGGTTTCATGTATTGTTTTTAGCATACAATAGAAAAGCATAATATTGTGGTATATATTCTCCTGCGAATGTTTTTATTTGGGTCGACTTGGCACATGTTTTGCAACATGTTATGACTACATTCCAGTCAATTCTTGCCTCTATGATCATTTAGTTTGCAACTTGTGTATCACTTTATGCTTTGATTAATATATTTTGTCGTTGTGCATGATTATGGCCATTATGCTCTCTTAGTTGGTCGCACCCGGTCTTTTTCTAGCCTCCATTTGTGTGAGTATTTTATTCATGCATCCAACCACCAAAAACCAAATATGCCAAAGTGTCCACCATATCTACCTATATGTGGTATTTCATTGCCATTCCATAGTAGTTTGCTCGTGTGCTACCTTTAAAACATTCAAACCGTTCCTCGTTTTGTGACATTGTTTTTAGCTCATGAGGAAGTAAATTAAAATTGTGGTTGTCGTCTTCCATACTAGTTAAGTAACTCAAAGACTCGCGAGCTTCATCTTGCTTGTCACATAAAAAAGTATATAAAAAAAGAAGAGCTGGTTTGACCACAACTTCCAATAGGGGAAGAAAATAGGAAAATTATAAGAAAAGGGCACTCCTCCATGGTTTGTGATTGCTTGGTCGGCACCCGAGGATTCGGTTAGCCATGGTATGTGTAAGCAAAGGTTGGGAGGAGTATCACAATTTTATAAGTAGTATAAATGAAAAGAGGCTTCGCCCAAATATTTCGGAACCGCTCTCAAACTTGCTTAGTATGGAAGATGACAATAGCTCTTTTTACTACTCGTTGACATGAACAACCACCTCTCAAAAGTGCATTTTATACTCTTGTTGTTTCAATAAAACGCTCTAGCACATGAGTGATCTTACTTGCCTCTCAAAGAGAGACCTTCTTTTACTTTTATGTTGAGTCTCCACCTTCTAGTTTATGCACCACTTATGAGAGCATAGTTGTCATTCTTAGTTTTATGTGCATGGTCCCAAGATTTTATTGATTGATTCATAATTATGGTATTGCTTGTTCAAACTTTTTGTTTCTAGTCATCCTTATAATCTTTTAAAGGTGTCCAAGCATTTATGTTTTGCTTCCACTTATGGGACAAGCTGAGTACCACTTTATTATGTATCTATGCTATGATCTTGACAATCACTTTGCTTTCCATGCACGTTATGCATTTTCTTTTGTTTGATTACTATTCATGTTTTAGCATGGTTATTAAGTTTCATTGTTTGATTATATCTATCATGCTTATGTTAGGATTCTATGATTCCAGCTATGTTTGCTTTTACACTTAGATTGATCAAAGTAGTGTGACAGCATGTCACCTCAAAAATTATTTGTTTGTTATCACTTACCTACTCGAGGACGAGCAGGAGTTAAGCTTGGGGATGTTGATACGTCCCAAACGTATCTATAATTTTTGATGCTCCATGCTTGTTTTGTTACAATTCTTATATGTTTTATGTGCACTTTTCCACACTTTTTAGCATTTTGGGACTAACCTATTAACGTGCCAGTGCAGTTCTGTTTTCGCTGTTTTTGTGTTTCGGAAAAGTTGTACATGAAAGTTTCTCGGAATTGGACGAAACAAAAGCCCAGTCTTATTTTTCGGGATGAAGACGGAGCAGAAGGAGCGCAGGAGAGCCACGTGGCAGTACATAGGGTAGGCGCGGCCCCACCCTTGGCCGCGCCGGCCCATGTGCGCCTCGTCGCCTCGTTTGCTCCGCCCTTCCGCCTATTTATTCCTCGTATCGGGAAAACCCTAGAGACGAGAGCCTCCATCCACGAAAAGTTCCGACGCTGCCGTCAACCGAAACCCCAGTTCGGGAGGGTTCTGCAGTCCATCCCGGCCTGCCGGAGAGGGAAATCACCGCCGGAGGCCTCTACATCGCCATGTCTTCATCCGAGGTGATGCGTGAGTAGTCCTCCACGGGACCATGGGTCCATAGTAGTAGCTAGATGGCTGTCCTCTCCTTGTTGTGCTTCATGTATAGATCTTGTGAGCTGCCTAACATGATCAAGATCATCTATTTGTAATTGCTACATGTTGGTTTGATGTGGATCCGATTTATAGAGAGATTGCTTTGGTTGAGATTATGTATTATGTTATTATGATCTTGCATGCTCTCCGTTTCTAGTAGATGCTCTGGCCAAGTAGATGCTAGCGACTCCAAGAGGGAGTATTTATGCTCGATAGTGGGTTCATGCCTCTATTTAACCATGGGAAGTAACCTTGTTCTCTACGGTTGTAGATGTGCTGTTGCTACTAGGGAGAAAATAGCGGTGTTCTATTCAAGGGTAATTTCATCGTTTACTTTACACACATTGCTTAAAGCGATAGTCCGTTGCTTGCAACTTAATACTGGAGGGTGTCGCGGATGCAATCTTGAAGGTGGATTATTAGTCATAGATGCAGTTGGATTACGGTCTATGTATATTGTTGTAATGCCCGCATACTTTCATAACATGTATTCTGCACCAACCATTAGCGTAGAATCTCTATTTGTCAATTGCCCATCTGTAATTTGTTTACCCAGCATATTTAATTATTGGGGAGGCGCCACTAGTGAACTGTGGACCCCGGTCCTTCTTCTTTTAATTGCAATCTTCTACAGCATTTTTTGTTCTGTTCTCTGCAAACAATTCTTTTTCCACACGGTTCGTTTAATCCTTTGTTTTCAGCAAAACCAGTGAGCTTGACAACCTCGCTGAAAGTTGGGGACAAAGTACTTGGTTGTTTGTGTGCAGGTCTCCACGTTGCTGCCGGCAGTGCGCCCTGCCACGAGTTGGTTCGCAACACCTCGGGAGAGAACGTTTTTCTCCTCGGTCGATAAACCTTGGTTTCTTACTGAGGGAAAACTTCCTGCTGTGCTCATCATACCTTCCCCTTGGGGTTCCACTCAACGTTGCGCATAAATTCTCCTTCATCAACTCCGCGCCCAACAGCTTTCCGCACCTTGGCCATCGCCTTCTTCACCGCCTCTAGGTTCTTGATCAACTCCGCTAGGGCCCATTCCAGGGGCGTTGCCGACGACTCGCTTCCGGCAATGAACACATCCTATGTGCGATTGATACGTCTCAAACGTATCTATAATTTTTGATGCTCCATGCTTGTTTTACACCAATTCTACTATGTTTTACTTGCACTTCGTTACAATTTTATACATTTTCCGGCACTAACCTATTGACAAGATGCCACAGTGCCAGTTCCCTATTTTCCGTTGTTTTTGGCCTCAGAAAAGCTGTAAAGGAAATATTCTCGGAATTGGAGGAAACAAAAGCCGAAGTCAATATTTTACCGTAATGAAGACGAAGTCCGAAGGGGGTCGAAGAGGTGCAGTAGTGCGGCCAGACCATGCCTAGCCGCCGCCTGGCCTGGCCCGCGCTTAGGTATGGTGTGGGCCACCCCGGCACCTCACCGACCTATCTCCTCCGCCTATTTATTCACGATCTCGGGAAAACCCTGGATACACAAGCCTCCGTCCATGAAAAGTTCCGTAGCTCCGCCGCCATCGCAGACAAGATTCGGGGGACAGAAGTCTGTTCCGGCACCCTGCCGAGATGGGGAATTGCCCCCGGAGCCATCTCCATCGACTCCACCGCCATCTCCATCGCCATTGCTAACTCCCATGATGATGAGGGAGTAGTTCTCCCTCGGGGCTATGGGCTTTATCGGTAGCTATGTGATCTATCTCTCTCTCCCATAATATGATCTTTATGTGATCGTGAGGTTTTGTAATCTAGTTGAATATGTAGATTTTATTCTCCAACTATTGTGCTACTCAAGTAGTTTTATTATGTGATCTCCGGGGACATCTTGTGCAACGGTGTGAAGGTGACAGTGTGCACACCGTGTTTGTTTCTTAAGCTTAATTTACAGAAATACTTATGAATTATGGTGTCTAGTTAGTACCATCTTTGTATGCTCAAAGTGACAGCGTGGGGTATCCATAGATTGGGAATGCAAACTTTAAGGAGTGCGTATGCAGCCCTACACAGTGAATTTGTGTTTGTTATCAAACCAGAGAGTGGTTTAGAGTAGCATAGTGAAGTGATAATATCTATGTATTCGATTATGGTATCATTGTTGAGAGTGTCTGTTGGAGATATGCCCAAGAGGCAATAATAAAGTGGTTATTATTATATCTTTGTGTTTATGATAAATGTTTGCATCCCATGCTATAATTGTATTAACCGGAAACATTAATACTTGTGTGTTATGTAAACAGAAAAGAGTCCCTAGTAAGCCTCTTGTTAAACTAGCTTGTTGATTAATAGATGATCATGGTTTCCTGATCATGAACATTGGATGTTGTTAATAACAAAGTTATGTCATTGAGTGAATGATATAATGGACACACGCATAATAAGTGTAGCATAAGATCAAGTCATTAAGTTCATCTTGCTATAGACTTTTGATACATAGTAACCTAGTCCTTCGACCATGAGATCATGTAAATCACTTACACCGAAAGGGTACTTTGATTACATCAAATGCCACTGCGTAAATGGGTGGTTATAAAGATGGGATTGAGTATTCGAAAAGTATGAGTTGAGGCATATGGATCAAGATTGGGATTTGTCCATCCCGATGATGGATAGATATACTCTGGGCCCTCTCGGTGGAATGTCGTCTAATTAAGCATGTGACAAGGTCACAAGAGATGGCATACCACGGTACGAGTAAAGAGTACTTGTCGGTAACGAGGTTGAACTACATATGGAGATACCGATGATCAAACCTCGGACAAGTAAAGTATCGCGTGACAAAGGGAATCGGTATCGTATGTTAATGGTTCAACCGATCACTAAGTTATCGCTGAATGTGTGGGATCCATTATGGATCTCCAGGTCCCGCTATTGGTTATTGGTCGGAGAGGAGTCTCAATCATGTCCGCATAGTTCACGAACCGTAAGGTGACGTGCTTAAGGTTCGATGTTATATAGTAGCTTCGGAATATGAGATGGAGACCGAATGTTGTTCGGAGTCTCGGATGGGATCCAAGACATCACGAGGAGGTCCGGAATGGTCCGGAGAATGAGATTCATATAAGGGAAGTTGATTTCTAGGTTTCAGAAAAGTTCAGGATTTTTCCGGTGGAAGACCGAGAAGGTTCTAGAAGGTTCCGGGGGGTCCACCGAGGGGCCCATGACCCTAGGAGGGCCAACATGGGCCGAGGGGGTGCAGCCTAGCCCTAATGGGCCAGGGGCACATGCCCCTCAAGGCCCAAGTTGGCCAGCCCACTAGGGTTCCCCAAAACCCTAGGGGGGTCAACTTGGGGGGGGGGGGAGAAATCCCCCTCCCCCCTCTTGGCCGCCGGCCCTAGATGGGTTGGGGCGCAGGGGGCCACCCCAACCGACCTCCCCTCCTATATAAAGAGGGGATGGGGCAGGGGCACAGCCACCCCTTCACACCAAAGTCTGGCCGCCCCCCTCTCTTCCTCCACCATACGTCTGCACCGGCTTGGCGAAGGCCTGCAGATTTTCTCCTCCACCACCACCACCACGCCGTCGTGCTGCTGGGATTCCAAGGAGAAGCTACCACACCTCCGCTGCCCGCTGGAACGGGGAGAGGAAGGACTTCACCGACACCGTACGCACGACCGAGTACGGAAGTGCTGCCAGATTGCAGAACCGGGACGATCGACTACACCAACAACGAGATCTAATCTCGTAAGGCTTTGGATCTTCGAGGGTTAGTCTCTTATTCCATCTCGTTGCTTCAATCTACATAGATTAGATCTTGCCTTCTCCTAGATTGGATCTTGGATTTGTTCTTATTCGCGGTAGAAATTTTTTGTTTTTCATGCTACGAACCCATCAGTGGTATCAGAGCCAGGTTTATGCATAGATCTGTTGCACGAGTAGAACACAATGAGTTTGTGGGCGGTGTTGCTTTTGTTGCCTTTTGTTGTGTGTACTTTGCGTCTTGCGGGATGGTGGGATGAAGCGCCCGGGCTAACATTACATGACCGCGTTCATGAGACTTGCTCCACGCTTGACATGCAACTTGTATTGCATAAGTGGCTTTGCGGGTGTTTGTCTCTCCCTCCATAGTTGAGATGCAATTTACTCTTTGAATTGATAACACTAGTAGCACCGTTGTGGTTCATGTTCGTAGGTAGATTGGATCTTACTCGAAAACCCTAAACCACGTAAAATATGCAAACCAAATTAGAGGCGTCTAACTTGTTTTTGCAGGGTTTGGTGATGTGATATGGCTTTGTGATGATGAATATATTTGATGTATGAGATGTTCACTATTGTATTATGACAACCAGCAGGAGCCTAATGGTTGTCTTTAATTTTTGTTAAAGACCTGCGTGTCTATTCATCATGTAATAGCTTTATTCCAAGTAGTTGTTATAGTAGCTATAAGTGATGGACAACCATGAAGCGCGCCACTGACCTTGACGCCATGCTGGTGATGATGGAGATCATGTCCGTGCTTTGGAGATGGAGATCAAAAGCACAAGAAGAAAGGCCATATCATATCACAAATTATGAATTGCATGTGATGTTAATCCTTTATGCATCTTATTTTTCTTAGATCGGGACGGTAGCATTATAAGATGATCCCTCTCACTAAATATCAAGATAATAAAGTGTTCATCCTTAGTATGCGCCGTTGCTAAGAATTGTCGTTTCGAAGCATCTCGTGATGATCGGGTGTTATAGACTCTACATGTGCATACAATGGGTGCAAGCCAGATTTGCACATGCGGAAACTGAGGTTAGACTTGACGAGCCCAGCATGTACAGACATGGTCTCGGAACACGGAATACCGAAAGGTAAAGCATGAGTCATATGAATGATATGATGAACATTTTGAATGTTCGCCTTTGAAACTACATCTTCTCTCGTGAAGATCGGACTTGGTGTAGTGGATTTGGTTCGTGTAATCACTAAGACAATGTGAGGGATATTGTTTTGAGTGGGAGTTCACCTAGTTAATTTAAGAATTAAAATGAACTCAATTTATCATAAACTTAGTCTAAACTTTTTGCAAATATGTTGTAGATCATGGCGGCCCCCACCATCAATTTTAATCAGTTCCTAGAGAAAGAGAAACTTAAGAACAATGGAAGCAACTTCACGGATTGGATCCGTCATGTGAGGATTTTCCTCACTGCTGGAAACCTGCAATATGTGCTCGAAGCACCGCTAGGTCCCCCACCTTCCTTGACTGCTACCGATGAGGTAAAGAATGTTTACCAGACTCAGAAGATTCAGTACTCCCAAGTTCAGTGCGCCATCCTGTGCGTCCTAGAGGCAGAGATTCCAAAGCGTTTTGAAACCCACGAACCCTGTGAGATAGTCCGTGAGCTCAAAGCCATCTTTGAAACTCATGCGGCCGTGGAAAGCTATGAGGCCTCGAAACAATTCTTTGGCTGCATGATGGAAGAGGGTAGCTCCGTTAGCGAGCACGTGCTCAAGATGTCTGGGCACGCGAAGAAGCTCAGTGACTTGGGAATAGTGATTCCTAACCAGCTGGGAATTCATCGAGTCCTCCAATCACTGCCACCTAGTTATAAGAACTTCGTGATGAACTACAACATGCAGAACATGAACAAAGAGTTATCTGAACTCTTCTCCATGCTGAAATTTGCTGAGGTGGAGATACAGAAAGAGCACCAAGTGTTGATGGTCAACAAGACCACTAGTTTCAAGAAGCAGGGCAAGCCTAACAAGAAGGGCAACTTCAAGAAGGGCGGCAAGAAAGCTGCTACGCCTCCTAAGAAGCCCAAGGCTGGCCCTAAGCCTGATACTGTGTGCTATTACTGCAAGGAAGAAGGGCACTGGAAGCGTAATTGCCCCAAGTACCTAGCTGATCTGAAGAGCGGCCAAGTCAAAAAGAAAGGTATATATGATGTACATGTTATTAATGTTTATCTTACTAGTAATCGTAGTAGTGCCTGGGTATTTGATACCGGTTTGGTTGCTCACATTTGTAACTCGAAACAGGAGCTGCGGAATAAACGAAGACTAGCAAGGGGCGAGGTGACGATGCGCGTTGGAAATGGATCCAAGGTTGATGTGATCGCAGTCGGCACGCTCCCTCTACATCTACCTTCGGGATTAGTTTTAAATCTAAATAATTGTTATTTGGTGCCTGCGTTAAGCATGAACATTATATCTGGATCTTGTTTATTGCGAGACGGTTATTCGTTTAAATCAGAGAATAATGGTTGTTCTATTTATATGAGTAATATCTTTTATGATCATGCACCTGAGATGAATGGTTTATTCTTTTTAAATCTTGATAGTAGTGATACACATGTTCATAACATTGATGCTAACCGAATTAAATTGAATGATAATTCTACTTATATGTGGCACTGTCGTCTTGGTCATATTGGAGTGAAGCGCATGAAGAAACTCCATTCCGATGGACTTCTTGAATCACTTGACTTTGAGTCACTTGATAGATGCGAAGCATGTCTAATGGGAAAAATGACTAAGACTCCATTCTCTGGTACAATGGAGCGAGCTACAGACTTATTGGAAATCATACATACCGATGTGTGCGGACCAATGAGTGTAGCATCGCGCGGTGGTTATCGTTATGTTCTAACCTTCACGGATGATCGAGTAGATATGGGTATATTTACTTTATGAAACATAAGTCCGAAACTTTCGAGAAGTTTAAGGAATTCCAAAGTGAAGTATAAAATCAACGTAACAAGAAGATTAAGTTTCCGCGTTCTGATAGGCGAATATCTGAGTTATGAGTTTGGCATGCATTTAAAGAAATGCGGAATACTTTCACAGTTGACACCGCCGGGAACACCATAGCGCAATGGTGCGTCCGAACGTCGTAATCGAACTCTCTTAGATATGGTTCACTCTATGATGTCTCCTACCGTTTTGCCGTTATCGTTTTGGGGTTATGCATTAGAGACAGCCGCATTCGGCACCATCTAAATCCGTTGAAACGACACCGTATGAATTATGGTTTGGTAAGAAAACTAAGCTGTCGTTCCTTAAAGTTTGGGGCTGTGAGGCTTATGTAAAGAAGTTACAACCTGACAAGCTTGAACCCAAAGCGGAGAAATGCGTCTTCATACGATACCCTAAAGAAACTATTGGGTATACATTTTATCATAGATCTGAAGGCAAAGTCTTCGTTGCCAAGAACGGATCCTTTCTTGAGAAGAAGTTTCTCACGAAAGAAGTGACTGGAAGGAAAGTAGAACTCGACGAGGTTATTGAACCTTCTCTCGGAGATCAGAGTAGTGCAGCGCCGGAAGATGTTCCTGTGCAGCCTGCAACGATAAGAGAGGAAGCAAATGATGATGATCATGAAACTTCGAACGAAGAAGCTACTGAACCTCGCAGATCGACGAGGGCTCGTACCACTCATGATTGGTATGACCCCTGTCTAAATGTCATGATTGTGGATAAGAATGATGAAGACCCTGCGACGTATGAGGAAGCAATGATGAGCCCAGATTCCAACAAATGGCAAGAGGCCATGAAATCCGAAATGGGATCCATGTATGATAACCAAGTATTGACTTTGGTAGACTTACCTGATAGCCGCAAGGCTGTCAAGAATAAATGGATCTTCAAAAGGAAAACATATGCTGATGGTAATATTACGGTCTAGAAAGCTCGACTTGTCGCGAAAGGGTTCCGACAAATTCAAGGGGTTGACTACGATGAGACTTTCTCACCTGTAGTGAAGCTGAAGTCTGTGAGGATTTTGTTAGCAATAGCTGCATTTTTCGATTATAAGATTTGGCAGATGGATGTCAAAACGGCCTTCCTTAATGGTGACATTGAGGAGGAGTTGTATATGGTACAACCCAAAGGTTTTGTCGATCCTAAAAATGCTGACAAGGTATGCAAACTTCAGCGTTCCATTTATGGACTGAAGCAAGCATCCCGGAGTTGGAACCGACTCTTTGATAAGGTGATCAAAGACTTCGGGTTTATACAGACTCATGGTGAGGCGTGTATTTACAAGAAAGTGAGTGGGAGCTCTGTGGCATTCCTGATATTATATGTGTATGACATATTGTTGATTGGGAATGATGTAGAACTTCTAAGCAGTGTTAAAGGTTATTTGAATAAGAGTTTTTCAATGAAAGACCTTGGAGAAGCAGCATATATTTTAGGCATCAAGATTTATAGAGATAGGTCAAGACGCCTAATAGGGCTTTCACAGAGTACATACCTGGAAAAGATTCTAAAGAAGTTTAGAATGGATGAAAGCAAGAAAGGGTTCTTGCCCATGTTACCAGGTAAGGTCTTGAGTAAAACTCAAGGTCCGGCTACGGTAGAAGAAAGAGAAAGGATGAACAAGATCCCCTATGCTTCGGCAGTAGGCTCTATCATGTATGCCATGCTGTGTACTAGACCGGATATCGCACATGCTGTTAGTTTGACCAGTAGATATCAGAGTGATCCAGGAATGGAACACTGGACATCGGTCAAGAATATCCTAAAGTACTTGAAAAGGACTAAGGAGGTGACCAAGAGCTCGCTGTAACCAGTTACACTGATGCTAGTTGGAACACTGATCCAGATGATTCTAAGTCTCAATCTGGGTACGTGTTTATTTTGAATGGTGCTGCAGTAAGCTGGAGTGAATTTTTTTTAAATAATACGAATTTTTTATTTAATTCTAGGAATAGCGCGCGATTTGAAAAAATTGCGAATGTGTGACCTGGTCGGCCAGCTACTGACCGATCGGTCAGTAGCCGGCCGATTGGGAGTCGGCTGCTCTGGCCCTCCCTGGCCCTCTGACATCAGAAAGTAATTGGTCGATAGCTGACCAATTGGTCAGCTACAGACCAATTGGTCAGCTACCGACCGATCGGCGGGCTATAGTCCCACCCCCTGCATGGATTTAGTTTAGGTTTATTAGCAGGGATATCTGCTGTCACTTCTCCCCATTATTTTCCCGCCATATCTTTTCCCGCTCCCGTTCACACCGCCGTATTTCCCTCTCGCCCTTTGCCGCCACCCTTCCCGCCACTTCTTCCCGCCACCATCTCCCGCCAAATTTATCCCGCCACCCTTCCCGCCACTTCTTCCCGCCACCATCTCCCGCCAAATTTATCCCGCCACCATCTCCCGCTATATTTTCCCGCCACGCTCTCGGATTTTTCCCTATAAAAGCAGGCATCGACACTCATCGCTGCAGAAGTGCTACTATCTCTCTATTTTTTCTGTTGGCTCAACCTTAGCCATCATGAGTGTGCCGTGCTCTGACCAGGAGTTAAGGCCGGTGAAGGCGAAGGCTGCAAATTTGCCCCCGGGTGTGACTGCGGAGCGGTGTTGGTGCGGCCGTCTTGCTAAGGTTAAGCAGGTGGAGGATTTCTCCGACAAGTTCGGCATGAAATTTTTTATGTGTGCGAGCTATGAGCATGATCCACCCCGTAGTTCAGCTTCGTCGTCCACCAGGCCGCCGGTATGTTTCGACATAATTTTATGTAGGCATAAATTTATTTATGAATGTGATTTAATGTTACTGTTTGTGTTGCAGTCTCCCCCGCCCCTATGCAAATGGTTTCACTGGATAGACACGGAGCAGCCGGATTGGGCGCGCCAGGAGGTTGAGGAGAAACACCGGCGTGCGTGGGCAACGTTCTTTGAGGAGGAGCGTCAGGAAAAGGCCCGTGCTAATGCTAAAGCAGAGCGAGAGAGACGGATCCAGAAACTAAGGGCGGAACAAGCTCGTAATCGCGAGGTGAATCAGAAGAGGATGGATGATGAGGCTGCACGTAGGTTTGCAGAGGAAGAGGTGCGCAGGGAGGCTCGTGAAGCGGAGAGGAAGAGACTAAGGGAAAGAGCTGCTGAGGCGCAAGCGGCAGAACAACGCGGCGACAAGTCTGGAAAATGGCCACGGTGGACGCAAGGAAAGTAGTGTGATGTGCCGTACTGGCTATGTATCTTAATTTCAGTTTTAGTTTGTCGTTGTAGTGATAAGCCGTATTTTAATTTCAGCTGCAATGTATCTTAATTTCAGTTTTAGTACTAATGTGAAATGAATTTGCCGCAAAAAAGTTGTGTCAGAAATTTTGGCTCGTTTGTTTCCCGCCAATTTTTCCCGCCCAATTTTTCCCGCTCAATCTTCCCGCCATTTATTCCCGCCCAAATCTGCCGCCACTTTTTCCCGCCCAATTTTTCCCGCCCAATTTTTCCCGCTCACATCTTCCCGCCGAACGTCATCCCTTCTAGCCTATAAATACCCCCCACCGTTTCTTTGTGTTTCAGTGTATTCTCTCAACAAGATGGATCCCCCATATAAGAATCCCCCCCATATTTTCAATGAATTCATGGCCAAACCTCTTCTAGAGGAGGCCCGCAAAGTGATGAGGGAGAGTAAGGTAGAGACATTCGAGGAGTTCATCAGTAGCGACGCCTTGCTCCGTAAGGTGGGTAGGGAATTTGAGAATTGGTCTCATGGGTATCCACTCAAGAAGATGCCTGCTCGTAGCCCACGGGAAATAAGGTGTGAGCTTATCAGGTTGAATGAGAAGTGGAAGTCACTCACATGGGAGAATGAAAAAGAAAGGGAAATGGATTTCAAATATCCAGCACGGTGGGCGGTTGAGAGTGAGGATGACGATGATATCTTTGAGCCTAGCAGCAAGGCGAAGACAGCTGCATCGTCGAAGGGCAAGAGTGCCAAGTCCTCGAAGGGCAAAAGTGCTGCACCGCCAGTCGTCGACTCGGACGACGACTTCGAGCCTAGCACCAAGGCCATGAAAGCTGCATCGTCGAAGGGCAAGGGAAAGGGTGTGTTGCGTTCTTAGTTTAAGTTTTAGTTTTTTGATGTATCTTAAATTCTGTTGTAGTGATAAGCCGTATTTAAATTTCATCTCTATTGTATCTTAATTCCGTACGCTGTTTTAATAAAGTAGTATTGATTTAGCACGAAACGGAAGATGTGAGCGGGAGATAAGTGGCGGGAAATATCTCATACAGAAGTCATGCATACATAAATGTCTCATACGTAAGTCATGCATACATAAATGTCTCATACACGAGTAATGCATACATAAATGTCTCATACATAGGTGATACATCAGCCGGGGGGACGACGTAGTCTGGGCTGTCGTGGGGGTGGCGTAGCACGGGGTGTCCAACCGAACCTGTCCGGGGCCCTGACGTTGCGAGCAGGGATCCAGGACCCGGACTCGGGGTCGTACTGCGTCTCCTGTGTGGGCTCTGGTGGAGGAGTCTGCATACCGACATAGTTCTGCTGCGTGCTGTAATACTCCATGTGCTCAGCATCCTGGTCACTAGCTCCCCATGAAGGATTAGACGCAGTGTGCTGTGTGTATCCTGTGGCACGAAACATAAGTGATGTGAAACTAAGTGGAGTATAGTTTATATGGAACACAAGAGCTAGAATAGTACATACCCTGCGAGTATCCTGCTCCTCCCATGAAAGGAGCCTGCTGCTGCTGCCACTCGTCGAAAGCAGCTTGCTGCTGAAAGTAGTGAAAGTCGTCGACGGAAGGAGTGTGATGCTGCTGCTGCCACGACGAACCTCCTGCCTGGTGCTGCTACAATTGAAATCTTCAGCTGCCTGAAGAACCATAACCAGCTTTCGGTGTTCTCACTCTCCACGAAAGCAAAAGCGAGTGGCACGATTTGATTGTTTCCGTCCATTCCAATGGCGGTCAAGATTTGACCCTTGTACTGACCGGTCAGAAACGTGCCATCGACACATAACACGGGTCGACAGTGTCTGAATGATTCGATGCATACACCGAACGAGAAATAGACTCTATGCAGAACCCTGTAAGATGGGGACTCCGGCAAAAACAAGTCCTGGATGTTCACATATGTGTCTGGATTCCTCGCCTGCAGCGTCTGCAGCAAACGAACAACAGCGTCGTATGCGTCTCGAAACGAACCAAACCTCATCTCCATCGCCCTCTGCTTAGCCCTCCAAGCCTTGCCATAAGAAATGGTGTAAAAATGATGCTTCTTAACATTCTTCTGTATGGCGTTTACTCTCATGGCTTGCCCTTCCACTATTTCAGTGTACAACAGCCGAGCTATGAGATTAGACGACAGGTTGCAATGATCATTGCGGATACTTGCAAGCTCACAACTGTGCGGCACAAAGTCGCTCACACGCCATGTTATGTCATACTTAGGAACATACCCATGCACCCTTCCGGGACAATTGATGTCCACACATTCCATCGTCAGGTATTTTCCAGATGACACGGTTGTTCTCAGCTGCCTCTGGCTCGCCATTGCCCACTTAATTATTGCATCCTGCATATGCCGCTTCGACGGAAACAGGGCCCCTACGGCGATATTGTTCTGGTGATACTCCCAGTTAGAATCAAGGCCATCATTGATTGTCATTGCAGACGAAAAGTTATTATTCCATCTGCCAGGAATAGGCACCTCCTCCCCATCATCAGACGCATCGGAATCATCAGCATCACTTTCACCTTCTGTATCTTCCTCTTCCATCTGATTCTGCCTGTATCCATTTTCTTCGTCACCATCAACCTCACCGTCTTCTCCTGTGTAACCATCACCCTGACCACTATAAACATCTTCCGCATGGCTGCTCTGTTCAGGCTCGTAACACCGCCACCGCCGGGTGCTTGACTGCTCTGACCTGATTCGTAACCACCTCCTCCACTGTAACCGCCTTCAGGAGGTGCTACCTCCTTCGCCACCGGAAGAACTAATGCCACAGGGTTAGTTCCTCTCCTTTCAGACCCTTTTAACCAGCTCACCCACTTAGAGGTATCATCTACAGGCCTCAGATACCACAAAATGTTTGATACCGACTTAGTCCACAATGCATGCACACCCACTGTGTGCACTTCAGGATTAAGCCCGAAACATTCTGTCAACCAGTCCTTCACCTGCTCAATTGTCCATGTTCTAGGAGCAGTCATACTCATCTCTACATATTTGAACTCACTCAGATCAACTCCCATTTCATTTGATCGGACACTACCCATACCATAGTAAAATACTATCTTCACTACATCTGCCATCTTTGCTCACCTAAAAAAATTCCGCCCACGTCAACAAACGTAACTACTACAAAGCACATACATACACTAACACTACAACCAGCCCACATAAACCTACACAGTTAACACTAATATGCAAAGATTAGGATTTACCCTTGTAGCGTGAGCAGGCTCTCCAACTGCAGCAGCACGAACAGCACGCAGCAGCTCAGCACCACCACCAATCCACAGCAGCAGCTCAGCCCCTTACACCACCACCAACCTCCACCACTTCATCACCATTGCTGCTAAACAGCACCACCAAACGCCTCCAAACCCTAACCCATCTGTAGATCGGGCTTCCCTCAACTAATACCAGCAAAATGGTGAAGTTTTATTGGCTAAATCACTGGGGATCTGCGAAAAACGCAGAGTTCTTCGAGCTATTTTCGTGTGCTGCAGAAGCAAGGAAGAAGAAAGGAGGAAGGAAGAAGAGAAACAGTCCAGCTGCGAGCGTCTGCGGCGCATAAAATAAAAGGAGACGGACACGGGAGGCTAGCGTCCGCGGCGTGGAAAGGCGTGCGCCATGCACGGTCGGCCGGCTACCGGCCGATCGGCCTGCTAGTGGCCGACAAGGCCTGGTCGGCCTGCCCCCGCCTGCGCTCGGCCTGCAATCGGTCAGCTGCTGGCCGATCGGCCCGCTGCTGTCCGATCGGTCAGCTGCTGACCGACCAGGTCACAGTTTCCGAATTTTTTCAAATCGCGCGCTATTCCTCGAATTAAATAAAAAATTCGTATTATTTAAAAAAAATTCGCGTAAGCTGGATGAGTGCTAAGCAGAGCGTGGTGGCGAAGTCTTCAACTGAATCTGAATACATAGCGGCTTCAGAGGCTTCATCGGAAGCGATATGGATGAAGAGTTCATTATTGAGCTTGGTGTGGTTCCTAGTGCATTGGACCCATTGACCATCTATTGTGATAACATGGGTGCCATAGCCAATGCACAAGAGCCAAGGTCACACAAGAAGCTGAAGCATATCAAGCTGCGTTCATGTGATTCGCGAGTATGTCGAAGATGGTGACATAAAGATTTGCAAAGTACACACAGATCTAAATGTGGCAGATCCGTTGACTAAAGCTCTCCCTAGAGCAAAACATGACCTACACCAGAACGCCATGGGTGTTAGGTACATTACCATGTAATCTAGATTATTGACTCTAGTGCAAGTGGGAGACTGTTGGAGATATGCCCAAGAGGCAATAATAAAGTGGTTATTATTATATCTTTGTGTTTATGATAAATGTTTGCATCCCATGCTATAATTGTATTAACCGGAAACATTAATACTTGTGTGTTATGTAAACAGAAAAGGGTCCCTAGTAAGCCTCTTGTTAAACTAGCTTGTTGATTAATAGATGATCATGGTTTCCTGATCATGAACATTGGATGTTGTTAATAACAAGGTTATGTCATTGAGTGAATGATATAATGGACACACCCATAATAAGTGTACCATAAGATCAAGTCATTAAGTTCATCTTGCTATAGACTTTTGATACATAGTAACCTAGTCCTTCGACCATGAGATCATGTAAATCACTTACACCGGAAGGGTACTTTGATTACATCAAACGCCACTGCGTAAATGGGTGGTTATAAAGATGGGATTGAGTATTCAGAAAGTATGAGTTGAGGCATATGGATCAAGAGTGGGATTTGTCCATCCCGATGACGGATAGATTTACTCTGGGCCCTCTCGGTGGAATGTCATCTAATTAGCTTGCAAGCATGTGACAAGGTCACAAGAGATGACATACCACGTTACGAGTAAAGAGTACTTGTCGGTAACGAGGTTGAACTAGGTATGGAGATACCGATGATCAAACCTCGGACAAGTAAAGTATCGCGTGACAAAGGGAATCGGTATCGTATGTTAATGGTTCAACCGATCACTAAGTTATCGCTGAATGTGTGGAAGCCAGTATGGATCTCCAGGTCCCACTATTGGTTATTGGTCGGAGAGGAGTCTCGATCATGTCCGCATAGTTCACGAACCGTAGGGTGACGCGCTTAAGGTTCGATGTTGTATAGTAACTTCGGAATATGAGATGGAGACCGAATGTTGTTCGGAGTCTCGGATGGGATCCAGGACATCACGAGGATGTCCGGAATGGTCCGGAGAATGAGATTCATTAAGGGAAGTTGATTTCTAGGTTTCGGAAAAGTTCGGGATTTTTACGGTGGAAGACCGAGAAGGTTCTAGAAGGTTCCGGGGGGGGGGGGGGTCCACCAAGGGGCCGACGACCCTAGGAGGGCCAACATGGGCCGAGGGGGTGCAGCCTAGCCCGGGGCACATGCCCCTCAAGGCCCAAGTCGGCCAGCCCACTAGGGTTCCCCAAAACCCTAGGGGGGATCAACTTGGGGGGGTGGGAGGGAAGAAATCCCCCTCCCCCCTCTTGGCCGCTGGCCCTAGATGGGTTGGGGCGCAGGGGGGCATGCCAACCGACCTTCCCCCTATATAAAGAGGGGAGGGGGCGCAGCTACCCCTTCACACCAAAGTCTGGCCGCCCCCCTCTCTTCCTCCACCATACGTCTACACCGGCTTGGCGAAGCCCTGCAGATTTCTCCTCCACCACCACCACCACGCCGTCGTGCTGCTGGGATTCCGAGGAGAAGCTACCACACCTCCGCTGCCCGCTGGAACGGGGAGAGGAAGGACTTCACCGACACCGTACGTGTGACCGAGTATGAAAGTGCTGCCGGATTGCAGCACCGGGACGATCGACTACACCAACAACGAGATCTGATCTCGTAAGGCTTTGGATCTTCGAGGGTTAGTCTCTTATTCCATCTCGTTGCTTCAATCTTCATAGATTAGATCTTGCCTTCTCCTAGATTGGATCTTGGATTTGTTCTTATTCGCGGTAGAAATTTTTTGTTTTCCATGCTACGAACCCATCAGTGTCCACTAGTGAAAGTATGATCCCTAGACCTTGTTTCCAAGCATTGAAACATCGTTTAGAACCAGTTCTGCTACATGTTTGCTTGCTGCCATTTTTATTTCAGATTGCAATTACCACTCATAATCATCCATATTACTTGTATTTCACTATCTCTTCGCCGAACTAGTGCACCTATACACCTGACAAGTGTATTGGGTGTGTTTGGGACACAAGCGACTTCTTGTATCGTAATTGCAGGGTTGCTTGAGAGGGATAACTTTGACCTCTACCTCCCTGAGTTCGATAAACCTTGGGTGATCCACTTAAGGAAAACTTGCTGCTGTTCTACAAACCTCTGCACTTGGAGGCCCAACACTGTCTATAAGAATAGAAGCGTGCGTAGACATGAAGCTCTTTTCTGGCGCCGTTGCCGGGGAGGTAAGGTAAAAGGTACTCATATCCTCTGGCTACTAAGTTTTTAGTTGCTGGTGAGTGCTCGAAGTTATTTCCTTTAGATTCTGCAATTATATCTTTTTGTTTCTTGTTTTTATTTTCACTAGTTAGGCTTAATGGAAGACAACAACAAAAATTGGAGAGCTTTATAGTATTTATCTTGAGTTAGGACATGAGGTGTTTGAAGAGAAAATTAAAAAAGCTATGGAACTTTACTTCCATGCTAGTAGCAATGTTATTAGTATGAATTCTTTGAACACAATTATTGCGAATGCTATGGAAAAGTCTAAGCTTGGGGAAGCTGGTTTTGATGAGCATGATATTTTTAGTCCCCCAAGCACGGAGGAGGAAATTTACTTTGATGCTACTAAATCTCCAATATATGATGATTACAATTTATTATTATGTTATTTTCAGTCCACCTACTATTGAGGAGAAAATTAATTATGATTACAATATGCCTCATATATTTGATGATTATGGTGATGAGAATAATAATGATAGCTATTTTGTTGAATTTGCTCCCACTACAATTAATAAGAATGACTATGCTTATGTGGGGAGTAATAATTTTATGCATATGGCTCATGATAAGAATTTCTTAGTTATATTGTTGAGTTTATTCATGATGCTACTGAAAGTTATTATAAGAGAGTAAAATATGGTTGTAGAAGTTTTCATGTTACTAAAACACCTCTCTATATGCTGAAAATTTTGATGTTGCACTTTTTTTGCTTTCCTATGCTTGTTACTATGTGATTCTTTGATTTATTTTCATACAAGATTCTTATGCATAGGACGTGGGTTAGACTTAAATGTGTTTCATATTTGCTCCTTGATGCTCTCTTTTACTTCAATTCATATTTCTTATGTGAGCATCTTCTCAAACTACTGCGCCTAGCTGAAAGGCATTAAAGAAAAATACTTATGGGAGATAACCCATGTTTATTTTCTGTAATTTTTCTTTTGTTGAGTCTTGGAAGTTTTTGCCTCTGTAACAACCTCTCCTTATCATTTTTATTTCGTTTTTGTGCCAAGAGTAGCCTCTAATAGGAAGAAAGTAAGATTTGGGGAAGTTGCTGTCCAGAAAATGATTCTGTGCTGTTACCGTAAACATTCGTACTCCCAGCCAGTACGTAATTTTGAGCTGCCAATTTTTGAGCATATGACCCGGGTTATTATCTAACTTTCATTAGTTTTGCACTTTTCGATCTGAGAAATATAGTATTTTCGAAAAAATCTATCTTTACCTGCTGTTCTGTTTTGACAGATTTCTGCCACTATTTGCATTTGCCTCTTATTCTCTTTCTTTTTAGGTTCTTTTGAGAGAAAGAGCTTTTTGAAAGAGTTTATATAGTAGCAAATGTTTTGATGGATGTTTGATATATGTTATAACTGGACCCAAGTGGATTTATTATTTTGACTGCAGTAACGTTGCTAATAAAGAATTGTGTGAAATTTTATATGAAGGAAGTTTTCGAGTGTAGGGAGAGAAGAATGATGTAATGAAATGAAGAATGGACAAAATCTCAACCTTGGGGATTCCCCCTTCCACCCCAAGAAATATCCAAGAGGTACAAGCGTCAAATCTTGGGGATGCCCAAGGCATCCCCTTCTTCATCAACAAAGCAACATGTCATCTTTCTGTGCGCTATATTTTTATTGCTTCATATGTTATGTGTTATTTTTGGAGTGTCTTTATTTTTGTTTTTAGGTTTCTTTTGTTTTGTTTGATGTACAATAAGGTTTGATCCCAGCATATTTGTTTTGGAGCATGACACACACCGTTTTAATTGCATAGAACACTCTAATTTTCACTTTTACTATTCTGCGAGTGTTCTAGTTTTCTAGTACTTCGTTTAGCTTTGGTTTTCTATTTTTATTCAGAGCATGTTAGTTTTATTTATTCATGTATGATTATCTCTCTGGTCCATATTGACTTTTATCTATGAGAGTTGTTTCAAATAAATTGATTGGTGTTAGAGACGAGTAAAAAGTTCCATGCTAATAGTGATGCAAAAGGAAGCTTGTCTAGACTTTGGCATGTCATGTTGGATGTTATTTTTATGATATGCTTAGTATTCATTGTTGCATCATGACTTGTCTCAAATATCTGAGAGTGCTTAATGTGCCATTGAAAGAATGATGTGTTGTTTCTATCATAGAAGCATAATATTGTGATATTCTCCTTTGATGCTTTATTGGGTTGACTTGGCACGTGCTTACACCATGTTATGACTACCAACCAGTCAACTAAGGCCTCCATGATGATTTAGTTTTTGACTTGTGATATCAATTTATGCTTTGATTAATATTGTTTTGTCGCTATGCATGATTATGGCCATTATTGCTCTCTTAGTTGGTTGCTCCCAGTTTTTTGCTAGCCTTCGCCTGTACTGAGTATGAAGCTCTACTCGTGCATCCAACCACTAAAAACCAAAGTTTTCCAATTTTGTCCACCATATCTACCTATTAGCATTATTGCCATTCCAAGTATATTCATCATGTTTTTATCTATCTTTCGAATTGATTATGAGAAAAATAGCCAGTAAAGCTCTCACGAACTTGATGGCACATTTACTTTCTTCCACTTAATAAACTTGAACCATTGTGACTATCTTATGTTGATTATATGCTTACAAGTTGTAAGTTGGGAGTTGGCACAACCATGCTTTCATGGGGCACGCTTTCAACATTGCACTTATTATTTAGTTGATGTCATGATCTTTTGTTTATGGATGCCTATCGATGCGAAATAAAATGGAAACTTGTAAGTCCATGGAGTTTGTATCTGTTAGAGAAACACTGGGCCGCTAACCTAAGCCATGCATCATTCATGGTGGAAGTTTACAGCATTCCATAGTAAGTATTCTATGAAGCATCTTCAATATAAAGCTATATCCAAAGTAAATAAAAGGATTGCTGAGATGCTCATTGTCTGTTTGTCTTGTCATTTTGGTGTGGGATTGCACTTATTTGAAAGAGTACTTCCATATCATGGGGCAAGATGTACTCCTGCTGCATTCTTAATGATACATGTATATTTACAATGACAAGAACTTATTTGGGACCTAATTTGAGTAGCATGAGGTGTAGGTACTAGTATTCAAGGGGCATGGGATTTTCAACTTATGATTTGTCAAGCATATGACTCATTTTTGCACTCACATTAACTTTAACCATTCAAGATGCCTATGATAGGAGCAATGAGAGCTCAAAGCTAATAAGTATCATACCTTTTTGAAAGCTTTATAAAAATTGTTGATCCTTACTTCCTTCTTCGAAGGACCTTTCTTTTACTTTTATGTTGAGTCTTCATCTTCTTGCTTTATGCACCACTAAGAGAGCATAGTCGTCATTCTGAGTATAATGTGCATAGTCCCAAGACTTATTGATTGATTCATGATTATGTTATTGTTTGTTCTAAAATTATTTGTATCTAGTCACCCTTTGAACTTTAAAGGTGTCCTGGCATTTATGTTTTGCTACTTCATAGAGGACAAGCTGAATACCACTTTGCTATGTTTTCTCTATGCTAAAAAACAAACAGTTGCTTTTAGTGCACTATTATTCATGATCTTTTGTTTGAGTTACTTTTCATGTTGTAACATAGTTGCTAAGTTCTATTGTTATAATTATATCTATCATGCCTATGTTTATAGTACTTTGATCCCAGCTTACAATGCTTTACAAAAGCTTGATCAAGATTGTGATAGTTGCATGTCACCTCAAAATTATTTTTTGTTATCACTTACCTACTCGAGGACGAGCAGGAGTTAAGCTTGGGGATGCTTGATACATCTCGAACGTATCTATAATTTTGATGCTCCATGCTTGTTTTACACCAATTCTATTATGTTTTACTTGCACTTCGTTACATTTTTATACATTTTCCGGCACTAACCTATTGACAAGATGCCACAGTGCCAGTTCCCTGTTTTCTGCTATTTTTGGCCTCAGAAAAGCTGTACATGAAATATTCTCGGAATTGGACGAAACAAAAGCTGAAGTCAATATTTTACCGTAATGAAGACGAAGTCCGAAGGGGGTCGAAGAGGTGCAACAGGGCGGCCAGACCATGCCTAGGCGCGGCCTGGCCTGGCCCGCGCCTAGGTATGGTGTGGGCTACCCCGGCACCCCACCGACCTATCTCCTCTGCCTATTTATTCACGATCTAAGGAAAACCCTGGATACACAAGCCTCCATCCACGAAAAGTTCCGTAGCTCCGTCGCCGTCGCAGACAAGATTCAGGGGACAGCAGTCTATGTTCCGACACCTTGCCGGGACGGGGAATTGCCCCCGGAGCCATCTCCATCGACTCCACCGCCATCTCCATCACCGTTGCTAACTCCCATGATGAGGAGGGAGTAGTTCTCCCTCGGGGCTGAGGGCTTTACCGGTAGCTATGTGATCTATCTCTCTCTCCGATGATATGATCTTTATGTGATCGTGAGCTTTGTAATCTAGTTGAATATGTAGATGTTATTCCCCAACTATTGTGCTACTCAAGTAATTTTATTATGTGATCTCCGGGGACATCTTGTCCAACGGTGTGAAGGTGACAGTGTGCACACCTTGTTTGTTTCTTAAGCTTAATTTACAGAAATACTTATGAATTGTGGTGTCAAGTTAGTACCATATTTGTATGCTCAAAGTGACAGCGTGGGGTATCCATAGATTGGAAATGCGAACTTTAAGAAGTGCTTATGCAGCCCTACACAGTGAATTTGTGTTAGTTATCAAACCGGAGAGTGGTTTAGAGTAGCATAGTGAAGTGATAATATCTATGTATTTGATTATGGTATCATTGTTGAGAGTGTCCACTAGTGAAAGTATGATCCCTAGGCCTTGTTTCCAAGCATTGAAACACCGTCTACAACCAGTTCTCCTACATGTTTGCTTGCTGCCATTTTTATTTCAGATTGTAATTACCACTCATAATCCATATTACTTGTATTTCACTATCTCTTCGCCGAACTAGTGCACCTATACACCTGACAAGTGTATTGGGTGTGTTGGGGACACAAGAGACTTCTTGTATCGTAATTGCAGGGTTGCTTGAGAGGGATAACTTTGATCTCTACCTCCCTGAGTTCGATAAACCTTGGGTGATCCACTTAAGGGAAAGTTGCTGCTATTCTACAAAGCTCTGCACTTGGAGGCCCAACACTGTCTACAAGAATATAAGCGTGCGTAGACATCAGCGATCGTGGCAAACATATACATTCATAGATCTAACAATGAGCGAGGATATTGAGCATGAGGGCATGGTTAGACACCGGTGAGGCGTTGTCAGCGAGGGCGTCAAAAATAGCTGCTTCTACCGGCAGCAGTAGGCGGTGATCGACATGTCACCTAGCACGAGATGGTAGAAGTCATTGTTGAGGTAGATCGCGTTGCTGGCCTTGTTGGCGGAGAAGATCTCGAGAGTGGCGAGCTAGAGCTGGCGCGCGGTCTAATATCGGGAGAAGATCGTGTCATCGACATCCTCATCACGGCATGGAGCTTGTTGAGGATGGTGTAGTCATCGCTAGTCCAGGTGGTGTTGGTCGGAGCGGCGGTGATGGTGCCGTTGATGTGGCCAAGGAGGCCGACACGGTCAAGAGTCGCACACAAATAGATCGACCACTAGCTTGGTGTTGTTGATAGCCTCTAAGGAGAGAACCACTAGGCTGACCTGGCTTGGAGCACCTGACACCTTTGATCCGGATTACGGATTATAGTATGACAAGCTTTTTCCCTAGAAGACCTAGATTTAATCGAACCTTGAAAAGCACTGCTAAATGGTGTGAAGGAAACGTCTACAAGACTTGCTACTGTATTTTATCTTCAGTTTACCATACCTATCTAGTTTACTTTTAAGGCGGGTGTGTTCAATGATAGAAATAGGCCAGGGTTAAGGTTTCTCCTGCAGCTATGCATACATATATATAATTTAAAGCACATATGTGTAACAAATGAAATAGAGATAAGAGATTTGTGAGTAGCACATTCGTAAATACTCTTGCCCCTAAAGCCAGAGGTGACAAGAGCCTCCTGGTCCAACCACTGTTCTTACAGCCGCAAGCAACAATAGTTATTAAGTAAAAAATTCATACCAAAGCCTTAAGCTAGATGATTGTGTCATAATCCCGAATGAATCACTAAACATGCATGCACCGTTACTTTCCCCTTTCTGTCACTGAGGTTTCGCGGTAGCACGCCGTTCTCCACTCATCCCACCTCTTCCCTTGATCGAATCAGATGATATGTGTACCTGCAGATCACCGAGACGAGGCAAAAAGACAAGGATACAAGATTGCAAAACTTGTATTCAATCATTACATATAATAAGATTAGATGCACATGAACGCTGCGAGGATTCACCCAACACGCAGCCCGTGAGGACTACTTACACATAATATCAAGATCAAATACAAAGATAGAAATCATTGTGCAAAATACTTAGATTGAAATCACAATATTCTTACAATTGTCGCAAATTCTCAAGGAGATCTCTATTACAATGGTGATGGCTATGGCTATGAAGGAGATGGGAGATGGAATGGATGAACAATGGTGGTGGATCTCCTTCGGTGTGGTGTAGATGAGTCTGAGGGATGGCGGTTCTGTTTGGTGACGAATGGCTCTCTGTTTGGCGTCGGTCCCTTCACGAAACTTATAGGGTTTGACCTCTCGAATGCAGCGGCACACGGTACAGGCGCATGGTACGGGCAGGGTTTGCCCGTACCGATGCCCGTTAAAGCCCCTGGAACCGTCTCTTCGAGCGTAGTCAACTTTGTCATGCTTCTGACGCGATTTTCTTCAGTAATTGTCGGTCCATTTGTCATTATGACGTGATTTTCTGCACCACATCCAGAAAATAGAAGAGATTGCACATCTTTGCATTAATTAGTCATTAGTGGCAAGTTGAGAGGTAAACTTAGTCAATTTCTTGACTTAGCTAAGGGTTTAAACGAGAAAAAGTGACGTATTTCGCAGCCATCATCACCGCCGGGTGTAGTGGTGGCGGAGGCGGGCGCGATCGCAACATGGCAGGGCAACGAAGGGAAGCCGATGGCTTAGGTTTAGGGGGTGGCTAGGTTAAGGATTGGTTTCGTAGAACGGGAAAGAGGGTTTTGGGAAAGCCTCACATGTATAATAACGTGGGGTTCCGGGTGTACCAATTGAAATTTAGTTACTACAATATATGTTATGCGTAATAATCTACAACTCTAGTCTCACTTAATCAAGGCAAAGTGTATGTACAGTTGCACTATTTCGTCTGTAATCCCGCGTCATTAATAACAACCGGAGGGTATATACACGCTATAACATATCTAGTGATAACTGGAGGCGGGCATTTTGACTCATAGAAGCAAATGCTCCCATTATACAAAATAATTTAAAAATAATTTAAAAAATGTAAAAAAAATTGATATAAATGTTTTGGTGTACATCGTGACATTCTATGTTAGTGCACAAGTTTTCGTGGAGAAACAACATTTTATGTGGCGTGTAAAAAAAGACAAAAAAATGTCATGTACGTAGTCGTGTTATAGCATCAAAATTTGTCTTTTTTACATAAGCCACAAATATTGTTTGTTTTTTTAAAAACTTGTGTACAAACATAAAATGTGTAGATGTATATGAAATTTTTTATTTTAGAATTTTTGACACTTCAAAATGTAGATTCACATAACGGGAGCAAATGCTCCTATAAGCCAAAGTAAATATCCCGTGATAACTCAACTTATTTGTTATTATGATACCACTACAAAATTTGAATTGTAAGTGTCAGAAAATTTAAAAAACAGTTTTTTTAGTGTTCACAAGATGTGTGTTTATGTGCGCTGTAACTTTCATAACCAAATTCAAAACACCCTTAGAAAAAAGAGAGAGAAATTTAGCATGAATGCCGTCACATGCAGATAAAAACACAAAATACCACTATTTACATAGCATTTGTCTTTTTTTTTTCTCGTGGTGTATTTTAAATTTGGCTTTGAAAATTCTAGAGAATGTAAACACATATCTTGTCAACAACCACACATTTATTTCAAACTTTTTAAACACTTACAAATTTAAATTTTGTGAAGTGGTATCATTGATATGGTATCACTAAATACTTTCCCATGCTCAGAGCAACTCTAACAGAACCTGTAATTGTCGCCGAGACTGGACTTTTTCGGCGGATTTACGGGTTCGGGCCGAATGCGTAGTAGAACAGAGCCTGAATCGGTGGCCCGACCCGTAAAAGTTTCTCGGGGACCCGTGAAACGCGAGGCTCGCCCCGTATATATACATGCCGCAGAGTGGAGTAGGGTTCCAAAACCCTACTCCCCGCCGTTGCACCCGCTCCTATGCCGCGAAAACCCTCGCCCTCCAGCGAGAAATTCCAGCTGCTTCGCCGCGACCTCTCCTCCATTCGTACTGACACGTGCACGATGATGCGGCAGGGGAGGCGGCCGAATCGGCGGCGGAAGCTCGCCGCCTCATCCGGCAGTGTTGCGGCGCGCGAAGTGGACGCGCTCCGAGGGTGCGTGCAAGCGGGCGCGCAGGGTGGCGCGCAGGTCGACGTGCGTTGCTGCACGCGATGGGGACGGCGAGGTCCCGCCCGTTGGCTCGTGCAACCCGCCGCTGCCGACGCTTCCGCCGCTCCCCGACAGCGACGACGAAGACGACAGCGCGCCGGCGCTTCCCCTCACCCGCGGGAACTCCACGGAGGTGACGGTGTTCGAGGTCGCCGCCATCGTCGTCGCCTAGACTTCTTCCTCCGCCGCGCGTAGTTGCCCCGGTGACTATCCCTGGGCCAATTTTTGGTCAGATTAAACGCGGCGCATATGATTAGTTCTTTTTATGGCTATGATATGTAAATTATGTATGAATGTAGCTCGATCGGAGCACCGAATTCGTTCCATTTCGCTTATTCTTTGCCAAAATATTTTCTGCGACGTTTGCAGTTCGTATTTTCGGTTTCTATTATACGTCTAGACTAAAATCGACAAAACTGTATAATTTGGGAGACTGAACTCCATATTTTCACGGGCACGAGATGCTCTAACACCGGTGTCTGTCTACCTGATGCGTGGCACGCCCGATGGATCCATTACTTTTCATACCTAAGATAGGCAAGGGGTATATACAAGTATATCTAAGATGGGCCTCCGTGATATTTGGGCCCTGGGCGGCCGCACATCCTGCCCACCCCTAGGGCCGGCCTGCCTGTGCCGTCAGCCTCCGCCGCCGTTGCTCGCCACCATGGCTCGGCTTAATTTGTTCCCTCCTCTCATGCAGACGGGGGTCTGCAGGCCGCGTCTGGAGGCAGCGAGACATAAGGAGCTCGCGGAGGTTCTACATTCCAGGTCTCACTGCCCGGGTGTCATGGCCGGAGACAGCATTGAAGCTACGCCTGGGGATTGGGATCTTTCCCCGAGAAAAGAAGTTCCAGGGGGAGGTCAGCCTGCGCTTTCGTTCGTCGGTACACCACCTTTCCTCCTCCACCCATGGCCTGCTAGCTGTTTTTCGCGATTCTCGACCAAGATGAGATGCAACTGACGGTGAGCACCCGAACCGCGACCCACACCAGTGCTTCGATTTTTTTACTTCCTCTGCCCTTGCCCACTGTTCACTTCGATTTCAAGGTCTTGGTTTTCTGAAGATCACTTATTTCCCCTGAAGATTACTGCTTGCTAATGATAACGAGTGTGTTCAGTAATCAGTATGGCCAGTGATAACAGTGCTTAGTGATGAGATCGATGGATCACGAAACGCCATAGTCCAAAAGCAGTGCTGCGAGCAATTTGCAGTTAAAATATGTCCGCTATATATGCCATCATTTGCAATTTGTAAGTGGGTAGATTATGGCGGGCTGGGCTACCGAACCAGGGTAAAACAAACTTGACTCATCATGTGTTTTATTATATTAGCACATCAAGAGTTCGTCCAAAATAAGGGCCTCATGAAGAATCTTGGATGTGTTCCTGAGAATGACCGATCTATGCCGTACGCACCTCTATGTTTTGAGTCGCAAAATGTTCCTCTTTCAACACATGCCGAGGTTGTGACAGTTAGTCTGGCTGTTTGAACTCTTGGGCAACTTAATGTTGACCGAATGGCACTATCTAAGCAGGTTTTCTTTAACTAGCTTCTGATGTGGCATGAGCACTGATGCAGTTGAACTGAGCCTAACAACCCACTAGGATTATTGGTCGATGTCATCTTTTTCTTTCTCCCATAAGATGTCGACTTTGTTGATCATCCATATTGGCAACTCGCTACCATGTCGGAGTAGCCAAGTTGGCCAATTTGATCAATAATTGATCAGTGCAGAATCTTTACAATTTTGAAGATCGAGCCATGAGGATCTGAAAAGGGCCCAATGCTTTTGCAAAAATAAAGAAATCGGTCACTTGATTGCAGAAAGCAGAAACCGGTGGACATCCATTACATTGCAAGTGGCTGGCTGCTGGGCAACTCCTAGCTCCCCACATCCAGTACTATAATATGCCATGTAACAAGTGGAAGAACTAGATAACTATAATGGTTTTGGTTGCGCACATAGGAGAGGAACAGTGTTCTTCTCTGGCGGCTACATGACCCTCCTGACAGCTTCCTAATTTAGATATGCACTCCAACTTGCTCCTGTAGCCTCCTCATGGTGGAAGCAATAGCATTGGTCTGCTTATCTTTGCTGTTCCTCTGTCCACAATCACATGGATAGGACAGCTTCATAAGTATGTAGGCGGACTTCCTTTCCAGCACAAACAATAGCATTACAGCACAAGTGTGCCGAAATAGCTACATCCTGATGGTGGAGGCAATAGTAGTACTCTGCTTCTCTTTGTTATTCTTCTGCTCCAATGCTGTGGTGTCTCCAGGGAGCAGCAATGCAGCAACTGACGAGCTTGCGCTACTCGCCTTCAAGTCCATGTTGTCTAGCCACTCCGATGGTTTGCTAGCAACATGGAACGCTTCAAGACACTACTGCAGCTGGCCAGGGGTTATTTGCAGCCGTCGGCACCCAGAGAGGGTCGTCGCGCTGCGCGTTGAATCCTTCAACCTTTCTGGACGCATCTCTCCGTCCTTGGGCAACCTGTCGCTGCTCAGGGAGCTGGACCTTGGTGACAACCAGTTTACAGGGGAGATGCCTCCAGAGATCGGCCAACTCAGAAGACTTCAGTTTCTGAATCTGAGCACAAACCATCTTCAAGGAAGCATCCCGGTGACCGTGGGGGGATGCACCGAGCTCATAACAATTGACCTCGGCTCTAACCAACTCCAAGGTGAGATTCCAGCTGTGCTAGGTGCCTTGAAGAATCTTGTCAGATTGAGCCTTCATCAGAATGGTCTTTCGGGAGAGATCCCTCAATCTCTATCAGACTTGGTATCCATGGAGTTCTTATCTTTGCATGACAGCAGATTATCTGGTGAGATACCACATTCCCTAGGTAACCTCACAAGCCTTGGGCATCTTAATCTTCAGGGCAACATGTTATCAGGAGTTATTCCTGCATCTTTCGGCATGTTGTCTAGATTATCTTTCCTGTCCTTAAGTTATAACAATTTGAGTGGACCAATCCCGACTTCCTTTTGGAACATTTCCTCTCTAACTATAGTCTCTGTCCAGCAAAACATGTTAAATGGAACTATACCTCCGAATGCATTTAGTAATCTTCCTTATCTGCAGAAGGTATACATGGATAGTAACCAATTTCACGGCCATTTACCAGCCTCACTAGGTAACTGCTCCAAATTAACATGGCTTCAGTTAGGTCGGAATTTTTTCAGTGGTATTGTTCCTCACGAGCTTGGTCGATTAAAAAAGCTTGGCTGGCTACAGCTCTCTGTTACTTTGCTAGAAGCTAAAGAACCGAAAGATTGGGAATTCGTAACAGCATTAACAAATTGCTCTGACTTACAACTGTTGGGATTGGAATCTTGTAGGTTTGGAGGAGTCCTTCCTGATTCAATTTCCAATCTTTCCACCTCGCTATTGTATCTTGACTTTTCACGAAATGCAATCTCCGGGCACATACCTAGAGATATTGGTAATCTCATTAACCTACAAGTGCTCGCCCTTTCTGAAAACTCTCTCACTGGAACTCTTCCATCTTCCTTGGGTAGTCTTAAAGATTTGCGTGAATTTTCTGCATATTATAACAAACTAAGTGGCTCCATTCCGTCAAACATAGGAAATCTTACAGAGTTAAATCTCTTTGGAGTGGATGTTAATGCCTTAAGTGGTGAGATACCAAGCACACTTGGAAACCTAACAAAGTTAGTGGGGCTAGATCTTTCAGTCAATAAATTTATAGGCCGAATTCCTAGTACCATATTCAACATCCGTACACTCTCTAGAGGTTTGGACGTATCTGAAAATAACCTGGAGGGATCAATACCTGTAGATATCGGGAATCTGATAAATATGGTAGGATTTGATGCAAGTTCGAACAAATTATCAGGTGAAATCCCTAATTCTCTAGGCGAATGTCAACTTCTCCAAAATCTTTATTTGAACAATAATCTCTTCCATGGTAGTATCCCTTCTCTCCTGGGCCAGTTGAAAGGCCTAGAAACTCTTGACCTATCAAGCAACAACTTTTCGGGTCAGATACCCACGTTCTTAGGTAATCTTAGCATGCTCTATTATCTAAATCTTTCGTTCAACAGTTTTTCCGGTGAAGTGCCAAACTTTGGTGTTTTCACAAATGCTTCTGGAATCTCAATCCAAGGCAATGACAAACTTTGTGGTGGCATACCTGATATGCATTTGCCCCCGTGTTCTTTGACATTACCTAAGAAAAAACATAATTCTATTGTTATTCCTGTTGTTGTTTGCCTCATTGCAACAATATCCATCCTTTTCTTGCTCTACAAATTTCACAACTGCCGCAACAAAAGCAAAACAAGAGACCCTACAACAACACCCTTGCAGGGCCACCCATTGATCACTTATTCTCAGTTGGTGGGAGCAACAGATGCCTTCTCATCTAGAAATCTTTTGGGTTCGGGAGCATTTGGGTCTGTGTTCAAAGGAAATATGGGTACCCAAGCTGGTGAAGGTACAAGTCTAGTTGCCGTGAAGGTTCTGAAACTTGAAACTCCTGGGGCGCTTAAGACTTTTGTTGCTGAATGCGAAGTACTGAGGAGCTTGAGACACCGTAATCTTGTTAAAATAATTACAGCTTGCTCGAGCATTGACACCAGAGGCAACGACTTCAAAGCGATTGTGTTTGAGTTCATGCCTAATGGAAGTTTAGATGGCTGGCTGCATGATGCTACAAATGATCAAACAGAGCAAAAGTATTTAAATCTTCTAGAGAGAGTAACCATACTCCTCGATGTGGCTTATGCGTTGGATTACCTTCATTGCCATGGACCTGAACCTGTTGTACACTGTGATCTTAAGTCAAGTAATGTGCTCTTGGATGCTGATATGGTAGCCCATGTTGGAGACTTTGGGCTTGCCAAAATTCTTGTTCAGGGAAGCTCGTCCTTTCATCAATCAACGAGGTCAATTGGATTTAGAGGGACAATCGGTTATGCTGCCCCAGGTTAGTCTAATATGTTTCCATCTATTTTTATAACGTTTTGCATTGATTATTCCTTATCAATTCATGAAACATCTCATAAAAGGACTTGCCAAATAAATTATTAGTTTTAGACGTTTGCTCTAGTACAACCCTCCCACGAACTCAAGCTTATCAAGGGCTGAGATCGTTTCTCACCCTTCATAAGCTTAGTTGTGACACTATAGGAAACAGTCAAGGTACCGACGGCTTCTGGCCGTCGGCATCTTACGACATCAGGACAGGCTAGTTTGCCGCCGGCGTAGAAAAAGCCATCGGTGTAGCATCAGGCTGGCCGTCGGCATAGAGGTTAACGTCCATTTGTCAGTTTTTTCCAAAACAAATTCAATTTTTTGACAGTTTAATCAGCATGCTTAATATCAGTTTAAATTACTTACTAATAGTCAAACTTCCACTCGGTACCCATTCTCAAACTGAGCCTATTCCAGCACGCTTAACCTCTTCATGGTTAACTTCTTCGTTCCTTTCGGATGAGCTTCCGGCAGAGAAGTTATACTTTGTTGATAATAGTATCCTATCAATTGTATTAACTTTTAGGCCATGATGTCACACTTCTTTATTATTTGAATTTCAAAAAGTTATTTGACTAAATAACAATGAATAGGTAATAATAATCTTGAATTCAAATAACAACAAAATGAATTTTACTTTTTTTTTAAAAAATCACCGAAATCTAAATCCTGAAAAATCTCCTATTTCCCTTTTGATTTTGAGGATTCTAAAGAATCCATAAACAGTCATAGGCGGTTGAAACCGAATGTAAATTTTCTGTAGATACATTTTTATATAAAAAACGTTTTCATCGGAGGTCGTATGTAACCAGAAAAGCCGTTGGCGTAGGATTTGACCGTCGTCACCTTGAACGTTTCTTGTAGTACCAAGGGGTACGAAGCAATCTCAGTCCTTGACATGTTTGAGTTTTGGGGTAGGGGTTGTACTGATCCAAGCTTCTTAGTTTTTTTTAAACCGAATGTAAAATTTTCTGTAGATACATTTTCATATAAAAAACGTTTTCATCGGAGGTTGTATGTAACCAGAAAAGCCGTCGGCGTAGGATTTGACCATCGTCACCTTGAACGTTTCTTGTAGTACGAAGGGGTACGAAGCAATCTCAGTCCTTGACATGTTTGAGTTTTGGTGTAGGGGGTTGTTCTGATCCAAGCTTCTTAGTTTTATATGATACAAACGCATTTCTTATTTTACAATATTCTAGTGTACTTCAAGTTTGTATCTAGTTGCATTATAAACATAAGTAATTTCTTTTTCAATCTTAATGCAACAGAATATGGTGTTGGAAACACAGTATCAACAAATGGAGATATTTTCAGTTACGGGATTCTAGTGCTGGAAACAATAACCGGGAAGAGGCCTTCCGATGGTGGATTCAGGCAGGGTTCAAGTATTCGTGATTACGTTAAGCTGGGTCTACACAACCAAGTGATGGACATCGTTGACATCCGGCTTTTTTCAGACCTCAAGAATGGGCTACGGACCATTAGTGATTCTTCATACCAGAGTAAGATCGATTGCCTTGCTTCGCTACTCAGACTCGGAATGTCCTGCTCTGAAGAAACTCCATCGAGTAGGATGCCGACGGGTGATATTATCAGGGAGCTGCGTGCCACCAAAGAATTGGTCTCTGTCCTAGGGAATGCAGAACACGAAGATGATGCAGGAACTGAGCTTTCATGATTCAGTTGTTGCACACACACTGTGAACTTCCATGTCCAAATAACTCGTGCACGTGCCAGAAACGATCTATGGTTATCAGAAAAATATTGATCATCCCTGTTTATGTTGTATTATGATCCAAATTCGAAGCAAGGCCCGTCGTCTGGTCTTTCCACTCTTTGGACCGTCGGCTAGAGTTTGTCGCTTCATTGTAAACCCACGGTGATGTCTAAACACTTCTGAAATAGTGAAGAGTTTGCTGACCAGCGCTTCTAGGTTTTTCCCTTTTTGAAAGGGTTTTTCACGTTAAATCTTGTGTAATTTTATTTTCATTCTTTGTCATTGGCTATCGTGTTTATAACAATTTAACCGCTGCATGATTTGGTTCCTTGCTTGTAGGCCAGGAATTTGCTAGCCAAGGCAGTAGATTGTTTTCCTTCCCCACCTATACTTTGTTGAACCTGTTTTTGTTTTTTTTTATTTTCTTGTTAAAAGTCCTAAGGAAGTTTGTTTTCCTTCACAGCCTGTATTTCGTTGACCATTTTCTTGTTTTCCTATCTCCTTGATAAATTGCCAAGGCTGTAATCTCTACTATATTAAATGTCTAGAGGTGGTGGAATGGTTGGTACGTCGCCCCGTCAAATCCACCGATCGGAGGAAGAAAATATGGCTCTTTTGTTACCTTGGTGCGGGAAAACCGATAGGAACCACGGCGGAAAAGGAAAACCGCTCCTTCACGCGTAATCCCCTCCTCTGCTCCTGGCCAGTCGCCACGCACGCGAGGCCACACACCCAGGCAAAACTGCTCCTTCACGTTCCTCAGATCCCTTCGGGGAACACAATGATGCTAAAACTATATTCTATGGAGAGTTTTTTTCTTCCATTGCCGTGAAGCCTTACCATGATTTTTTTTCCTGAGAAAATATGCTACATGGGCAGACTTAGTACTGAATTGAGTCAGTTTTAGCAGATTGTATGGGCTCTGGATAGAATGAGTCAGCTACTCATAGCAAGAACGAGATGACTAGCTGCTTCTCTATGGATGCTCCTCCAGATATCAGAGCTTGGATCGATGACAAGATGTAGTCTACATGCTGAGAACTGGCAATCTGTTCCTTTCAATTTTTATTTACAAAGAATTAGTAGTTGCACTTGCGTTTATGAAACAGAGAGTGCAATTGTCAATACACTCATTTAAAGAAATGACACCTTTTCTGGTGCTTAGTTTGCTAAGATTGTTTGTCCGTGGTTGTAAGTTAATTTGATCTGGGAGGTAACCTAAAGGAACAGCCTTCAGGGATTAATAATTTGATGAGAGCAAGGCTTATCCAGTTGAAGTAGCAAGGATTCTCATCCCTGGTAATATCTATTTCCATTTGAAAGTTATTTTAAACTCTGACTTCACTAAGTGATATTAGAAGTGTCTTTGATATTGAGCTGAAAGTGTTGGAGGGAACATGTATGATATTGCTTAGGTGAGTGAAATTTTCGGCGTGCATGTCTGGCATATTTTCGATCATTTCAATACTTATTACAGCTGGTCATAGGTTTTTCCATACGTAAGTTGTCATCGGCAATGGATCAGTTCAAAACACAATCTATTAGTGTTAAAGTTCTAACTGGTGCAGGCTGATATGATGCCTCTCCATTTTTTTTGCTGGTTTCATCATGCTGGTTGACTACTTGCATTTTTTGTCACTAAATGCTTTGTATATTAGTAGAGCATGCATACCCTTTCAGATTTTTAAGAGAATGAAGTTATCAAATCATATTACTGTGTCATATGTAGTAAGGATATCATGATGAGTAAATGCACCAATTTGACAAGATATTTGCAAATTCTGTAATGGAAAATCCGAAAAATTGGAATTCTCTGTTAAAATATTTTATCCATAAGTAATGCTTGCAATGTGAATTGGTTGACTCAATTGTACTGTCCTTTCAATCACTAAACAAAGGAAGCCCCACAGAGCATGATTCTTGACTTCTTTCATTCCAATAAAAAGGTAAGCAACAACACATCAACCATTCCCCTGGAATTGTACCTTGATCACCATGCTCTCTTGGAATGATCTTTATGATAGAAATGCTAATTATGTTTGCTATTTGCAACTCATGGTTTTTCCTAGACTTTTTCAGTAGTATGTAAACAGTTATAAGACCCAAGTGATTTTCTCTTTTATGCTCCTTTCATGTGAATCTCTTATGTTGCATCTTCATATACTTTTATATCAGGATATGATTTCTTTAGTATTTTGATAGTGCATTTGTATGATGTAGAGGAATTGCCTACACTATGGTTCTCTAACATCAATGGGGCGGAGAAGTTTGTAGATAAATGCAGATTATGCATCGTCAAATTATCTCTATACAAGAAGTATTTACACATGATTTTTTCCACATGTTTGTTCCTAATATGATAACCCGTGGTTCTCATGTGCTTTTGTTCTCCAGACATTGGATGCACCATAATAATCTATTGAGATTTAGTTCAATGAAATAGATGACCTCAAGATTGCTTGTTTTATTAATTAGGTGGTGTATTCCAGTGGTGACATGCTCGGGCTAGGTGTTTTCCTCTCCTAAGAGAGGAAAGGAGTTCTTGGAGGTAAAGTCACGCATTCTGATTGGGATCCACAGCTTGGTAGGCAGATAATATATCCAATGTCACTCGAACTGCAAGTTAGTTGGGCCCAATATGTCAGATAATTTTGACAGAAGAGCAATGCCTTGGTTCAACAGGAAGAATGTAATTCAAGGATGAATAAGTTTTTATTTAAGCATATCTTCAGGAATTAGTTCCAGTAGCAGTGTGTGAGTAATTGATTGTAATGTTAAATATAGAGTAAGAATTTCTGATTGACATTAAGTGTTTCTTTACTAGAAACTAAAATTCCCAGATTCATAAGCATTATTTAATTGTATTATATTGTTTTATTTTTCCAGTACCTGGTAGTTATTTGAACAATTTTATAAGAGCCCATGCATTGAAAGGCCTTAGTTAATAAATTCTTTGTTCAAAATATCGTGTTGTTGGAGACACTATTGAATTGTAAGTCATCGCATTATCTCGGCCTGCTCCATAAAAACATCCATGAAAACATGTATTTTCATTACGGCGTGGAAAGAAAATGAGCAGTGAAGGCCAAGCATCAAAATCAGATGTTCAATTGCTTCTTGATTGTGGCCACTACCAACCATGTAATATCCGCTTCGCAGCTATTGATTGTATAAAGAGAGCGACATGTGTTTTGAGTAACCCAAACAAAATAATTTCACCATTGTCTAAATGGTATTATCCTTGAAATGTTTTTTACGGAGGAAATGTTGATGAGAATGTCTTAATTGACAAATGCTTCATGCCACCGGAATTACCATGTTAAGGTTATTTTTTTTTGTAATGGTCGTAGCAACGCACGAGCATTCAACTAGTCTGTTTAACATTTGTGGCGTACTCTCGAGAACATGTCATGTTTTTTTTTTGGATGAAGGTGTGCTAATTATCATAGCCATTGGGCTCTCGAGAGTTCTTGTCGATAACCATGTAGCGATGCAAAAGCAAAGGTAGGTTGACACATTATTTTTTCCTTTTACAAGTCAATGAGAAAGGAATCGCTCTACGAACTCACGGATTGGCTGATTTCGAAGATGACACTAGAGGGTTCAGGCTATCAGCATGTGGGTGGTCTGATCCGTGAGATCAAACAATTAATTTTAGAAAAGGGTGAGCCCTGTTCTCATAATTGTAACTAGAAAGGGTATACACGGCGACACGCAGCGCCCGCGGAAGCAATCTTTTGGCACAGCTAGTGGTAATTCGGTATGTATTGACTTCGAGCAGAATTGTTCTAATAGGAGCTGAGCTCGCAGTCTGAACAAATGAAAGATCATGTTTCATATGCATATGTAGCTTTGCTTCGTGTGTTCTTTGCTGGGCTATCAAGGACTGATCCAGTTGCAGAGGCGTCAACATTTGTAGAATCAGGTGATTTTCTCTTCTTCGATATATTCTTTTTCACAGCCTTTTTGGCACAATTCCTAGAGTTGTGACAAAGTAACTCAGTTGGATATTTTCTCAACCATATGTGCAAAGAATAGTGAGAACAAGGAACATACACATACCTCGCAGAACTTGTGTTGACATTTGGTTCAGGTTCTGCTCCGGTTCGCCATATCCTTCTTCTCCAAATGCTGGATCAACCGACTCTTTGCAGATCCTTTGTATGTGACCGTAACCACCGCAACGCTTGCACTTTCTCTTCCTAGCTCCTAGCCTGCCTCCTTCACTACTAGCTCTAATCTGTTTAGTCCTTGGCCTTCCTAGTGGCCTTTTCATGAGAGGTACACATAGCTTGAAACCTGGATTAAATGGCTCCCATTGTTGTTTGCCAGCCATAGTTGGTAGGTTCTCGGCGTAGGTAGCTTTAAACTTGGCAACAGAGTAGAAATCATCCACATATGATTCAATATCACCTTGTGGACCTCTAAGTGAAGTGATAAACTTTAGTGCATGGATGCATGGCAAGCCTGTAATCTGCCACTGCCTACAACTGCAAGTCTTGTTCTTTATGTCGACGGGGTACCTCCATTGTCTGCCCTCCTTGTCGGTTCCAGTTACTTCTGCTTCATAATCATTGTGTTTCAAACAAGTCAGATTTAAGCCTGTAAAATTGACAGAAATATAACATGAGTTAGATCAAGCAATACAATTAAGTCAATAGTTAGATGAAACAAAAATACCTCTCTGTCTTTTCATTCAGTGCCTTAACTACAGCTGGAAGAATACGATGACCTTCAAGCTTTTCAGCTATCCTTCGCCTTAGCTCAAATTTCACAATGGACCTTTGCCTAAGGCAATCAAACATGTCTACCATTTGCAAGGCTTTAACTTTCTTCAACTTGCTATTAAATGACTCTGCAAGATTGTTGTTCACATAGTCAACCTTACAAACTTGGTTGAACTTACTTCTGGCCCATATCTTAGTATGATGCGTCTCCAAGTACTCCTGAACTTTTGGCTTGGAATACATTTGTTTGAGGTGGTAAGCGTGCTTTCTTGGGTTGCAAGTAAGAGCAGCTGGCCATAAGTTGTCATCAAATATCTTTCCTCTGAACTTCTTTGAGAAATTTGTTGCAAGATGCCGCATGCACTCTCTATGCTCCACTCCTGGGAACACACTATCTACAGCAGTCTCAAGTCCCTTGCATGCACAGTATGAATAACTAGACCTTCTGGATGCCCGACAACTTGATGTAACCTCTCGAGCCACCATGTCCAGCTCTCGGTGGACTCTACCTCTAATACCCAACCAGTTGTGTGCATCAATAGCACATGCAACTACCAGTTGGCCTCTAAATCTTCCATTTAGTGCAGTAGCATCAACTGCCAAATATGACCTGCACCCATCCTTAAATCCCTGCGAGCAAGCCTTAAATGATAAAAAAAACCTCCTGAAGCACTCCTTCTCCTTTGTTACACCCTTTACCTTGTATTGAACAGTGTGTCTATCAATGTCTACAACACTACCTGGTGAGCACCTCTCAACTTCAGCCTTGAATGTGTACAACAGATGGAAGCTATCAGCCCACTTTCCCAAAAGCTTGTCAATTATTTTTGCCCTCCCGTTGGACACCCTCATGTATGGTACTTTGATCCTATACTTCTCATGAATCTTCTCAATCAGCTTTGAAACACCAATTGCTGGATTTTCTCTCACCCACTCAAGAACAACATCACAAACCCATCTGCTCTTAGCTGCTAGCAATTTTTCACTCTCAAGCGCAGTTGGACATCTATGTTCACAAGGATTCACCTTAATCTGCACATGTACAAAACAATATAATTAGGACATATATATATATATATATATATATATATATATAGGGATGCGCTATTTGGCCCCCAGGGAGTAGAATAGTTATTCTACACCCACCCTCTATCTTTGTAACCGTAAATGATTTTTACGTCAAGTAAATTTTTTTTTACTTCATTAGTCGAGTAGAACATAAGAAAAAATAGACCTTGCAAAAAAAAATATTTATGTGACGTAAAAAAATATGACATAAAATAAGTATTTTCGTCATTTTTTACACTACAATTACTCACACAATGCGTTTTTTTATGTCGATTTTTTTGTGGAAAGTCAATATGAATTTAATTATTTGTATACAAAGCATAATTTTATGAATGTAGCAACGTAAAATTATGTTGGGTGCAAAATAACTTTTCTGCACCCTAGGAGTCAAATAGTATTTCTATATATATATATATATATATATATATATATATATATATATATGTATGCGTGCAGAAAAATATTGCATGTACTAGTACATAATATTACCTGAAATAGCTTGCTATTTTTCATAAATGATGCATGAATTCTCCATCGACAACCTTCAAATGAACAGTGAGCTCTAAGTCTGGTTGGATCACTCTTCTCTATGATATAGTCAAATTCTTTAACGATTGCAAATGTAGCAAGGGCGTTTTGACAGTCAATAACCGAAGGAAAGACCGTTCCTTCCTTTATGCTTGGATTATTTTTGTCATACTCGACAATTGGCCTGTCAGAATCCTCTTCTATTTCTTCATCGATGAAACCCCCCATTTCAATGTCCTCTTGGTCTTCCTCATCGTCACTGGAAGCATATATAGCAGGAATATAATCATGATCGGATTGAGCTAATTCTGGGTACATCTTCTCATCCTCATCTTCTGAATGTACCCCATGATCAGATAATACACTATCACAGTCAGCATATGGTATGTTATTAGCATCAGAAGAGGTTGCTTTCCTCCCATTTTGTTGAGAAACACCAGCAGAGAATGGAGGCTGACTATCACTCACAGCCACATGACTAGGAGATTGAGGACTAGTATTGCCTGTATTAGGGTCAACTACTGTAGACATGAGAGCCAAGTCATCATCTCTTTTCACATCCACATAAAAGTTTGTATCTCGATCGAAATACCTAATCAACACACTATCATTTATACCCCAGGGATACTTGTTACACATTGCTTGCTGCACCTCATTGAAATTCATGGATGATTCTACAATCAGCGGATAGTCAAATTCAGAGCACCTTCTCATGCTGCCATCAAGAGCTACTTGGTATGTATCCATTTTAACTGTCAGCAGAAAACATGTCGCAGGATCCATCCTACCAATCAGTAGAAAACGAAATACATGAGAAAGATTGACATAACCATGCTGCATTGACTAAGTTAATTAACGCAAAAGATCTGAAGTGCATACTAATCTACAGGGAGGCACACGATGGGGAGAGGACAGCACACATACCCTTCAGGAATTTCAATCCCATGCCGCACCGCATTGCCAGAGCTGCCGCCGCTGCTTACCGCCGTCACGGGCTTGCCCAAGCTGACTCGGACACTTCTGCTGCTCGCTGTCGCAAGCTTGGCCGAATCGCCGCCGCCGTCGCCGCTCGCCATTGTGGCACGCTTGACCGAGCAGTCGCCGCCGCTGCTCGCCACGGCCGCGGGCTTGCCCGAGTTGCCGCTGCCGCTGTTGCTCCCCACCATCGCCGGTTAGCACAAACCACCGTCGCTGCTCGCCGTAGCCACAAGAGGATCGACGAAATTGGGGCAGGCGGAGCTCTATTTGGCCACGATTCGGGAGAGCCGGGGAAGATTAGTTTTTTGCGGGCGAATTGGGGAATGCACGAGCACGACACAGTCCAACTTCCTGTGTTTACGTGGGGCTATACTGTCAGTTTCTCATATTTTTTTTGCCCCATATGTCAGATAACGTGGTACTTACCGGCGTTACAAAACTGATCAGCAGATTAGCAGTGCAATGACTTTTTTTTAAGAATTCAATCAGTCAAATGGCATTTTTGAGTATAGGCTCGGTCATAGTGGCAAGAGTGATAAAAACCCTTTGTGATATACTATGGAAGTAAATACAATATGTAGGATTAGATGCTAATATTTCCCAAAAGTAGTATATAGTAATCCTATATAACTAAATAGTTCATCCCCACTAACCTATTTATCTACACATGCAGCTATGCCACCTCATCAGTCCGCCACCTAAGCAAGTTACTATTTTGATTCGGTTTTATTTTGCACTGTAATCACCAAACGTCAATGCTGCCCACTAATGATTTTTATTCTGGCAATACAGCCACGGCATCGTTTGTTTGAGAGCTTCACATACCCTGTCAACTTCTCAACAAATAAATGTTCATCTCTTCTATCACATGCTTCCCCGCAGGCCCACCCGGTCACCATTGATTGGTTTTCCTTCCTCTTCATCTTCTCCACTAATTTGCAAAACAAAACTGAAGAATTTATTTCTCCCACTCTACTTGCGCTGTGTTGTGTACATATTCACTTCTCTCTCCAATCTCCATATCCATTTCCCAGACCATGACTCGATCGGCCATCTCCTCGCGGAAGTTGTCGTCTCCCAGTCTCTTCACAGGAGACGCTCGCATTGGAGCTGCGCCATCCTGGCAAGCCGCGCTTACTGCCGCCGCATGCACCTCAAGATGCGTGGACCGACCTGGCCGCCGCTGCCTGATGCGATCTCAGCAGAGCAATTCTGGTGAGGCACACGACAAATTCCCGCAGCTAGCAGAGCTGCAAGAGCCCTCACCTAGCTAGCTTATGCCCGCGTGGGTCATCCCCGTCGCTCACCAAGGAAGTAAACGGCGGGTGTATTGGACATGACCCGAACAGAAGCATTGGCTGCGGTTACGTCCATTCGGAGCTCCCTGGTAGAAGACTGAAGCAAATGCTCCTCTGCTGCTCTTGGACGCATGAGTTCGTCCATTCGTCTACAGGCATGCAGTATAATTATTTCTCTGAAATCAAGCATGTATGGGTTTACAACCCTCCAAATGTTTGATGAAATTTCTAAATCTGCCAGCATCGTTTTCAGGTTAGTATTTCCCTAACGCTAAGAAATGAGAGTGAAACTGAATTCGTGTCTATTCTTCGGAAATTATGCATAACGTTATTCTTTTTTTCTTCATTTCTTGCAGGTTGCATCTTCTACACCATGTGAAATGTCCGAGTTAAACAGACTTTGTTGCTAAGCATGCAAATATATCTCAATCAAATATTTCTCCCTTATGGCAGATTGTGCACTACAATATATATATGTGAGGTGCTCTGCTTATTCAGTTAAATTTTTACACGGATGCAATCTCCAGAAATAAGTCTTAACCTCAGACTTGACATGCTTTTGTTCTTTTTACTCTGTTGCTAATTTTGCATGTTTGTAGTTGATTTGGTTTACGAAGTCTGCATATCACTGCGTGCACCTGGCGCACTTAAGCTTCATTGACAGGCCAAAGAACAAGAACTTGAAGGCAAGCTAAGATATTTACCGAAGGTATCTTTTGACATATATATACACAAGATTATTGTACCATGGATTTTGTAATATTTCACTACAATGTTGAGATAGTGAAAAATAACTTTGCTTTTTTTTTTGAAAAAGGGCACCCCTAGCCTCTGCATCAATTGATGCATACGGCCTTTTTATTACATTATTGAAACTATTCGAGCAGTGTTACCATTATTACAATTCATGGATCACAAAGTGTCTGAACAAAAATGAGCCATCTAAAAAATTCTATCAACATGAAGCGCCTTTGCATCCTCATGTCAATCGACGATCAGCACGCCAGCCGCACTGGCTCTAGAAATCCGGTGCTACCATCGCCAACCGGTTGCACCCAAAATCCATAGTCTGACGCTCTTCCTCCGGCTGCACAAAGGACCACATACGGATCCAGTGGGTAGCCAAGGGGATAACCTGCAAAAATGATGGGGAGCTCTTTTTGTTAAAAATAAAATTGTTCCAAACCTTCCATATTGCCCATAGTAAAGCGCACACACCAACTCTAATGTGACATTTATCCTTTTTTGCAACTCCGTTAAGACAATTCCCAAACCAATTAGAAATATTGGAAGGAGGGAGCATATTAAACGTCATGAAAAGAAGTCTCCAAATCATCTTAGCAAAAGGGCAAGAAATAAGTAAATGATGAATCGTTTCTTGCTGGTCACAGAAAACACATTTGTCACATTCCTGCCAATTTCGCTTAAGCAAATTGTCTTTTGTGAGAATAACTCTCTTATGAAGGAACCACATAAAAATTCTTATCTTCAATGAAACTTTAATTTTCCAAATATATTTCTTAAGATATACCGTATGTCTATTGAGCAAATCAAGGTACATAGATTTTACCGAAAAAACACCCGAATCGGTCAGTCCCCACTTAAAAACGTCATCTTCTTCGGTTAGTTGAACCGAGACAAGACGAGTTATAAGGTTCACCCATGTGTCCCATTTTGCTGCATTCAGGTTCTCCTAAAACCAATGTCCAGAGGGGTATGATCCATCACATGATTCACAGTAACATTTTTGTGATACACAATATTATAAAGATTTGGATACTCCACGGCAAGCGGCTTATCCCCTAACCACGTGTCCTCCCAAAATCGGGTATCCATGCCATTTCCAACCACAAACGATCCTCTCGAAAAGAAATCATTTTTAACATTCATTAAACCCTTCCAAAAAGGAGAATCGGTAGGTTTTGTCGAGACTTGCGATAACGATTTAGAATACAAATATTTTTTGCGTAGAAGCTCTTGCCACACACCCTCCTCATTAATTAATTTATATAACCATTTAAGTGATGTTCACGAGTTTGGCCCTGATAATTAGTCATTTGTGCAGATAATTATATCATCTTAATACCATTTGTAGATCTCTTCCATAGTAATTACATATCCCGTAGCAACGCGCGGGGTATCATCTAGTGGGCTTAAAGTGTCGAGCAGCTGCCCAATCTAACGCCAACTGATTAGGCTTAAAGTGTCGAGCGCCAGGCTCAATGTGGCCCAATATAATATCCTAATGGGACTGAGTTTGGTTGGGAACGATGAGCCCGACCGCGCTGGCGATCTCGCCACCCTGCGGCCGTCGTCCATCTCCGGTACGGGCAGCCCGCCATGGATGCGAGCCTAGGTCCGGCCGCGATCCTCACCAACCTTCCTCGACCTCGGCTCTCCTTGGCGCTCCATCTGCGCCTCGCATGGATCCGGTGATGGTGGGATCGATTCTGATCTCCCCACCGCCAGTTCCACCATGGCCAGGGGATCGGGGTGCTTTCCCCTCTCTTTGTGGCGCGCGGAGGTCTGGTTTGAATCCTGCTACCCCACTCGTCAGGGAGGACACCGCCATGGCTCCCATCTCTCCTGGATTGCTTACACTTGGCACGATCTCCGCCGCCCCCGATAGGGTTTCTACCTACTCCGATTTGGAGGCTGTGGAGGAGTTTTTCGGGCAGCTCTGGGTTGTTCCAGGGACGCCGCCGCCTCCCCCGACCTCGTCCCGCCACTGCCTCGTCTGGATCCGCAAGGATCTCGCCAGTTCCGGCCGTTTCACCATCTCCGACTGCTTCCCCGCGCTGCCGGCGGAGCGATTTCTCCCCGTCTCTCGCCAAGTCCGGGTGGGTCGTCGTCAGGATCGTGCGTCCTACGCCGAGATCCTGTCAAGGGAATCCATGGCGTCGGGTGGCTTGGGTCGCGGGCGTGGTCGCGGTCCTTCTCTACAGGCGCCGCCACCACCCGCTCCACGCCCCAACCCTCCCGCCCCTACTCTGCGCCCGGTCGCCCCCAACCCTGCTCCTGCTACGACTCCGGTGAATTCTAGGATTCCAAGGACTCAACCAGGGCAATACCAGCGATAGGGCTCGCAGGGGCATTTCTAGCAACCGCACAATCGCAACTACGGGAATCAACAGAACAACCAGAGGGGATTTCAGCGCAACTCTCGTTTATTAAATTTAGCTTTTTTTGTCGCAACTGAACCGGCTAAGCGAGCGGTTGAACCGGTGAACCGATGAGCCAGTAACTTTGCCGGTTCACTCGCCAGTTTGGTTTTTATAACTATACCTTAAACATATAGCGCTGGATGCAGATGAAGTCAAAGCGGCCATTCTGGAGATACATCCAGAAAAGACTCGGGGACCGGATGGGTTCTCTGGCATGTAACTCTGTATAGTTAAACTTTTGTTTTTGAACTGAAGGAAAAAAAAAGATCGTTATGTTTTGTTTGTACATGATCAAGAGCTCACTTTTTCTACCATGTGGCATTATAAAAAAAAAACTCATCCTTTCTCGTCATGAATTTGGGAGGAATGAGAAGGCGTTCCGTGCATTGTTCATGTAATTCCGTGCCTACTTGGGTTCGTGTCTGTCCGCGCCTGCCCGGCTGCTAGGAGGAAACGTGTATTTCGTAAGGAAACGTGTGGGATCAGCACTTTTGTACTTTTAGAACGTGGCACTGTCGGACTAGATTATTTCCTAATTTAGGTGGGGCATCCTAGCACCGTTTAGCCAGGTCGATCTATAGAGCAGAAAAGGCTCAGGGGTTACTAGCTAGATCTGCTCCCGGCGGGTAGAAGTCCGGTTACGATTCATATACGGCAGCAGCATGCTTTCTAGGATTGCGAAATCTGCTCCTAGTAGGAGTCCGGCCGGTTCATATTCATACATACAGCCTCTCTCCCGATTCCGTGGAAACTTGTAGTATAAATTCGACATCGGCTGGCTGGATTCATGGCGGTTCTGAGGATGTCGATGTCGACCGAGCAGCAGCACTGCCCCGTCATTGGAAGCAGGAAGGGGCGAGCCAAGTCCAAGAGCAAAATAGCGCAGAATCCATACGAATACGATTCGGCCTACGGCCGCATCCCCTGGGAGCTGTTCCGCGGGAGGCCATGGACGTACCCCGGAACCCTCGACGAATCAATGCTCGGCAACTACGTGCTGCTCCTGGGCAGTGTGATGCGGGTCCGGCCGCTGAGCAAGAAGAGGACCGTCGTGGTGCTGCTCACCAGGTCTAGAACGGTGCGTTGTGTGGTCGCCGCCGGTGCCGATGACGAGGGGGTGACCACGCGCATGGTGCGCTTCGCTGCCACCCTGCGCCGAGGGACCTACGTCGATGTTGAGGGCGTCGTCTCCCCACTTGGGATGGAGACGGATCCGCTTGACACAACGCAGCGGGTGGAGATTCAGGTGAGGAAGCTCCATACCATCGCTACCAACAAAGATGGCAGTCCGGTTGATGGGGTCACCACCATGGAAGATGACAGTCCCATTGATGGGGTCACCAAGATGGAAGATGGCAGTCCGGTTGATGGAGTCGTCGCCACAATGGAAGACAGCAGTCCATTGACATAAAATATTTTAGTTTTAATATTACATAAATTAAATGTTATGGCAATCATACAGTATGCAGTGAATATAAAATTTAAACGTCCTCTATCTGAACTTCCGACAAATTTGGTTCCCATGAGAAATTCAGCTCGATCATTTGCTCACGTATTGGCTCTTCAATGCGTCATCATCCCACGATCTAACCTTGTTTCATGCATCTGCTCAGGCTACCGAGCTCCATTTCGCATTGTATCAGAAGCGAGGACGTGCTGACAAAGAAAACAAAATCAAAACGTTAACGGGAAATGTTGCCCGAAAAGACTGGTCAATTAGGGAAGAAAAAACCATTTTTCACGATATTGCAGAAATGATGTGAAATATTTTTGAACTTACAATATTTTTTGAAGGAATATCTGTACCTAACCCAAAGTCCATTCCAACGTGGGATTGTTGGGATGGACCTCAATTTCTCTCTCAATGGGATCCATTAATTGCTGCCTTGTGTTAGCACCATTTGCTCCTCTACAATAACAGCTCATGTATGTGAGGCTGGACAGGTGCTGGATACCAAAATCGAGCTGATCAGTCTCAGAAAAAATGAAGCGCAGCGTTTGTAGCTTTGGCATCGATCCAGCTTCAAAAATGAACCGTAGAATACAGTTGTATGAACCAATTCTAAAATTAGTCAACGAATGGAATCCACATAATGAGCTGATTCTTATCTGCCCTCCTTCTGGTCCAGCCTTTTCTACATCGAGGGAGAGGCGGCGGAGAGCAGGTAGGCCTCCCAGGATCTCCATACCTTCCTGGTTGATCACAAGCATCATGATGCTTAATGCCTGGAGGTTCGCTAGTAAGCTCATCGACGTTGGAATTCTTCGGGGTGCAACATGACAGTCAAAATCAAGTGTCCGGAGGCCTTGTAAGGCAAATAAACATGACTCATCAAGGAAATCTTCTATATTGAATGCATCAAATAAACTGTCCCTACCGTACCCTCCTGAGACGTATAGATCATAAAGGTTTGTCTTGGCTAACTTGCAGATGGAAGACACTGTCTCTTTTATGTTTCCTTCAATATTATCACATACATCATATTCCTGATATTGTATTCTCAGGGTCCTCAGATTTGTAAGCTGACCAAGTTGCTGACAAAATATACTTGACTGAGGGAAGACATTGATACCTTCCAACACTTGCAGTGCTTGCATGCTTCCAATTTCGTCAGGCAATATAGTACATTCAGGGATAACTAGATGGGTCAGTCGTTGAAGCTGACATAGAGTAGATGGAATTACAAATCCCTCCTCCCCTCCTCTAGTAAAAATTTCAAGAGTCTCTAAAAACTTTAGCTCTACTATTTGTTCAGGGAACTTGGTAATTCCTGTCCTCTCAAATCTTAGGTGCTTCAGGTGACACAAATTGCCTATATCTGCAACATGATGATCTTCTAACTCCGGACATTCATAAAATTCCAAGACACGCAGGTTCTTCAAAACCAAAAGAGATGGCATATTGAAAGAAACCCCAAAACAAACAAGTGACCTTGCTTTAGATAAATCTAGACCTGTTGGAATTTTGCAACCACTCTGAAGAGATAATCGACGGGCCTTCATCTGTGGATCAGGATTTACACCTGGTACACCAAGCAAAGTAACAAAGTTCTGTTCCTTCGATTTAGCTATGACAAAATCAAGAATCAAGTCGTGGACTCGAAAGCTCATCACCTTACCATCTGACATTCTGCGCGTTGGATGGATCAGGCTCCTATTAATGAGCTCATTAAAGCACACCTCTCCTAATTCATATAGGGTCTGTCCATTTTCTTCAGGGATAATTCCCTCCCAGATCCATCTCCTTACTAAATCATCCTTCCAAATATCAGCATCTTCTGGAAACACACTCAGATATAATAGGCAAGACTTCAAGCACGGACTGAGATCAAAGTAGCTAAAGGACAATATCCTCATCATTCCTTCAACGCCAGGATTGCTTCCAAGTCCATGGCCAATAGATTTTTGCACTTGCTCCCATTGATCTTCCTCGCTATTGGTAGCCAACAAACCAGATATAGAAATAATTGCCAAGGGTAACCCACCACATTTTTTCAATATCTTATCTGAAACTCTTTTGAGGTGTGGTGGGCATTCCTTTGGAGAACCAAATATTCTCTGAAGAAACAACCATTCAGAGTCCACTATGCTGAGAGGCCTCAAGTTATAAACATCGCCCCCATATGAGATAGAACATGCTTTGGCTACTTCACTTACACGTGTTGTCGTGATTATTCTACTACTGCAGCTACTTTTTGAAAAAGCACACTTAATAATATTCCATGTTTGAACATCCCACACATCATCTACTACGATGAAGTACCTGACATGCAAATTAACGAAGGTTTTACCACACCATAGCATCATTAATCAGACGGGAACAAAATATAAAGGAAAAGTCTCCAAAGTGCAATGATAAGCGTCTAGCCAAGCTATGATCGTACTATAATTCTATTTAATCAATCAATTCTAACCATGCCACATGTCCCAAACATTCACCCGTACCATTGATAAAAAAGAGGCATACAATAACTATAATTGCCTTAGCATGAATTCTGTATTTGGTAATTTACCTTAGCATGAGTGTAATCCTAGATACACTACCGTCACTATGTTTTCTCACATAATGTATAGTTCGAATAAAATTTGATAATTTTAAGAATTTCCCTCATATATATTACCAAGTGATACCACTCAGTGGAATCCCATTAAATTTTCAGTTTATTAATTAACGAAGATAATAACGTTAGTTCTTAATGGACTCTGATTTAAATTACTTGAAGCAAATAATATAAAGTTAACTTTGGAATATGTTGGTCAGTAGCTTTCGCTGTACAATGTACATAAGCATTTAGCGGTACTAATATTGTTTTGTGGTGAAATTCTGGCTTTCCTTTTGACTATAAGTGGTAATGAATTCTGACTTTCCTTCTACTACAGAAATTTACGAATTACATGCACTATCCGTCAACCCATACATTCACATGCGCTAGTCAATGGATTATTATATTTATTATAAACTATATTATTTGAAATTTCATTACCACTTATAGTCAAAAGGAAAATCAGTGTGGCGGTATCCCGTTGGCCTGGAAGAGCCGGGACATGTGCATCACTGACCCACTCTTCACCACAAACACCCTAATAGCCAAGGTCACCACACCGACGAGCGCGATCGCACCATGTTGGATCACCGTGGTTTATGGGCTGCAAGAGGACGTCGACAAGATCACATTTCTCCAGGAGAGACGTGCCGTGCGCGCTGAATGTGATGGCCCCTGGATGATTTGCGGCAACCTAATCTACCGCGACGAAGATAAAAACAACGGGCACCTCAACAGGCATATTATGGGACGATTCCGCCGTGTTCTCAACGATCTGGCTTTGATAGAGGTTTATCTGAATGGGCGCCGTTACACTTGGTCAAACGAGCGGACTCCTCCAACCCTCATGCACCTCTATCGCGTGCTAGGCTCCGCTAACTTTGAGGAGCAATATGGAGAATGCCATCTGCGCTGCCTGGCTTAAGTGGTTTCTGATCATAGTGCACTGCTCCCCTCAACCAGCAAGTTATAGACGATTCCACCTTGAAGATTTTTGGATCAGGCGGGATGGTTTCCAGGACACCGTATCTCAGGCATGGCACTCCGTCCAGGATGGTGACCCCTTCCAGCAACTCATGCTACAGCTGCAATCAACTGCTTGTGCTCTTTCAAGCTGGAGCTCGAAGACAGTGGGGAACATGCGCCACAAAATGGCATTATCTCGTGAGCTACTGCTGCGTTTCGACAAGCGCGCAAGAAGATAGGATTCTGACGCCTGAAGAAATTTGGCTGCACAAACAGATCAGAGTGTCCTACCTTGTACTTGCCTCACTGGAGCGCACCATCGCTCGTCAATGCGCCTGCATCGAAGTGCTGAAAGATGGAGATGCCAATACCTCCTTCCATCGACAGTGTACCTACCGCTGGCAGAAAAACCGCGTGCACAGCTTGACCATTGACGATAGAGTTCTCACAGAGCACAGGGACATGGCGGAGGCCGTGTTCCACAACTACGATGGCCTGTTGGGCACTAATCTGGGACGCAAGTACACAATCGACATGGCACAACTTATGGAGCCTGCCGCCACTCTTGACGACCTTGACACTCCCTTTGGCGTGGATGAAATATGGAACGCCGATCAAACGCCTCCGAGCTCGCAAGGCACCAAGGCCAGATGGCTTCACAGCCGAATTTGTCCACACCTGCTGGAATATGGTGAAGCATGATTTTGTAGTTGTGTTCCATCAGCTATTCAATCTGCGCTGTCGAGGGTTCTCCAAGCCGAATCAAGCTCTCATGACTTTGTTGTAGAAATGTGCCGATGCCAGCAGCCTAGGTGACTACCGCCCCATCAGTCTCATTCACATGGTGGCCAAAGCTTTTTTTTGCCAAGGTCCTCTCACTTCGACTAGGACCCAAGATGAATAGCCTTGTCAGTCCAATACAAAAAGCATTCATATCTGAAAGAACACTGCCCCACGGCAACTTTCTAGTCAAGAACTCTGCACGCTTGCTACACCAGCTCGGGGCTCCGCGGATTATGCTCAAGCTCGACTTGGCACGTGCGTTTGACTCCCTCTCATAGTCTCATGGACGTTCCACTTCGAGGTGCTGCGGCAATATGGTTTCAGTCAGAAGTTCCTTGGATGGCTTGCCATCTCGCTCTCAACGGAAAGTACAAGAGTGTTGCTGGATGGGAGCCTGGGCCGCCAATATGGCACCGTCGACGGCTACGCCAGGGTGTTCTCCTGTCGCCGCAGCTGTTCGTGCCCGCGGTCGACGTCCTTGGAATACTGATCAAGAAGGCCATCAAACTGTCTCGTCCATCTCGGTACACGCGGACGATGTGATTCTGTTCTGTCACCCTACTGCCATCCAGGAAATTGAGATCAAACGCATTATTGCACTCTTCGGGCAGGCTTCAGGACTACATGTCAACTATGCCACCAGTCCCGGCCCCGGCCTAAGTGAAGAACGAAACCCTAACCTCCTCCTCTCCCGCCCCCCTCCCGGTGGTGGTTGTATTGCTGTTGCTAGGTCTGGAATGCTGTAGCGGGACCTTTTTTTTTTCTTAGTTTTCTTTACTCTTTTTTGGCTGTGTGCATCCGTTTTGCCACTAGGGTGGGGCGTTGTTGCAGAGGCTGGGTGTAATTGGTATCTTTTGATATTAATATATTCCCTTTATCAAAAAAAAAACATGTCAACTATGCTAAAAGCTCAGCCACTCAGATCCGGTGCAGCGATGAGGATTTTGCGCCTGCGCTACAGCTTCTCGGCTTTCCGATGGCCGGATTACCCCTCTCCTACCTTGGAATCCCGCTGACAATTAGGCGACCTACTGCAGCCCAACTCCAGCCTCTTGTGGACAAAATGACAGGGAAGTTGCCATCATGGAAATCAAGGCTGATGCAGAAACATGGAAGACTTGCCCCGGTAAAATCTGCCCTTGGCGCAATCCCGCTACACCAACTACTCGTCCTGGCAACGCCAAAGAAAACTCTCCAGCAGATGGAAAAATTTGAGAAAGGATTCCTATGGGAGGAGTGCCACTACCAGCAGCGGAAACTGCCATGTCAAATGGCGGTTTGTGTGTCGCCTTACGTCCCTTTGCGGCCTCGGCGTCCAAGAGTTCGAACGCACATGCTTAGTGTTGCGACAGCGATGGAAATGGCTGAGCCGCAAGGACATCAGAAGAGCTTGGAGTGGCCTCGACCTTCAATTCTCTGCTGAGGAGAGGGATTTTTTCTTCGCCTAGACTACAATGTCCCGCTCCCCAGTTGTACGCCTGCATCCCAAAACATAGGCGCAAGATTAGAACTGTGGCAGATGGCCCCGAAGAGAATCACTGGCCCAGGAGATCCACGGTATCCTCGGCATCCATGAGATCTGTAAGTACCTCTGCTTTTGGCAACTGATCGAGAGCACACAGCTGTCCAGAGACGATGACAAACTCATCTAGAAGTGGCATGCAAGTGGAAAGTACATGGCCAAGTCTGCATACCTAGCTGCTTTCCATGGTTTGACCAACTACACTTTCTCGAAGCTAATCTGGATAAGCTAGGCACCTAACCGCGTCAAATTCTTCCACTGGCTCGCCAACTTGGATCGATGTTGGATGGAAGATCGACTGGCGCATCACTCTTTGACTAAGCTGCCTCCTATGTGACTAAGCTCCGGAGACAATCCAACACCTCTTCTTAGGCTGCCCGTTCTCTTAGCAAATCTGGCACGAAACCCTATCCTGGCTGCATATGTCTTGTAGCCCACCCTCAGCCGAACCCAACCTCTTTGACGGGTGGCATGCCGCAAGACAACACACCCCGAAGCCGATGCACAAGGGGCCGACGACTGCGATCACTGCTGGTGCCATGGATGATCCGGAAGCATCGCAATGACTACGTCTTTGAGGGAGTGCAACCTTCAGCCCAAGACATGTGTGCCAATATCAAAGAGGAAGCAAAAAAACTTGGGTTACTGCAAAGGGCCTGGGACGTTAACTGAACTCCCCAATCTGTAATAAACTGTGTGTAAACCTCTTAGGAGGCGTGTAATAAATCCTATCTTTTCAATGAAATGAAACGCAAAGATTCTTTTGTGTTTTCTCGAAGAAAAAAAATAACTCAGGAGGTGCAACAACGAATTCAATGACAGCTATTAACTATTTCACCCTTTGGGTCACATGTTTCACCTAAATTCACATACTCTCGTTGTCTCTCCAAAACAGACCTAGTGCCCGCTGGCTCCTCCACTGCCCCGACGCCAACATTGTTGGCTATTATCCCAAAAAGGAATTAGTGGGAATTAGTGATGATTGTCGGTAGGCAGGTTGACAAATATGGTACTTTTTCCATTAAGGATGGATAGCAGATACGGTTCTAGGAGGATTCCTGGTTAGGGAATAGACCTCTCTCTGAACAATATCCGGCGTTATATAGCATTGTTCATCGCAAAAGTGATACCATTTCTCTAGTAATAGCGACCTCACCACCATCTGTGACATTTAGACGAGATTTATACGGACAGAGGCTTAATGCGTGGAATGCCTTACTTCTTCGTTTGGAATCCATTCAGTTATCCCAAGGGCCGGATGAATTTCGTTGGAACTTACAATCCAATGGGAAGTTCACAGTAAGTTCGTTATACAATGCAATTATCCAACCTGACATACCAGTTGATAAGAACAAGAAGATCTGGAAGATGAAAATACCGCTAAAAATTAAAAAAATTGGATGGTATTTACGTCGAGGGGTAATCCTAACCAAAGATAATCTTGTGAAACAGAATTGGCTTGGGAGTACTTAGTGTGTATTCTGTCATCACAATGAGACAATTAAACACTTGTTCTTCCAGTACCGCTTTGCCAGATCTATATGGTCATGCATCCAAGTAGCTTCGGATCTGTATCCTCCGACCAGTGTAACCAATATATTTGGGAATTGGTTTCATGGTATTGATCACAGGTTATAACGCTTATTAGGGTGGGAGCGCTTGCCGTTATATGGTCGCTATGGCTATGCAGAAATGACAAAGTTTTTAATGATAAGAATTGTTCCATTTTGCAGGTTATATACAGATGCACCGCTATTCTCCGTTCGTGGTCTGCGCTGCAGAAAGTGGAGAACCGAGACCTCTTTACGGAGGTCTATACACGGTTGGAGGATACGGGATACCTTTTCCCTACATGGGTGACAGCATAATCTACAGATTGGACCACCAATATCATCTTAGGCGTTCTACAATTGCTCATGATTGATTTATAATTCTCCTTTGTCATTTTTAATTTAAGATTTTTGAAACTCGAACGGCTGTGTGCATTCTGATTATGGAGAGGCCGGGTGTAATTGCTTGATCAAGTAATAAAACCCCCATTATCGAAAAAAGGCAGGTTGACAAACCTAAGTATCGGACTGGGGAGCCTTGGGTGACTGCTGACATTGAGGAAAACTCTAACAATTTAGTTTGGAGTTGGAGAGGCACTACATGGAGGAGATTCGTTGTTCTGCATGCCAAACAAAATTTCGTCCCACTCATGTCTGGTTTATAAGTCATTCCCGTATCACAAGGTTATTAATTTGACCAATTGATAAATCATTAAAGCTTCAGGTATAATTTTCTTATGGTACAATTTTTCTATTATATAATTTATATTATATCGATCGAATTGAGGATCTAGAGATATGTGGATGACTTAGAAAAAGGAGTGAATGGAGTATTAGACTAGCCACAATGGGAGTATCATAGGTAGTATCATGCATGCCATGTAGGCAAAAATCTTATGTGGCACATCAATTAATGAGGAGAGAGGTGATACTAGTATCATAGGTAGATACCGTATCATAGCACGTAAAACTAGAAATTTTAGTGGCAAACACATCATGTACACATATTTGCATTGAGATTCTACAAAACATTAAATATGATGGAACTATGATACTAATTCATGATACTATGCATTGTATGTGTTGTATCATAGACTAGTATCACTAGTATCATATGTATGATACTAGTCTATGATACTTCCCATTGTGACTAGTCTTAGAGTTTGAGTGACTACACTTTGAGGGTACCTTTGAAGAGTTCCATGGAGTAGGACAATCATTGAGAAAGAAGGGAGCATTAAATGTCAGAGTAGATGCGATGTACTAAGTTTTTAACTGAATAGAATAGAAGCTGAAAGAAATGGCATATATTACCTCCGTTTCAAGGAATAAGTCGCTCTCGTTTTACGTGCTTTTTGTTTAACCAAAAATTTACTTTAAATAGATAAAGATTGTTTGTATGAAATTAGTATCATTAAAAAGTGCTTTTTAATACGAATCCAACGATACTAATTACATATAATATAATCAAGATTTTGTTGCTCAATTTTTATGGTCAAAGTTCGTTTTGAAATACGCGTGCGCCTTATTGCTTGAAACGGAGGTAGTATATTGTACCGTTAAAATAGAATAGAATATAATAGAAGCTGAAAAAAAGTATGTCGGTTAAACTGGCATACCTTTTATCATGTAGGAAAGTGGACATGGCGTCAATAAGACATTGTGCATCCTTGGGTAAAGGTCCATGATACCCCACTTGCATGAGAATAGATCTGAGAACCATCACCACATCAGGATTTCGAGACACCGACACAAAGGCCCGATAATGGAACTCCTTTCCATGTGTGTCATACACATGACGGGCGAGTGTTGTCTTGCCGAGCCCGCCAAATCCAACAATGGAAACCACCTTCAACTGCTGCAGCGGTGCACCTGCCACTCCACTGTTCAATAGGTTGACGAGCTCGGCGGTCGGTCCCGCAATGCCCACGAGCTCAGACAGGTCCTTGTACATGGCGCAGACTCGAGGGTCCACAGTTGCATTGCTGGCCTTGGAGACGTTGTCGTCAATCTTGTACCTTCCACGCCGCTCCGCCACCTCCTTGACTAGGGTCTCAAGACTCCGGACCTCCTTGCCTATGCGACGGCGAGTTTTAGTCTTGGTCAACAGGTCCACCGACCTCTTTATGAAGCCCTTGAAACCTTTCGGCTTCCCAGATTCACCATTGTCCACACGTAGCATGAAGTCATCGATGCTGTTGTGGATGTCATAGGACAGCTCCCGCACATCTTTCATCCAGCATCTGGCTTGCTCGTCGGGTTCCTCCACCCGGGACATCTTCAGGAGGAAGGCGTGCATTGCCTCCACCTCGGCTTCAAGGAACATGATCTTGCCCCGCACTTCCTTGACCAGCTTGTATTCCTCTCCAAGCAGAGCACCCAGCTTCCCCAGGACGGGTCCGAGGGCCCCTGTGACAGCGCTGAAGAGAAGCTTCTCCATGATTGAATATTGATTGCGCTCTGAGGTCTGAGCTCAATTACAGTAGTTGAGGCTCCCGTTAGCTTTATATGGCAGGGAGATAACTTTATAAAAATGCACACCGCAGCCCGTGCAGCGCTAAACTAGAGCAGAATTTAGGATGGCAAATAACCTATCGACTTACTTTCCAGTATTGATCATTTGACGGATGAGCTACCCCATCTGAGCTCACTGGCGTTATGAATTACCTGCAACTAAATTTGTGTACGATTAAAATTCAGGTCTAGCTAATTGACAAAGGATATATATGGTGGAGACCTGCAGATAGTACTCCTCTTACATGGATTCTTCCGATAAACCGGGCCAAGGTGCCGCACCGAGAGGCCAAACTCTTTCCCAAACAATTATGCTGCAGCTGAGCACAGCTTTGTCTGTTAATTGAACATTTACAACAGCACACCCAACTTAGTTAATTATCAAAACAGAGAAATGGAAATTACCTGGAGAAGTTATCACTGTTGTGTAGCGACGGCGAGATTCCTTGAGGCTGCGCCTGAAGCCCTCGTAGAGTCGAAGAGGGGATCGCCAGAAGAAATGGTACCAGCGAGCAGCAGCGTGGTAGACTTACTTTGAGTTGAGATCTAGATCTAAACCTTTGCAGGACGGAGCATGTTAAAAAAACCAAGTAGGCCCAGCGGCATCCGGGTATTTCCCGGATGCACCCGGCTGCACATGCACCCGATTTCACCAATTTTGAAAAAATTGCTATCTGAAAATCTCAAAAAAATTGAAACAATTTTTTTTCATGTATATATTATGTTGCTAAACTTGTGTAAGTTTTTATGGAAAAATTTGATAGTATGTGACCTACAAAAAATGACAAAATATCCAAATGACACTATAATGATTGGCTGCGCGCTGTTCACGGAAATAGGAAGTTCCATTTTCACATTTATGTGTAGATCATACGTGAAATTTTTCTGAAACTTTGAAATAGCATTTTTTTGGAATTTTCAATATATGGTGCATGTGCACCCGGGTGCAAATCGTCCACCTTCCATCCGGGAAATACCCGTAAACGGAAAAAGATATGGGTTTGTTTGAGCATCTCCACCAGCGCCCCTAATAGCGGCCCCGATAGCTATTTGGGGCCGGCGCGATTTTTAGGCTCACACCAGCGCGTCCCAAAAAGTGCCAGCGTGGTTTCGAGCCCAATAGAAGCGTGGCAACCCCGTGCCGGCCCCATCGCAAAAGGCGTGAATCGGCGCGACGGCACCAAGCGCCACGACAGTTTTCATGGGTGGGGCCGTCTTGGCTGCAACTCATCGGCCGGCGGCATCTTAAATGCGACGCCTCGTATGCTCTGCGGCCGCCCGCCGATGAAACTACCGGTCCACGTGCAGACGCCGCCGTAAATGCGACGCCTCGGCTTCTGTGCGGCTGGCCGCCGATGAAACCATCGGTCGATGCGCAAACGCCGCCGTAAATGCGATGCCTCGGCTGTTGTGCGGCTAGTTGGCACCGCTTCTTAGTACGCCCTCCGCCGCGCTATTCCCTATCCTCTACTCTCTCCACCGCCGCCGCGCTATCCTATACTCTCCACCGCCGCCGCGCTATCCTCTCCTCTCCAGCACCGCCACATTCCTCCGCAGAACAATGATGCGGCGGCTGATTACGACGTATTCGATGCTTGGCTGTAACGGCCGCACGCCACCATCGGCGCCGCAACCACCACCGCAGCCACAGATGCCGCAACCACAACCCGACGCCGAGCTCGACTTCAACTCCGATGACTCCCAGTTCGACGAGTGGGACGAGGCGTACATAGCAGACGCAGAAGCTGAGGCGGCGCAGTGGGGCGAGCAGCAGCAGGTCCCCGATGACCCGGAGCAGGCGGTGATCCTGGCCTCCTTCAACGCGTAGCTTACAGAGGCTGAAGGAGGAAGAGCGTGAGTTCTTCAACAACGCCAACTTCAAGCACGCCGTCGGGATCTCGCGCCAGCGGGCGGCCACGGAGGAGGTGGGACGTCTCCTGATGGTGGCCGAGCGACAAAAGCTCCTTGAGCTTAACGCTCAGCGCCAGGCCGAGGCGGCCGCCCCACATGAGCAAGGGAGGCTCGCCCATAACAAGGCGTCTCGCTAGTGGCTTGCGTCTCTGAGGGGGCAGCGTCTCCGGCATCCATGCTCCTCCGCCAGATGCGCGAAGCAAGGGCGGAGAGGCGGGCACGGACGCATGCGGCAAAAGGGAAGAACGACGACGAGGCAGGCCCATCGCGCGCCCCAACCGACGGGCAGTAGATTAGGGTTCGGTCTAGTTTGAAGTTCAAGTTTCATTAAGTTTAAATTCTAGTCACTTTTGTACAAAACTAGTCTAAATTCGTATAAATTTCGTTTTTTAAATGTTTTTTACATTTGAATTTTTTTGGGAGCTGCCGTATTGGGGCGCCGGTGTGGGAACGCCATCCCCAAATGAAGGATGTTGTGTCGGCGCCCCCCATATGGCAGTGCCGGCACCCCTGTCGGTGCCTATTTTGGGGGCGCCGGTGGAGAAGCTCTTAATTCCTCCAGATTTGTTCCGCATCAGACTATGTTTGTTTTCTTCATTCGAGATATTCCTTTTCATCACGGTCGTCGAACCAAATTGCTTTCCCAGTTTCCATTGTGAGATCCGAAATGGGGGTTAGGGCATCTCCAGCGGACTGACGCATTTCGGTCACCAAAAGTGACCGCGCGTGTGTCTGTTTGCATCGGACCGCGGAAGTGAAACTGGCCTTCGGGGCACGACTGACCTTTTGCGTCTCGGGGTGCCTTAGCGGCCCGACGCACTTCGCTGTTCCCACAAATTTTTTTTTCATTCATAAAACAATTTACATCGAGTAAAAAATAAAAAAAAATGAAAATATAAAAAGGCCATGGCCTGCTAAACCCTAGGATCCTAGGCCAGGTCGACGAGCTCCGGGATCACCCATGGCCAGTTGGGAACTGGAGGAGGAAATGCCCGGTGCGGCCGGTGGTGGAGGTTGAGGTGGAGGGGCCCCTGGTGCCCACGAGGGCTGAGGCGGAGGAGGAGGCGCCACCGAGTGCTGCAACGCCATGTAGAAGGCCTCTTCCTCCAACAGGCATGCCGGCATGTGCTCGACGGCGTACCGGGGCATCGGCGGTGGTGGTTGCGGCATCTCCGATATGAGGATGCCTAGCATCATCGCCTCGTCCTCGGTTAGTTCCTCCGGTAGCTCGCTTTGCCTTCCCTCCTCTTGTGGCATCTGCATGTCATGGAAGACACTAGCGACGAAGCCGTTGGACTCGTCTCGCGTTTCATGGGGCGGCGAAGGCGATTTAGGTGGCGGCGTACACGACCGCCGCGGCAGGCCAAAATTGTAATCCTTGTCGCCGCGGAACCCCGCCTTCTGCAGCTTGTCGAGCACTAAATGCCGACGGAGGTAGGGTTCTCGGCAGTGGTCTGGCGGGAGAATGGCATTCCTGCGTCGGATCTCTTCGTGTAGCTCCAGGCCGGAATGTGGCAACGGTAGGACGGGCACCCGCGTTTTGCTGAGGCGCCACCGGCCCGGAAGGTGCACATTGTTCCAGCCCTCGCATGGCTGCCAGTTGTCGTAGAACATCCGGGTGACAGAGGCAAGAAGGGGGACCCTATCCGTGGTTTGTCCTCCTTCGCCGTCTGCGACGAGGACGCCTTGTGGTTGTTCTTCTTATTTGTAAGCCCCAGGAGTAGGAAAACCCAGAGCGCGCAGGTATGAGGGGTTTATGTGCATGAGGTCACTACAAGGGACCGTGAGGTCGCCTCGCATTCCCAAGCTTATGGGTAGGCCAAGCAACAGCTCGACACGCCCATGCACACATCACCCACCTCAAAGGCTCACGTTAGGCTTTCCAAGCCTGAGTGCTTCACCTTCCTGTGCACTTCACACATACACGCACGGTGCACAGGATACAAGGGTAGAATACAGATTCAATATCACAACAAGACTATGTAAGATACAAAAGATAGAAATAAAGTTCATATATAGCAACGCTCTTCTGAGCAAGATCCAAATGACACTCAAAAGGGAAACATATCTCATCAGTACATCATACATAAAGATAGCAAATAGTCTGGGTACAGACAAGATCCAAATTGGACTAAGAGTCCTGAAGATAACCAAGCGGGATCCATAACCAACAAGCCACAGGCTGCTGCCTTAGGAACGATCCTACTACGCAACGAAGTCATCGTCCGTGAACTCGACAAAGTAGCCTCCTGCGTACTGCTCATCATCTGTCGTACCTGTTTGTCGAAAAACGGGTTCCGAAAAAAAAAGAGAAAAACGAGGGTAAGTACCAAGTGGCACGTTTGCGAGACAAGACCAGCTATGCTTCTTGGGGCGGTATAAACTTCGCGGCTATATGTGGAGTTTAGCGCGCAAAGCAACTAACCAATAGAGACACGCTACAACATTCGTCTATCAGAGAAGATGAGAGAGCGCATAAGCTAACAGTTCTATACTCTGCAAACATAACCCAGCCAATGCGATCCCCCTTAGCCAAGAGGTACTAGCAAGGCACTCACACAGTTGACAATTTTATTCCATATCCGTTGTAGTAGTACTAACTTACTACGCAGATTATTAGCAAAATTATTAGCGACAAGATTAGGTGTAAGTTGTTCTATGATCGAGTTAAACAGCTCCAAGTCGTCCATAACCGCGGACACGGCTTTCCGAAAAGATATACCCTGCAGGGGTGCACTACTGTTCCCATACACGCACGCTCTATCCTCCAACCAGGCGAAGGAAGGATATCACGACAAGACCGTTCCCAGTTCTGCAAGAAAGTCTAGGGGGCCACCCGACTAAGCTACCCGTGACGAAGTCCGCCGTACTCCGAGACGGACTCGGGTTTGCGCGGCGGCTAGGCGTGCGAACCACACGCTTCGCTAAACGTCCCGCAAGGTACAGACAGAATATAAACACCGAAGGCAACAGAAGTAGACACCGAAGGCAACAGAAGTAAAGCATGGCATACATGGCATGGCAAATAAAACCAAGGTTGTGGCCCCTTTTCAACTGACTTGAGAAAAGGTAATGGGTGATGGGGATCCCGATAAAATCTCCCGCGAGTGGTTAGTGCGCTCAGCCTTAGAACAGATAACAAGAACTCGGGTCCTAGGGGACATTAGCGAGACAAAAATCCGATGCTTTCGCAAAGGGGCTCACAGATGCCTCTGCAATATTATTATCCCTTATCAATTTTAATTGTAGCAAAAGTTATCATCATCATTTTCAAAAGGTGATACATGTGTCAACTTCCCAACAAGATATCCCGAACATTTCGAGATATCATCAAAAACCCTAAACCCGCCTACGACTCGCAAAGCTGGCAAACAACAAACAATAGGTAGGGCGAGGAGGTGTAACTCGGATATATAGGTAACAGGTGGATAGGACACGTGACACAACAGAATCGCAACATAAGGATAGCAATAGATCGAAAGAAAACTGTAAAATAGGTGAAGAGGTGGGCTCGCCTGTCAGATCAGCGGTAGAAGCACAGACACGATCCTCCTGAGGGTGCTCGTACTCCTGCTCGAACTGCTCTGCGTCGGCGTCTACTCGAGAAGAATCAAATAGCACATACAAGGAAAAGTATAGCACAAATCAATACAAGTAGATGCAATGCGCAGTATGATGCATGATGACATGGCAAGATGATTGTGCAAGTCAAAATTAAATGGGGTGCTCATAATTCACATGAAATGATAAGCACCCTCACATATAGTTTTAATTCAAGTTTGCAAGTTTTAATTGGACAAATCAGAGATGATGCCAATGATGCATGACAATGTGATATTTGAATTCATCTCACTTTTCTGATGAGAGTAGATATAAAATTTGCTAAATTTGGAGTTGTAGATTTAAAGATATGAAATATGCCATAATACTCAATTAAATTCAGATTTTAATTATGTCCAAATTTTAATTATCCAAAAACCCAAACAAAGTTCATAGTTGGATAGATCACGAAAAGTTGATCAAAAAGGATATATGGTTTGTCAAATTTGGATGTAGGAAAGTGCAAAAATAAATAGTTGAAAAAGGGGACAGATTTCATATTAAGAATTTAGAAAGGAATTTGAAATTCGAAAACTGACACAGATTTGGGCGGGAGTTAATTTTCACAGAGTTAGGGCTAGCCCTGGTCGCTGACCAGTGGGTCCCTATGCCACGTAGGCGTGCACGCGTGGCAGAACAAAAAGTTGGTTTTAATCACGCGCCCGCGGGAGTCGAACCTGGGTCGGCTGCGGTGAGGAAACAGGGCGCAGCCAGTTGGCTGCTGAGATGGATTTGTATGGATGCAGGGCGCAGACAAGGTAAAGTATGAGGGCGTGGTTAACTGAAATTGGTGACAGTTGGAACCGAAACGTGACAGCGGCTGATTCCTGTAGACGCGTTTCTGCACGGTTTTTAAAGCGAGAAGAAAGAAGAAACTGGCTAGCCAATTGAGGAGCTCTCGACGAGTTGAGTAAGTAGAACATGCCGAGATTGGTTTGGAGGTGGTTTGACTCCAGAAGGTGTACTGAGGCGCCTCCGGTGATCATCGGAACCCGTGAAGAAGTCACAGAGACGAAAATTCGAGAATCTGAAAACCCTCTCTGGACCAAAGTTTGGGTGAGCGTGGTGTCGTCGTTCCTGCGCCGTTTTGGATGACACAAAGTCGTGGAGAAAGAGGGTACTGCCGTGAATCTGGAGACACCAAGATCGCGTGCTCTCGTGGACGGTGGCGCCGGCGAGGCTCGCCGGAAAAAGGCTCCGTGATGCAGGTACAAAAAGACTCGATTTTAACGTGTTTCGATTTCGATCTGCCTCAGATCCCTTCACACACCGTCGATCCAGTCGTGTTATGCATGCAGGGAGTTGGGGAAAAGCTTGTAGCTCACCCTGGGTTGCTCGTCGACGAGGAGAGAGAGGCGGAGGATGGCCGGAGACGAGGAAGGAGAAGTGACCGGGGTAGACGTCGATGACGTGGAAGAAAACGTGCAGATCTTGACGACGGGCGGCTCCGTGAAGAAGACGACGACGTAGAGGAGAACGCGGTGGGTCGATTCCGCAGCTCAGGTGGGCGCTCCGGTGACCATGGCGGCGGTGGCGAACGGTAGACGGCGGCGGTGCTCTCGGTGGGGTTTTTGGCCGGGAGGAGAAGAGAGGGTGGCGGCGGCTGTTTTGGGAGGAAGAAGGGAGATGAGGCTAGGGTTTCTCGGGGTGGATATGGCGCTGCTTATAAGAGGAACGGAGGAGAGCAGGTCGCCGTGAGGGAGGAACGACGGCGTGCGAATCTTTTCCAGAAAGAGGGTGGAGGACGACGTAGACGGAGGAGAGAGCTACGCCGTTTACTGTTTTCAGTATAGCATGTTGGGCTGGGCTGGACTATGTTGGGCTGCCACGGTGAGAGAAAAAGAGGGAAGCTAGATGGGCTGATGGGGAGTGGAGCAGGCCACGGGGTGGGCTGCTAGGTGGGCTGCCGGATTGGGTTAGGTCTAGTTAGGGTTAGCTAGGGTTTTCTCTTTCCCTCTCTTTTTCTGTTTTCTGATTTTTCTTTTTAAACCAAAACAAAGATTGATTTGAGAGAATTTGAGAAGAGGGGGAAATCAAAATGAAGTATTTGAAGCAGGGAAAATTTACAAGATTATAACAAGATTATGTCACAAGTGATGACATTGAGAAGAAGAAGAAATTAAAAGAGGGGGATTAGGCATAGAGCTTTAAGAGGAAGGAAAGCTCCATTATTTTATGTTCAACAATTATGGTTTGCCAAAATATTCCCAAACTCTTGGGAAGGAGTATCTCCAAAGCAAAATAGGTTGGTTAGCAAGATGGAGAGGGTTTGAGGTGCTACCAATTTTTAGGAAAATTTGGCATGACCTATTTGTGTTAGGGTTAAAGAGAAGGAAGGGAAAGTTGGTGTGCCTTTATTGGAACATCACAAGAGGAAGAAGGGTGAACCAAGATAGAGGGAGAGGTGAAGAACAACAAGCAAATCAAAAGAAAACCAAAAGGCAAATGCATTTTAGTAAAACCAAGGTGGTGATATGCATGAATGCAACATGATGGTATGACAACAATGCAAGAAAAGAACAAAGGGTCTATGTATTACTCTTGGGATGTTACAAACGCCCCCCCTTGAAGGAATCGCGCCCCGAGATTCTCAGGAAGAAGAGAAGAAGGACGGGTACTCGGAACGGAGTTGATCTTCCGCTCCCAAGTTGCTTCTTTATCGGAATGGTGCGACCACTGCACCTTGAGGAACTTGACAGAGTTGTTGCGAGTTCGACGTTCAGCTTCATCAAGAATCCGAACGGGATGCTCTTTGTAGGAGAGGTCTTCTTGGAGGTCGATGGACTCGTGATCAACTGCACGGTCCGGATCTTTGAAGCACTTCTTGAGCTGTGACACGTGGAAGACATCGTGCACTTTTGAGAGCTTCTCAGGAAGTTCAAGGAGGTAAGCGACTTCACCACGCTTTGCTAGAACTTTGAAGGGACCAATGTATCTTGGCGCCAGCTTGCCTTTGATACCAAAACGATGAGTGCCCCTCATAGGAGTAACACGGAGGTAAGCTTGATCACCAGGTTGATAGATCATATCACGGTGCTTGCTGTCATAGTAGCTTTTCTGCCGAGATTGTGCTATCTTCAGATTGTCACGAATGATTCGCACCTTTTCTTCAGCCTCGTTGATGACATCGGGGCCAAAGATTTGCCTTTCACCGGTTTCACCAGTTTAGAGGTGTTCTGCATTTGCGACCATAGAGAGCTTCGAAAGGTGCCATGCCCAAACTAGCTTGATAGCTGTTGTTGTAAGAGAACTCGGCGAATGGAAGGCATTCTTCCCATTTCATGCCGAAGGAGATAACACAGGCACGGAGCATGTCCTCGAGAATCTGATTGACTCTTTCGACTTGCCCACTCGTTTGCGGATGGTAAGCTGTACTGAAGAGAAGATTAGTTCCCATAGCTTTCTGAAAGCTAGCCCAAAATCTGGAAGTGAAGATACTTCCGCGATCAGAGCTTATTTCCAAGGGAACACCATGAAGAGAGACGATCTTTGCGGTGTAGAGCTCGGCCAACTGACTAGCAGATATTGTCTCTTTGACTGGAAGGAAGTGAGCAACCTTGGAAAGACGGTCGATCACCACGAAGATAGCATCATTGCCTTTTCGAGACTTTGGAAAACCAGTTACAAAGTCCATCTCAATCTTATCCCATTTCCACTCAGGAATTTTCAGGGATTGGAGGACACCGGCAGGTCTCTGATGTTCTGCTTTGACACGGCGACAGACATCACATTCTGAGACATAGGGAGCAATATCTCTTTTCATCCTAGTCCACCAATAGGTAGACTTGATATCGAGATACATCTTTGTGCTTCCAGGATGTATAGAAAGAGGAGTGTCGTGAGCTTCTTTGAGAATGAGGTTTCTCAGGTCTGGATCATTTGGAACAACAAGACGACCCTGGAAGAACAGAGTTCCTTGATCGTCGATAGAGAAGGACTTGTACTTGGGCTTGTGCATATTCTCTTTGATGTTCTTGCTGCAAATATCTCGCAACTGTCCTTTTCGGATCTTATCTTCAAGAGTCTGCGTGATCACCAAGTTTGCAAGGTAGCCTTGGGGAACGAGCTCAAGATTCAATTTCCTGAATTCTTCATAAAGAGCAGGTTGACTTTCTTGAATCATGAGGTTGTTGCAATAGGACTTGCGACTAAGGGCGTCAGCCATGACATTAGCTTTGCCTGGAGTGTAGCTGATAGACAGATCAAAGTCCTTGATGGTTTCCATCCATCTCGTTTGACGGAGGTTCAAGTTGGGTTGTGTGAAGATGTATTTGAGACTCTTGTGGTCGGTGAAGATCTCACATTTGTTGCCCAACAAGTATTGGCGCCATGTTATTAAAGCATGTAACACGGCTGCAAGCTCAAGATCATGTGTGGGATAGTTGAGTTCATGCTTTTTCAACTGACGAGAAGCATACGCCACAACTTGACGTTCTTGCATGAGGACAGCACCTAGTCCATGAAGAGAGGCATCACAGAATATCTGGAAAGGTTTAGAAGTATCTGGAAGAACAAGGACAGGTGTGGAAGTGAGCTTCTGCTTGAGGAGGTCAAAACTTTCTTGGCATTGAGGAGACCAAAGGAACTTCTTGTCTTTCTTCAGGAGATCGGTAAGAGGCTTGGCGATCTTGGAGAAATTTTCCACGAAGCGGCGGCAGTAACTTGCCAAACCGAGGAAACTTCTCACTTGCTTGACATTCTTCGGAGGAAGCCATTCAACGATCGCCTTGACGGTTTCAGGATTGACATCAATGCCTTTTCCGGAAATGACATGGCCAAGATAGACGACTTGAGGAAGCCAGAATTCACATTTGGAGAACTTGGCATAAAGACGATGTTCACGAAGCTTCATGAGGATGAGGCGAAGATGCTCTTCATGCTCCTCATTGGACTTTGAGTAGACAAGGATATCATCGAGATAGACTACCACAAACTTGTCGAGGTACTCCATGAAAATGTAGTTCATCAACCGAGAGAAAGTGGCAGGAGCATTAGTGAGGCCAAAAGACATGACGGTGTATTCATAGAGACCATAACGAGTTTTGAAGGCTGTCTTGGGTACATCCTCTTTGCGGATTTTGATTTGGTGATAACCGCTTCTCAAATCCATCTTAGAGAACACAGTTGCACCCGCAAGCTGATCAAAGAGCTCATTGATGCGAGGAAGAGGATATGTATTCTTGATCGTTTTCTCATTGAGAGGGCGGTAGTCAACCACCAATCGATCAGTTTTATCCTTTTTCTTGACGAAGATGGTAGGACATCCCCAAGGAGAAGTGCTTGGCTGAATGAAACCAAGTTTTTGCAACTCATCAAGCTGCTTCTTGAGTTCAACCAACTCATTTGGACCCATTTTGTATGGCCGCTTTGAGATAGGAGTTGTTCCAGGCTCTAGTTCAATGACGAACTCAACAGCCCTGTCAGGTGGCATACCTGTAAGTTCTTCAGGAAAAACATCAGGAAAGTCGCAAACCACCGGTATAGACTCAAGCTCCGGAAGAGAACTAGGATTCAAAGCAAAGAGCTGAACGGAAGGTGTTTGAGAAGGTGTATAGGTCAAGGTTCCTGTCGAAGTAGGAAGAGAAACTGAATGTTCGGCGCAATCAATGACAACTTTGTTGGCCTTCAACCAATCCATGCCAAGGATGACATTAATGCCAGAATTTCGAAGGAGTATGAGAGAAGCCTCGAACAAATGGTTCCCAATTTGAATTTGGTTACCATGGCTTATCTTCGAAGATATCATTTGTCCTCCGGGAGAGTGAACCAAGAGATTAGACGGTAAGCTTTCCATAGGGAGGTTGTTACTTTGAGCAAAGCTATCAGATACAAAAGATAGAGAAGCTCCTGTATCGAACAGTACTTTTGCAGGAATAGAGTTAACAAGCAAAGTACCAAGCACGACGTCGGTAGCTTGTTCAGCCTGCTCGATGTTGAGGTTGTTGACGCGAGCAGCCCTCGGACCTTGCCTGGTGTTGTTGTTGAAGGCACGGCCCGGAGCTGGTGCACGAACCATCGCTTGTGTCGGAGTAGAGCGAGGTGGTGGTGGAGGTAGCTTCTGAGGACAGAAGGTGGAGATGTGCCCAACCTGACCACACTTGTAGCATGTGGGGTCGGCACGTGGACCCATCGGCCTTGATCCACCATATGCAGGCCTTGGCGGAGGTTGGTAGGTCCTCTGCTGTAGCTGTGGGGTGGGTGGGCGGGGAGCATACCCAGCGTGTGCGGCGCGGGGAGCATACCCAGCTTGTGCAGCTTGTCTTGGCGGTGCGGGATAAGGAACCCACAGCCTGCGCTTCTGCGGCGGCGCTGATGCTGGAGCGCGACTCCTCGAACGCAAGCCTTCCCGACTCTTCCTTGACAGCAGTGTTGACAAGCTTGTCGAAGGTTTCCACCGTGACATGAGTGAGCGCGTACTTGAGTGCCGGCTTGAGGCCATTACGGAACCTCTTCTGCTTCTTGGCATCAGTAGACACTTCTTCACCGCCATAGCGAGCTAGCTTGGAGAACTCGATGCTGTATGCCATCACATCTTTGTTGCCCTGAACAAGACTGAGGAATTTCTCCTTCATCCTGTCCATTAGCCCTTCAGGAATGTGGTGGCTCCTGAAAGCTTCCCCGAACTCTTCCCATGTGACATCAGGCGCATTGGTGGGACACATCTCGAGAAAGTTCTCCCACCATGCGGCGGACCCTCCTGTGAGTAGGTGAGTCGCAAACCGCACTTTGTCTTCTGGGGCGACTCCCGCTGTGTTGAGCATGCGGTTGACATCGCGCACCCAATCATCTGCATCCAGCGGTTCAGGCGTAGAGTCAAACGATCGCGGGTTCAGCTGCAGGAAGTCCCGGATCATCACTCGGCCATAGCCTTGACGAGCTTGATCAAAGTTGTGCTGGGTTTGCTGCATCTGACCCAACAGTTGAGTCATTTGCAACAGGGTTGGTCCCAGCGGAGGAGGTGGTGGAGGTCTAACCATCCCGTTGAGGGAAAACATTAAGACAGTTGAAACAACATATGACAACAAGCTTAGAGCAAGGATTCAAGACCAGATAACACATCGATCCATAGAATTCATCAAGGTACACCATACAAGGTTCAAATACACATGAGATCCATACAACCGGATACAAGGCTAGAACAACTAGAACAAACACATGGATACAAAGGTAGAAGCTCTAACACATCCACTCAAACCATGGGCTGGTAGTCGCCACGATGCCTGTTGGTACGGCGGCGACCACGACTGTGCTGATCCACGGGAAGATGGAGCCTCGGAGTGTACAAAGAGTGAGCCTCAGGACCCTGCTCTCCGTACAGAAGTGGCCCTCGGTGGTGTGGATCGACCGAGAGAAGCTGCCCACGAGCAGGAACGTACCCCCCAACATCTGAAGGAGCACAGGTGGGAGGGAACTGCACACTCTGCGGGTAGGAGGGGTGCGACGGCTGAGGAGTGGTATAAGCTGCCAAGTGCTGTCGTGTGCGCCAGAGCTGCTCAGTGACGGAGTCCAGCTCGTGGAGAAGAGCCTGAGTAAAACGGTCCTGGCACTGCACGAACTGAGCTGTCATGAACAGACGGCTGTTCTCCTGCTCCGGGTCAGCGTACCCACCAGTGTGGTACCTCGCCTGCGTGACACGAACCCCAAACGGAACGTAGCGGTACGGAGACCTCTCGAAGCAAGTGTAGGTGGAGCGCAGCATAATGATCATGCAGTACGCTACTCTCTGCATAGCCATCTCAACAGAGCTCGCTGTGGCCTCAGCAAAGTGCTCCGGGAAGTAGCGGAGGTCATCAGCAGGCACGTGGACCTCAGCTCTGTAGCGGTGTTGCTGGTCTTCCCGAGGAATCTCGGTCACTCGATACTCAGGGTACCAGACGTAGCCCAAGTAGCTGAGTATCTCGCGTAGTAGTACCGGAAAACCACGGGTGTCCTCGCACTGGGTCATACGAACGATCTGTTGATACGCCATCTGCATGAGGATATCGGAAAGAAGTCAGGCGCCGGAACAAGGAAGTGGTCAAGATATCAACAGAACAATAGATAGAAGACATGTTAGCATGAAAATACCAACATGGCAAAGGAACAGATTATATGTGGAGATTGACAACGGATGATAATGAAGCAACCATAGTACAAGAACATTTTCAAAAACACTTTTCCCTATGTCACTACGGTTACCCAGAACACGTCCAAGCCTAGGTGAAACAGGTAAGAATAGAGTAAAACCGTTACACTTCCTTACCAGAGGGAGGGTGGGTGGGGTAAGAAATAAAAGCAGAATTCCTACTCTCGCGCATAAAGTTTTCCTATATAGCTACCAAAAGTATGAGTTTCTAGACACAACTTCGTCCGCTGCAAGGGCTCCTAAAGGCAGTCCTGCTTTGATACCAAGTCTGTAAGCCCCAGGAGTAGGAAAACCCAGAGCGCGCAGGTATGAGGGGTTTATGTGCATGAGGTCACTGCAAGGGACCGTGAGGTCGCCTCGCATTCCCAAGCTTATGGGTAGGCCAAGCAACAGCTCGACACGCCCATGCACACATCACCCACCTCAAAGGCTCACGTTAGGCTTTCCAAGCCTGAGTGCTTCACCTTCCTGTGCACTTCACACATACACGCACGGTGCACAGGATACAAGGGTAGAATACAGATTCAATATCACAACAAGACTATGTAAGACACAAAAGATAGAAATAAAGTTCATATATAGCAACGCTCTCTGAGCAAGATCCAAATGACACTCAAAAGGGAAACATATCCCATCAGTACATCATACATAAAGATAGCAAATAGTCTGGGTACAGACAAGATCCAAATTGGACTAAGAGTCCTGAAGATAACCAAGCGGGATCCATAACCAACAAGCCACAGCTGCTGCCTTAGGAACGATCCTGCTACGCAACGAAGTCATCGTCCGTGAACTCGACAAAGTAGCCTCCTGCGTACTGCTCATCATCTGTCGTACCTGTTTGTCGAAAAACGGGTTCCGAAAAAAAAAGAGAAAAACGATGGTAAGTACCAAGTGGCACGTACTTGCGAGACAAGACCCACGGGGCGGTATAAACTTCGCCGGCTATATGTGGAGTTTAGCGGCAGCAAAGCAACTAACCAATAGAGACACGCTACAACATTCGTCTATCAGAGAAGATGAGAGAGCGCATAAGCTAACAGTTCTATACTGCAAACATAACCACCAATGCGATCCCCTTAGCCAAGAGGTACTAGCAAGGCACTCACACGGTTGACAATTTTATTCCATATCCGTTGTAGTAGTACTAACTTACTACGCAGATTATTAGCAAAATTATTAGCGACAAGATTAGGTGTAAGTTGTTCTATGATCGAGTTAAACAGCTCCAAGTCGTCCATAACCGCGGACACGGCTTTCCGAAAAGATATACCCTGCAGGGGTGCACTACTGTTCCCATACACGCACGCTCTATCCTCCAACCAGGCGAAGGAAGGATATCACGACAAGACCGTTCCCAGTTCTGCAAGAAAGTCTAGGGGGCCACCCGACTAAGCTACCCGTGACGAAGTCCGGCCTACTCGAGACGGACTCGGGTTTGCGCCGCGCTAGGCGTGCGAACCACACGCTTCGCTAAACGTCCCGCAAGGTACGGTACAGAATATAAACACCGAAGGCAACGGAAGTAGACACCCGAAGGCAACATAAGTAAAGCATGGCATACATGGCATGGCAAATAAAACCAAGGTTGTGGCCCCCTTTTCAACAGACTTGAGAAAAGGTAATGGGTGATGGGGGATCCCGATAAAATCTCCCGCGAGTGGTTAGTGCGCTCAGCCTTAGAACAGATAACAAGAACTCGGGTCCTAGGGGACATTAGCGAGACAAAAATCCGATGCTTTCGCAAAGGGGCTCACAGATGCCTCTGCAATATTATTATCCCTTATCAATTTTAATTGTAGCAAAAGTTATCATCATCATTTTCAAAAGGTGATACATGTGTCAACTTCCCAACAAGATATCCCGAACATTTCGAGATATCATCAAAAACCCTAAACCCGCCTACGACTCGCAAAGCTGGCAAACAACAAACAATAGGTAGGGCGAGGAGGTGTAACTCGGACATATAGGTAACAGGTGGATAGGACACGTGACACAACAGAATCGCAACATAAGGATAGCAATAGATCGAAAGAGCCGGAAACTGTAAAATAGGTGAAGAGGTGGGCTCGCCTGTCAGATCAGCGGTAGAAGCACAGACACGATCCTCCTGAGGGTGCTCGTACTCCTGCTCGAACTGCTCTGCGTCGGCGTCTACTCGAGAAGAATCAAATAGCACATACAAGGAAAAGTATAGCACAAATCAATACAAGTAGATGCAATGCGCAGTATGATGCATGATGACATGGCAAGATGATTGTGCAAGTCAAAATTAAATGGGGTGCTCATAATTCACATGAAATGATAAGCACCCTCACATATAGTTTTAATTCAAGTTTGCAAGTTTTAATTGGACAAATCAGAGATGATGCCAATGATGCATGACAATGTGATATTTGAATTCATCTCACTTTTCTGATGAGAGTAGATATAAAATTTGCTAAATTTGGAGTTGTAGATTTAAAGATATGAAATATGCCATAATACTCAATTAAATTCAGATTTTAATTATGTCCAAATTTTAATTATCCAAAAACCCAAACAAAGTTCATAGTTGGATAGATCACGAAAAGTTGATCAAAAAGGATATATGGTTTGTCAAATTTGGATGTAGGAAAGTGCAAAAATAAATAGTTGAAAAAGGGGACAGATTTCATATTAAGAATTTAGAAAGGAATTTGAAATTCGAAAACTGACACAGATTTGGGCGGGAGTTAATTTTCACAGAGTTAGGGCTAGCCCTGGTCGCTGACCAGTGGGTCCCTATGCCACGTAGGCGTGCACGCGTGGCAGAACAAAAAGTTGGTTTTAATCACGCGCCCGCGGGAGTCGAACCTGGGTCGGCTGCGGTGAGGAAACAGGGCGCAGCCAGTTGGCTGCTGAGATGGATTTGTATGGATGCAGGGCGCAGACAAGGTAAAGTATGGGGGCGTGGTTAACTGAAATTGGTGACAGTTGGAACCGAAACGTGACAGCGGCTGATTCCTGTAGACGCGTTTCTGCACGGTTTTTAAAGCGAGAAGAAAGAAGAAACTGGCTAGCCAATTGAGGAGCTCTCGACGAGTTGAGTAAGTAGAACATGCCGAGATTGGTTTGGAGGTGGTTTGACTCCAGAAGGTGTACTGAGGCGCCTCCGGTGATCATCGGAACCCGTGAAGAAGTCAGAGAGACGAAAATTCGAGAATCTGAAAACCCTCTCTGGACCAAAGTTTGGGTGAGCGTGGTGTCGTCGTTCCTGCGCCGTTTTGGATGACACAAAGTCGTGGAGAAAGAGGGTACTGCCGTGAATCTGGAGACACCAAGATCGCGTGCTCTCGTGGACGGTGGCGCCGGCGAGGCTCGCCGGAAAAAGGCTCCGTGATGCAGGTACAAAAAGACTCGATTTTAACGTGTTTCGATTTCGATCTGCCTCAGATCCCTTCACACACCGTCGATCCAGTCGTGTTATGCATGCAGGGAGTTGGGGAAAAGCTTGTAGCTCACCCTGGGTTGCTCGTCGACGAGGAGAGAGAGGCGGAGGATGGCCGGAGACGAGGAAGGAGAAGTGACCGGGGTAGACGTCGATGACGTGGAAGAAAACGTGCAGATCTTGACGACGGGCGGCTCCGTGAAGAAGACGACGACGTAGAGGAGAACGCGGTGGGTCGATTCCGCAGCTCAGGTGGGCGCTCCGGTGACCATGGCGGCGGTGGCGAACGGTAGACGGCGGCGGTGCTCTCGGTGGGGTTTTTGGCCGGGAGGAGAAGAGAGGGTGGCGGCGGCTGTTTTGGGAGGAAGAAGGGAGATGAGGCTAGGGTTTCTCGGGGTGGATATGGCGCTGCTTATAAGAGGAACGGAGGAGAGCAGGTCGCCGTGAGGGAGGAGCGACGGCGTGCGAATCTTTTCCAGAAAGAGGGTGGAGGACGACGTAGACGGAGGAGAGAGCTACGCCGTTTACTGTTTTCAGTATAGCATGTTGGGCTGGGCTGGACTATGTTGGGCTGCCACGGTGAGAGAAAAAGAGGGAAGCTAGATGGGCTGATGGGGAGTGGAGCAGGCCACGGGGTGGGCTGCTAGGTGGGCTGCCGGATTGGGTTAGGTCTAGTTAGGGTTAGCTAGGGTTTTCTCTTTCCCTCTCTTTTTCTGTTTTCTGATTTTTCTTTTTAAACCAAAACAAAGATTGATTTGAGAGAATTTGAGAAGAGGGGGAAATCAAAATGAAGTATTTGAAGCAGGGAAAATTTACAAGATTATAACAAGATTATGTCACAAGTGATGACATTGAGAAGAAGAAGAAATTAAAAGAGGGGGATTAGGCATAGAGCTTTAAGAGGAAGGAAAGCTCCATTATTTTATGTTCAACAATTATGGTTTGCCAAAATATTCCCAAACTCTTGGGAAGGAGTATCTCCAAAGCAAAATAGGTTGGTTAGCAAGATGGAGAGGGTTTGAGGTGCTACCAATTTTTAGGAAAATTTGGCATGACCTATTTGTGTTAGGGTTAAAGAGAAGGAAGGGAAAGTTGGTGTGCCTTTATTGGAACATCACAAGAGGAAGAAGGGTGAACCAAGATAGAGGGAGAGGTGAAGAACAACAAGCAAATCAAAAGAAAACCAAAAGGCAAATGCATTTTAGTAAAACCAAGGTGGTGATATGCATGAATGCAACATGATGGTATGACAACAATGCAAGAAAAGAACAAAGGGTCTATGTATTACTCTTGGGATGTTACAAACGCCCCCCCTTGAAGGAATCGCGCCCCGAGATTCTCAGGAAGAAGAGAAGAAGGACGGGTACTCGGAACGGAGTTGATCTTCCCGCTCCCAAGTTGCTTCTTTATCGGAATGGTGCGACCACTGCACCTTGAGGAACTTGACAGAGTTGTTGCGAGTTCGACGTTCAGCTTCATCAAGAATCCGAACGGGATGCTCTTTGTAGGAGAGGTCTTCTTGGAGGTCGATGGACTCGTGATCAACTGCACGGTCCGGATCTTTGAAGCACTTCTTGAGCTGTGACACGTGGAAGACATCGTGCACTTTTGAGAGCTTCTCAGGAAGTTCAAGGAGGTAAGCGACTTCACCACGCTTTGCTAGAACTTTGAAGGGACCAATGTATCTTGGCGCCAGCTTGCCTTTGATACCAAAACGATGAGTGCCCCTCATAGGAGTAACACGGAGGTAAGCTTGATCACCAGGTTGATAGATCATATCACGGTGCTTGCTGTCATAGTAGCTTTTCTGCCGAGATTGTGCTATCTTCAGATTGTCACGAATGATTCGCACCTTTTCTTCAGCCTCGTTGATGACATCGGGGCCAAAGATTTGCCTTTCACCGGTTTCAGACCAGTTTAGAGGTGTTCTGCATTTGCGACCATAGAGAGCTTCGAAAGGTGCCATGCCCAAACTGGCTTGATAGCTGTTGTTGTAAGAGAACTCAGCGAATGGAAGGCATTCTTCCCATTTCATGCCGAAGGAGATAACACAGGCACGGAGCATGTCCTCGAGAATCTGATTGACTCTTTCGACTTGCCCACTCGTTTGCGGATGGTAAGCTGTACTGAAGAGAAGATTAGTTCCCATAGCTTCTGAAAGCTAGCCCAAAATCTGGAAGTGAAGATACTTCCGCGATCAGAGCTTATTTCCAAGGGAACACCATGAAGAGAGACGATCTTTGCGGTGTAGAGCTCAGCCAACTGACTAGCAGATATTGTCTCTTTGACTGGAAGGAAGTGAGCAACCTTGGAAAGACGGTCGATCACCACGAAGATAGCATCATTGCCTTTTCGAGACTTTGGAAAACCAGTTACAAAGTCCATCTCAATCTTATCCCATTTCCACTCAGGAATTTTCAGGGATTGGAGGACACCGGCAGGTCTCTGATGTTCTGCTTTGACACGGCGACAGACATCACATTCTGAGACATAGCGAGCAATATCTCTTTTCATCCTAGTCCACCAATAGGTAGACTTGATATCGAGATACATCTTTGTGCTTCCAGGATGTATAGAAAGAGGAGTGTCGTGAGCTTCTTTGAGAATGAGGTTTCTCAGGTCTGGATCATTTGGAACAACAAGACGACCCTGGAAGAACAGAGTTCCTTGATCGTCGATAGAGAAGGACTTGTACTTGGGCTTGTGCATATTCTCTTTGATGTTCTTGCTGCAAATATCTCGCAACTGTCCTTTTCGGATCTTATCTTCAAGAGTCTGCGTGATCACCAAGTTTGCAAGGTAGCCTTGGGGAACGAGCTCAAGATTCAATTTCCTGAATTCTTCATAAAGAGCAGGTTGACTTTCTTGAATCATGAGGTTGTTGCAATAGGACTTGCGACTAAGGGCGTCAGCCATGACATTAGCTTTGCCTGGAGTGTAGCTGATAGACAGATCAAAGTCCTTGATGGTTTCCATCCATCTCGTTTGACGGAGGTTCAAGTTGGGTTGTGTGAAGATGTATTTGAGACTCTTGTGGTCGGTGAAGATCTCACATTTGTTGCCCAACAAGTATTGGCGCCATGTTATTAAAGCATGTAACACGGCTGCAAGCTCAAGATCATGTGTGGGATAGTTGAGTTCATGCTTTTTCAACTGACGAGAAGCATACGCCACAACTTGACGTTCTTGCATGAGGACAGCACCTAGTCCATGAAGAGAGGCATCACAGAATATCTGGAAAGGTTTAGAAGTATCTGGAAGAACAAGGACAGGTGTGGAAGTGAGCTTCTGCTTGAGGAGGTCAAAACTTTCTTGGCATTGAGGAGACCAAAGGAACTTCTTGTCTTTCTTCAGGAGATCGGTAAGAGGCTTGGCGATCTTGGAGAAATTTTCCACGAAGCGGCGGCAGTAACTTGCCAAACCGAGGAAACTTCTCACTTGCTTGACATTCTTCGGAGGAAGCCATTCAACGATCGCCTTGACAGTTTCAGGATTGACATCAATGCCTTTTCCGGAAATGACATGGCCAAGATAGACGACTTGAGGAAGCCAGAATTCACATTTGGAGAACTTGGCATAAAGACGATGTTCACGAAGCTTCATGAGGATGAGGCGAAGATGCTCTTCATGCTCCTCATTGGACTTTGAGTAGACAAGGATATCATCGAGATAGACTACCACAAACTTGTCGAGGTACTCCATGAAAATGTAGTTCATCAACCGAGAGAAAGTGGCAGGAGCATTAGTGAGGCCAAAAGACATGACGGTGTATTCATAGAGACCATAACGAGTTTTGAAGGCTGTCTTGGGTACATCCTCTTTGCGGATTTTGATTTGGTGATAACCGCTTCTCAAATCCATCTTAGAGAACACAGTTGCACCCGCAAGCTGATCAAAGAGCTCATTGATGCGAGGAAGAGGATATGTATTCTTGATCGTTTTCTCATTGAGAGGGCGGTAGTCAACCACCAATCGATCAGTTTTATCCTTTTTCTTGACGAAGATGGTAGGACATCCCCAAGGAGAAGTGCTTGGCTGAATGAAACCAAGTTTTTGCAACTCATCAAGCTGCTTCTTGAGTTCAACCAACTCATTTGGACCCATTTTGTATGGCCGCTTTGAGATAGGAGCTGTTCCAGGCTCTAGTTCAATGACGAACTCAACAGCCCTGTCAGGTGGCATACCTGGAAGTTCTTCAGGAAAAACATCAGGAAAGTCGCAAACCACCGGTATAGACTCAAGCTCCGGAAGAGAACTAGGATTCAAAGCAAAGAGCTGAACGGAAGGTGTTTGAGAAGGTGTATAGGTCAAGGTTCCTGTCGAAGTAGGAAGAGAAACTGAATGTTCGGCGCAATCAATGACAACTTTGTTGGCCTTCAACCAATCCATGCCAAGGATGACATTAATGCCAGAGTTTCGAAGGAGTATGAGAGAAGCCTCGAACAAATGGTTCCCAATTTGAATTTGGTTACCATGGCTTATCTTCGAAGATATCATTTGTCCTCCGGGAGAGTGAACCAAGAGATTAGACGGTAAGCTTTCCATAGGGAGGTTGTTACTTTGAGCAAAGCTATCAGATACAAAAGATAGAGAAGCTCCTGTATCGAACAGTACTTTTGCAGGAATAGAGTTAACAAGCAAAGTACCAAGCACGACGTCGGTAGCTTGTTCAGCCTGCTCGATGTTGAGGTTGTTGACGCGAGCAGCCCTCGGACCTTGCCTGGTGTTGTTGTTGAAGGCACGGCCCGGAGCTGGTGCACGAACCATCGCTTGTGTCGGAGTAGAGCGAGGTGGTGGTGGAGGTAGCTTCTGAGGACAGAAGGTGGAGATGTGCCCAACCTGACCACACTTGTAGCATGTGGGGTCGGCACGTGGACCCATCGGCCTTGATCCACCATATGCAGGCCTTGGCGGAGGTTGGTAGGTCCTCTGCTGTAGCTGTGGGGTGGGTGGGCGGGGAGCATACCCAGCGTGTGCGCGGGGAGCATACCCAGCTTGTGCAGCTTGTCTTGGCGGTGCGGGATAAGGAACCCACAGCCTGCGCTTCTGCGGCGGCGCTGATGCTGAAGGAGCACCAACCTCTCGAGTATGCTTGCGCGACTCCTCGAACGCAAGCCTTCCCGACTCTTCCTTGACAGCAGTGTTGACAAGCTTGTCGAAGGTTTCCACCGTGACATGAGTGAGCGCGTACTTGAGTGCCGGCTTGAGGCCATTACGGAACCTCTTCTGCTTCTTGGCATCAGTAGACACTTCTTCACCGCCATAGCGAGCTAGCTTGGAGAACTCGATGCTGTATGCCATCACATCTTTGTTGCCCTGAACAAGACTGAGGAATTTCTCCTTCATCCTGTCCATTAGCCCTTCAGGAATGTGGTGGCTCCTGAAAGCTTCCCCGAACTCTTCCCATGTGACATCAGGCGCATTGGTGGGACGCATCTCGAGAAAGTTCTCCCACCATGCGGCGGACCCTCCTGTGAGTAGGTGAGTCGCAAACCGCACTTTGTCTTCTGGGGCGACTCCCGCTGTGTTGAGCATGCGGTTGACATCGCGCACCCAATCATCTGCATCCAGCGGTTCAGGCGTAGAGTCAAACGATCGCGGGTTCAGCTGCAGGAAGTCCCGGATCATCACTCGGCCATAGCCTTGACGAGCTTGATCAAAGTTGTGCTGGGTTTGCTGCATCTGACCCAACAGTTGAGTCATTTGCAACAGGGTTGGTCCCAGCGGAGGAGGTGGTGGAGGTCTAACCATCCCGTTGAGGGAAAACATTAAGACAGTTGAAACAACATATGACAACAAGCTTAGAGCAAGGATTCAAGACCAGATAACACATCGATCCATAGAATTCATCAAGGTACACCATACAAGGTTCAAATACACATGAGATCCATACAACCGGATACAAGGCTAGAACAACTAGAACAAACACATGGATACAAAGGTAGAAGCTCTAACACATCCACTCAAACCATGGGCTGGTAGTCGCCACGATGCCTGTTGGTACGGCGGCGACCACGACTGTGCTGATCCACGGGAAGATGGAGCCTCGGAGTGTACAAAGAGTGAGCCTCAGGACCCTGCTCTCCGTACAGAAGTGGCCCTCGGTGGTGTGGATCGACCGAGAGAAGCTGCCCACGAGCAGGAACGTACCCCCCAACATCTGAAGGAGCACAGGTGGGAGGGAACTGCACACTCTGCGGGTAGGAGGGGTGCGACGGCTGAGGAGTGGTATAAGCTGCCAAGTGCTGTCGTGTGCGCCAGAGCTGCTCAGTGACGGAGTCCAGCTCGTGGAGAAGAGCCTGAGTTAAACGGTCCTGGCACTGCACGAACTGAGCTGTCATGAACAGACGGCTGTTCTCCTGCTCCGGGTCAGCGTACCCACCAGTGTGGTACCTCGCCTGCGTGACACGAACCCCAGGAACGTAGCGGTACGGAGACCTCTCGAAGCAAGTGTAGGTGGAGCGCAGCATAATGATCATGCAGTACGCTACTCTCTGCACAGCCATCTCAACAGAGCTCGCTGTGGCCTCAGCAAAGTGCTCCGGGAAGTAGCGGAGGTCATCAGCAGGCACGTGGACCTCAGCTCTGTAGCGGTGTTGCTGGTCTTCCCGAGGAATCTCGGTCACTCGATACTCAGGGTACCAGACGTAGCCCAAGTAGCTGAGTATCTCGCGTAGTAGTACCGGAAAACCACGGGTGTCCTCGCACTGGGTCATACGAACGATCTGTTGATACGCCATCTGCATGAGGATATCGGAAAGAAGTCAGGCGCCGGAACAAGGAAGTGGTCAAGATATCAACAGAACAACAGATAGAAGACATGTTAGCATGAAAATACCAACATGGCAAAGGAACAGATTATATGTGGAGATTGACAACGGATGATAATGAAGCAACCATAGTACAAGAACATTTTCAAAAACACTTTTCCCTATGTCACTACGGTTACCCAGAACACGTCCAAGCCTAGGTGAAACAGGTAAGAATAGAGTAAAACCGTTACACTTCCTTACCAGAGGGAGGGTGGGTGGGGTAAGAAATAAAAGCAGAATTCCTACTCTCGCGCATAAAGTTTTCCTATATAGCTACCAAAAGTATGAGTTTCTAGACACAACTTCGTCCGCTGCAAGGGCTCCTAAAGGCAGTCCTGCTCTGATACCAAGTCTGTAAGCCCCAGGAGTAGGAAAACCCAGAGCGCGCAGGTATGAGGGGTTTATGTGCATGAGGTCACTGCAAGGGACCGTGAGGTCGCCTCGCATTCCCAAGCTTATGGGTAGGCCAAGCAACAGCTCGACACGCCCATGCACACATCACCCACCTCAAAGGCTCACGTTAGGCTTTCCAAGCCTGAGTGCTTCACCTTCCTGTGCACTTCACACATACACGCACGGTGCACAGGATACAAGGGTAGAATACAGATTCAATATCACAACAAGACTATGTAAGACACAAAAGATAGAAATAAAGTTCATATATAGCAACGCTCTTCTGAGCAAGATCCAAATGACACTCAAAAGGGAAACATATCCCATCAGTACATCATACATAAAGATAGCAAATAGTCTGGGTACAGACAAGATCCAAATTGGACTAAGAGTCTGAAGATAACCAAGCGGGATCCATAACCAACAAGCCACAGGCTGCTGCCTTAGGAACGATCCTGCTACGCAACGAAGTCATCGTCCGTGAACTCGACAAAGTAGCCTCCTGCGTACTGCTCATCATCTGTCGTACCTGTTTGTCGAAAAACGGGTTCCGAAAAAAAAAGAGAAAAACGATGGTAAGTACCAAGTGGCACGTACTTGCGAGACAAGACCAGCTATGCTTGCTGGGGGGCGGTATAAACTTCGCCCGGCTATATGTGGAGTTTAGCGGCAGCAAAGCAACTAACCAATAGAGACACGCTACAACATTCGTCTATCGGAGAAGATGAGAGAGCGCATAAGCTAACAGTTCTATACTGCAAATAACCAGACCAATGCGATCCCCCTTAGCCAAGAGGTACTAGCAAGGCACTCACACGATTGACAATTTTATTCCATATCTGTTGTAGTAGTACTAACTTACTACGCAGATTATTAGCAAATTATTAGCGACAAGATTAGGTGTAAGTTGTTCTATGATCGAGTTAAACAGCTCCAAGTCATCCATAACCGCGGACACGGCTTTCCGAAAAGATATACCCTGAGGGGTGCACCTCTGTTCATACACGCACGCTCTATCCTCCAACCAGGCGAAGGAAGGATATCACGACAAGACCGTTCCCAGTTCGCAAGAAAGTCTAGGGGGCCACCCGACTAAGCTACCGTGAGAAGTCCGTACTCGAACGGACTCGGGTTTTTGGGCGCTGGCGTGCGAACCACACGCTTCGCTAAACGTCCCGCAAGGTACAGTACAGAATATAAACACCGAAGGCAACAGGAAGTAGACACCCGAAGGCAACAGTAAGTAAAGCATGGCATACATGGCATGGCAAATAAAACCAAGGTTGTGGCCCCCTTTTCAACAGACTTGAGAAAAGGTAATGGGTGATGGGGGATCCCGATAAAATCTCCCGCGAGTGGTTAGTGCGCTCAGCCTTAGAACAGATAACAAGAACTCGGGTCCTAGGGGACATTAGCGAGACAAAAATCCGATGCTTTCGCAAAGGGGCTCACAGATGCCTCTGCAATATTATTATCCCTTATCAATTTTAATTGTAGCAAAAGTTATCATCATCATTTTCAAAAGGTGATACATGTGTCAACTTCCCAACAAGATATCCCGAACATTTCGAGATATCATCAAAAACCCTAAACCCGCCTACGACTCGCAAAGCTGGCAAACAACAAACAATAGGTAGGGCGAGGAGGTGTAACTCGGATATATAGGTAACAGGTGGATAGGACACGTGACACAACAGAATCGCAACATAAGGATAGCAATAGATCGAAAGAGCCGGAAACTGTAAAATAGGTGAAGAGGTGGGCTCGCCTGTCAGATCAGCGGTAGAAGCACAGACACGATCCTCCTGAGGGTGCTCGTACTCCTGCTCGAACTGCTCTGCGTCGGCGTCTACTCGAGAAGAATCAAATAGCACATACAAGGAAAAGTATAGCACAAATCAATACAAGTAGATGCAATGCGCAGTATGATGCATGATGACATGGCAAGATGATTGTGCAAGTCAAAATTAAATGGGGTGCTCATAATTCACATGAAATGATAAGCACCCTCACATATAGTTTTAATTCAAGTTTGCAAGTTTTAATTGGACAAATCAGAGATGATCCCAATGATGCATGACAATGTGATATTTGAATTCATCTCACTTTTCTGATGAGAGTAGATATAAAATTTGCTAAATTTGGAGTTGTAGATTTAAAGATATGAAATATGCCATAATACTCAATTAAATTCAGATTTTAATTATGTCCAAATTTTAATTATCCAAAAACCCAAACAAAGTTCATAGTTGGATAGATCACGAAAAGTTGATCAAAAAGGATATATGGTTTGTCAAATTTGGATGTAGGAAAGTGCAAAAATAAATAGTTGAAAAAGGGGACAGATTTCATATTAAGAATTTAGAAAGGAATTTGAAATTCGAAAACTGACACAGATTTGGGCGGGAGTTAATTTTCACAGAGTTAGGGCTAGCCCTGGTCGCTGACCAGTGGGTCCCTATGCCACGTAGGCATGCACGCGTGGCAGAACAAAAAGTTGGTTTTAATCACGCGCCCGCGGGAGTCGAACCTGGGTCGGCTGCGGTGAGGAAACAGGGCGCAGCCAGTGGGCTGCTGAGATGGATTTGTATGGATTCAGGGCGCAGACAAGGTAAAGTATGGGGGCGTGGTTAACTGAAATTGGTGACAGTTGGAACCAAAACGTGACAGCGGCTGATTCCTGTAGACGCGTTTCTGCACGGTTTTTAAAGCGAGAAGAAAGAAGAAACTGGCTAGCCAATTGAGGAGCTCTCGATGAGTTGAGTAAGTAGAACATGCCGAGATTGGTTTGGAGGTGGTTTGACTCCAGAAGGTGTACTGAGGCGCCGCCGGTGATCATCGGAACCCGTGAAGAAGTCACATAGACGAAAATTCGAGAATCTGAAAACCCTCTCTGGACCAAAGTTTGGGTGAGCGTGGTGTCGTCGTTCCTGCGCCGTTTTGGATGACACAAATTTGTGGAGAAAGAGGGTACTGCCGTGAATCTGGAGACACCAAGATCGCGTGCTCTCGTGGACGGTGGCGCCGGCGAGGTTCGCCGGAAAAAGGCTCCGTGATGCAGGTACAAAAAGACTCGATTTTAACGTGTTTCGATTTCGATCTGCCTCAGATCCCTTCACACACCGTCGATCCAGTCGTGTTATGCATGCAGGGAGTTGGGGAAAAGCTTGTAGCTCACCCTGGGTTGCTCGTCGACGAGGAGAGAGAGGCGGAGGATGGCCGGAGACGAGGAAGGAGAAGTGACCGGGGTAGACGTCGATGGCGTGGAAGAAAACGTGCAGATCTTGACGACGGGTGGCTCCGTGAAGAAGACGACGACGTAGAGGAGAACGCGGTGGGTCGATTCCACAGCTCAGGTGGGCGCTCCGGTGACCATGGCGGCGGTGGCGAACGGTAGACGGCGGCTGTGCTCTCGGTGGGGTTTTTGGCCGGGAGGAGAAGAGAGGGTGGCGGCGGCTGTTTTGGGAGGAAGAAGGGAGATGAGGCTAGGGTTTCTCGGGGTGGATATGGCGCTGCTTATAAGAGGAACGGAGGAGAGCAGGTCGCCGTGAGGGAGGAACGACGGCGTGCGAATCTTTTCCAGAAAGAAGGTGGAGGATGACGTAGACGGAGGAGAGAGCTACGCCGTTTACTGTTTTCGGTATAGCATGTTGGGCTGGGCTGGATTATGTTGGGCTGCCACGGTGAGAGAAAAAGAGGGAAGCTAGATGGGCTGATGGGGAGTGGAGCAGGCCACGGGGTGGGCTGCTAGGTGGGCTGCCGGATTGGGTTAGGTCTAGTTAGGGTTAGCTAGGGTTTTCTCTTTCCCTCTCTTTTTCTGTTTTCTGATTTTTCTTTTTAAACCAAAACAAAGATTGATTTGAGAGAATTTGAGAAGAGGGGGAAATCAAAATGAAGTATTTGAAGCAGGGAAAATTTACAAGATTATAACAAGATTATGTCACAAGTGATGACATTGAGAAGAAGAAGAAATTAAAAGAGGGGGATTAGGCATAGAGCTTTAAGAGGAAGGAAAGCTCCATTATTTTATGTTCAACAATTGTGGTTTGCCAAAATATTCCCAAACTCTTGGGAAGGAGTATCTCCAAAGCAAAATAGGTTGGTTAGTAGGATGGAGAGGGTTTGAGGTGCTACCAATTTTTAGGAAAATTTGGCATGACCTATTTGTGTTAGGGTTAAAGAGAAGGAAGGGAAAGTTGGTGTGCCTTTATTGGAACATCACAAGAGGAAGAAGGGTGAACCAAGATAGAGGGAGAGGTGAAGAACAACAAGCAAATCAAAAGAAAACCAAAAGGCAAATGCATTTTAGTAAAACCAAGGTGGTGATATGCATGAATGCAACATGATGGTATGACAACAATGCAAGAAAAGAACAAAGGGTCTATGTATTACTCTTGGGATGTCACATTATTCCCCATGGAGTAGCGGCGGCGCGCTGTCGTTGTCGGTGTGGTGGGTGCAGCGATGTGTGGGGGATGGCAGGATGTTGTCAGTGCCCTTCTAAGGACGGGCGCGTGACGTGAAACCGTGTGCCATTGATGGCGGCGCAGAAGGCCAACCGCCGCCCGACATACCTGAAGATGAGAGCGCCATTGATGGCGAAGACTGCAACACGCACAAGCGCGGAAGCGATGTGGCCGAAACGGTGGCCTTCCAGGCGGGTCCGTGGCGATAGGGGCGCGGACATGCGCCGCGTCCGTGCAGACGCATTTGTGGCGCAAATTTGGACCGCCGTTGCGTCCCGCGGACAACCTAGACCATTTGGGTCGGGCCGATGGGCAGGGATCTGGACCCATTTATCAACCGCACATTTATCAACCGCGCGGGTCACAAGCAGTCTGGCCGCCGAAGATGCCCTAAAAACAGAGAATGAATAGATTGGTTATGGAAAAAGAAGTAGTCTAGTCTTTTTATTCAGCAGAGTGCAACCCCGCACTAGTGGAAAACAGGGCTTTCGTGCAAGCCTTTTGTCGCGGGCGCGTCTGGAGCCGCGACAAATGGCCTGGACACGTCGCCCCGAAACATTTTGGAGCGCTCCGGGCCTTTTGTCGCGGGCCGTGCCACGACCCGCGACAAAAGGGGTAAAGGGGTGGCCGTTGCCTGCGGCACCCCTTTTGTCGCGGGTGTGTGCGGCCCGCGACAAAATGTCCAGGCCTATATATATACACACAGCCAGCCCCCCCCCCACCTCTCTACATTTTTTTTCCTTGGTGGTGAAAGGTGGAGGTTTATGCTAGCTCTTTTTTTTCATGTGCACAAGAGGTGTTTGATGAAATGTTTGTGAGGATGCCACTTGATTTTATTTGATAAGATTTCTCCTCTTTTTATCCTAAAAGGTTAGCAACTATTTTCTCGTATACATAGTCCGTACAATACTAATTTTAGCAAGGTGATTGCATCCGATACATAATTGTACTTATGATGCAGATGAGTCATCCATGGATGTACGGTAACCGATCCCGCTTTCAGAGAGGGCGTGAAATCTTTCCTGCTTGTGGCCGAGGCCAACAAGTCGAAGCAAGGTTTTATGCTGTCCATGTTTGAAATGTAAGAATGAGAAGGATTACTCTTGCTCAAGAGACATTAAGAGCCACCTGCTTCGGTTCGGATTCATGTCCAGCTATAATGTTTGGACCAAGCACGGAGAAGAAGGGGTTATGATGGAAGACGGCGATGAAGAAGAAGATAACGATGACCGTACCGATCTATGTTCTCTGAATACGATGATACCGCAATGGAAGACAATGAAGAAGAAGGAGGTGAAGAACGGGCACCAGATGATCCTGTTGATGATGATCTTCGTCGGGCCATTTCGATGCAAGAGAGACTGTGGCACAGATAAGGAGAGGTTGCAGTTCGACAAGATGTTAGAGGACCACCACAAATTGTTATACCCAGGTTGTGAAGATGGGCAGAGAAAGCTGGGTAGCGTATTGGAATTGCTGAAATGGAAGGCAGAGACCGGTGTGACTGACTCGGGATTTTAAAAATTGCTGATAATATTAAAGAAGCTGCTTCCAAGAAATAACGAATTGCCGCCATACGTATGAAGCAAAGAAGCTTCTCTGCCCTCTAGGATTAGATGTGAGAAGATACATGCATGCATTAATGATTGTATCCTCTACCGCGGTGAGAAGTACGAGAATTTGAATAAATGCCCGATATGCGGTGCATTGCGGTATAAGATCAGAAGAGATGACCCTGGTGATGTTGAGGGCGAGCCACCCAGGAAGAGGGTTCCTGCGAAGGTGATGTGGTATGCTCCCATAATACCACGGTTGAAACGTTTGTTCAGAAACAAAGAGCATGCCAAGTTGTTGCGATGGCACATGGAAGAACGTAAGAAAGACGCGATGTTGAGGCACCCCGCTGATGGTCGGCAGTGGAGAAACATCGGAAGAGAGTTCCCAGATTTTGCAGGTGAGGCAAGGAACTTATGGTTTGGTCTAAGTACAGATAGCATGAATCTTTTTGGGAGCAGAGCTGGTAGCACCTGGCCCGTGACTCTATGTATCTACAACCTTCCTCCTTGGTTGTGCATGAAGCGAAAGTTCATTATGATGCAGTGCTTATCCAAGGCCCAAAGCAACCGGCAACGACATTGATGTGTACCTAAGGCCATTAGTTGATGAACTTTTGGAGTTGTGGGCCGAACCAGGTGTACGTGTGTGGGATGAGCACACCGAGCAAGAATTTGACCTACGAGCGTTGCTATTCGTAACCATCAATGATTGGCCTGCTCTTAGTAACATTTCAGGACAGACGAACAAGGGATACAATGCATGCACACACTGTTTAGATGAGACTGAAAGTAAATATTTGGGAAAAAGTAGGAAAAATGTGTACCCGTACAATCGCCGTTTTCTTCCGCGCAGGCATGCCTTAAGGAAAAAAGGCAAGCATTTCAATGGCGAGGCAGAAAACCGTCTGATGTGGGCATTACCCTTCGGGTAACTATTATTGTACTACCTCCTACTGCCCAGTTAGGGGCCCATGAAGACACTCGATGACCAGGTGGGCCGTACCGTCGGTTCCGAAGATGGATTCTTGAAGTACAAGGCAAGAAGACGAAGAATACAAGGAAAGTTTAGATCTAGGGCTCTCTGTAACCTAGTCGTACCCGGACAGATCTCTCGAGACCTGGCTCCCAATATAAGGGCCAGGAGAGGGGCTACCGAGGGACACACGCAATCATAGTAATCATAGCCATCACAAGTCTAGGACTAGGTCATTACAGAACTTAGTCTCTCGACGAGATCACAGCCGAAACCTTCGGCACCCCATTGTAATTCGATATTTTCATAATCAAGATCAGACAGGCAGGACGTAAGGGTTTTACCTCATCGAGGGCCCCGAACTGGGTAAATCGCTCTCCCGCTTGTTTGATAACCGATGTCGCGTGTCAGCCTACAGGATTCCATCTACCCTAAGCCCCAAACGGAGGGCATTGCCGAGGAGTACCCTCGACACCGTCCGAAGCCTGTCGCCCGTAGTGGTGCTGATGTATTTGACATGGTCAAGGATTTAAATGTTATCTTTGGAAAGGGACCAGGCAGTCGACCTGTTAGAGCGGGGACACGCGCCCATGTGGAAGAAGATATCTATTTTTGGGGAGCTAGAATATTGGAAAGTCCTGGAAGTCCGCTCTGCAATCGACGTGATGCACCTGACCAAAAATCTTTGTGTGAATATTCTAGGTTTTCTGGGCGTGTATGGGAAGACAAAAGATACAACAGAAGCACGGAGGACCCGGAACGTCATAAAGGACGAGACGGCAATCATCCGGGCAGTTTCCTGCCAGCTACGCTCTTACCAAACAAGAGGAAATCTTTATTGAAGCCCTATTCAGTATCAAGGTTTCGTAGTTTCTCGTCGAATATAAAGGGAATAGTAAATATGAAGGAGAAAAAATCCAGAACCTAAAGTCCCATGAGCGCACGTGCTTATGACACAATTGCTTAGGTTGCATTGGGGACTTCTACGGAAAATGTTCGACTAGCCATTGTGACGATATGTGCATTCCTCAACGCAATTTCTCGAAGGTAATGGATCCAGAAACTTTGTCGGGTTACAGGTTTATGTGGTCGAATGTCTTGTCACCGAGTTGTTGTTCCCACCATCCTTCTTCAATATTATGACGCACCTCCTCGTTCACCTAGTTGAAGAGATTAGAATTCTCGGTCTGTATTTCTACACAATATGTTCCCCTTCGAGAGGTTCATGGGAGTCTTAAAGAAATATGTTCATAACCGCTAGGCCAGAAGGAAGTATCTCAAAGGGCTACGGAACAGAGGAAGTCATTGAGTTTTGTGTTGACTTTCTTCCTGACCTTAAGCCGATTGGTGTTCCTGAATCTCGGTATACGGGGAGGCTGACTGGAAAAGGCACACTAGGAAGGAAAGCAACGGTGTGCAGGGACAAGCTTTCTTTCAATCAAGCACACTACAGTTCCATACAATTCCAGCTTGGTGGCTCCGTACATCGAGAAACACAAGAATGTTGTACGAGAAATAAACCCGGGCCAGCCCGAGTCCTTTATTACACGTGAACACATGAATACCTTTGGCAGTTGGTTGCAAAGACATCTCATGAGTGACACCTGTTGGAGCAGTTGTACTTGTTGGCCAGGTTACCATCTTCAAACATATGTACATTCCAAGGGTACGAGATAAATGGGAATACATTTTACACGATCGCCCAAGATAAAGAGCACCAACCAAAACAGTGGTGTCCGCTTTGATGCAAAAGACGAGAATGGGCAGACCACCACATATTTTGGGTACATAGAGGAGATATAGGAACTTGACTATGGACCCACTTTTAAGGTCCCTTTGTTTCGGTGCAAATGGGTGAAGCTCAGCGGTGTACAGGTAGACGATAAGTACGGTATGACAACAGTGGATCTCAACAATCTTGCGTACATGGACGAGCCATTCGTTCTAGCCAACGAGGTGGCTCAAGTTTTTTTCTTGAAGGACATGTCTAGCAAATCGAGAAAAAGAAATCAACAAAAGAATACATCAACCGAGGAGCCAAAGCGCCACATAGTTCTTTCGGGGAAAAGAAACATCGTGGGAGTGGATGACAAGACAGACATGTCATGAAGAAGATTATAATAAGTTTAAAGAAATTCCGCCCTTCACGGTGAAAATTGACCCAAGCATCTTGCTAAATGATGAAGATTCTCCATGGCTACGGCGTAGAAGAAAACCACACCACTAGATGGCGATGTTGGCGATATTTAAACCTATAATGTAATAATGTATTCTTAATATATAGTTTCCAAGACTGTTGGAGGAGATGGAGTCATTCACGGGCTTGCAGGAAAAATTTCCGCGGCGGAACTTCCGAAGATGCCATAGGGCGTGTGCACCAAGGGCATCTTCGAGAAGTTCCGCCACGGGAGATTTCCCAACCCTTTCCTCCATCCATGGGGATGAAACTCTCCCTACCTATGTTGGCTTGTTGAGCTGCTTGCCATGGCGTATCGATGCTCCTTTTATAGGCACGGCGCCGCTTCTACTTTGTCTTGTTCCTCCGACAGGGCGTCGTGCGCTACATGCTTTATCTCATCGAGCAGTGCGTCCACCCACGCGTCCTTATCCTGCCGTCATCTTTAGTCTCGGTTGCACCGACCACCCGGTACTAAAGGTTACCCACGCGTCCTTATCCCACCGACAGTTTTGTTAGATGACACAAAAACCACCTTTAGTCCCGGTTGTACCCACCAGCCGGGACTAATGGTTGCCCGCACGTCAGCCACCCCAGATAAGGCCCTCCCGAGATAAGCCTCCCCGGATAAGGCCCCCATCTTTTGTCCCGGTATGAGCCCCCACCCGGATGAACGCCACCGCGTTCCCGCCTATTTTCTTCCCGCGCTTTCCACTTCCCGCCTCCGTCTTCTCGCCATTTTTTCACTATATATATGTAGGCTTGGCCTCCATTTACATATCACATCTAGACTCATATCTGCAAACCTCATCACTCTCCCATGGCTTCCATCGTATCTCTAACCCCCGGGAGGCGGAGGCCTCGAACTACCCCTGCCCGCCGGGCTACCGCGTCTCGACCAGCTGGTTGCTGAGCGTCGGAGGCGTACCGGTCCCCTCCTGTCCCTCTAGGTGTGGCGCGCGAGATGGCATCACGAACCACTACTACTTCGAGCTCACGCCGGAGCAGCGGAGGAATCCCCGTGGCATCCCGACTACAGGCCGACTTGGGACAGCTTCTTCATCAATCGGCGTGAGAGTGCGCTTGGCACGAGGAGGACGGCCCGCCTCCTTCGAACTTCAACGAGGCCGGCCGTCGGCTGTGGTGGCGCGGCCGGACTCTCCAGAGCGTCATGGCCTACCGTGGCCCCCGCATGCGCTATCCTCAGTCCCAGCCCACGCGTGCTCACCCGCCGAGGTTTGACTACCGCGACCCCGATGCCAGCGACGACGACATCGGCGACTACGGCGACTACAGTGGCGACGTTTATAGGGCTAGGCACGAGTATGACTGAATGACTCCAACATTCGAATCTAGCCATGTATCTTAATTTTCAGTTGAGCTATGTACTTTAATTCTAGTTCAATCGTAATAAAATTTTATTCCCGCCCTTTTCCTCCCGCGCGGCGTCGTGGCGGGAAACTTTCTCATCATCAGGATGAAGCCACCGACAACGACTTTATTGAAAACAAACAATGACTTTATTGAACTAAAACAACGACAACGACTTTATAAACTAAATTTAAACTAAAACAACCGCAACGACTTTATTGAAAATACAATTAAAATAGATAAACGACTAGTCTAGTCTCTACTCGTCGTCGGAGGTTGTCTCCGTCCAAATGTCGTCCCACCGAGGGTCGTTTCGGCCCAAGTTGTATTCGGGTTGTCGAGCTCGAACTCGGCGACGCCCACGGTGGCGCCTGTGGACCTGCGCGTGCCCGAGGTCGAAGAACGCGTCGGTGTTGTCGACGTCGTTGGGAGAAGCGCCCTCCCTGGCGCATCAACTCCTCGTCGTGCTCGGCGATGGCGATCCGGCGCTGCACCTGGCGGTGCCGCGGCGGTCTCGTCGTCGACGAGGCACGCGGCGCGCGAGGAACTCCGCCTCCTCTAGCGATTCGACATCCGGGAAGTTCATGTCGCGCCGTGGCTGCGAAATCGCCACGGGCCGCGTAAGCGCGCGCCGCCGGCTCCGGCGTGTTGTACGTGCCGAGGGTGAGGCGGAAGCCACCGGCGCGTATCTCGCGTAGAACCTACCGCCGGACGCGCTCGGACGCCACGGAAACCGGACGACCCGCGACGGCGGCGGCATCGGAGATGAATGACGGAGGCGGCGGCGACGTGTGGTTGCGCGCGCACGCGGTGCTTTATATAGCGCACGCGGGGCATGGCATGTGTAAGCCGCGGCTACACGTCGCACGCCGGCGGCGGCGGGGCGAGGCACGTGGAAGCGGCGGCGACACGTGGCACGGGGAGCGACACGTGTAGCACGGCGGCGGTGCACAGTAGAAAAGAAACAGAAACGGGGCTGATCCGTGGCCTTTTCATCCAACGGCTCCAGGCCGTTGGATTAAAACGGCCGGAGCCGTTGGATGCTAAGTCCCACGGATCAGCCCCTTTTGTCGCGGGTCGTGGCACGGCCCGCGACTCCTTTGTGCGGGTCGTGCCACCACCGACAAAAGGGTCACAAGGTGACGCGCATCGGGGCGAGGCACGACCCGCGACGGAGGCCAACCCTGCTCCAGCGCCGCCGGGCTGCCCTCCGCCGCTGCGCGTCGCCGCGCCTCGAGCTCCTCTGCCGCCGCGCCTCGAGCCTCCTCTGCCGCCGCGCCGCGCCGCCTCGAGCCTCCTCTGCCGCGCGCGCCGCCTTCTCTGCCTCGGGGGCCGCCGCGCCGAGCCCTCCTGCCGCCGCCGCCGCGCGCCTGCGCCGCCGCCGCCCTCTCCTCCCGCCGCCCCGGAGCCGCCGCCTCGGCCGCCGCGCAGCTCAGCGCCGCCGCAGCGTGCCAGCGCGGCCGCCGCTCGCCGTTTTTTTTTTGATTTTTTAGTTTTTAGTTAATTAGTTTTATGTATTTAGTTAGTTAGTTTTTTAGTTAATTAGTTCTATGTACTTAGTTAGTTAGTTTATAGTTTTTTGGTATATGTATTTAGTATATGTATTTAGTTAGTAATTTAGTATATGTATTTAGTTAGTTAGTTAGTATATAGTTAATTAGTATATGTATTTAGTATAGTTTTTTTTATAGTTAGTTAGTTTATAGTTAATTAGTTCATGTATTTAGTTCATGTATTTAGTTCATTATTTAGTTTAAGTTTTAATTAGTTCAAGTTTTAGTTTAAGTTTTAAATCCGACGCCAAACCCTAGCTGCCATCTGCCGCGCCCCCTGCGTCGGCCTCTGCCCGAGCCGGCCTCTGCCGCGCATATAATTTAGTTAATTAGTTTAAGTTTTAGTTTTGTAATTAGTTTTAGTTTAGTATTTTAGTTCAAGTTTTAGTTTCCGATTGAATTTTCGATTCCGATAAGATAGACCCGACGCCGACACCGGCCCTCTCCCTCTCGCAAACACCCGTCGCCGACACCCTCTCCCTCTCGCAAACAACCGACGCCGATACCCTCTCTCGCAAACACCGTCGCAACCCTCTCCCTCTCGCAAACACCCGTCGCCGACACCCTCTCCCTCTCGCAAACAACCGAGACCCTCTCCCTCTCGCAAACACCCGTCGCCGACACCTTCTCCCTCTCGCAAACAACCGACACCCTCTCCCTCTCGCAAACACCCGTCGCCGACACCCTCTCCCTCTCGCAAACAACCGACACCCTCTCCCTCTCGTAAACACCCATCGCCGACCCCCTCTCCCTCTCGCAAACAACCTCTACCTCACGCTGCGCGAACTAGGCCCCGCGCCCTCTTCTCCCTGCTCCACGCCGCCTTCCCCTCCTTGAGCCTACCCCATCCATGGTTAGGGTTAGGGTTTGGTTAGTGTTTGGTTAGGGTTAGGGTTTGGTTAGGGTTAGAACATGTACTTATCGATTTAATTTTTTGCAGAAACAATGGATCCATTCGAATTCCATCGAGACTTGGAACAAGAAGACATAGTCGAGGATATAATCCGCGAAGCCGATCTAGACGGCGACCGAGAAGCCGACGGCTCCGCTGATGAAGAAGTCGACCGAGAAGCCGACGGCTCCGGTGATGGAGAAGCCGACGGCTCCGGTGATGGAGAAGCCGAGTGCTCCGGTGATGGCGAGGTATACGATCACTAGAGGCATTAATGGAATTCTATATGTACATATGTATATAAATTAATTAATTTTTATTCTCTTAGGCCTCCCAAGATAAGTTGGAGAAACGAGGCCCGGCAAAGAAGTTGGTCAAAAATGACCACTGGACAATTACATCTATATCACCTAAAGGCCAACCGATGACAGCCGCAAGTGCCGCAACGAAATTTAAAAATCAGTGCGGAGTTCTGGTTAGGGATCGCATCCCGATCACTGTTAGAGAATGGAACAAGAGCAAGAAGGTGCCCGAAAGTGAGGTTGCCGATAGGTACAAACGCTCGCTTTTTGACGACCTCATGGCACATTTCACCTTGCGAATTGGGATCGCAGACTGAGATGGACAAGCAGAGGGAGCTAGTGAAGAAGTGGACTCTTCAGAAGATGGGGGAACTTTTCCGGGCGTGGAAGAACCGGTTATGGGCAACTTATAAGGAAGAGAAGAAGCCTCCAAACTTCGAAGGCTATATATCGAAGCAGGAGCATAACTGGGAAGAATTTGTGAAGTACAAGAGCTCAGAGGATGATGTGGCACTATCAAAGAAAAACAAGAAGAATGCAAGCGAAAAGTTATATCACCATCATACGGGGCGAGGGGGCTACCTGAAAGAACATCTCTCACAATATGTTTTGTGTGTTTGATGTCAATGTATGTGATACACTAATGTTTGATGAAGTGGTGCAGCGATTATATAGTTTCTTGTATATGAGTGACGGATGTGGAAAAACGAGTCAAAAGGAAACTGTAACAGGATCACCAGGCCGGATAATCCGGGCCGGATATTTGCGAAATATCCGGCCCCCATTTTTTGGCTATGGACTCGAGGCAATGTGGCTCAGTACTACCCTGGATAGGGGCCGGATTTTTGGCCGGACATTTGGCCGGAATTTTCCCAAGGCCGGATAATCCGGGCCGGATATTTTCGAAATATCCCCCCCCCAAAATTGGCTAAGGACCAGAGGCGACGCGGCTCTGGACATGGGCCGGACTTTTGGCCGGACATTTGGCCGGATTTTTCCCAGGGCCGGTTTTTTGGTGGGGGCGGATTATCCGGCCCTAACTTAGGCCGGATTATCCGGCCCTCGAAGTTTGCAACGGCTGGATTTTGGGGAGGTATTTATACCTCCTTCTTCTACCTTGCTCCTTGCTCAATCATTGACTAAAATTCTGCCAAGCCTCACCACCATTAGAGCCACCTCAAGAACTCAAGATTTGCAAGATCTCCTCCCCCAACCAAAGCTCTTGATCTTTGGAGATTCGAAGGAGAAGACACCGATCTACATCCTCACCGAAGCGATTTACATTTCCCCTCATTTGTTTGAGGGCCCCTTGCTAGTGTTCCTCTTTGGATCCCTAGTTGATTGTTGTTGATGTATTGTTGTTGATTGTTGTGTTGTACAGATTTGGGAGCCTCCAATTCGGTTGTGGATGTGTGCCCCAAGAACCTTGTAAAGGCCCGGTTTCCGCCTCGAGGAAATCCCTTAGTAGAAGTGGGCTAGGCCTTCGTGGCGTTGCTCACGGGAGATCCGAGTGAAGCCTTCGTGGCTGTTGGTTTGGCTTTCGTAGCAACCACACTCCTCCAAACGTAGACGTACCTTCTTGCAAAGGAAGGGAACTACGGGAATCATCTCCGTGTCATCGCGTGCTCCACTCTCGGTTACCTCTATCCTATTCTATCTCCTATATATTGTGTAGCTATATCGTGCTTAGTTGTTAGTCTTGTCATATAGGTAAATTCACTTAGTTGCATATCTAGAGAATTTACCTTTGTGTCAAGCCTAAATTGAAAAAGAACTAAAAATTGGTTAGCACCTATTCACCCCCTCTAGGTGCGGCATACGATCCTTTCAATTGGTATCAGCCTCGGCTCTTATTTCGGGCTTAACCGCCTAAGAGTATGCCGGATGATGAACACTCGGAGGGGCAAAGCCGGTCTCCATGGATGGTCTCAAGTCGGTGGAAACATCCTTGAGGTCCGCCATGCAAACCCAAATGGAAACATTGATGAAAATGTTTAACGACCGCTTTCCCGCGGCTCCCCCCATCATCCCCACCGTAGAGGTAAAGGACACGGGTGGGTTAGAAGAGGGAGATGCTTCGGCATTACCCTCCTCTACCAAACCCGTGGATGGTGATAACTTAACCACTATCAAAACTTCCATTGCATCTCCTAGGGGAACTAGTGGAGGTGAGAGCTACAATCGAGTGGCTCCGCCTTTCCTATCTCCCGATATACCGGTTCCCCATCCTCATATAAACATTCGGGGCGACCCACCTAAGTTTAATGTTAAAGATTTCGATACATGGCAATTTGAGTTTCGTTCTCATGTTGCAGTGCCTCCAATGAACTTTGGAGAATCATCGTGGAAGGCTTCAAGCCTTACAACCCCGACAAGTTGACTAGAAGAGAAGCGGTTGATAGTCAACTCAATGACACTGCTTTGCACATGATTCAAACTAGCGTGGGGACAAAGGAATTGTCTCGTGTTCGGAATTTCACCACCGCCAAGGAAGCTTGGGATGGTTTGGCCGCTAGTTGCATTGGAAGTGATAGCATGAGAAGGAACAAGTACAACTCTCTTCGGAATCAAGCCGAAGGATTCATGAGGCTACCGGATGAAGATCATGAAGTCATGTATGGAAGACTTCTCACCGTTGCCTATGCTTTCCGGAATGTGGGTGCCACCCACATCAATGACTCTTGGATCAAAGATAAGTACATCGATTGCATGATGCCGTTTGAACCCATTGATGTCAAGACTCTTGTTGGGAGAGAATGATTTTCCTCTCTCACTTCTCAACAAGCCGTGCACGAGATGCAAGCCCTCAAAGTGCTCGAGCAAAACTCTCATGATTCTCGCAATCGTGCCATCGGAATGTCAAGAGGGAACAATCTTGCCTTGATGGTCAACTCCGTAGAAGAAGTGAACCCTCAAGAACCATATAGGACATCTTGGAGTATGTCCTATCCGGAAGACTTGGAACTCCACTACAATGATCACATGGCATTCCATGCAAAATCCTTTTGGGTTGACCCGTCCAAGGCCAAGGAAGACAACATCAAGAGAAACAACTCAAGTGGATTCACAAGCTCGGGCCCAAAAACAAGATCATGCTACAATTGTGGTGACAAGCGCCATTTTATCGCTCAATGCCCCTATGAGCATAGGGAAACTAATGGTGGAAGGCTCATTCCCAAGGACAAGAGCAAAGATTCAAAGGGCAAAGATTCAAAGGCCCCCAACAAGAAATTCTACAACAAGAGCAAGAAGGGCAAGAGGCCCTCAAGGATTGTGCTAGTGACTAAGGAAGAATATTCTTCCGATGAAGTTGAAAGTTCTAGTGATGATGAAGATGAAGAAAGCTCAAAGGAAGTGGCCGCCATTGCCACCACCAATATTCCCTCTTCATCTCTCTTTGAATCCCCCAATGAGAACCCTCATATCAAGAATGCACATTGCTTCATGGCTAGGTCCTCCCTGGACACATCTATTGTGCTATCAACTCAAGAAGAATATACCTCCGGTGATGATGATGATGAAGAAGATGAATCTTCAAATAGATTGGTTGCTCTTGCTTCTCTCTCCAACAACTCTTCATCACCAAATGAATTCCCCAATGAAGACATTCACTTGAAGGAAGAAAGTTGCCTCATGGCTAAATCTTCCGAGGTATCATCCCCCAACCCCTCTATGCCTATCATATCTAATGACCTAGGGGTTGATCATGCTAGTCTAAAAGTGAAACAAGAAATGCTTGACTTTGATGAGTTCATTCTTAACTTGGAAGGTGTCACTAAAAAGCATGTTTCAAATCTCATGATTCGTCTAGCTCAACTAGATGATACCCTTGAGAAAAAATGTCAAATAGAGAGAGAAGACTCTCTTGAAATACATGCTCTTAAAAATGCTCTAGAGGAAAGTCAAGAAACTATAGCTTCTCTTGAAGAGAGGCTAGAAACTCTTGAAGAGCCTCAAGATGAAATTAACAAGCTTACTAAAGCTAGAGATCTTGCTAGAGCTAAAACAAAAGTGCTTAAAAAGGAAAAGGCCAAATTTGGTGTTGATCATGAGAAACTTGCGAAGGATCTAGATGAACTAGACAAGGCTCACAAAGCTTTGAAGAGTGAATACTCTCTCCTCTCCAAGTCTTATGAGCAACTTCAAATTAGGCTAGCTACATATGATGTGCCTAGCTCTTCTACCCCTTCTTGTGATCATGAAAATCTTGTTGAGGAAAATGCTAGGTTGAAGGATGAACTTGCTATGGCCTCCTCTCCTCAAAGTAAACTTTCTTTGGATGACCTTTTGAGTAAGCAAAGGTCAAACAATGGGAAGGAGGGCATTGGTTATATTGGCAAGGCAAAGAAGGTAAACAAGAAGGAAACCAAGCCCGCACAAAAGAAAGTTATCACGAATGATGAAGCCCCTAAGGCCAACATCATTAATGATGATGATGCGGGAATTACTAACCCTCACTATGTTTTATTCAAAGATTTTTATGGTGATGTTTATGCAAAATATGTTGGTCCATATGATGGTTATGTTGCTTGGTCTATTTGGGTCCCAAAGACCCTTGTTGCTAACAAAAGAGGACCCATTGAAAAATGGGTACCTAAATCCAAGAATTGATCTCATGTAGGACTATGCCGCCGGAGGGTCAAAATGGGTACTTGATAGTGGATGTACAAGTCATATGACCGGCGGCAAGAACCTCGTCAAGGAGTTGAGGCCCAACATAAATCATATCACCGTCTCCTTTGGCGATAATTCTACATCCGAGGTATTGGGTTTTGGCAAGGTTGTGGTTGCACACAACGTTACTCTTGTGGATGTCATGCTTGTCAAAACCCTTGGTTACAATTTGTTATCCGTTTCCGCCCTTGGCAAGATGGGTTTCGCTGTCTTTATTGATAATGATATTGTGGTCCTCTTGTGGAGCAAGACTCTAAAAGTCGCTTTCGTTGGGTATCGCGAACATAACTTGTATGTGGTGGACTTTTCGGGGACCACCACGACAAGTGATGTGCCTATTCGGAAAGGCGGATGTGGGTTGGTTGTGGCATCGCCGCCTAGCCCATGTCAACATGAGAACTTTGCAAAGTCTTCACAAGGGGAACCATATTGTGGGACTAATGGAAAATGTGTCTTTTGCCAAAGATCGTGTTTGTAGGGCTTGTGTTGAAGGCAAAATGCATGACTCTCCGCACCCAAGCAAGACTATTATCTCTTCCAAGAGGATCTTGGAGCTCCTTCATGTGGATCTCTTTGGTCCTACCACTCATGCAAGTCTTGGTGCGAAGAAACATTGCTTGGTGATTGTTGATGACTATTCAAGATATACTTGGGTATACTTTCTCAAGAAGAAAGATGAGACTCAACAAATCTTCATTGACTTTGCCACCGAGGTGCAACGTCAACACAACCTCCTTATAATGGCAATAAGAAGTGACAACGGCTCCGAGTTCAAGAACTATACACTCAATGATTTTCTTAGTGATGAGGGGATTCGACATCAATATTCCGCTGCATACACCCCTCAACAAAATGGTGTTGCGGAAAGGAAGAACCGGACTCTTATGGATATGGCAAGATCTATGATGGCGGAGTACAAATCCCGCTATAACTTTTGGGACGAAGCCATCTCCACCGCTTGCCACTCCTCTAACCGGCTCTATCTCCGTAAGGGCTTGAACAAGACTCCATATGAAATACTCACCGGTAACAAGCCTAACATCTCTTACTTCAAGGTGTTCGGGTGTAAGTGTTTCTATAAAATCAAAGGAGTTCGTTTATCTAAATTTGCTCCTAAAGCTTTGGAGGGTATATTTGTTGGTTACGGTGCCGAATCTCACACTTATAGAGTCTTTGACATATCCTCCGGGATTATCATTGAATCTTGTAGTGTGAAGTTCGAGAAAATGATGGCTCCCAAGTGGGGCAAGTTGATGTTGTGCAGTGATGAAATACCTCAAGATGCCATAGTAAGAATGGGTGTGGGATTTTTCCGCCCCATTGAGGGACACGGTGTGGCATCTCGGGAAGAACTATGCTCTACCACGGTGGAGCCCTCATCTTCTCAACATCAACAAACCTCATCTAGTGAAGCTAATGATGCACCAACCCAAGAACAAGAACAAGACCCTCCCTCTCGTGTGCAAGATCAAGGGCAAGATCAACCAAGCGTTCATGATGGCTCCAATGAGGATCCTTTCAATTTGTGTCATTCACCGCATAATGTCCAAGATCAAGCACATGATGTTGAGCACTCTCAAGAAATTGAGGAAGCTCATGTTGAAGGTCAAGACAGGGACCCAAATGATCAAGTTGATCAAGTGATACCTCCAAGGCCAAGAAGAACCAAGGAGGAGATCGAGGCCCGTCATCTTGCAAGGAGAGAAAGGAACCTTGAAATCCGTGAACACACACATGACAAGGTCCTTGGTGATTTAAGGGCAAGTGTTACCACAAGAAGGCAATTGGCTAACTTTAGCAATCATCATGCCTATATCTCCTTAGTGGAACCCAAGAAAGTTTTTGAAGCCCTTGAAGATTCGGATTGGTTGGAAGCTATGCACGAGGAACTCAACAACTTCAAGCGCAACAAAGTGTGGACCTTAGTTGAGAAGCCAAAGGGGTGCCGCAATGTTATAGGTACTAAATGGATTTTCAAGAACAAGCAAGATGAATTTGGAAATGTTGTGAGGAACAAGGCAAGATTGGTGGCTCAAGGTTTCTCTCAAGTTGAAGGAATTGACTTTGGAGAAACTTATGCTCCCGTGGCTCGCCTTGAGTCCATCCGTATCCTTCTTGATTATGCATCGCATCATAACTTTAAGTTACAACAAATGGATGTGAAAAGTGCATTTCTTAATGGTCCCTTGCATGAAGAGATTTATGTTAAGCAACCCCCGGGGTTTGAGGATCTCAACTTTCCTAACCATGTCTATAAGCTTGATAAAGCACTTTATGGTCTCAAACAAGCTCCTAGAGCTTGGTACGAGCACCTTAAAGAATTGTTGGTAGACCGTGGGTTTGATGTTGGGCTAATCGATCCCACTCTTTTTACTAAGAGGGTCAATGGGGAGCTTTTCGTTTGCCAATTATATGTTGATGATATTATCTTTGGCTCGACTAACAAAGCCTTTAATGATGAATTCTCAAAGCTTATGACCGATAGGTTTGAGATGTCTATGATGGGAGAGATGAAGTTCTTCCTTGGGTTTGAGATCAAGCAATTGAGAGAAGGAACCTTCATCAATCAAGCAAAATATCTCCAAGACATGCTCAAGAGGTTCAAGATGACCGAGATGAAGGGTGTGGCCACTCCTATGGTTACTAAATGTCATCTTGCACTAGATCCCAATGGTAAAGAGGTGGATCAAAAGGTATATCGCTCCATGATTGGATCCTTGCTTTACCTTTGTGCATCTAGACCGGACATTGTGTTGAGTGTTGGTGTGTGTGCAAGGTATCAAGCTTCTCCTAAGGAGAGTCACATGTTGGCTCTCAAAAGAATCTTTCGATATTTAGTTGATACCCCAAGATATGGTATTTGGTACCCTAAAGGCTCAAGTTTTATTCTCAATGGATACACCGATGCGGATTGGGCGGGAGACAAGGATGATAGGAAATCAACTTCCGGGGCTTGCCAATTCCTTGGTAGGTCCTTGGTGTGTTGGTCTTCTAAGAAGCAAAATTGTATATCTCTCTCCGCCGAAGCCGAATATGTTGCCGCCGCAAGTGGATGCACTCAATTGTTATGGATGAGGCAAACTTTAAAGGAATACGGTGTCATTTGTGACAAAGTGCCTCTATTATGTGACAATGAAAGTGCCATCAAGATTGCCTATAATCCGGTGCAACATTCAAGAACGAAGCATATTGAGATCCGGAATCATTTCATTAGGGATCATGTTGCCCGTGGTGATATTGAGCTTATCTATGTACCTACCAAAGATCAACTTGCCGATATATTCACGAAGCCTCTTGATGAAGCAAGGTTCTCTTATTTGAGGAATGAGCTAAATATCATTGATTCAAGGAGCATAGCTTGACCATCTTGCAAACACACCTTTGTCTCAAAACGTTATTTGGTTTAGATGTGGGCATGGAAATAGGGGGAGTGCGGTTTAAATTATTGAGCTATCCCTCCCCCATAATGCCAACATTAAGAAATCATTCTCTTTATATCATATGTTGATATGTGAGCTTCAATGATGAGTAGTGGTTTGGACCCAAGATATATCTTCGCGGTGCCATAACACTCATATATGGTGGCCTAGGCCACCACACTCTTCTTTGTGAAGAGTTGGAGTTATTTGGATCTTATTGCCTTTTATTTGACAAACTCCTAGTTCTTATGGGAAATCACTCTAGTTTGGCCTTATTTGCTCATATCTTGCAAACTTGAGTGATCATGTACCATTAACAGTTTGAGCCTTCTAAACCTAAGCCTACACTCATCTATAAGCCATTTCCATCTTGCTCATATGTCATGTTTTTGGTAAAAACTTGGAGGTCAAGGATTTTCGGTCGGATGATCTAGGTTGCCCCATCTTATTGGTAAATATGCATCTTATATGTGACGTGATACATTATTGCATCACATATGGGTTTATGCAAATAACCAACAAAAGATAGGCCGGATTTCCGGTGTTCTGGAAATTTCCAGAAAACCGGATAATCCGGCCCCAAGGCAACCCGGCCCGGATTATCCGCCCTAAACTTGGGCCGGATTATCCGGCCTGGGCTCTTGAAGGGTTGAGGACGAGGCGGGGGCAAACGGTTCACATCCACGCGCCTCTCTCTCCTCTCTCTCCCCTCAAGGTCGCCGGAGCTCCTCCTCCTCGCCGGAGCCGCCCCGTCCGCTCCCTCTCGGAGTTTTTGGGTGGATCGGGTGCCTCTCCTCCCTAGCTATCATCTCCTCCAAGCGGCTTCCCCAATGGATGCGGGTATGACTCACAATCCCTAACCCTAGGTGTTGTGATTTATATGTGCTATTTTCTTGGTGGAGATGTTGTCTAGTTGTTCCAAATCATGTGTAGTGTACTACATTTGCATGCTATGAGGCCGATCTGGTGCTAGACAAGTTTTGCTTGAGATTTCTGCAGATTCGCAGGGCCGGATTATCCGGCCCCCGCGGGCCGGATTATCCGGCCTGGCCGGATTATCCGCCCTCGGGGACACCGGATTATCCGGCCTGGAGCTTCATCGCTGCTGCAGTGTCGTTTCAATCTATCATGTCTAGACTTGTACCGACTTATAGTATGTTTCTAGAGTACATTACTGTATCATACATGACTTATGAGCATTATCTTCTCTTTGCTATCCGTCTTTGCTTCTCACAGGTAGTGTTTCTCGGGGTAGTCGGATACGCCCAAGGCATGACCGGTCAAGTGATGAATTTGCACCGAATGCTCCTCGCAAGTCCACCGCTACAAGGCGGAAGAACAAGGAACCAAGGGAGAACTACAAGACTATGGACATTGTCTCTTATGCAGCAATCCGTATGAAGAACTGGTATGAAGACGTTGCAAGGGATGATGAGATAGAGGACAGGCGCTTCTGGTGCTTGGAGCAGGAGTTCATCTACAAGGATATTTATGAGCCCATGAAGAAAGTGCGACCCATGCAAGCAATCAATGTGGATGATCTGGCTATCAATAATCATTTTGAGGATGCCATCTGGGTGACTGGTAGGATGGGTTTGCAGGATCTGATGAAGATTCAGTGTGACTACAGTCCAGAGTTGATTAAGCAATTCTTTGCTACTCTGGCCTTCAAGAAAGATGATGAGCGCACTATGGAATGGATGTCTGGTACCACTCATTGTGAGGCAACCTTGCGCCGGTTTGCTTCTATTCTTGGTCTCCCTGCAGAAGGAGGCCTTCGCCTCCATGGTCCTCAGAAGACAAATAAAAATGTGCTGTTTGATCTCTACGACTCGTCTGGAGTGGTTGGTTCTACCAAGGGGCTGCTTCCCATCTACAGTCAGGTGCTCCGTTTCCTTTGAGCCACCATTGCTCCAAGTGGTGGAAACAATGATGCACTCCGTGGAGCTCTTGTGGATCTTATGCACCTCAGCTTTAAGTGTGCTCGTGACAGTAATGAGGACCATGACTTCTCTCTTGATGTCATGGACTTCATCTTTAATGAGATTCATGATGCCGTGGTCTCCCGGACCACCATGCCATATGCACCATATATCCAGCTCCTCATCAACAACTCTGTGGCTATGGATGAAGACTTGAGTCGGTTCCCAAAGGAGAAGCACACTGTCAAGAAGGCTTACAAGAAGAAGCCGGTTCCCCATGCTGCACCTGCTCATGACTCCTTTATGGGAGATGCTCGCACTAGTGGCTTTGCCCCTGCTCGCCATGATGATCTTCCTGCCATGAAGAAGCAAGTGAAGAAGCTTAGTTGGTTTCAGCGCCACATTCTGTGCATGAATATTGAGATTCATAAGGAGAACTATGCGGCCAGCCGAGAGCGTTCTGAGATTCAGCATACTCAAGGTCATTCTTCATAAGCTCTGGTGAGCAAGGACCTCCGCCTCAGCCTCCTCACCCAGGTTACAGTGGGTGGCACTCTTCACAGGTTCCGTGGAATGATCTTGAGGACTGCATTCAGAGGGCCAACTACACTCGCAGCTCTCCTCCTGCCCCTGACACTGAAGATGAAGAGGAGGAACAGGAGTACCAGACCGAAGACGAGGAGAGTTCCGAGTGATCCTCATGGGGCGAGTAGCATCGCATTTTTCCCTTTTTGGCGTCTCGATGCCAAAGGGGGAGAAGTGTTCTATTAGGATCTCTCTACGGGATTTGCATGGTGGTTAGGGCACAAGCATATGCGTTTATCATTCCTTTATTGCTTGTGTCCTTTATGTCGTTTATTTGAACCATTTGGCTTGTTGGTTTGTTCGTTTAAAACTATGTGCTATATGTGGTTGTGAGACATCATGTTAAGGATTTCGGATTTCTATGTGTTGAGACCAAGGTTTATTATATGGTGTGTGATGTTATATATCTCCATATGGGTATGATTTCTATCACCTTGTCTCAACTTCATATTTGTCTATATCTGTTGTATTGAGGCACCTCACACCTATATGTTGTGTATTTGTATTCAAATGCAAATTACTTGTATGCACACATGTAGGGGGAGTGCCTCTATGTTTTGCCAACATGCTTGCTCTCCATATGTTTTTTCTTGCAAATCCGTATATTGTCATCAAACACCAAAAAGGGGGAGATTGAAAGAACATCTCTCACAATATGTTTTGTGTGTTTGATGTCAATGTATGTGATACACTAATGTTTGATGAAGTGGTGCAGCGATTATATAGTTTCTTGTATATGAGTGACGGATGTGGAAAAACGAGTCAAAAGGAAACTGTAACAGGATCACCAGGCCGGATAATCCGGGCCGGATATTTGCGAAATATCCAGCCCCCATTTTTTGGCTAAGGACTCGAGGCAATGTGGCTCAGTACTACCCTGGACAGGGGCCGGATTTTTGGCCGGACATTTGGCCGGAATTTTCCCAAGGCCGGATAATCCGGGCCGGATATTTTCGAAATATCCGGCCCCCAAAATTGGCTAAGGACCAGAGGCGACGCGGCTCGGACATGGGCCGGACTTTTGGCCGGACATTTGGCCGGATTTTTCCCGGCCGGTTTGGTGGGGCGGATTATCAAATTAGGCCGGATTATCCGGCCCTCGGTTTGCAAATGGATTTTTGGGGAGGGTATTTATACCCTCCTTCTTCTACCTTGCTCCTTGCTCAATCATTGACTAAAATTCTGCCAAGCCTCACCACCATTAGAGCCACCTCAAGAACTCAAGATTTGCAAGATCTCCTTCCTCCCCCAACCAAAGCTCTTGATCTTTGGAGATTCGAAGGAGAAGACACCGATCTACATCCTCACCGAAGCGATTTACATTTCCCCCTCATTTGTTTGAGGGCCCCCTTGCTAGTGTTCCTCTTTGGATCCCTAGTTGATTGTTGTTGATGTATTGTTGTTGATTGTTGTGTTGTGACAGATTTGGGAGCCTCCAATTCGGTTGTGGATGTGTGCCCCAAGAACCTTGTAAAGGCCCGGTTTCCGCCTCGAGGAAATCCCTTAGTGGAAGTGGGCTAGGCCTTCGTTGCGTTGCTCACAGAGATCCTGAGTGAAGCCTTCGTGGTCGTTGGTTTGGCTTTCGTAGCAACACACTCCTCCAAACGTAGACGTACCTTCTTGCAAAGGAAGGGAACTACGGGAATCATCTCCGTGTCATCGCGTGCTCCACTCTCGGTTACCTCTATCCTATTCTATCTCCTATATATTGTGTAGCTATATCGTGCTTAGTTGTTAGTCTTGTCATATAGGTAAATTCACTTAGTTGCATATCTAGAGAATTTACCTTTGTGTCAAGCCTAAATTGAAAAAGAACTAAAAATTGGTTAGCACCTATTCACCCCCCCCTCTAGGTGCGGCATACGATCCTTTCACTACCAAGTTGCCATGCCTAAGTGGGATGCACAAGAGGCTGAGATGCAGCGGAATGGGATCATTCTAGAACCCATCCGAGAAAACTGGGACACGAGGGCTCGAAATTGGTTCCTTGGGCATGGCTGTGAGTATGACATGAAGACAGGGGACCTTGTTGAAAGTGACAGCAAGGTTAAGATACATAGGGAAAAATGGCTTGAAGTGACGGCAGATATTAAATCGGGAAAATTAAAGTTTGCTCCCGATAGAGAGAAAGACTTGCTGACGCTTGTCCTCGGTAATCCAAAAGGAGGACGAACAAGAGGCTTCGGCCCTAGTATTCCGTGGTCGCTTGGGTTTCGGACGACGCGAGAGATAGAAGCCGAGCGAGAGCAAAACAACGCCACTGGAGGTGCAGAATGACCGGATGGCCGAGTTCCAACGCCAACTTGACCGACAACGGCGGGTTCAGCGGGCGATTAATGAACTTAGAGGACAGAGAGCGATAATACCGCCGGCATATCTCGGCGGCGCGGCGACAGCGGAGGCCCCGCCCGAATGTACACGGATGATAGATGGCGGTCCTGGCTACCCCGTGGATGGAATCAAGGAGCAAACACCTTGTGATCTCCATGAGGTGTTCAGGAACATATCTCTTAAGGTGGCGGTCGGCTATGTTTTACCTGCATTAGGACTGAAGGTGAGCCGGCACTATGGCGTGGCAATGAGATTCCAGCTGGCTATGCTCGTGTCGGGGTGGATTCAGTTGTACCGACGTTTGAGTCATTGCAGCTTGAAATCCCGGGAGGTGAAGGTCAGGTTACACTCGGAGACGTACTGGGTGAAATCATTCTTTGGGAGAAGAAAAACATCAGGCTTCCAGGCTGGGTACCCCTACTAGTCGTCCCAGGTCACCATCACCTCCTCCAAGTCGCAGGCCACCATCACCTCCTCCGACTGGTCACATGTCGCCACCATCACCCCATGGGTACGACCACCATATCCCTAGTCCATCTCCATCTCCAGCGCCGCCGCCTGCGCCCACTAAGACTCGGCATGCACCCAAGCGGAAGCGTTTCAAGAGTCCTGTCCGCAAGCTGTCGCCCCTCCCAAAAGTACCAAATGTTTCTCCCCCCCCCGTCCTTACGATCTTACTATCGAGGAAAATGAGGCCGTTGCAAAGAAGGAACTGTATGAACATTTTCATAAGGAAAAACCCCAGCGCCAGCGCCATACACCGAGAAGCAAAAAGCATATGCTCTTGATTTTCTGAACACACCATCGCAATATGACTTACACGAGAAGAAGGATAACTATACACGCACACTTGCGAGGGTAATTGAGAAGAAGGATACTGCTAAGAAGGATAGTGCTAGCACGGGTAAATCATCAACTACAAGTGTAGCCGGGAAGAAATCAAGTTCAACAAGTGCACCCCTCAAGGCCAAGCAAGCGACAAAGCAGAAAAAGAAAGGAAGTTCCCCAGCTCGGAGAACAGGCCAAACAATCGATCCCACCACTCAAAGTGTTAGATGTTCCCTCGGTGTACCAGGAACTTGGTGGTTTCGATATGGAAGAAGCTACAAAGCTAGCGGCTCAAGTTGGCTGTACCGTGGAGGATTTGCTGAGTGCCGCAGATGCTGCAGTACCACTGCTGATATAGCTCCTAAATTTGTCTACGGGGCCGACTTGGTCAGCAAAGAGCGGTTGCATCAACTGCCAACGCATATGCGGAATTTGCATCGGTACCTTGATGCGTTCAAGGTGGACCAAAGATACATCGTGGCGAATATCCCAGAAGAATATTACGAAGGGAGGATTTCCATATTGAGATTTCCGAACTCTGGCAGTTATTCAATTTTGAGGCCCTCGACAAATCTCTCATGAGTTGCTATTGCTTGTAAGTTGTTAACTACATATAAGTTCATGTTCATTCAGTTGTTCCTGTTCATTGCATATACTCATTATATCTTATGTGCTCTCTTATGCAGACTGAAGATCAGTGAATGCAGAAGTAATAAGATAATCAATATTGGGTTTGTTGACCCAGATAAAGTACATCATGACACGGTAAGGGATAAACCGAAGTCGGGGGGAAACCTACTAAGGTTTATAGGGGAGCAACATTTCTGTGATTCAATACTGTTTCCTTACAACTACAGGTGAGAGTCTTACTGATCTGTTGTGCACATTCAATTTTTCTTACTCGATGTTAAGTGTAATTCATGACGTATATATATATATATAAATATGTGCAGTTTCCACTGGATTCTGCTAGACATTCAAGTTGATAAGAGAATAGTTGAAGTAAGGGACCCATTGAGTAGAGGCCTAGAAGGGTTCCACGACTTGCAGAAGTTGCTCCAGAGGTAATTTCAATCATTGCCGCGCTATATCTTTCGTGAGATATCAATTAATTATCCATTTATTCAATCATTATTTTGCCTGGTAGGGTTTGGAGAGTTTTCAAGAAGAATACTGCGGGTAACTTCGCAGAGAAGCTAACATTTACTCCTGCCGTGCGCCCCCACAGGGGACGAATCTATGTGGATACTACGTTTGCGAGTCCATTCGCATGTTAACCACTGAGAAGCACAACGATAATAGATTCAATGTAAGCAATAACATTCACAACTTTAATTTACTATCGGCAATATTTCGTTATCAAGATTGATATAGTCATATTCATCTCATTTTCCTATATAGGTCGACTTCATGCGGGAGAAGCTCCAACCACAAGAACACCTACTAGGAATTACGGAGGAAGTGGCGGGACTTCTGATGAGAGAAGTAATAGATGACAACGGCTTGTTTAGTCCAACTAGGCGCATCAAATGATCCCCATGTAATAGTTCGAATATACGACGGGCTTTAGTCCTGGTAGTCGTGAGCTCCATGTATATGTACGTAAGGGGAATCTACGAATAGACTTTTGCTTCCAATATTTATTTGCTCGATCTATATATAATGAATGAACGTGTACAGCGTACAAACATATGCAAATTTTATTTTAAAATGAAAAAATGAAATAAAAGGGGGCGGTGGCGGGGGGGTGTCTGCACCTCTCAAACCCTAAAGCAACAGCTTTCGCGCGCCACGTAGATGACCTTTTGTCGCCGTATTACGCGACAAAAGGGGGTGTCCTGCGCGCCCGCGCGTGGTGGCCTTTTATCGCGGGCTGTATTATCCCGCGACAAAAGGGGGTGTCCCCTGCGCGCCCCGCGGCCGCCACGTGGTGGACCTAATTGTCGCGGGTGGTAAGCGACCCGCGACAAAAGGTGGATCTTTTGTCGCGCCTCCGTTGTCATGGCTGGCCGCCCGCGACAAAAGGGTCTTACGGCCCGCGACATTAGGTCTGTTTTCCACTAGTGCCGCGCTATAGCGAACATGCACCTTTCCGGCTGATCGTGGTCATGATCAACTGTTGACATACGGTAATTTAGGTGGGCCCATCTAGTTGCCTTCCTTATCCTCCTTCTCTCCTTTTTTAGATCAAAAGGGGTGAAACCCCTGGTTCCATTCAACATGCAACCAAAATGTCAGTTTTAAGGAGAGCCACGGATGCAGATTTTCTGGCGGAGCCGGTTCTTACCGGTGCGGAAGTCGCCGTCCGCTTTTGCGTGGAGATTCAGGCGCTCTTTTTTGGTACCTCGAGTTCTTTATTGGTATTGACTGACCGATGTCTCTACCTTAGCTGTCTACGCATGTATCATTACTGTAAGGCATGCATGGGCCCCAGCACAATTGATGGCTGGTACGGAAGAACATTGCCGTCTGACGTACTAGATCTGAGACGGGTGGAAAGAGACATATATCTATGAAAAATCTGAAACAAAATGAAAATATTTTGGATAAAAGAAATATAACTGTAATATGTGCGAATCATATTTGTGTGAAAAAATAGGAACTGGAATATGCGTGACAAAAACGAACTGAATTTCTATATAATTTTTAAAAGATTGTAGACAAAAAAATCAGAGGTATTTTGAGCGGACTGAAACTATATAACTGGAATATATGTGGAACATATTTGTGTGAAAAAAACTGGATATGTGTGAAAAAATGAACTGAACTTCTAAATTTTTTCTTTAAAATTATATAAACCCATACTTAGAGAAATATCTTGTTCGTTTGATTTGCTTTGCTAAAAGAAATTTAACGATTATTTTATCGTAATTCTGAAATGGAGTGAAAATATTTTGACAAAAATATAACTAGAATATGTGTGAATCATATCTGTGTGAAAACGAAAATAACTTGAGTATGTGTGAAAAATAACTTGAGTATGTGTTAAAAAAACTGAATTTCTACAAATTCTTCTTAAAGATTGTATAAACCCATACTTAGACAAATATCTTGTTCGTTTGATTTGAATTGCTAACAAAAAATGACATTTTTTGAAGGTCTGAAACAAACTGAAACTATTTTGACACGATATATATAATTGTAATATGTGTGAATCATATTTATGCTAAAAAGGGAAAAATAACTAGAGTATGTGTGAAAAATGCATTCATAAAACTCTTGTTTGTTTGATTTGAGTTACTCAAAAAACATTTGAAGAATATCTTATTAAAATTTAGAAAAGGACTAAAACTGGAGTATTAGCTGATTGTGGTGCAGTTGATGCAATAAGCGAAGAGAGAGAGAGAGCGCGCACGCATGCATCCGGTCAGCTTGCATTAGCAGTAGCAGTCGACAGAGCCACATGGGTGGGATCCACCGGAATAACAGTAAATTAAAATACGTTGTTTACTTTAGGAATACTGTCCATAGGGCGTTGCTGTTTGCACGAATCTTCAATTTTCGTGCGGTAGATGTTTGTCCGGTAGGAACCGGTTCCGTTAGAAATGACTTTCCCTGGACTCACCCAGTTGAGTGCAGAGACATAACAGACCAACAGAATAAAGAAGAGGGCAAGTGCTCCGGTGCTTTATGTCTCCTTTTTGCACGATTTCCGAAGCACTTTAACGGCTGCGATTAGGGGTGTTAATCCCACCATGTTTTTTTAGAAAATTAATCCCACCATGTGTGTGCCTAACGAAAGAGCAGTTTCATCACGTTCATATCTGCACGAATCCACCCAAACCCAAGTCCAGCCTGCCTCCAACCGGCCCAGAAACTCACGAGACCAAGTTTTCGCGTGCGATGGGGAGTGCAGCGGTGCGACGAGCGGCCACGGTAGCGCTGCGTGACAGGGGAACGGACGGGGGACGAGCACAACACGCCGAGGCGGAGCTGCAGGAAGAGTCATGGCGGTGGGGCTGCACGGGGAGTCGACTTTGGACGAGGTAGACCAGGCGGCAGCGTCAGAGGAGCCGAGCACGCTACCGCTCCAGCCGCGGCGGGGCTGTAGGAGGACTCCAGGTCGCACATCCACTTCGAGGGGCGGCTTTGGATGAAGATCTCATGCGGGAAACCGACATGGAGGTGATGAGCGTGCTCGTTGTGGAGGAGCCTCGGCGGCGGTGAGGGACGAGGAGCTCGCGGTGGCGCTCCGAGATGGTGGATGGACGAGGGGCGTGGGGGCCATGGCCCTGTGGGTCTGTGAACGGGATGACAGATCGATTCGTGAGGGAACGGAAGTGCCCTTCATTAGGCAAACCAGGTGGATTAGCACCTTTAATCAGATGCGTTAATACGCTTTGAGAAGTGTGCAAAAAAAAATTACGGAAAGCACCGGAGCACTCCTCAAAGAAGAGAATAAACACCCAAATGGAACAGGCTCCCTGAGAATATACCTAGAAGGACAGGCGAAGACGACATTTTTCAATTAGCTTCTCGCATCGCAATCCAGCTCCTGGTGCCAACGGTCCACGCGATCATCTGAGGAAAATTCGGCTTGAATTTTGTCAGCCAAACCCTTCAGCAAAGCCCTCATGTCCATGCAATCCAGAGCAATACCCTATGATGATAATCCAGCGGGAGCAGGGTTGCATCTCCATCAGAGCAGAGTGGGTCGCATCTCCACGGTAAAGGAACGACCGATTTTTTTTGGCCTTGGATCGGTGGGCTGTAAGGTCCTACACCAGAAAACAAAAACAAACATTAACGTCCTTAATCAAGGCCGTATCCGCACTAGAAAGACCAAGGCCCGGCCCATCCCAAAGGCGGGTCAGGCCGGAGCTTCAAGCTCGCACCTCCTCTTTCCCATTCCCTTTCCTCCCGCCGGGCGTAACGGTGGCGGCGTGCAGTCGACGGTGAGCGCAGCGTCCGAGGAACCCCACCCCCCCTGAATGTCAGCAGCTGCTTGTCATGGATGATACGTGAGTTTTCTGCACAAGCACGAGGGCTGGGCGGCTCTTGACGATGGGCCGGCGGGGCTCATCGCGCGCCGAGCGTGTCCTCGCCTACGACGACGCAGACTACGTGTGCGCTTCTGCCTCGTCTGCCGCGTGTGGCGGCGGCGCTCCACTGACCCTCGCGCGCACGGCGGCCTCGACCGCCGGTTCCATCCGTGGAGGTGGACCATGCTACGGGAGGAGCTCGCCGCCCCGGACCGCCGCTCCTTGCTCAACACATCCACCGGGCAGTGCGTTCTGGTCGACATCCCGGAGCTCCGCGACCACGAGCTGCTCGCCCCCACCCCCCGAGTGCCTCCTTGTCCTTGTCCATGACCGCGAACACATCCGCCGGCTCAACCCACTCACCCGCCACCTCACCGAGCTTCCGCCACTCACCAGGCTAGTGCCCCGAGAGGACCACCACTACTGTTTGGGGAGTAATCCCCATTTCAACACGGACTTCATGGCATGGGGCACTGGTATTGCCAATCATGATTCAACAGTGATGCTCTGCTTCGATAGGCTCTGCATACTTGGCATGGCCAAGCCCGGCGACGACCACTGGACGTTGCTCAAGTACAGCGGTCATGGGATGACTACGGCACCCTTGAATCCTTGATGTTTGCAGGCCACTTCAACCGTGTTAACCTCAATGGTGTCATGGTGCTGGAAACCGGTGCAGTGGTGGCTGCGAAGCTGAATATGCGTGTCTCCCCAATGGGGGATAGTGTGCACCTCGTCAACAATTTCAGGGAGCTGATGCTGGTGCACCGTCAGGGCGGATGTACATCAAGAAATAAACCGCGTTGGTGGTACAGCACGTATCAAGTGGATTTGGACAATATTCCCTGTCAAGAACTTGGGCGGGGTAGGTCGTGAGCTGTTTATGGGCAGATATTGCTCTCTCTCGGTGAGGGTTTCCCCTCTGGCTCCATTAGTGCTGACACCATCTACTTGAGCTTTGATGTTAATGAGAGAAGGCTGTTAAAAGTTGGAGCATACCATCTGACAAATGGAAGAGTCGAAGTCGCCTGTAGCTCGGTGCCACACGGCCACACACTCTCGTTGACTGTCTATCTTTGTCCAATACTACAAGAGGAACTGTCCCGTTTCCTTGATAAATTAGCATGAACGGTTATGCAATATGCTCATGGATGATTGCTTGTGCTTAATTTGCATATTGAATCCACCAGCCATACATATAGTTTTGTAAGCATCCATCTGGTTAGCGTAGTGCAAAGAGGAGTTTAGCCCTACTGGTGTTATTAGGATGTGATACTGAATAAACAAATTATTGCATCTGATATGTTGTGCTAGAAACTCTGTGTACTTCATTGTTGCATCTCGCATGTTGTGCTAGAAAATATGTGTGATTTATTGTTGAATCTCACATGTTGCGCTAGAAAATCTGTGTACTCGAGACTGAAATTCGATTGGAGAAAATGTCAATCTTTACTAATATTATTTTTCATTTACTTATTATGCAACAAGCTGCATGATAAAAGGCTAATACAATTCGATATTATTCTTGACATATACAATCATTTGGGATAAGCAATGATTGTTCCGAGGGGTTTGAAGTATTATGAACCTGCTAACACTTAACACAATATCACATGTTCTTTTTTAGATATATAATTGGATGATAGTGTTGAATATATAAGCAAATTACCATATGATTTAATTCGAATAAGAAACTGATAAATCATGACTACACAAACAACATGTAAACTAAACATGCAGATCAACAGAGTAGATTAACAGATAGCATCTAGACAAGATAAACCGATCGCATCTACTCCAAACAACAGTACTAGAAACTCTAGCAAGATCTGAAACGAGAAGGACAGAAGCACATACCGTCCAGCGTTCAGCGTTGGCCGCCGCAGCAGCATCATCGTTGTTGTCGCCCATGTTGAGATTGCCGAAGAGGTCGTCGATGTCCGGGAAGAAGTTGTCGTTTGGAAACTCGTCACTAGTAGGGAAATGGCTATAGGGGCAAACTTATTGGCAGCGGACTCTGCTGAGGATACGCGATTGCTATTAATGGTCGCGTTTGAAAAATGTGCACGTGACCAGTATAGCCATACTAGCTGTGTGCCAAGGCTTTTGACACGCGACTATTCGGTGGACCCAGGCTACGCCTAGGCTGAGAACTTAACCGCAGCGTGCCAGCCAGGCGGCATGCGACTAGTAATCTATTATCGGCAGCGTGCCGCTGGGTCCGCATGCGGCTATTAGTTTTGGACCGTGGGGCGTCAAATAGTGGCAGCGTGTGTCCGTTTGGTCCGCTGCTATTATTTTCACTTAAGGAAATTCAATCGTCGCGCCGAAGTAGTTCCCCCCACGCGCACACAGTTGTTCGATCCCAATCTCTCCGCCGACACCGCTTGACCTCGCCGCTGACCGCGCCAGAGCCGTTGAGCCGCCGCCCACGCCACCTCGCCGCCGACCGCGCCCAGCGCCGTTGAGCCGCCGCCCACGCCGCGCGCGCTCGACCTCGCCGCCGACCACGCTCGCGCCCGAGCGACACGCCGACCGCCCACGCCGTGCACGCCCCTCCACCTCCCGGTATGATCCTATGCGCCGTTAACGTGCTCGATGAAATGGTTGTGTGGTGTGTATCGATATGAGTTGCTAATGTTTTGCCGAAATATCGATTAATTTCCATTTCGGCAAATTTCTGGCAACTCTGTATGTCCCATTTTTAGCAAAGGTCGTGCCGAAATTTTCCGTTAATTTTACTGCGTGTGTTGTAATGCTACGATTGATGATTACCTGGTGTGTATCGATATGAGTTGCTGATGTTTTGTCGAAATGTCGATTAATTTCCATTTCGGCAAATTTTTGGTAACTCCGTATATTCCATTTTTAGCAAAGGTCATGCCGAAATTTTCCGTTAATTTTACTGCTTGTGTTGTAATGCTGCGATTGATGATTATGTGGTGTGTATCGATATGAGTTTCTGATGTTTTGCCGAAATGTCGATTAATTTCTATTTCGGCAAATTTATGGCAACTCCATATGTCCCGTTTAAAGCAAATGTCATGTCGAAATTTTCCGTTAATTTTTCTGTTACTAACTATATGAATTTCAATTTTAGGTCAAAGATGCCGGGAGACCACAATGAGAAGGAGACGTGTTCTAACTCTGTGGCGCAAGAAAAAGAAAATGCAGTACAAGAAGATGCAGTACAAGAAGATGCAGAAGCAACGTTGGAATTTTTGCAAGAAACTAGTGGCACTGATGGCAACGATGGGGCCACTAGTGCCACTGATGGCAATGAGACCACTACTAGCACCGAGGGCACAAAACTGAAGAAATAATGTAGGAAGAGGCGCCGAAACAAGCTCGACAATATAACGGATACTGTCTTGGAAGTAAGCCTTACCAATGGTGAGCCTTTTCGGCCACCCTCAGTGTAAGGGTATTTTACCCTTATCCATTATTTTGGTAACAATGACACCGTAGCTAGAGTATTGGACTAATGCGTGTCTACAAGATTATTAGTTATCATCAAGCATAATGGTGTATCAATGGAACAAGAAGGTGAAGGAGACCCCCCTTCGAGGGAACACTTTTTCCATCTTGAAGCCTTCCGGCACCGGGTGTGGCACCGGCGGCGTATGCCGGCTGTGGCGCCGGTGCACACCAGGCACTTTCCAGTAATCCCATGCGGTTCGCCCGGTGTTCGCCCGGCTCCTCGTCCGGTTCTTGCCGGATGGCCCGGCGGCACCGGCTCGTGCACCGGCCGGCCCGGCGTAGGCCGGCCCATACGCCAGTGCACACCGGAGCACTTCCAGGAGATCAACTCGTCCACTCGGTGCAGGCCCGGTGCTAGGCCCGGCGACTGCCGGCTCGCCCGGTCTGTGGCACGGCGGCACCGGGTGTGCCACCGGCCAGTCCGAGGCCTGGCCCGTCAGACCGGCCTCCTCGATACTTACTGTTGAGCTGGACAACTCCCAACGGTTGGATTTCAAGTGGAGCTATATATACCCCTTCACCTAGCTCAGAACTGTTAGGCATAACACTATTCTTCTTGAGCTCTCTCTCTCATACTCCATTGTTGCAAACACCAAAAGCTTGAGATCTCACTCCTCCTCCACCCAAACTCAAATCCCTCCGGGGAATAGCTAGAGGAGGTCTTGATCTGCAGTCTCACCGAGCCAAATCTTGTTCCCCCTTGTATTTTTCAAGATACTTGCTCTCTAGGGTTTCTTGGAAACCCTAGGTGGGCAAAATTGTCCGGAAGCATCCGGGCTGTGGATTTGCTCCTGACAGACATTGTGAAGGTTTGGAGGCTGCCTCAAAGTCTACCACAAGTGAAAGGGCAATTCCTTCGTGGGATAGGCTCGGAGAAGAAGGTGAGCCTTCGTGGCGTTGGGAAATCCTTCATGGGATCCCCACCTCTCCAAACGTGACGTACCTTCTTGCAAAGGAAGGGAACACGGGAATACATCTTCGTCTCCACGTGCTTTCAGTTGTCCCTAACCGAACTCTTTACTTGTGTTATATATCCTGTGAGAGCCTTCGTGCTTGAGATACTTGCATTATCATCTAGGTTGCCTCACCTAGTTTGTATTAGGCTCACACTTATATTCCGCAAAGCCTAATACTGCAAAGAAAGAATTAAAATTTGTAGAAACCTATTCACCCCCCCTCTAGGTTTACCATCTATGAACTTTCAATTGGTATCAGAGCCTAGACTCTTTTTAAGGGCCTTACAGCCTTAAGAGTGAGATGGATAAACTATTCGAGGGTTTGGATGAAGATTCTAACCTTTCGGTTAAGGAGATGAAATCCAGATTCTTAGCTTATGAAGCTGAGAAAAAAAAAGGATGATGATCTTCAGAACCAAATGGCAGAGATGAGAGCCATGCTTAAGAATCTAAGTGGTGGGACTACTAGTGGGGTTGCTACCCCTGGGGAGTCCTACAACGTAGTTAATCATGACTATCCTAAAAACACTTCACCCATGCCTCATATAAACCATAGTGGGAATGTTCCCCATTTTGATGGAACTCACTTTTCCTTTTGGAAATCTTCTATGGAGTCTCATATTCGCAGCTGCAGTGTGGAGATGTGGGAGATCATTGTTGATGGATACCGGAAGCCAAAAGATCCCATTAGGTTGACCTCCACCGAATTCTACTACCGTCAATCAATGATATTGATTCAGCTAAAGACCTTTGGGATAGGATTGTAGTACTCCAAGAGGGAACTAATCTTATTCAAAAGTCTCTTTATGAGTTAGCCAAGACTGAGGCTACCTTGTTCATGATAAAGGAAGGAGAAACTATTGCTGAGGCCTATGGAAGACTTGGAGCTCTTCGAGTGAAAGTCAAGGGCCTTGGATGTGATAAGTACAATGACGGTTTTGAAATGAATGAAGAGTTCATAAAATCCAAGGTCATTGCCATGATTGCTGTCAAACAGAAGGACACCAACCTTGCCCTAAATTTGCGAATCCTCACCAAACAAGCAGATCTATCTGCAGATGATCTTGTCTCATATGTGGCTGCCAATGACAATATGGCCAAGGAAGGAGAAAGACTCATGGTGATGAATCGTGCTGATGGCCCCTCCCACAACCTTGCTTTGAAGGCCAGGGCAGTCCATGAAAGTGAAGAAGTCTATGAGATCGAAGAAGAAGAGGAGATGACTTCAACTAGTGACATTGGGACAGATTTTGCTTTCTTTGTCAAGAAGTACAAGAAGAAGTTCCCAATCTCCTCCAATGAGAAGAAGAGAACATGCTACAACTGTGATGAAGATAATCACTTTGCAAATGAGTGCCCTTATGAGAAGAGGGTAGACAAGCCAAGGTTTGTCAAAGGTGTCAAGCCAAGATTGAAGCCAAACCCAATAAATGAGAGATACAAGAAGAACAAGGGAAGAGCCTTTGTGGGTACTGAGTACATTTCCGATGATGAGGGAGAAGATGAGGAGAAGGAGGCAGGAATGGCTGGTTTGGCTTTCTCCGAACCCGGGTCACTCTTCACATATGACTACTCCAAGGATTATTCAACAGAGTCTTCTACTCCCAAAGTTATTGGGTCTTCCTTCATGGCAAGAATGACTTGTGATGACTCTGATGACTCTTCCTCCTCTACAGTTGTTGGCTCTTGTCTTATGGCAAGGGAAGCAAAGGTAATGGAATCCCCACCTTCTCTATCTAGCATTCTTGATGATGATAACACTGATAATCTAGATGAAGATGATGTTCTTAAAGGTCTTTTCAAAGTTAGATGCACCCTTCGTGGTGATGCTCTTGTCAAGTTTGATTTCTTGATGGACTCCCTCAATCAAAGGGATGAGTCCATTGAGGAATTAGAATCTCATATTGAAAATGAGAAACGGAGATTCAATCTCCTAAGACAAGAGCTGAAAAACGAAAGGTGCATATCTCAAGGCCTTAAGCAACTAGTTGAAACATTTGAACTTGATAAAGCTAAGGACCTAGAAACTATTGAAAGGGCTCAATTAATGGCCCAAGAGCTGGAAGATTCAAAGAAGGAGCTTGAAGTTGCTCATGCTTCTCTCACCAAGGATCTTAACCATCTTGAAAAGGCTAACAAGCTTGTTAAGGATGAGCTCAAGAAACTTGGAGAGAACCATGACCTACTCCAAGACACTTATAAGAAGGCTCTTGGATCATTGAGTGATCCATTATTGTTAAAAATGTTGCTAGTTCCTCTACTTCATCTACTTGTGATCATGCTAAACTTATTGAGGAACATGCTCAACTAAAAGAAGAAATATCTCTATACGTTGAGACCAATGAATATCTTGAATCTTTGGTAACCAAATATGGTCTCATCTATTATCCCAATGATTCTACTTGTGAGCAAGCAACTATTCTTGAGGAAAATTTTAGGTTGACAAAGGAACTGGCCAAGTTCACCACCTCCAAGAATAAGATGGGATTGGATGACCTTTTGAGTAAGCAAAGGTCAAACAATAAGAAGTATGGACTTGGGTATGTTCCCAAGCCCCACAAGAAGAACAACTACAAGAAGGAGAAGCCCGCTCAAAAAAAGAACAAGAAGGTCACTAATGATGACAAAGCCCCAAAGGGCAAAGTCACTATTGGTGACTGCACGGGACCAAACAATCACTATGCTTTATTTATAGATTATTATGGTGATGTTTATGCTGAATATGTTGGCCCTCGCAATGGCTATGCTTATAGAGGGTAATCAATTTGGGTACCAAAAGATCTTGTTGCTATTGTAAAGGAACCCATTAATCGATGGGTTCCTAAATCCTCTACTTGATTTTGTAGGGGTATTCCTCCGGTGGTCCAAAATGGGTGTTTGACAGTGGATGCACCAATCATATGACCGGAGGAAGAGGTGTGCTTGACCAGTTCATAGAGGATATTAACAAAAAGTCAAGCATCACCTTTGGTGACAATTCAAAGGGAAAGGTACTTGGGTATGGCAAGGTGGCAATCTCTCAGGACTTGTGCCTTGAGACGGTCATGCTTGTTGAATCCCTTGGTTACAATTTGCTTTCTATTTATCATCTTGCAGATGCTGGTTATAATTCCTATTTTACTAAATATTGTGTGAAAGTCTTTAGGAGTGATAATCTCAAATTGGTCCTTGTTGGACATGTGGAGAACAACCTTTACGTGGTTGACCTCTCAAAAGAGAGTTCTTCTCTCCCTACATGTCTAATGGCCAAACATGACGAGGGCTAGCTGTGGCATCGCCGCCTTGGTCATGTCAACATGAGAAATCTTAAACAACTCCTAAAGGGTGAGCACATTGTTGGACTAACCGGCATTTCTTTTGAGAAAGATCGTGTATGCAGTGCATGTGTAGCTGCATGGGAAGCAACTCAAGAAGAGACACCCTATCAACAATATCGTCACCACCTCTGGGCCTTTGGAGCTCCTTCATTTGGATCTCTTTGGGCCATCTCATTATGATACTCTTGGTGGGAGTAAATATGGACTGGTCATTGTTGATGATTACTCAAGATACTCTTGGGTCTTTCTCCTTAAGTCTAAGGATGAGACCTATAAGGAGTTCATCATCTTCGCCAAGAAAGCTCAACGAATGTATGAAGCTGAGATCAAGGTGATAAGGACCGACAATGGCACCAAGTTCAAGAACTACACTATGCAAGAGTTTGTTGATGATGAGGGCATCAAGCATGAGTTTTCAGCTCCATATACCCCTCAGCAAAATGGTGTTGTTGAAAGGAAGAACTGGACTATTATTGAGATGGCAAGAACTATGTTGAGTGAATTCAATTCACCCCATAATTTTTGGGGAGGCCATCTCTACAGCAGTCCACTACTCCAACCGGCTCTTCCTCCGTCCATTGCACAACAAAACTCCATATGAGCTTCTCACAGGTAGCAAGCCTAATGTCATGTACATTCATGTCCTTGGATGCAAATGTCTTGTTAAAAACAATAAAGAGAAGCTTGGTAAATTTGAAACTAGAACTATAGAGGGCATATTTGTTGGATATGCGGAGAACTCCCACGCCTATAGATACTTCAACAAGTCCAGTAGGACTATTGAAGTATCTTGTGATGTGGTGTTCTTGGAGGATAATGGCTCCCAAGTGGAGCAAGTTGTTCCATGTGCTGCAGGTGATGCTGATCCTTCTAATGCCATCAAGCTTATGGGTATTGGGCATATTCGGCTAGTGGAGAAGAAGCCTCAAGTTCAGCCCAAGTGGAGCCTAGCTCAACTCAAGCTGAACCATCAAGTGCAGCCCAAGATTCATCTTCCACTCAAGATGAGCCGCATTCCGAAGAACAAGAAGAAGACCCTCATCCTCCTAAGCAAGACCAAGATGATGATCAAGAATCATCCTCATCCCATTGTCAAGCTCAAGTTGCCCCTCATGATCAAGTACTAGCAAGAGATGAATTTATTGATCATGAAGGAACCATTCGGAAGATCAAGACTGCTTCAAGGGCAAGTGACATGAAAGTGGATCAAGTCCTTGGTAGCATCTCAAGAGCAGTGGTAACTCGTAGACACCATGCATTACTTATCACTTATTGTCAACATCATGCTTTTGTGTCTAGTTTTGAACCACTCAAGGTACACGAAGCCTTGGTTGATCCGGATTGGGTAATTGCCATGCAAGAAGAATTGGAATGTTTCACCCGCAATGAAGTATGGTCTCTAGTTGAGAGACCCAAAGATCATCGCATCAATGTCATTGGGACCAAATGGGTGTTCAAGAACAAGCAAGATGAGAATGGCATTGTTATAAGAAATAAAGCAAGGTTAGTGGCGCAAGGGTTTGCCCAAATAGAAGGTATGGATTATGAGGACACCTTTGCGCCGATTGCCCGTCTTGAAGCTATTCGTCTTTTGCTTGCATTTGCATCTTTTCATAATTTCAAGCTATATCAAATGGATGTGAAAAGTGCATTTTTGAATGGTCCCCTAAAAGAAACTGCATATGTGGCTCAACCCCCGGGTTTCGAAGATCCATGCCGTCCCAACCATGTGTATTTACTCCATAAGGCACTCTATGGTCTCAAGTAAGCTCCACGTGCTTGGTATGAGTACCTTAGGGATTTCTTACTCAAGGATGGGTTCAACATGGGTACGGTCGGTTCCACCCTTTTCACCAAGCGGGTTAAAGGGGGTGGCCTGTTCTTATGCCAAATATATGTTGATGATATTATTTTTGGTGGAACTAACCCTAAACATAACAAGGCTTTTGAGCTGTTGATGACCAGGAGATTTGAGATGTCCATGATGGGGGAGTTGAAGTTCTTTTTAGGCTTCCAAGTGAGGCAACTTGCAAAAGGCACCTTCATCTCCCAAGAAAAATATGTGAAGGACATGCTCAAGAAGTTTAACATGACCAAAGCAAGCCCAATGAAGACACCTATGCCCGTAAAGGGGTAGCTTGGCTCATGTGATGGTGAGAAGGATGTGGATCAAAAGGTATACCGGTCCATGATTGGATCCTTGCTCTACCTTTGTGCTTCTAGGCCAGATATCATGTTAAGTGTCGGAATGTGTGCTCATTTTCAATCTGCTCCTAAGGAGAGCCACTTGGTGGCAGTCAAACGTATTTTAAGATACCTTGTTGTCACTCCTACTCTCAGGCTGTGGTATCCAAAGGGGTCAACCTTTGAACTCATAGGCTATTCGGATTCCGATTGGGCTGGTGATAAGGTTGACCGGAAGTCTACCTCCGAGGCTTGCCAATTTATTGGCCGGTCATTGGTGAGTTGGTCATCCAAGAAAAAAACTCCACCGCCCTATCCACCGCCGAAGCCGAATACATATCCGCGGCATCTTGTTGCACTCAGTTGTTATGGATGAAGCAAACCTTGAAAGACTATGGTGTGTCTCTTGGTACGGTGCCTCTTCTATGTGACAACGAAAGTGCAATAAAGATTGCCAACAACCCAGTTCAACATTGCCGCACAAAACATATTGATATTCGCCATCACTTCCTACGTGACCATGTTGCCAACCGGGACATTGAGCTCACTCATGTGGGAACAATGTACCAATTGGCGGACATTTTCACTAAGCCTTTGGATGAAGCCCGGTTTGTGAACTTGAGAGGAGAACTTGGTATTCTTGATCCTAACAACTTAGATTGAACAACTTCTTGCACTACATTCTTGCTTTTAACTTGCTATCTAGCTTGGTTGTGCAGCACATATGGGGATAGTCATCTTACCATTTCTTGGTATGATGCATACCTATGTGTGCAACATAAATAGACCCAATGTCAAAATATGGACCCAAGCATGTCTCTTCGCGGTCTCATGACATTTGTGCTTTAACATAGGGGGACTAATCCCCCGCCACTCATTAGCCTCACTTTTACGAAGTGACTTCATCCTTTGAGGCTAACTGATCTTATTGCAAAATTCTTTTGTTCCAAAAATTTGTGGCTCTTGATATATTTCGAATCATGCCCATTGTTGCTATTTACATCTTGTTTGGATTTCAATCCAATGGGTATGCCTAGAAAAACATGTGTTCCTACCCCGTGTCTATGCTCCTCTTATCAAATATCTATCTATCTATATTGTGCATGTCATCTTCTGAACCTACACAAAATTTTCCCCAAAAGAAATACAAAAAAAGGGGGCTTGCTAATGTCAGCCGGCGCTAGGCCCGGTGCCGCCGGCTCTCCCGCCGACCAGCCTGGTGCCTAGCCCGGTCTGCCGGCCCACACGCCGGTCGACGAGGGGTTAAGTGGGAGTTGAGGGATACCCCTTGGGGTTTCTTCCTCATTCTCCCCTTCAACCCCTGCTGCCATTGACGCCGCCTCCTACCTCTCCCTCATCCCCTAGGGCATTCCCACCACTAGATTCTCCCCATACTCCACTCCACCATAGATCGGGCCCTTTGGAGGATATCCACCAAGGGATTTGGTCCCTCTCAAGCCAGTTTTGGAGTTCTTGGGATTTTGCTCACCAAGCCTTCCCTTGAAGTTTTTCTTGCTCCATTGAGCAAGGAGAGCAATGTCTTCGGGTAATTTCCCTCCTCATCTCCCTATGTCTTGGATCCCCTTGCCTATTGCTCCATTTTTGAGGGATTTGAGAATCTAGGGTTAGGGTTAGGCTTAGTACCTTATGCCATTGGAATGCCATACACCTCAATTCATGGGATTCACTCTATATTGCTATAATATGTGTACAAGTATATGAGTTTTTGCATGAATTTGTGACAAAAAATCTGGAAATTCATAGCAATAATTTCAGCCTGGCCTATGGCCCGGTGTGCCGGCTCATACACCGGCTGGGTCGGCGTGCCGCCCGGCAGACCGACTGCCTGACCGGCTGGTCCGGTCTACAGCCCGGTGCTGCCGGCCGACACACCGACTCACCTAGATTTTTTTTCGCAATTTTGTCAAAACACTTGAATACATATTATATCTTTTGGCCTCCTTATTACTGATGACATGTACACTTATCCCACTGCTATCTCCCTTTATTTGCTCATTCACAGGTGGTTCTAGTGATGGCAACCAAGGTGTTGCCAAGAGGGGCAAGAATGAGAGGCCCCCGGGGTGCCGTACTAGCACTCGTGTTCCTAGCAAAGCAGCTCAGAGCAGTGGTCCGGTCAGTTCTGCCGGAGGTAGGATCAAGACAACAGGGAAGAAGAGGAAAGGCAAAGATGCAGCTCAAAATGATGATCTTGTGGAGCAACAGCCAAATTACAATACTGGTACAGTTCAAATTGCTGGTTGGAGGAGACTCAGAGAGGAAAATCCCTATCGTTTCAAGGAAAGAACCTACACCGGTGGTGACAGGGAGTTCTGGACCAAGACTCAGGCTTGCTTCTAGGATGACTTCTACAGCTCTCCAGAACATATGAGGAATGGCACTTTTGTGCAGTCTAGGGCTATCAACAAGGAAGAGCTCCTCTTGTACAATGCCACTGAGTATTGCTTTGTGGTTGATGCTTTGCAGAAGATGGGACTTCTTGAACTTGTGTGCCTGAAACCTGGCAACCCTCCTACTAGCGGGGAGTATTGCCCGGCCCTTGTACGTCAGTTTCATTGCACAATTTTCTTCCATGATGACCCTACCCGCACTATGACTTGGATGTCCGGGAAGGAACAGTATTCCTGCAACTACAATGACTTCTGTGAACCAATGGGACTTGGTGGTAGCCACGCTCGGGGCTTTCAGATTCACACTGAGGAACCATTCAGTCACGGTAACATTGCATTTTGTTACCCTCCAGAGCCTACACACGCTCCTCCACTGATCTCAGGGATGTATTACTCTTATCAAGTCCTAGCCAAGATATTCCGTGAGAGTCTGATCAGCAAGTCTGGAGATGCTAGTGACTGCCGTGCTTATCATCTCAACCTCATGTTCTACTGCCGTCCCCAAAACATTAAGAGGATTGATGGCTGCGACTTTCTCTATAATGAACTGAGACGTTCTGTTGGCAACCGCATGACCCCGAACTATACTCAGTACATCCAACAGCTTATCAATACCGTTGTGCCAGCTCCTTTCAACAGGAAAGACGAAGTGATAAAGATGGAACCTTTCAAAATTCCAATCCGTGGTCACAAACCCGAGATTCCTGACTTGATGCCTTCGGAGCGCAGGACCAAGGAAAGGCATGATCCGGCTGCTAGTTCCAGCTCCTCTATGCGCCCCAAGTGGGGTGCAGCTCGCTTCCTGACAAACTTATGGCAAATGTGCAAGAATACCAATGATGTGGCTCATCAAAGTCTTGCTCTGAATCAAGAGACTAGGAGGCGCCAGAATGAATTCATGGCTACAAGAAACCACCCTGTTCCTCCTGCTGGTCCTGAAATAGATCCAGTAACTGCTCCAACTTGGGAGATGCCTCCCATTGAAGATGCCATGTTCCAGAACTTTGACCTCTCCTTGTTTGCTCCCAGTGGTTCTTCCCATGCTCCTCCTCCCAGGACTCGGTTTAGGACTACTCCTGCTCCTGATGCTGCTGGGTCTGGCTCTGATGAGTCTGCTGATGATGAAGATGATGAAGAGGATGATGAAGAGGGGTCCCCAGCTACTGGGGAAGAGTTCTATTGATGGGGAACGCTAGCATTCCTGCTCTATCCTGCCTTTTTGATGTTCCGATGCCAAAGGGGGAGAAGAGAGTAGAGTCTAGGATTACGGGTTTCCTGGATGGTTGTTGATGGTTTGCACAAGCCATTGCTACTTTAGTTGCTTCTTACTTGGCTTGTGCTATTTGCTCTTCTGGAACCATTTGCTACCTTAATAATTCGTGTGTGGACAAGTTATTCTATGCTTCATCTCTATGTTGGATGATTATGCTTAATGCTTATATCTTATTATATACTTATCTATACCATGGTTGCTTCCTAAAGATATTGGGGGAGCTTCTCATATTTTACAAATGGTGCACTTTGCATTCAAACGCAAATTCTCCAACTGCATACATTATGGGGGAGCTGTCTTAATATCTTATATGGAATCAAGGTTTTGAGCTTATCATAATATTTATATGTGACTCTAGCTCGGTTTTTCATCGTATACCAAAAAGGGGGAGATTGTAAGGGTATTTTACCCTTATCCATTATTTTGGTAACAATGACACCGTAGCTAGAGTATTGGACTAATGCGTGTCTACAAGATTATTCTCAGGTATTAGTCCATCAAGCATAATGGTGTATCAATGGAACAAGAAGGTGAAGGGAGACCCCCCCACTTCGATGAAAAAGGGGAACACTTTTTCCATCTTCTGACCGGCGCCTGGTCCGGTGGCACCGGGTGTGGCACTGGCCAGTCCGGCGTATGCCGGCTGTGGCGCTGGTGCACACTGGGCACTTTCCAGTAATCCCATGCGGTTCGCCCGGTGTTCGCCCGTCTCCTCATCCGGTTCCTGCCGGATGGCCCGGTGCCTGGCTCGGCGGCACCGGCTCATGCACCGGCCGGCCCGGCGTAGGCCGGCCCATACGCCAGTGCACACAGGAGCACTTCCAGGAGATCAACTCGTCCACTCGGTGTAGGCCCGACGCCAGGCCCGGCAACTGCCGGCTGGCCCGGTCTGTGGCCCGGCGGCACCGGGTGTGCCACCAGCCAGTCCGGCGCCTGGCCCGACAGACCGGCCTCCTCGACTTACTGCTGAGCTGGACAACTCCCAACGGTTGGATTTCAAGTGGAGCTATATATACCCCTTCACCTAGCTCAGAACTGTTAGGCATAACACTATTTTCTGTTCTTGAGCTCTCCCTCTCTCATACTCCATTGTTGCAAACACCAAAAGCTTGAGATCTCCCTCCTCCTCCACCCAAACTCAAATCCCTCCAGGGAATAGCTAGAGGAGGTCTTGATCTACAGTCTCACCGAGCCAAATCTTGTTCCCCCTTTTATTCTTCAAGATACTTGCTCTCTAGGGTTGGTGGGCAAAACCGTCCGGAAGCATCTGGGCTGTGGATTTGCTCCTGATAGACATTGTGAAGGTTTGGAGGCTGCCTCAAATTCTACCACAAGTGAAAGGGCAATTCCTTCGTGGGATAGGCTCGGAGAAGAAGGTGAGCCTTCGTGGCGTTGGGAAATCCTTCGTGGGATCCCCACCTCTCCAAACGTGACGTACCTTCTTGCAAAGGAAGGGAACACGGGAATACATCTTCGTCTCCGCGTGCTTTCGGTTATCCCTAACCGAACTCTTTACTTGTGTTGGTTTCGCGACAGTCAATTGATTCAGACGCGGTCGTGGTCGAGAACTACATTATCCATGTGATGGATCTGGCTTTCAAAGATAACAAGTTAATCATCTAGGCCTATAATAAAAGGTAATATATAGCTACTTATGCATCTTTTTTTTACGCATTTGCTTGGATTTATGCAACTAACTAGTTCAAATTTTAGCTTTCACCGGATTCTTATTTGTATCTCACTATTGGATGGCCAAGTCTATTATTTTGATTCTTACCTTAGCAATCTGGAGAGAAATTTTATGGATGCAAAGGAACTTACTGATAGGTGATTGATCTTTCATCCGCATAATATAAATTGATGTCGTCTATATTATTCTAAGGATTTTATGTCATTCATATTGTTTAGATCATTTACCGCATTTCGCTCGCGGAGACAAAATGCAGAGAAGCTCAGTTACACATCACTAGAGCATAACATGTTTGTCTCGGTTAGTTTTGCTAGCACTTATACTAGTCAGTGATTTATTTATTGGATAATTTATGAAGTATATAATTTCTATGTACTATGTCTCAGTGCCACCAGCAGCTAGAAGGATCCATGTTATGTGGCTTCTATGTTGCCTATCATATGGATTTCGTAATGGGCAAAATACAGGGAAATAAGCAATTTAAATTGGTATGCAAACATCTTCTGTTTTCTTTTTACTATATATTTTTCAAATTTTGTACCTCTTTTGATCATACATATTTATTACCTCGCAGCCTAAGTTGGATGTGGGGGAGCTGATGGATCTGACACTAACAAAGCTCCGCGACCAGATGTGCTCGTTTCTGTTACAACAAGTGGTTACTCCCACTTAATTGTTCCACAATCCTCATGCTTGAGATGTGTTGCAAATATATGAAACAATCTATGTCATATATAGTCAAAAACTTTATCTTTGTTCTTTCAAAATATTGATTTTGATTTTCAAAACTGTAAATTGTTATGCATGTAAAGAGTTATATATCGAGTGCTATGCTCATACACTGCCACGTCAGCTAGAATAAGCTGGCGTGCGCAAAAAAAATGAAGAACGGACAACAATAATGGAAGCGTGCAATGATTGTTCATACCCCTATAACACAATGGCAACGTGCAAAACGATACACGAGCAGTAGCACGAACTATTAGCAGCATGCTGATCACACGCTGCCATTAAGGCTAATGGCAGCGTGCAGGTGCGGCACGCGGCTAGTACTTTACCTATCAGTCGCATGCCGAGTGGGCACGCGACTAGTAGCTGATACCACTGGTGTATTACCAGTCGCGGGCCGGTGCCCTCGGCTGGTAGGCCAAAACCGCACGCGAGCGGTAGGCTTTTTCCTACTAGTGCATCGTCGGACGACGTCGTGTTGCCAGTAGTCACGCGTAAGCGCTCCCCAAAAATCTGATTGCCCCTCACCCGTAGAGGTCTACGAGAGGCAGGGTTCTGGAGGCCTACTATCCCGCCGCTCGGTGCACGCCGAAGGATGGGATGAGGAAGACGAAGGTGGCGACACAATGTACTGGAAAAGGCGGTCGTATATGGTGTGTCATGCAGGCTAGGGTTCGCGTCCGCGCTTATATAGTGCGGTTCGGGAAGGTCGTGGGGCGCAGCCCACGTCCGAGTCGGCACAGCCACGATCCAGAAAAACCGGAACGAAACGGCTTGCGTTAACGCGTCCGTTAATGACTCTTAATTAGTCACACGATTAAATTCCTGAACAGCAAAAAGATAAGCTCGGCGAGATTCCCGCAACCCACGGCGCGGCGCGGCGTGACTCGGCGGTCGGCGGAGGAGGAGGAGTGCACGGGTCTCTCCTTGTTCTCACTCACTTACAAGGACTGTCAACACCCGGATTTTTAAGTCCGGATGCCTATTATGCCATACATCGCAATCCCAGAAATATTGTTTTTGCGAGACATAATAGATTGATATCACAGAACATCATTCATTACAAACCATAATTGTCTTACATCAAGGGATCACATGATCCAGTCTTACAACATAGTTGATCTAATGATCAATTACAAAACACATAGCGGAAGCGGAGTAGCGGTTTTGGTCCATCTGTTCCACAGGAAACTGTTGACGTCAGGAGTAGTCCTAGTTATCGTAGACGTCCTGTTCCCTTTGATACGTCTCCAACGTATCTATAATTTCTGATGTTCCATGCTAGTTTTATGACAATACCTACATGTTTTATATACACTTTATATCATTTTTATGCATTTTCCGGGACTAACCTATTAACAAGATGCCGAAGCGCCGCTCCTATTTCTGCTGTTTTTGGTTTCAGAAATCCTACACGAAATATTCTCGGAATTGGACGAAACAAAAGCCCACGGTCTTATTTTCCACGGAGGCTTCCAGAACACCGAAGACGAAGAGGAGCCACGAGGCGGCCACACCCTGGGGCGCGGCCCCCCCCGCGCCGCCCATGGGGTGGGCCCTCGAGCGTCCCCGACTCGCCCCTTCGCCTATTTATTCTCTCCGTCGCGAAACCCTAGTCCGAGAGCCACGATACGAGAAAACATACTGTGGCGCCGTCGCCAATCCCATCTCGGGGATTCAGGAGATCGCCTCCGGCACCTGGAGAGGGGAATCATCACCGGAGGGCTCTACACCACCATGCCCGCCTCCGGACCGATGCGTGAGTAGTTCATCCTTGGACTATGGGTCCATAGCGTAGCTAGATGGTTGTCTTCTCCTCTTGTGCTATCATGTTTAGATCTTGTGAGCTGCCTATCATGATCAAGATCATCTATTTGTAATGCTACATGTTGTGTTTGTTGGGATCCGATGAATATGGAATACTATGTCAAGTTGATTATTGATCTATCATATATGTGTTGTTTATGATCTTGCATGCTCTCCGTTGCTAGTAGAGGCTCTGGCCAAGTTGATACTTGTAACTCCAAGAGGGGGTATTTATGCTCGATAGTGGGTTCATGCCTCCATTGAATCTGGGACAGTGAGAAAGTTCTAAGGTTGTGGATGTGTTGTTGCCACTAGGGATAAAACATCAATGCTTTGTCTAAGGATATTTGTATTGTTTACATTACGCACAGTACTTAATGCAATTGTCTGTTGTTTGCAACTTAATACTAGAAGGGGTGCGGATGCTAACCCGAAGGTGGACTTTTTAGGCATAGATGCATGCTGGATAGCGGTCTATGTTCTTTGTCGTAATGTCCTAAGTAAATCTCATATTAGTCATCATGATATGTATGTGCATTGTTATGCCCTCTCTATTTGTCAATTGCCCAACTGTAATTTGTTCACCCAACATGCTATTTATCTTATTGGAGAGACACCACTAGTGAACTGTGGACGCCGGTCCATTCTTTTACATCTGAAATACAATCTACTGCAATCATTGTTCTCTGTTCTTTGCAAACAAACATCATTCTCACACCATACGTTTAATCCTTTGTTTACAGCAAGCCGGTGAGATTGACAACCTCACTGTTAAGTTGGGGCAAAGTATTTTGCTTGTGTTGTGCAGGTTCCACGTTGGCACCGGAATCCCTGGTGTTGCGCCGCCTACACTCCTCCACCAACAACCTTCACGTGGCCTTCATCTCCTACCGGTTCGATAACCTTGGTTTCTTACGAGGGAAAACTTGCTGTACGCATCACACCTTCCTCTTGGGGTTCCCAACGACGTGTGCTTTACCGTCACAAGCAACTCTTTTTCTGGCGCCGTTGCCGGGGAGATCAAGACACGCCGCAAGGGGAGTCTCTCACATCCAATCTCTTTACTTTGTTTATTGTCTTGCTTTACTTTATTTTATTTTCTGCTTGTTTGCTTTCTTTATATCAAAAACACAAAAATTAGTTACTTGCATTTACTTTATTTAATTCAGTTTGCTTTACTTATTTTTATTGCTGTTAAAATGAATACTCCTGAGAACACTAAGTTGTGTGATTTCACCAGCACCAATAATAATGATTTTATATGCACTCCTATTGCTCCACCTGCTACTACAGCAGAATTTTATGAAATTAAACCTGCTTTACTAAATCTTGTTATGAGAGAGCAATTTTCTGGTGTTACTGATGATGCTGCTGCCCATATTAATAATTTTGTTGAACTTTGTGAAATGCAAAAGTATAAGGATGTAGATGGGGATATTATAAAACTGAAATTGTTTCCTTTCTCCTTAAGAGGAAGAGCTAAAGATTGGTTGCTATCTTTGCCTAAGAATAGTATTGATTCATGGACTAAATGTAAAGATGCTTTCATTGGTAGATATTATCCTCCTGCTAAAATTATATCTTTGAGAAGTAGCATTATGAATTTTAAGCAATTGGATAATGAACATGTTGCCCAAGCATGGGAAAGAATGAAATCTTTGGTAAAGAATTGCCCTACCCATGGACTGACTACTTGGATGATCATCCAAACCTTTTATGCAGGATTGAATTTTTCTTCAAGGAACCTATTGGATTCAGCTGCTGGAGGTACTTTTATGTCCATCACTTTGGGTGCCGCAACAAAACTTCTTGATGATATGATGATCAACTACTCTGAATGGCATACTGAAATGACTTTTCAAGGTAAGAAGGTAAATTCTGTTGAAGAAACCTCCTCCTTGAGTGATAAGATTGATGTGATTATGTCTATGCTTGTTAATGGTAGATCTCATGTTGATCCTAATAATGTTCCTTTAGCTTCATTGGTTGCTCAAGAAGAGCATGTTGATGTGATCTTCATTAAAAATAATAATTTCAACAACAATGCTTATAGGAATAATTTTGGTAACAACTATAGGCCATATCCTTCTAATAATAGTAATGGTTATGGTAATTCTTATGGTAATTCTTACAACAATAGTAGGAGTGTACCCTCTGGTCTTGAAGTCATGCTTAAAGAATTTATTAGTACACAAACTGCTTTCAACAAATCTGTTGAGGAAAAGCTTGGTAAAATTGATGTTCTTGCTTCTAAGGTTGATAGTCTTGCTCTGATGTTGATCTTTTAAAACTGAAAGTTATGCCTAATGAAACTAAAGATATTAAGTCATTTGCTACAGCAAACGCTATCCAAGTTCGAATTAATGACACTATTAGAATGATGGCTGAATTGCATGCTAGGTGGGAAAAGAGAAAAACTTGCTAAAGAGAATAATGTAGCTAAAGTTTGGACTATTACTACCACTAGTAATGTTGATGCTTCACATGTTGCTAAACCTCCTACTATCAATGGTAAAATAATTGGTGTTGGCAATGTTTCTACTTCTAATACAAAGCATGCAAAATTGCTGAAACTGCTGAAACTGTTTGTGATAAAAGTGCTGAAATTTTTCAGAGTATTGGGGACAATGATCCCATTGCTTTAGATCATAATGGTTTTGATTTTGATAATTGTCATATCTCTGAAGTTATTAAGTTCTTGCAAAAACTTGCTAGAAGTCCTAATGCTAGTGCTATAAACTTGGCCTTTACAAAACATATTACAAATGCTCTCATTAAAGCTAGAGAAGAGAAATTAAAACTTGAAACTTCTATTCCTAGGAAGTTAGAAGATGGTTGGGAGCCCATCATTAAAATGAAGGTCAATGATTTTGATTGTAATGCTTTATGTGATCTTGGTGCAAGTATTTCTGTTATGCCTAAGAAACTTTATGATATGCTTGACTTACCACCATTGAAATATTGTTATTTGGATGTTAATCTTGCTGATAATTCTATAAAGAAACCTTTGGGGAGAATTGACAATGTTCACATTACGGTTAACAATAACCTTGTCCCCGTTGATTTTGTTGTCTTGGATATTGAATGCAATGCATCTTGTCCTATTATTTTGGGAAGACCCTTTCTTCGAACTGTTGGTGCTATTATTGATATGAAAGAAGGAAATATTAAATATCAATTCCCTCTTAAGAAAGGTATGGAACACTTCCATAGAAAGAGAATGAAGTTGCCTTTTGATTCTATTATTAGAACAAATTATGATGTTGATGCTTCTTCTCTTGATGTTACTTGATTTACACTTTCTGCGCCTAGCTGAAAGGCGTTAAAGAAAAGCGCTTATGGGAGACAACCCATTATTTTATTTCTGCAATTTTTATTTTATATTTGAGTCAAGGTGCTTGTTACTACTGTAGCAATACCTTTGTATCTTTACTTTATTGCATTTTTGTGCCAAGTGAAGTCTTTGATAGAGAGTTGATACTAGATTTGGATTTCTGCGCAGAAACAGATTTTTAGCTGTCACGAATTTGAGCTGTTCTCTCTGTAGGAGAATCTAAAAATTCTGACAAAAATCATGAGTGGTCCTCAGATATGTACGCAACGTTCATTCAATTTGAGCTTCTTCATCTGAGCATGTTAAGTGCCTCTAAAAAATTCGTCTTTACGGACTGTTCTGTTTTGACAGATTCTGCCTTTATTTCACATTGCCTCTTTTACTGTGTTGAGTGGATTTCTTTGCTCCATTAACTTTCAGTAGCCTTGGGTAATGTCCAGAAGTGTTGGGAATGATTGTGTCCTCTCTGAACATGTGAATTTTTGATTATGCACTAACCCTCTAATGAGATTGTTTTGAGTTTGGTGTGAAGGAAGTTTTCAAGGGTCAAGAGAGGAGGATGATATAATATAATCAAGAAGAGTGAAAAGTCTAAGCTTGGGGATGCCCCGTGGTTCATCCTGCATATTTCAAGAAGACTCAAGCATCTAAGCTTGGGGATGCCCAAGGCATCCCCTTCTTCATCAACAACTTATCGGGTCACCTCTAGTGAAACTATATTTTTATTCCGTCACATCTTATGTGCTTTACTTGGAGCGTCTGTGTGCTTTTATTTTTGTTTGTGTTTGAATAAATTCGGATCCTAGCAATCCTTGTGTGGGAGAAAGACACGCTCCGTTGTTTCATATGAACACTGGTGTTCTTAGTTTTACTTTTAATGTTCATGGTGAAAGTTGAAAGCTTCATTTATTGCTATTTGGTTGGAAACAGAAAATGCTTTATGTGGTAATTGGTATATTATCTTGAATAATTTGATACTTGGCAATTGTTTTGAGCTCTCAAATAGATCATGTTTAAGCTCTTGCATCATGTAGTTTGAACCTATTAGTGGAGAATTACTGTAGAGCTTGTTGAAATTTGGTTTGCATGATTGGTCTCTCTAAAGTCTAGATATTTTCTGGTAAAGGTGTTTGAACAACAAGGAAGACAGTGTAGAGTCTTATAATGCTTGCAATATGTTCTTATGTAAGTTTTTGCTGTACCGGTTTATACTTGTGTTTGCTTCAAACAACCTTGCTAGCCAAAGCCTTGTACTGAGAGGGAATGCTTCTCGTGCATCCAAAACCTTGAGCCAAAACCTATGCCACTTGTGTCCACCATAACTACCTACTATGTGGTATTTTTCTGCCATTCCAAAGTAAATTGCTTGCGTGCTACCTTTAAAAAAATTCATTCCTTGTCTTTGCAATACATAGCTCATGGGAAAGTAGCCTAAAAACTATTGTGGTAATGAATATGTCGCTTATGTATCTTATTTCTTATAAGTTGCTTGTTGAGCGGTAACCATGTTTCTGGGACGCCATCAATTACACCTTTGTTGAATATCATGTGAGTTGCTATGCATGTTCGTCTTGTCTGAAGTAAGGAGATTTGCCATGAGTTGAATGGTTTGAGTATGCATATTGTTAGAGAAGAACTTTGGGCCGCCAACCAAAGCCATGTATCATGGTGGAAGTTTCAGCTTGGACATTAATCCTCAAATCTCTTATGAGAATATAATCTGTTGTTGAATGCTTAAAGCATAAAAGAGGAGTCCATTATCTGTTTTCTATGTTGTCCCGGTATGGATGTCCTCAAGTTGAGATCTATCAAAATTGAGAGATCAAATGCGATCTATCTCCTTGGACCTTTGTACAGGTGGCATAGAGGTACCCCTTTGTGACACTTGGTTGAAACATATGTAATGCAATGATAATCCATGGAAATCCGAGCTAATTAGGACAAGGAGCGGGCACTATTAGTATTCGATGCATGAGGCTTGCAACTTATAGGAGGTTTTATGCATAACACATATGAATTATTACTACCGTTGACAAAATTGTTTCCATGTTTTCAAAATAAAAAGCTCTAGCACATGAGTAATCCCTGCTTCCCTCTGCGAAGGGCCTTTCTTTTACTTTATGTTGAGTCAGTTTACCTACTTCTTTCTATCTTAGAAGCAAACACTTGTGTCAACTGTGTGCATTGATTCTTACATGCTTGCTTATTGCACTCATCATATTACTTTGTGTTGACAATTATCCATGTTGAAAGTTGAAAGCAACTGCTGAAACTTAAATCTTCCTTTGTGTTGCTTCAAAACCTTCTATTAAGAATCTATTGCTTTATGAGTTAACTCTTATGCAAGACTTGTTGATGCTTGTCTTGAAAGTACTATTCATGAAAAGTCTTTGCTATATGATTCAGTTGTTTAGTCATTTTCTATTTGTTAACAAACTATAGACCATTGCTTTGAATCACTTCATTCATCTCATATGCTTTACAATAGTATTGATCAAGATTATGTTGGTAGCATGTCACTTCAGAAATTATTCTTTTTATCGTTTACCTACTCGAGGGCGAGTAGGAACTAAGCTTGGGGATGCTTGATACGTCTCCAACGTATCTATAATTTCTGATGTTCCATGCTAGTTTTATGACAATACCTACATGTTTTATATACACTTTATATCATTTTATGCATTTTCCGGGACTAACCTATTAACAAGATGCCGAAGCGCCAGTTTTTTCTGCTGTTTTTGGTTTCAGAAATCCTACACAGGAAATATTCTCGGAATTGGACGAAACAAAAGCCCACGGTCTTATTTTCCACGGAGGCTTCCAGAACACCGAAGAGGAGACGAAGAGGAGCCACGAGGCGGCCACACCCTAGGGGGGCGCGGCCCCACCCCTGGCCAAAATTTTGATTGTTCAAACAACTACTTCTAGAGAGATCAAATGCTTGAGTCTTGGTTCAACACTTCTGGACATTACCCAAAGCTACTGAAAGTTAATGGAGCAAAGAAATCCATTCAACACAGTAAAAGAGGCAATGTGAAATAAAAGGCAGAATCTGTCAAACAGAATAGTCCGTAAAGACGAATTTGTTCGAGGCACTTAACATGCTCAGATGAAGAAGCTCAAATTGAATGAAAGTTGCGTACATATCTGAGGATTACTCACAATTTTTCAGAATTTTTAGATTCTCCTACAGAGAGAAAAGCTCAAATTCGTGACAGCTAAAAATCTGTTTCTGCGCAGAAATCCAAATCTAGTATCAACCTTACTATCAAAGACTTTACTTGGCACAACAATGCAATAAAGTAAAGATAAGGAGAGGTTGCTACAGTAGTAACAAGCACCTTGACTCAAATATAAAACAAAAATTGCAGAAATAAAATAATGGGTTGTCTCCCATAAGCGCTTTTCTTTAACGCCTTTCAGCTAGGCGCAGAAAGTGTAAATCAAGTACCATCAAGAGAAGAAGCATCAACAAAAGAGTTAGGAGTTTTCTCAATAATGCATTGTATCTTATCTATGTAAGTTTCAGAGGCTCCTCTTTCATTACTTTTAGGCTTACTATCCTCATCAAATAAATTTTCAGGAACAATCCAATCAAAATTCTTTTCTAGTGCCTCATGCATTCCTATGAGCTTATAAGGTATTGGTACTTTAATCTCCCCCTCACAATTGACTTTATTAGTGTACTTTAGTCTATCTTTTCCATCTTTTCAAGAGTATTTGCAAAATTGGTATAAAAGCCAAGCATCTTATGTTGAATAAAGACTTTTCTAGCTTCTCTAGCTACATCACCAAATTCTTTAAGAAGGGTTTCTAAAACAAAATCTTTCTTCTCTCCTTCCATATCAGAGAGTGTAAGAAACATATGTTGCATTATAGGGTTAAGATTAACAAATCTAGCTTCCAACCATGGGCGGGCACATGTGTATTCATGGGTATGCAGGTGAATACCCAAAATTTTGATAAAATTTTCAAATTATATGAAATAGCCATCAGCGCTTGTTTACTTTGTGTAGAAACCTATCCTTCTCTGGACACAAGGACTTGGAGACTTGGCTGGTTAGAGCAGTTGTATGCTCCACCGATGGTCATGTGATTGAATTCTACTTGTCACTAGTATTTTGTAACTGTTTTATGATATTATTTTATTTTATTTTTGAATACCCATTGTTAAAAGCATGTGCCCGCCCATGCTTCCAACATGTGTACTAAAGAGGCAGTAGCAATTTCATAAGTAGGATCAAGTTCTACCAAGGGTCTATCTTCAAAATCTTTAACTGTACTAACATGAGTGAAAAATTCTTCTATATTATCTCTTCCAATGATAGACCCATGCCCTACTGATATATCTTTCAAAGTGAACTTAGGGGGAAACATGATGAAATAAACAAAAGGTAAATAAAGTAAATGCAAGTAACTAATTTTTTTGTGTTTTTGATATAAAGAAAGCAAATAAAACAGAAAATAAAATAAAATAAAGTAAAGTAAGACAATAAACAAAGTAAAGAGATTGGGTGTGAGAGACTCCCCTTGCAGCGTGTCTTGATCTCCCCGGCAACGGCGCCTTGAAAATATGCGGTTCGCGGGAGTTGGCAATCTCGTGGTGTAACTTTTCTTGATTCCCCGCAACGGCGAAAAATATAGCTGCGACGTGCGACGAGCTTCCTTGTGACGTAAAGCACTCATTCGTTGGGAACCCCAAGAGGAAGGTGTGATGCGTACAGCAAGTTTTCCCTCAGTAAGAAACCAAGGTTTATCGAACCAGTAGGAGATGAAGGCCACGTGAAGGTTGTTGGTGAAGGAGTGTAGTGTGGCGCAACACCGGGATTCCGGCGCCAACGTGGAACCACAACACAATCAAAATACTTTGCCCCAACTTAACGGTGAGGTTGTCAATCTCACCGGCTTCTGTAAACAAAGGATTAATCGTATGGTGTGGAGAATGATGTTTGTTTGCAAAAACAGAGAACAATGATTGCAGTAGATTGTATTTCAGATGTAAAAGAATGGACCGGGGTCCACAGTTCACTAGTGGTGTCTCTCCAATAAGATAAATAGCATGTTGGGTGAACAAATTACAGTTGGGCAATTGACAAATAGAGAGGGCATAACAATGCACATACATATCATGATGACTAATATGAGATTTACTTAGGGCATTACGACAAAGAACATAGACCGCTATCCAGCATCTATGCCTAAAAAGTCCACCTTCGGGTTAGCATCCGCACCCTTTCTAGTATTAAGTTGCAAACAACAGACAATTGCATTAAGTACTGTGCGTAATGTAAACAATACAAATATCCTTAGACAAAGCATTGTTGTTTTATCCCTAGTGGCAACAACACATCCATAACCTTAGAACTTTCTGTCACTGTCCCAGATTCAATGGAGGCATGAACCCACTATCGAGCATAAATACTCCCTCTTGGAGTTACAAGTATCAACTTGGCCAGAGCCTCTACTAGCAACGGAGAGCATGCAGATCATAAACAACACATATATGATAGATCGATAATCAACTTGACATAGTATTCCATATTCATCGGATCCCAACAAACACAACATGTAGCATTACAAATAGATGATCTTGATCATGATAGGCAGCTCACAAGATCTAAACATGATAGCACAAGAGGAGAAGACAACCATCTAGCTACTGGACCCATAGTCCAAGGATGAACTACTCACGCATCAATCCGGAGGCGGGCATGATGATGTAGAGTCCTCCGGTGATGATTCCCTCCCGGCGGAGGCGATCTCCTGAATCCCGAGATGGGATTGGCGGTGACGGCGTCACAGATGTTTTCTCGTATCGTGGCTCTCGGTACTAGGGTTTCGCGACGGAGAGTTTAAGTAGGCGAAGGCGGTCGGGAGGCGCGAGGGACCCCATAGGCCGGCGCCCCCCTCTTGGCCGCGCCGCCAGGTGGGGTGGCCACCTCGTGGCCCCTCTCGTCTCTCCTTCGGTCTTCGGAAGGCTCCGTGGAAAATAAGACCGTGGGCTTTTGTTTCGTCCAATTCCGAGAATATTTCTGTGTAGGATTTCTGAAACCAAAAACAGCAGAAAACAGGAAGGCACTTCGGCATCTTGTTAATAGGTTAGTGCCGGAAAATGCATCAAAATGATATAAAGTGTATATAAAACATGTGAGTATTGTCATAAAACTAGCATGGAACATAAGAAATTATAGATACGTTTGAGACGTATCACCTATCATGATCAAGATCATCTATTTGTAATGCTACATGTTGTGTTTGTTGGGATCCGATGAATATGGAATACTATGTCAAGTTGATTATTGATCTATCATATATGTGTTGTTTATGATCTTGCATGCTCTCCGTTGCTAGTAGAGGCTCTGGCCAAGTTGATACTTGTAACTCCAAGAGGGGGTATTTATGCTCGATAGTGGGTTCATGCCTCCATTGAACCTGGGACAGTGAAAGTTCTAAGGTTGTGGATGTGCTGTTGCCACTAGGGATAAAACATCAATGCTTTGTCTAAGGATATTTGTATTGTTTACATTACGCACAGTACTTAATGCAATTGTCTGTTGTTTGCAACTTAATACTGGAAGGGGTGCGGATGCTAACCCGAAGGTGGACTTTTAGGCATAGATGCATGCGGATAGCGGTCTATGTTCTTTGTCGTAATGCCCTAAGTAAATCTCATATTAGTCATCATGATATGTATGTGCATTGTTATGCCCTCTCTATTTTTCAATTGCCAACTGTAATTTGTTCACCCAACATGCTATTTATCTTATTGGAGAGACACCACTAGTGAACTGTGGACCCCGGTCCATTCTTTACATCTGAAATACAATCTACTGCAATCATTGTTCTCTGTTCTTTGCAAACAAACATCATTCTCCACACCATACGTTTAATCCTTTGTTTACAACAAGCGGTGAGATTGACAACCTCACCGTTAAGTTGGGGCAAAGTATTTTGATTGTGTTGTGCGGTTCCACGTTGGCGCCGAATCCCTGGTGTTGCCGCACTACACTCCTCCACCAACAACCTTCACGTGGCATTCATCTCCTACTGGTTCGATAACCTTGGTTTCTTACTGAGGGAAAACTTGCTGCTGTACGCATCACACCTTCCTCTTGGGGTTCCCAACGGACGTGTGCTTTACCGTCACAAGCATCCTTCATCCTGGTACTGGGGCTCCTCTTCATATTCTGGCCATTTGAATAGCCAGGGACAAAGCCATGAGTACTTTAAAGTACTCGCAAACTAATACTAATGTAAGTACTATCAAATATGGTAATGGGGTGCTAAGCTCTAGGTTCATTTGCATAAAGCCAGTTTTATTTCATAAGCACTTTAGTAATAAAAGACTCTTTAATTGTCTAACTAACTCAAGTGGGAACATTAGTATCATTCCCACAACTCTGTTGTGATTCAAAGTCAAAGTCACATTTCAAACTCAAGTCACAAGTCACCATTCACATTTTTTTTTGAAAAGTTCTGATGACGGAACAATATGGCCTTCCCAACTGTCCATGACCGCGGACGCGGCTATTCGAATAGTTTAACACTCTGCAGAGGTCGTACACTTGTGCCACAATAATTGCAATACTTCATCAGGGGTAACTGGCCCTGATTTATCGCACTCAGTGCGCGAACTACCAATCATAACCTTTCATTTACATACCCTAGTATAGGCACCTCTCCCCATGAGCTTGGCCTCCCAGTGAAGACAAACCGTCAGCCTGGGAACTGCACAGGGCTTGGGTAGAACATTCACATCATTTCACGTCATTTCACTTTCAATGGAGGCAGCCTCGGCATAACCCCTATGACGCTTGTTCAGAGGGAACCCATACTAAAATACATAAGTTTCTAGTTAAGCCTTACCCATTCGTATTGTGGGGGTACTTGAAATTGGAATGGTATCGCATCCGAACCCAACCATCAGTTTTGTAAAATTCACCATGTCATTCATAAGTCATATTCACCAAAATCTTTCCTTAGAAAGACTCATCATTCCAAGGTTTTCAAAGTCATTTGATTCACCTGTTTCCCATCTAGACTAGTCAATTTTTGTTTAGCACTAGCAACTAGTCATGAGGATTGCTATCTACATTGTAGTTCTCTAGGCTAATTTTGTTGCTCTTGTAATTCCTCATATCTAGACAAAAGTGAACAATGCACAAAATAAACTTTGATAAACCAAAGTAAAGCTTGTAAGAATAAAACTTGGGATTGGATTCTTAACACAAAGTACTATTGTAATGATGCCTTGCTCTAGTAGAGCTTTGCATTTGGGTAACTTGCAGGAGTATAGATTGCCTTGATTGGGGTAGTGATCAAAGTTCTCATCTTCTTCTTGGTAGAAAACCTCCTCCTCCTGGTACTCTTCGGTACTAGCGTCTATAAACGAATACAAGGTACAATCACCAAACAATACTTAAGTAGACTTAATTAGCCTTAATGGCTCACACAAGATGATCTAGCATCATCCCAAACATCACTCAACATCATAATTTCCTTTCATTGAAAATTCTATTAGGGTTTCTATTTAGTTCTTTGGAGAAATAATTTTCTCTCATTGAATCTTGTTAAGATTTAATCTCCTCAAATAACAAGGTATGAACACATGTTGGCCAAGGTCAACACTTCACATTTATCATTTGGGAAAAAGATTTAAATGAGATTCATCATCTCATGCAATTTAAATACTACTTTGATTTAAGATCCTCAAGTGAGCAAGTATGAGACCATGCAAAAAGGGTCATCACATTACTTCACACTACTTGAGAAGATGATTTAAATGAGGTGCTACACCTCATAGGTTTAAATTTCAACATTTTGAAAAGATTTAAATGTTCTAGAAATGACTACATAGCCATTGTTTGCATTCTAGCTCATGATCATATAAAATAACCATACCATATTTTTACATAATCAAATAGACCATATGAAATGTGATTTATGAGAGTTGGAATCAACTCAAAATCATTTATGGTTGATTTTTAAGAATTGTTTGAAATCTGCAAAGTTACTGATTTGTTATTTTTGGTGTAGATGATCTAAGATGAATTTGGATTTGGGGCCAGTGGGGTTTGACAGAGCATTTCATGAGCTTTCCAAATATATAAAATTGGTCAAATTTGGCTCAGTAGATTTTCCTATTTTTAATTTTGCAAATAGCATATGCAGGGAATTTGAATTAAATCAAAGTATTTGAATTCAAACAGTTGGGCTTGCGCGGGAAAGGAAATGGGCGGGCCCAGCTTCGCTCTGGCGCTCAGCGGGCCGCCTGACATGACTACCCCACCTGTCAGCGCGTTTAAAACGCCGAAGCGGTACGCATCGATGCGTGCCGCCGGATGAAAGGAAGATCGACGGCTGAGGGTTGTCACCTTCCTCGACAGGGCTCGCCGGAGAGCAAACCCTACCGGTGGCCAGAGGGTTGCGACAGGAGGCTCACCGGCGTCTAGCGAGGTCGGCGAGGCGGGCAATCGACGTTGTCGATGACGGCGAGGTCAGTGGTGGTCGTGGGAGCGGTGGAGGTGGACGAAATTGACGGCGGCTTCCGCTACTGGCTCCGGCGAACTTCGGCTAAATTCCGGCGAGAAGGAGCTTAATCGAGAAGGGGGAGTAGTCAGGGAGGCTCAGGAGGAGGAGGGGAGGCGACTGGTGTGGAGAATGGAGGCGAGAGCGTCCTCCTTTTATAGGGGCGAGAGGTGGCCGAGGGGTGCGGGTGAGGTCGACCATGGCGACGTCGTCTGGAGCTGCGAAGGGGCAAGGTGAGGGGCGCGTAAGCTTGCTGGCATCATGGCGGTTCTGGTGAGCGTGATGGCACGGTGAAAGGAGGTCTGAGGCGTGCGGGCGACGTCGCCGTCCTTGCAGTACGGGCGCGGCAGAGGTTGATGGTGTCGTCGTCTACAGGGCGCTGGCGAGCCAATGGGGTTGTCCAGGAGCTAGCTGACTTCGAGGGGAGGCTGTAGGTGAAAGGAGGGGTCGAGGGGAGGACGACAGCGACGAGGGCAGGAGGTGTCCTGGCGCGTCCAGAGACATGCCAGTGCACGCTCTGGCGTGTCTGGCCATGGTGACTACAAGCTGTCCAGGGTATGTCGTGTTCCTCTTGACTTGGGATCGTGTCTGGCGTGTTCAGCAGAGTGTGGTGAGGCTAGATGACATGGTTAGAGGGAGAGGAGAGTACCAGGGCAGGTGGTGTCATGGTGGTGAGCATGTGGCTGACATGGTGTGGCATTGGGATGCTTTGGGCATTTTTCTTTGACTCTGAGGGTTTGTCATGCATGAGTGAGGTGAGACCAGTGGGTTTGGCAAGGTGAGAGAGACCAGAGAGGGCAGGGGAGTAGGGTTGGCATGGTGATGTCAAGTTGAGTGGCATGGTCATGTTCTGGTCAAGATGGTACTAGGAATAGTGGTGCCAGGTGCAGGGTTTGGTCCAGGGGAGTAAGGAGAGTGTGTGTGATGACCTGAGCAAGAAGGTTTAGGCAAAAACCCACAGGTTTATAGCATGTGTGGAGTTGGTGAAATGGTGCACACAAGGTGTTTGTGTTAATGGCCGCAAGAAGATTATTTTTGAATTTTGCAATTCTTTTTGGTGGAAGTGATTTAAATAATATTTGAGACACAATGTTGGTGGTGGTGTGCAAAATTGAGTTGGTTTGTGAAATTTCAAAATAGGCATAATCTAGAATCTGATTCAATGTCACCACTTTGCATCCTTATATTAAGAAATAGAAAAGGAACTAGTCAAAGTGGTCAACATCAAAAGTGTTCAACTTGATGAGGTATTGGATGAGGTGCAAAGAGTTGGGAGTGTTTGGTTTAGACATCTCTTAATACAGGGGCTCAAAGTGGGTGTCATGATATAAAAGTCAGAAATGACCATTATCACATGTGAGCTCATTTTGAATTCAAATTTGATTTGATTTGAGTTTCTTTGATTCAAAAGGTGTTATTAAGTGTTTAGTAACATTCTCCAACCAATGGCACAAACCATTTTGGCCTAGGTTAAAGATTTACAAAAATGGCCAAAGCCTCATATGAGGTGATATTCTTATTTTTCTTTTTCTTCTATTTTGTTTCACTTGATTCACTTGGGCATGGTTCAGGGTCCATTTAGGGTTAGATGGTGTTTAGTAATGGTTTCAAACCATTTGGGTAAAGTATGAGGGCATAGATCAAGATTTGTCATTATGGCTATATGCCACATATGCCTCTATGTATATTTTCATTTTATTTTTGTTTCACCTTTGATTTAGTTGGTAAGTAATAGGTAGGGTTTTTTGAGTTTTTTTTCAAACCATCTAAACAAGGTAGAACATGGCATAGTTTATTATTTGCAAGAATAGCCATAAGCTCACATGAGCCTTTTTTTATTTTAATTTAACTTCTTTTCTTTGTTTTATTTTGGAAGATGAAAAGATGAGCAAGGTTTAGGGTTTAGGAACATTTCAAAGTACTTCACATAAGCTTCATGGCAATATCACCACAAATAAGCATGAGTACTATGCACAACCTCTAACTCCATTAAAGTTTTTGTTGGTTCCAAATTTTGGAAATAGGGAAGTTCATTTTCTCTTTGTTTTAAAATTTGGGATGTTACAAACCCTTCCCCCTTAAACAAAATCTCGTCCCGAGATTTAAGAAAAATTAGCAACCTAAGAGAGATTGAGCAATTGGGTTAACAGGAAGACATACTCTGCATGGCCTGGGGTGCTTCCTGAGCTTCTGTGGCACTCATGTGGTAGAGACGGCCGTTGCGGTTGTTCGAGTTCCTTCTAGCTGCAAAGCGGCTTGGCAGGTGCAGGGTATTGGGGCTGTCTTCGCTTCTTGGGGCACTCATTGGAGTAGTGACCCACAATTCCACATTCATAACAAGTCACAGTTGACTTGTCCTTTGGGGTGACGGGGATGGCGTTGCTTCCAGTCCTCGGGCGGTGTTGGTGTTGTTGTTACCATTGTGGTTTGGTGTGGTTGTTGTTGTTGTTGTGGCTGTTGTTGTTGTTGCCTCCGGGCTTCGGGTGTCCTCCATTATTGTGGGTGTAGTTTGGGCGGTATGTCTGAGCAGTTGGCTTGTTGTGTCTTGGGGTAAATCCTCCAGATGAATTGTTGCGGTACTTCTGGGCATTGCTGGGCCCATTCTGGTTCATCATTCTGCGCTTGCGATTCTCATTGGCCTGGTTGAGTTTCCCTTCCATCTGGATGGCAGAGTCCACAAGGGCTTCCAAATCAGCAAACGGGATGTTCACGAGCACAGTCTGCATCTCATCATGCAGTCCATTCAGAAATCTTTCCTTCCTCTTCTCATTGGTGTCGGTCTCATCGGGGGCGTACCTAGACAGAGTAAGAAATCTGTCGCGGTATTCCACCACCGACATCCTTCCTTGTTTGAGTTCGCGGAACTCGTCTCTCATCTTCTTGATCAGTCCCTGTGGTACATGGTATTTTCTGAACTTGAGTTTGAAGTCTTCCCAAGTCATCATCTGTCCCGCATTCATTGCACGGGCACTTGTCCACCAGGCTCTGGCAGGTCCTGACAGGTAGTGGGTGGCAAACAGTACTTTCTCAGCAGCTTCAACTCCTGCAACTTCCAAGTTGTTCGCCATTGTCTGGAGCCAGTCATCAGCATCTAGTGGCACTTCGGTCTTGCTGAACATAGGAGGGTTGGTGTTCTGAAAGTTCTTTAACTTGGATCCAGGATGATCGTGGTGTCCATGTCCTTGGTTGTTCTGGGCTATCTGCTGTAGTACGACAAGGTTGGCTTGTCGCTCAGCTCTTTCGACTTCTCGGTCTACCATCATCATTTGTAGCATCTGCAGCATTGCATCTTGGTTGCTGTTGCGGGTTGGAGGGGCCATCTGAACCTTGAGGTAGATGATAAGATAAGAGGGAAATTTCTATGGTTTGTTTGGTTCAAAGTTCAAAAAGTTTCAAAACTTGAGTAGTGTGAGGGGGTAAAAACCAACAACACTTTTTCATTCATTCCAAACAACACACATTACAAAACTAACACACCGTTGGTTTTAAGAACCATTCCTTCGTTCTACGATACAAGGGGACAGATACAAACTCACACCTACGAGAGTGCTCTAGTGATACTACTCTTCATCCGAAATGGTAGGTTCTTCGTCTTCATGGGTAATGTGTTTGGCGAAATGCGCGGGCGTTGTCCAACTCCTTGCGGGTCTTGTACAGCATGAAGTCCAGGTATGAAACATAGTGATTCATCTCCGGGTGCGGTGGCATGGTTATTGGCCTTCCCATGGGGTCATGTCTTGGGTAGTAAACAAAACGAGTGTTCTTGATCTTGTTCACATTCTGTCCACACAGACGGGCAATCGCTTCTTGCATGGCTTTGGCTATTCCTTCCTTCCAAGTATTTCCCCTGACAGAAAACCAGATGGTTTCCCAAATTGGGGCTCCGAGCTTTCCTCTCAGATCTGCAGTAACTACCCACTGAGGTTGTCTTCCTGACTGATTATTGAGTGGCACTCCAAAGAACTCGGGATACGGGCGTCCTAGATATTCAACTAGTTTCTCCAACTCCTTCTCGAACATTAGGTCTCCTCCGTGGCCAAGCGGATAAGACTCATAGTGGTACTCCATCTGTGAGCAATTAGGATGAGTAAGTTAGAGAAGTGATCAAGTGTGCAAGATTTTATGTAGGCTTATAAGGAAAAGTAGAGCATGGATTTCTCATTTTGAAAAGATCTCAAGGATAAGAGTGAGAATACGTTTTCCTAAATATTCACTTCATTTGTTTTGAAACTAAATTTTTCGGACGTCCATTCTAACTAGGGTCTCCTAAGGTCAAACAATGGCTCGATACCAACTTGTCAACACCCGGATTTTTAAGTCGGATGCCTATTATGCCATACATCGCAATCCCAGGAATATTGTTTTTGCGAGACATAATAGATTGATATCACAGAACATCATTCATTACAAACCATAATTGACTTACATCAAGGGATCACATGATCCAGTCTTACAACATAGTTGATCTAATGATCAATTACAAAACACATAGCGAAGCGGAGTAGCGGTTTTGGTCCATCGCACAGTGACGTCGGAGTAGTCCTAGTTATCGTAGACGTCCCGCTGTCCTTCATCCCGGGGCTCTCTTCATATTCGCCATTTGAATAGCCAGGGACAAAGCCATGAGTACTTTAAAGTACTCGCAAACTAATACTAATGTAAGTACTATCAACTATGGTAAGGGGTGCTAAGCTCTAGGTTCATTTGCATAAAGCCAGTTTTATTTCATAAGCACTTTAGTAATAAAAGACTCTTTGATTGTCTAACTAACTCAAGTGGGAACATTAGTGTCATTCCCACAACTCGTGATTCAAAGTCAAAGTCACATTTCAAACTCAAGTCATAAGTCACCATTCACATTTTTTTGAAAAGTTCTGATGACGGAACAGTATGGCCTTCCCAACTGTCCATGACCGCGGACGCGGCTATTCGAATAGTTTAACACTCTGCAGAGGTCGTACACTTGTGCCACAATAATTGCAATACTTCGTCAGGGGTAACTGGCCCTGATTTATCGCACTCAGTGCGCGAACTACCAATCATAACCTTTCATTTACATACCCTAGTATAGGCACCTCTCCCCATGAGCTTGGCCTCCCAGTGAAGACAAACCGTCAGCCTGGGAACTGCACAGGGCTTGGGTAGGACATTCACCTCATTTCACGTCATTTCACTTTCAATGGAGGCAGCCTCGGCATAACCCCTATGACGCTTGTTCAGAGGGAACCCATACTAAAATACACAAGTTTCCAGTTAAGCCTTACCCAGATTCAGGTATTGTGGGGGTACTTGAAATTGGAATGGTATCGCATTCGAACCCAACCATCAGTTTTGTAAAATTCACCATGTCATTCATAAGTCATATTCACCTACAAAATCTTTCCTTAGAAAGCCTCATCATTCCAAGGTTTTCAAAGTCATTTGATTCACCTGTTTCCCATCTAGAGTAGTCAATTTTTGTTTAGCACTAGCAACTAGTCATGATGATTGCTATCTACATTGTAGTTCTCTAGGCTAATTTTGTTGCTCTTGTAATTCCTCATATCTAGACAAAAGTGAACAATGCACAAAATAAACTTTGATAAACCAAAGTAAAGCTTGTAAGAATAAAACTTGGGATTGGATTCTTAACACAAAGTAATATTGTAATGATGCCTTGCTCTAGTAGAGCTTTGCATTTGGGTAACTTGCAGGAGTATATCTTGCCTTGATTGGGGTAGTGATCAAAGTTCTCTTCTTCTTCTTGGTAGAAAACCTCCTCCTCCTGGTACTCTTCGGTACTAGCGTCTATAAACGAATACAAGGTACAATCACCAAACAATACTTAAGTAGACTTAATTAGCCTTAATGGCTCACACAAGATGATCTAGCATCATCCCAAACATCACTCAACATCATACTAGGGTTTCTTCTTTAGTGTTTGTAAAATAATTTCCTCTCATTGAAAATTCTATTAGGGTTTCTATTTAGTTCTTTGGAGAAATAATTTCCTCTCATTGAATCTTGTTAAGATTTAATCTCCTCAAATAACAAGGTATGAACACATGTTGACCAAGGTCAACACTTCACATTTATCATTTGGGAAAAAGATTTAAATGAGATTCATCATCTCATGCAATTTAAATACTACTTTGATTTAAGATCCTCAAGTGAGCAAGTATGAGACCATGCAACAAGGGTGATCACATTACTTCACACTACTTGAGAAGATGATTTAAATGAGGTGCTACACCTCATAGGTTTAAATTTCAACATTTTGAAAAGATTTAAATGTTCTAGAAATGACTACATAGCCATTGTTTGCATTCTAGTTCATGATCATATAAAATAACCATACCATATTTTTACATAATCAAATAGACCATATGAAATGTGATTTATGAGAGTTGGAATCAACTCAAAATCATTTATGGTTGATTTTTAAGAATTGTTTGAAATCTGCAAAGTTACTGATTTGTTATTTTTGGTGTAGATGATCTAAGATGAATTTGGATTTGGGGCCAGTGGGGTTTGACAGAGCATTTCATGAGCTTTCCAAATATATAAAATTGGTCAAATTTGGCTCAGTAGATTTTCCTATTTTTAAGTTTGAAAATAGCATCTACAGGGAATTTGAATTAAATCAAAGTATTTGAATTCAAACAGTTGGGCTTGCGCGGGAAAGGAAATGGGCCGGCCCAGCTTCGCTCTGGCGCTCAGCGGGCCGCCTGACAGGACTACCCCACCTGTCAGCGCGTTTAAAACGCCGAAGCGGTACGCAGCGATGCGAGCCGCCGGATGAAAGGAAGATCGACGGCCGAGGGTCGTCACCTTCCTCGACAGGGCTCGCCGGAGAGCAAACCCTACCAGCGGCCAGAGGGTTGCGACAGGAGGCTCACCGGCGTCTAGCGAGGTCGGCGAGGCGGGCAATCGACGTTGTCGATGACGGCGAGGTCAGCGGTGGTCGCGGGAGCGGTGGAGGTGGACGAAATCGACGGCGGCTTCCGCTACTGGCTTCGGCGAACTCCGGCTAAATTCCGGCGAGAAGGAGCTTAATCGAGGAGGGGGAGTAGTCAGGGAGGCTCAGGAGGAGGAGGGGAGGCGACTGGTGTGGAGAATGGAGGCGAGAGCGTCCTCCTTTTATAGGGGCGAGAGGTGGCCGAGGGGTGCGGGTGAGGTCGACCATGGCGACGTCGTCTGGAGCTGCGAAGGGGCAAGGTGAGGGGCGCGTAAGCTTGCTGGCATCATGGCGGTTCTGGTGAGCATGATGGCACGGTGAAAGGAGGTCTGAGGCGTGCGGGCGACGTCGCCGTCCTTGCAGTACGGGCGCGGCAGAGGTTGATGGTGTCGTCGTCTACAGGGCGCTGGCGAGCCAATGGGGTTGTCCAGGAGCTAGCTGACGTCGAGGGGAGGCTGTAGGTGAAAGGAGGGGTCGAGGGGAGGACGACAGCGACGAGGGCAGGAGGTGTCCTGGCGCGTCCAGAGACGTGCCAGTGCACGCTCTGGCGCGTCTGGCCATGGTGACTACGAGCTGTCCAGGGTATGTCGTGTTCCTCTTGACTTGGGATCGTGTCTGGCGTGTTCAACAGAGTGTGGTGAGGCTAGATGACATGGTTAGAGGGAGAGGAGAGTACCAGGGCAGGTGGTGTCATGGTGGTGAGCATGTGGCTGACATGGTGTGGCATTGGGATGCTTTGGGCATTTTTCTTTGTCTCTGAGGGTTTGTCATGCATGAGTGAGGTGAGACCAGTGGGTTTGGCAAGGTGAGAGAGACCAGAGAGGGCAGGGGAGTAGGGTTGGCATGGTGATGTCAAGTTGAGTGGCATGGTCATGTTCTGGTCAAGATGGTACTAGGAATAGTGGTGCTAGGTGCAGGGTTTGGTCCAGGGGAGTAAGGAGAGTGTGTGTGATGACCTGAGCAAGAAGGTTTAGGCAAAAACCCACATGTTTATAGCATGTGTGGAGTTGGTGAAATGGTGCACACAAGGTGTTTGTGTTAATGGCCGCAAGAAGATTATTTTTGAATTTTGCAATTCTTTTTGGTGGAAGTGATTTAAATAATATTTGAGACACAATGTTGGTGGTGGTGTGCAAAATTGAGTTGGTTTGTGAAATTTCAAAATAGGCATAATCTAGAATCTGATTCAATGTCACCACTTTGCATCCTTATATTAAGAAATAGAAAAGGAACTAGTCAAAGTGGTCAACATCAAAAGTGTTCAACTTGATGAGGTATTGGATGAGGTGCAAAGAGTTGGGAGTGTTTGGTTTAGACATCTCTTAATACAGGGGCTCAAAGTGGGTGTCATGATATAAAAGTCAGAAATGACCATTATCACATGTGAGCTCATTTTGAATTCAAATTTGATTTGATTTGAGTTTCTTTGATTCAAAAGGTGTTATTAAGTGTTTAGTAACATTCTCCAACCAATGGCACAAACCATTTTGGCCTAGGTTAAAGATTTACAAAAATGGCTAAAGCCTCATATGAGGTGATATTCTTATTTTTCTTTTTCTTCTATTTTGTTTCACTTGATTCACTTGGGCATGGTTCAGGGTCCATTTAGGGTTAGATGGTGTTTAGTAATGGTTTCAAACCATTTGGGTAAAGTATGAGGGCATAGATCAAGATTTGTCATTATGGCTATATGCCACATATGCCTCTATGTATATTTTCATTTTATTTTTGTTTCACCTTTGATTTAGTTGGTAAGTAATAGGTAGGGTTTTTTGAGTTTTTTTTCAAACCATCTAAACAAGGTAGAACATGGCATAGTTTATTATTTGCAAGAATAGCCATAAGCTCACATGAGCCTTTTTTTATTTTAATTTAACTTCTTTTCTTTGTTTTATTTTGGAAGATGAAAAGATGAGCAAGGTTTAGGGTTTAGGAACATTTCAAAGTACTTCACATAAGCTTCATGGCAATATCACCACAAATAAGCATGAGTACTATGCACAACCTCTAACTCCATTAAAGTTTTTGTTGGTTCCAAATTTTGGAAATAGGGAAGTTCATTTTCTCTTTGTTTTAAAATTTGGGATGTTACAAACCCTTCCCCCTTAAACAAAATCTCGTCCCGAGATTTAAGAAAAAATAGGAACCTAAGAGAGATTGAGCAATTGGGTTAACAGGAAGACATACTCTGCATGGCCTGGGGTGCTTCCTGAGCTTCTGTGGCACTCATGTGGTAGAGACGGCCGTTGCGGTTGTTCGAGTTCCTTCTAGCTGCAAAGCGGCGCTGTTGCTGGGCAGGTGCAGGGGTATTGGGGGCTGTCTTCGCCAGTTTCTTGGGGCACTCATTGGAGTAGTGACCCACAATTCCACATTCATAACAAGTCACAGTTGACTTGTCCTTTGGGGTGACGGGGATGGCGTTGCTTCCAGTCCTCGGGCCAGTGTTGGTGTTGTTGTTGTTACCATTGTTGTGGTTGCTGGTGTGGTTGTTGTTGTTGTTGTGGCTGTTGTTGTTGTTGCCTCCGGGCTTCGGGTGTCCTCCATTATTGTGGGTGTAGTTTGGGCGGTATGTCTGAGCAGTTGGCTTGTTGTGTCTTGGGGTAAATCCTCCAGATGAATTGTTGCGGTACTTCGGGCATTGGGGCCCATTCGTTCATCATTCTGCGCTTGCGATTCTCATTGGCCTGGTTGAGTTTCCCTTCCATCTGGATGGCAGAGTCCACAAGGGCTTCCAAATCAGCAAACGGGATGTTCACGAGCACAGTCTGCATCTCATCATGCAGTCCATTCAGAAATCTTTCCTTCCTCTTCTCATTGGTGTCGGTCTCATCGGGGCGTACAGAGTAAGAAATCGTCGCGGTATTCCACCACCGACATCCTTCCTTGTTTGAGTTCGCGGAACTCGTCTCTCATCTTCTTGATCAGTCCCTGGTACATGGTATTTGCTGAACTTGAGTTTGAAGTCTTCCCAAGTCATCATCTGTCCCGCATTCATTGCACGGGCACTTGTCCACCAGGCTCCTGACAGGTAGTGGGTGGCAAACAGACTTTCTCAGCAGCTTCAACTCCTGCAACTTCCAAGTTGTTCGCCATTGTCTGGAGCCGTCATCGCATCTAGTGGCACTTCGGTCTTGCTGAACATAGGAGGGTTGGTGTTCTGAAAGTTCTTTAACTTGGATCCAGGATGATCGTGGTGTCCATGTCCTTGGTTGTTCTGGGCTATCTGCTGTAGTACGACAAGGTTGGCTTGTCGCTCAGCTCTTTCGACTTCTCGGTCTACCATCATCATTTGTAGCATCTGCAGCATTGCATCTTGGTTGTTGCGGGTTGGAGGGGCCATCTGAACCTTGAGGTAGATGATAAGATAAGAGGGAAATTTCTATGGTTTGTTTGGTTCAAAGTTCAAAAAGTTTCAAAACTTGAGTAGTGTTGAGGGGGTAAAAACCAACAACACTTTTTCATTCATTCCAAACAACACACATTACAAAACTAACACACCGTTGGTTTTAAGAACCATTCCTTCGTTCTACGATACAAGGGGACAGATACAAACTCACACCTACGAGAGTGCTCTAGTGATACTACTCTTCATCCGAAATGGTAGGTTCTTCGTCTTCATGGGTAATGTGTTTGGCGAAATGCGCGGGCGTTGTCCAACTCCTTGCGGGTCTTGTACAGCATGAAGTCCAGGTATGAAACATAGTGATTCATCTCCGGGTGCGGTGGCATGGTTATTGGCCTTCCCATGGGGTCATGTCTTGGGTAGTAAACAAAACGAGTGTTCTTGATCTTGTTCACATTCTGTCCACACAGACGGGCAATCGCTTCTTGCATGGCTTTGGCTATTCCTTCCTTCCAAGTATTTCCCCTTACAGAAAACCAGATGGTTTCCCAAATTGGGGCTCCGAGCTTTCCTCTCAGATCTGCAGTAACTACCCACGAGGTTGTCTTCCGACTGATTATTGAGTGGCACTCCAAAGAACTCGGGATACGGGCGTCCTAGATATTCAACTAGTTTCTCCAACTCCTTCTCGAACATTAGGTCTCCTCCGTGGCCAAGCGGATAAGACTCATAGTGGTACTCCATCTGTGAGCAATTAGGATGAGTAAGTTAGAGAAGTGATCAAGTGTGCAAGATTTTATGTAGGCTTATAAGGAAAAGTAGAGCATGGATTTCTCATTTTGAAAAGATCTCAAGGATAAGAGTGAGAATACGTTTTCCTAAATATTCACTTCATTTGTTTTGAAACTAAATTTTTCAGACGTCCATTCTAACTAGGGTCTCCTAAGGTCAAACAATGGCTCTGATACCAACTTGTCAACACCCGGATTTTTAAGTCCAGATGCCTATTATGCCATACATCGCAATCCCAGGAATATTGTTTTTGCGAGACATAATAGATTGATATCAGAACATCATTCATTACAAACCATAATTGACTTACATCAAGGGATCACATGATCCAGTCTTACAACATAGTTGATCTAATGATCAATTACAAAACACATAGCGGAAGCGGAGTAGCGGTTTTGGTCCATCTGTTCCACAGGCAACTGTTGACGTCAGGAGTAGTCCTAGTTATCGTAGACGTCCTGCTGTCCTTCATCCTGGTACTGGGGCTCCTCTTCATATTCTGGCCATTTGAATAGCCAGGGACAAAGCCATGAGTACTTTAAAGTACTCGCAAACTAATACTATTGTAAGTACTATCAACTATGGTAAGGGGGTGCTAAGCTCTAGGTTCATTTGCATAAAGCCAGTTTTATTTCATAAGCACTTTAGTAATAAAAGACTCTTTGATTGTCTAACTAACTCAAGTGGGAACATTAGTGTCATTCCCACAACTCTGTTGTGATTCAAAGTCAAAGTCACATTTCAAACTCAAGTCATAAGTCACCATTCACATTTTTTTTTGAAAAGTTCTGATGACGGAACAGTATGGCCTTCCCAACTGTCCATGACCGCGGACGCGGCTATTCGAATAGTTTAACACTCTGCAGAGGTCGTACACTTGTGCCACAATAATTGCAATACTTCGTCAGGGGTAACTGGCCCTGATTTATCACACTGTGCGAACTACCAATCATAACCTTTCATTTACATACCCTAGTATAGGCACCTCTCCCCATGAGCTTGGCCTCCCAGTGAAGACAAACCGTCGCCGGGAACTGCACGGGCTTGGGTAGGACATTCACCTCATTTCACGTCATTTCACTTTCAATGGAGGCAGCCTCGGCATAACCCCTATGACGCTTGTTCAGAGGGAACCCATACTAAAATACACAAGTTTCCAGTTAAGCCTTACCCAGATTCAGGTATTGTGGGGGTACTTGAAATTGGAATGGTATCGCATTCGAACCCAACCATCAGTTTTGTAAAATTCACCATGTCATTCATAAGTCATATTCACCTACAAAATCTTTCCTTAGAAAGCCTCATCATTCCAAGGTTTTCAAAGTCATTTGATTCACCTGTTTCCCATCTAGAGTAGTCAATTTTTGTTTAGCACTAGCAACTAGTCATGATGATTGCTATCTACATTGTAGTTCTCTAGGCTAATTTTGTTGCTCTTGTAATTCCTCATATCTAGACAAAAGTGAACAATGCACAAAATAAACTTTGATAAACCAAAGTAAAGCTTGTAAGAATAAAACTTGGGATTGGATTCTTAACACAAAGTAATATTGTAATGATGCCTTGCTCTAGTAGAGCTTTGCATTTGGGTAACTTGCAGGAGTATATCTTGCCTTGATTGGGGTAGTGATCAAAGTTCTCTTCTTCTTCTTGGTAGAAAACCTCCTCCTCCTGGTACTCTTCGGTACTAGCGTCTATAAACGAATACAAGGTACAATCACCAAACAATACTTAAGTAGACTTAATTAGCCTTAATGGCTCACACAAGATGATCTAGCATCATCCCAAACATCACTCAACATCATACTAGGGTTTCTTCTTTAGTGTTTGTAAAATAATTTCCTCTCATTGAAAATTCTATTAGGGTTTCTATTTAGTTCTTTGGAGAAATAATTTCCTCTCATTGAATCTTGTTAAGATTTAATCTCCTCAAATAACAAGGTATGAACACATGTTGACCAAGGTCAACACTTCACATTTATCATTTGGGAAAAAGATTTAAATGAGATTCATCATCTCATGCAATTTAAATACTACTTTGATTTAAGATCCTCAAGTGAGCAAGTATGAGACCATGCAACAAGGGTGATCACATTACTTCACACTACTTGAGAAGATGATTTAAATGAGGTGCTACACCTCATAGGTTTAAATTTCAACATTTTGAAAAGATTTAAATGTTCTAGAAATGACTACATAGCCATTGTTTGCATTCTAGTTCATGATCATATAAAATAACCATACCATATTTTTACATAATCAAATAGACCATATGAAATGTGATTTATGAGAGTTGGAATCAACTCAAAATCATTTATGGTTGATTTTTAAGAATTGTTTGAAATCTGCAAAGTTACTGATTTGTTATTTTTGGTGTAGATGATCTAAGATGAATTTGGATTTGGGGCCAGTGGGGTTTGACAGAGCATTTCATGAGCTTTCCAAATATATAAAATTGGTCAAATTTGGCTCAGTAGATTTTCCTATTTTTAAGTTTGAAAATAGCATCTACAGGGAATTTGAATTAAATCAAAGTATTTGAATTCAAACAGTTGGGCTTGCGCGGGAAAGGAAATGGGCCGGCCCAGCTTCGCTCTGGCGCTCAGCGGGCCGCCTGACAGGACTACCCCACCTGTCAGCGCGTTTAAAACGCCGAAGCGGTACGCAGCGATGCGAGCCGCCGGATGAAAGGAAGATCGACGGCTGAGGGTCGTCACCTTCCTCGACAGGGCTCGCCGGAGAGCAAACCCTACCGGCGGCCAGAGGGTTGCGACAGGAGGCTCACCGGCGTCTAGCGAGGTCGGCGAGGCGGGCAATCGACGTTGTCGATGACGGCGAGGTCAGCGGTGGTCGCGGGAGCGGTGGAGGTGGACGAAATCGACGGCGGCTTCCGCTACTGGCTTCGGCGAACTCCGGCTAAATTCCGGCGAGAAGGAGCTTAATCGAGGAGGGGGAGTAGTCAGGGAGGCTCAGGAGGAGGAGGGGAGGCGACTGGTGTGGAGAATGGAGGCGAGAGCGTCCTCCTTTTATAGGGGCGAGAGGTGGCCGAGGGGTGCGGGTGAGGTCGACCATGGCGACGTCGTCTGGAGCTGCGAAGGGGCAAGGTGAGGGGCGCGTAAGCTTGTTGGCATCATGGCGGTTCTGGTGAGCGTGATGGCACGGTGAATGTAGGTCTGAGGCGTGCGGGCGACGTCGCCGTCCTTGCAGTACGGGCGCGGCAGAGGTTGATGGTGTCGTCGTCTACAGGGCGCTGGCGAGCCAATGGGGTTGTCCAGGAGCTAGCTGACGTCGAGGGGAGGCTGTAGGTGAAAGGAGGGGTCGAGGGGAGGACGACAGCGACGAGGGCAGGAGGTGTCCTGGCGCGTCCAGAGACGTGCCAGTGCACGCTCTGGCGCGTCTGGCCATGGTGACTACGAGCTGTCCAGGGTATGTCGTGTTCCTCTTGACTTGGGATCGTGTCTGGCGTGTTCAACAGAGTGTGGTGAGGCTAGATGACATGGTTAGAGGGAGAGGAGAGTACCAGGGCAGGTGGTGTCATGGTGGTGAGCATGTGGCTGACATGGTGTGGCATTGGGATGCTTTGGGCATTTTTCTTTGTCTCTGAGGGTTTGTCATGCATGAGTGAGGTGAGACCAGTGGGTTTGGCAAGGTGAGAGAGACCAGAGAGGGCAGGGGAGTAGGGTTGGCATGGTGATGTCAAGTTGAGTGGCATGGTCATGTTCTGGTCAAGATGGTACTAGGAATAGTGGTGCTAGGTGCAGGGTTTGGTCCAGGGGAGTAAGGAGAGTGTGTGTGATGACCTGAGCAAGAAGGTTTAGGCAAAAACCCACATGTTTATAGCATGTGTGGAGTTGGTGAAATGGTGCACACAAGGTGTTTGTGTTAATGGCCGCAAGAAGATTATTTTTGAATTTTGCAATTCTTTTTGGTGGAAGTGATTTAAATAATATTTGAGACACAATGTTGGTGGTGGTGTGCAAAATTGAGTTGGTTTGTGAAATTTCAAAATAGGCATAATCTAGAATCTGATTCAATGTCACCACTTTGCATCCTTATATTAAGAAATAGAAAAGGAACTAGTCAAAGTGGTCAACATCAAAAGTGTTCAACTTGATGAGGTCTTGGATGAGGTGCAAAGAGTTGGGAGTGTTTGGTTTAGACATCTCTTAATACAGGGGCTCAAAGTGGGTGTCATGATATAAAAGTCAGAAATGACCATTATCACATGTGAGCTCATTTTGAATTCAAATTTGATTTGATTTGAGTTTCTTTGATTCAAAAGGTGTTATTAAGTGTTTAGTAACATTCTCCAACCATTGGCACAAACCATTTTGGCCTAGGTTAAAGATTTACAAAAATGGCCAAAGCCTCATATGAGGTGATATTCTTATTTTTCTTTTTCTTCTATTTTGTTTCACTTGATTCACTTGGGCATGGTTCAGGGTCCATTTAGGATTAGATGGGGTTTAGTAATGGTTTCAAACCATTTGGGTAAAGTATGAGGGCATAGATCAAGATTTGTCATTATGGCTATATGCCACATATGCCTCTATGTATATTTTCATTTTATTTTTGTTTCACCTTTGATTTTGTTGGTAAGTAATAGGTAGGGTTTGTTGAGGTTTTTTTCAAACCATCTAAACAAGGTAGAACATGGCATAGTTTATTATTTGCAAGAATAGCCATAAGCTCACATGAGCCTTTTATTATTATTTTAATTTAACTTCTTTTCTTTGTTTTATTTTGGAAGATGAAAAGATGAGCAAGGTTTAGGGTTTAGGAACATTTCAAAGTACTTCACATAAGCTTCATGGCAATATCACCACAAATAAGCATGAGTACTATGCACAACCTCTAACTCCATTAAAGTTTTTGTTGGTTCCAAAATTTGGAAATAGGGAAATTCATTTTCTCTTTGTTTTAAAATTTGGGATGTTACAAGGACTATAACAACCCACCTTATATACCACTCCAACTCTCTCTCAACTAGCAATGTGAGGCTAAACTTTAGTCACACTCCTTACCATTCCCACATGGACCAAGAGAATTTCAGAATTTGTATTAGGACATGGGCTAAGGCCCAAGATTAAATTCTAGCAGATAGTTTCTTGCATCTGAATCCATGTAGGAAGCAGAGCATATGAGCACCTTTTGGCACCTGTTGGATACCTACTATCCCTAGAAATAACAGAATCATGCAACTGCAGTGTGTATGTGACTTGTGAGCAAACTAGAAGCAAATATCGGCTTTTCATAGATGGTGGGAAGCAAATGCGCATAGTTCATGATATCAAAATTTTCATGTGCCATTTCAGAGGCAAATATGCCCTAATTCATGTACTAACCACTGAAAAGCTGAAGACAAAGCGCAATGCACGCAAGGAACCATTGTGGGAAAAAAAAGCAAAGGAGAAAAGCAAAAGCTTACGTAGTGCAGCGCAAGCAAGTAACCATGGAGGGAAAAAAGCCAAAGCAATGTATATGTAGCTACACAGGCAACATCCGACCCATCTATCTTTCTATCTACCGTAGCATTCCCAGCTCCTCTCCGCAGAGCCAGATCTCTGCTCTGCCACCGGCCTGGGTGAATCATCTTCGATCAGGTGACACATCTCTTCATGAGAGGACATGTATATCTCTGTGCATATGCATCTGCGACGAAACTGCATCTGTTTTGCGACATCAGCAACTTAATTTTACTTGTCTGTCTGTCACGAAGCGGCGTCTGTATTTGCGCTCAGTGTGGGATTAGCAACTTAATTTTACTTATTATCTGCAGGCGATGGGTTAGACAGATTTGCTCCGCCCTCATGGTTTTCTTCCGCCGCTGCTACAAGCACTAGCTACTATTTACTTTTGATCGTGCTTAAGATCAAAATGGGTAAAGTAGATCGTACAGGAAGGCTGGTAAGTACCTCACTCCATTGCTAACCTCTATTTTTTTTTACTGAAAAGAGGGAAATACTCTATGGGGGGTGTTGATAATCCTCCGGAGGTTAACTTCCCCGGAACCTCCGACTTCTCTAGACGACACGTGTCCCTAACTCCCTATCACCCATCTGCAGCTCTCTCGTCCCAGCACAAAAAAGGAGCCAAAACAAATCATCCCCTGTCGCGGCTGCTCCCTGCTCCTCCCATGCCGCACCTCCGTTACCAGAGTCGCGTCCCACAGCCCCCGCGGTTCAGACCGCCGGCGACTCTGGCGCCGACGTCGGTGGCTGGTAGCACCACCGCATGCGCAGCATCACCACACACAGTTGGTAGCACCGGCAGCATCCCTTTGCAGCTTCTACCGTAGCCGCTTGCAGCATCTCGACTCCGGTGGTGCTTCGGCTTGCAGCACCGCCGCCTCGCGCCACCACCGGCGGCGAGGAAGGGCCTTGCAGCAGTGGAGGCGGCTTTGCAGCACACTCCCTGACCCCACCCCATGGCTTCGCAAGTTGCGCGCCGGAGCCGTGACCGCCATCGGCGAGGAAGCTCCTTGCAGCAGTGAGCCACGGCCATCGTCGGAGAAGATGGCCATTTGCAGCTCACGCCATGGTCGTTTGCAGCTGCAAATCCGGCCACTTGCAGCAGCGGCTGCCGATGGTACAAGGGGCGGTCGTCGATTGCAGCAGGGCCAGTCGTCGTTTGCAGCAGTGGTGGTTGGTGGTGGTAGCAGGGGCGGTCGCCGGTGGCAGCAGCGCCTTTTGCTGGCGGTGGCAGGGGCTGTCGCCGGTGGCAGCAAGCGGCGCATGACCTTGCAGCACGTCGTCCGGTGTTGGTAGCAGCGGCGACTGCCGCTTGAAGCAGGGCGACCTCCTTTTGCAGCATGCGGCGGGGCGCGGTACACCAACTTTGCAGCGGCGGTCAGCGGGGCCACCGGATCTCCCTTGCAGCAGCGATATGCAGCCTTTTACGGGGGACACGCGCGGCCTCCATCTCCGGTGACAGCCCCTGCCATCGGCGCCCGCCGCGGGGAGCAGGGCGGCCCTTCCATGTAGAGGATGTCGGCCATGGCTGTGGGGAGATGGATGCAGCACGGACTACCGGAGATCTTGGAGAAGGCCGACGGCGGGCTGGGGCGGCAGCCAGAGGAGGTCGAGCCCATGGCGGCGATGCATTAGCAGACTGGGGTGCCGTAGGGACGCCCGCGGCCGGCGAGGCCCAACCGGAGGCGAGCCCTCGACCCCGACACCGGCCTGCAGGCTAGCAGCTGGGTATGGTTACTAGCGTCGGCGGCCCTTGGAGGATGTAACGGCCCCGGGTAGGACCCCCTATAGATTTTGTTTGTTCTTTTTATTTAATGCATCATCGTGGCATATGCATCATATCATCCATGGTTTTATTAAATAAAACTATTTTATAAAACCCCCTTGTCTCTTCCTTCAAATAAAACCCTAATCTCTCTCTTCCACTTATCACTTATCTTATAATTAATATTTTCCAACAAAGAAGTTTTTGAATATAATGTGTTTTGTTTTGGTTACAATAAAATAAATATTTTGAAACTATTTTTAAATCTCCCTCTCATCCTTGCCTCAAATTCAAAACAGTTTTCTAAACAAAAGGAAAGGAGATAGATTTTAAAATAAAAATAAATCCTAACCTAACCTTCCCTGGGCTCCTTCCTTTTCCTGGCCCTTTCCCCCCTTCTCTCTCCCGGCGGCCCACCCTTTCTCCCTCTCTCTTCCACAGCTCAGCGCCAGCCCAGGTCCTCCTCCAGCCCAACTTCCTTTCGGCCCGATACCCCTCGAGGAGAAAAGATCGTCCTCCACTCCTGTCGTCTTCTTCGCACGCAGGAGGCGTGAACCTCCCGTGGCAGGCGTCAACCTCCACCAGCCTGGCCTTCACCTGCTCCCTCCCTCTCCTCCTTATCCTGGACCACGTCAACCTTCCTCCTTCCCCAAGTTTTCTCCTCCTACCTTTTTTTTTCATCTTTCTCTGCAAGCAAACGAGACTCGGGAGAAACCCCACGGCCAACGACGACCTCACCATGGCGCCACCGCTCTGGAGCCTCCCTCGCCAAGCCACCACCACCGTTCAACGCGCCACGATCTCCTCTACCACCTCGTGCAAGGAATCGAGATGGGACCGCTCCAATCGACGGTGAATTCGCCGTTCCTCTCCGCCCCGGCGGGAGAAAATCCTCGAATTCCGGCGAGTTTCTACCTCCTCCGGCGCCGGCGTGTGCTCGACGAGCTTCACGGTACCCACGCGCTTCCCCTGCACCCCCTCTCCTCCCTCCATGACCCCTGTTTCGCGTTTCCCCCGTTCATGCCGGCCGTTTCGCCGCAGATGTCGACGCCGCCGCGTCTCCGGCGACCTTCTCCTGGCGGCGCCGTCTCCCCTGGGTCTGCGCCGACGAGGCGAGCGCGACGCCCAGCTCTGCGCGTCCGGGGGGCCTCCGCATCGTCCGCGCCATCTCCGACCCGCCGCGGTGACCACCAGTTCTGCGACGCGAGCGGCATCCCGCGTCGAGCAAGCTTCGCCAGCCTGGCGTCCACGTGGCCTGCGTGGGTCCTCCTCGTCAGCGACCGCGGGTCAATCCGCCCTGGGTGAGAAAAATCTTCAGATCCAACCGGATCTGCTTCTTGCATCTAGCCCCCTGTCCTTTCTAAGAAGTCAACCCGCAGCCCCTGGCGCGGAAGGTTTTCTCGAAAACCCCCTGGACCTTCTGTTAATAAACCCGGGGTCCTTCCCCCTTTCAGAAATTGTTTCTGGGTCCTTTTCTAATAAAAATAAATCTGTTTTTCTATTTTAAAATGATAAAAACTAGTATGTGAATATCTTTTAATCTGTAACTCGGAATAAAATGTTTTCTATATGAATTTTGATCAGAAAAATGCACTGAACATGATTATGCCATCCATGCTTGTTGTTGCCTCATGCATCATATAAATTCGTGATAGTTTGCATTGTCACCTAATATGGAACATATGGAATATGTGGGATATTATATATTTGTTGTCTCGGTTCCATCTAACTTTGTAGTAGATCACCCTTGCCATGTTATGCCATGCTATCCAACCCTTAACTTTGCCGGTAAATATGCAACTCCAACCTAATCTGTTTGTCCGGGATTCCGATTCCGCTTAATTTGGATAAGTTGCATCGAATCATCGTTGCCATGTCATGCATGCATACCATATCATGAACATGCCGCTTCTTCTGCCGTAGTAGTAAGATTTGCATCCGATGTGTGTTCCAGCTTTTGCTTCTTCCCGGATAGGATCGCGAAGTGGTGTTGTGAGATACGACAAGTTCTCCGGATGTTCCTCGGCAAGCTTTAACAGGCAAGCATTTCCTAAACTCCTGTCTCTGCAGGAGTCGCTCACCTATTTTATTTTGCCTTCTCCCTTATTGCTATCCTTGAGTCGCGTTCTTGTCACGTGTCCTATCCGCTTGTTACCTCAAGCAGCCCATATTGCCACCACCACCTCCTACAGCTATTGTTTGGTTATCGGGTCTGCCTTGCGAGTCGTAGTGCATGCTAGTGCTGTCTTATCTCTTTACCGTTTTGTTATCTTATCGGGTTATCTGTTGGGGAATCATGACACATGGTTTTTGGATATGTTTGTTGGAGATAATCACACTTACTTTATTGTTAACAACTAAAATTGTAAGCAGAGGCATCTGTGAGCCCCTTTGCGAAAGCATCGGAACTTTGACTCGCTAATGTCCCCTAGGACCCGAGTTCTTGTTATCTGTTCCGAGATTGAGCGCTCTACCCGTACGTGGGGACGTTTATTGGGACCCCCTCACCCATTACCTTTTCTCAAGTCAGTTGAAAAGGGGGCCACAACCTTGGTTTTATTTGCCTATGCCATGTATGCCATGCTTTACTTACGTTGCCTTCGGTGTTTACTCCTGTTGCCTTCGGGTGTTTATATTCTGTACTGTACCCCGGGACGTTTAGCGAAAGCGTGTGGTTCGCACGCCTAGCCGCCGTCGCAAACCCCGAGTCCGCTTGAGTACGGCCGGACTTCGATACGGGTAGCTTAGTCGGGTGGCCCCCTAGACTTTCTTGTTGAACTGGAACGGTCTTGTTGTGAGACATCCACCTGTCGTAAGTGGGTCGAGCATGCGTATGGTTACATTTGGGCAACCCCTGCAGGGTGTACATCTTATCGATAAGCCGTGTCCGCGGTTATGGATGACTTGGAATTGTATAACTCGATCATAGAACAACTTACATCTTTATGCTGATGTTAATAATTTGCTAATAACTTGCGTAGTAATATAGCATTACTTCAACGGTTACTTAATAAAACTTGTCCACCGTGTGACTGCCTTTGCCAGTACCTCTTTGCGAAGGGGGATCGCATCGGCTGGGTTTTGTTTGCAGAGTATAGAACTGTTAGTTTTATGCGCTCTCTCACCTTCTCTGATAGATGAAAGTTGTAGAGTGTCTCTATAGGTTTTTAGTGCTTGCGCGCTGCCGCTTAACCCCACCATATTGCCTATGACGTTCCTCTTGCGTCCTCTAAGTCCCCTGCGTGCCTCAAGTACAAAGGACGACTGGTTGACGAATGCTTATACGTCTTGAAGTCTTGTTAAGTACGAACCCGTACTTATTGCTGCTTCTTTGGGACATAACCGGGCAGGTATGAAGTTATGTTCGATGAAGACGACGTTAGCAAGGTTACCCTTCCGGCTTGGCCTGGGCAGGGTTATGGACGCCACTGGTTATCTTCAGGACTCTTAGTCCAAATTTGTATCTTGTCCGTACTCGGATGTATTCGATCTTCTGTATGATTTGGACCTTTGTATTGTATATTTGTATCTTGACTCGTTGGAGTCGTTGTTGTAATATATATTTCTTGTGGGCTCTATTGTAATCCTGTTGTAATGTTACCGCTCGTGTTAATTCCTCTGGCATCACGTGTGTGATTCGTCACGCACGTCGTGTCGGAGGGCGTCACAGAATCGATATCGTGCGGATTTCGGCGGGATCGCTGGAATCCTCATGGTACCGGTTCCGGGGCGTCACAGAGGAGAATGCCGGGAGGTAGGACGTGGGGAGGGGACCAACGGGAGAAGGAGAGGCACCGGAGGATGGCAAAGCAGAGGGCCGCCGGCGAGGGAGCACAGTGGAGGTTGAGGACAACGGTGGAAGAAAAGCCTCGCTTCAGGAGCCGGGCGTGATGTTCCTCCGATCGGAAGCTACCTGGACCACTCGATCAAAAACATCCGACGAAGCCGGACGCGGAGGCAGCGCGCGACGCAGCCTCCGTACATGAAGTGATTGTCGCTATTCATGTTTTTAGTTAACTGCCCAAGAGAAGGTCAAGCTGCAAACATGTAGCATTGTGTATATGAATTGGGGTAGCAGACACGCATTGATTAACCTTGTGGCCCGATGGGAGTGTGGAGCGTCCTCGGGTGATTAAATCCCCGATCTCCCCAGGTGAAGGTGCTGACTCGTGTTCTTTGGACTGCCCAATCCCAGTTTTACTTTAGCAAATAGTCCGTGCGTTGCTACAGCGACACACTAAATTATTAGACAACATTATAAAAAAATAATCAATAGAACAATTTTTTATGTTTAAATCTGTAATCAATCTAATCCAACTGTCATTGCTAGTGGATGTCACAGTAATTAAATTGTATATGTGTAGTACCGAAATTCACATGACGGTTAAGTCATATAATAGTGAAAATCAAATGACGTAAAGTTCCATATAAAATGTACTGACCGATTTTTTTTAAATAGGCACATGAAAAAATGGTCTGAAACTTTGCACAACATATATTGGACTAACAATATAACGTATTGACAGGCCTAGTCACTATTCCCTTCTCTGAAAGGTATTTTTCTAAAATTTCCACGCCACTTTTTTATCCGCATAGCACCGCTCTTTTTTTTTGTTTGCTCTCTTTTCTTCTCTCTTGGCCACCTTACTTACACCTGAGACATTGAATTGACATGGGATGTAAACTTGGCCCAAACCGAATAACAGACAACATCCCATGCTAATCTCCTTTTGTGGATGGATTTGAGCCGCATAAGCAAAACAGTAATTTGGAAGAAGTTGTCTGCTGCCTTGGAGCGCCGTGAGGCCACATCTGCCTGGGGGCGCTGATCTCCTCTAGTACAACGAGCCAGTGGTGTTGGACAGAGCAGAGCGTGATAAGGAGGAGGCGTCTCGATGTGTCGCCTAATAGCCTTGGCTGCGTCACGAGAGGCCACGCGCGATCGGCGATTCTTCATCCCCTGGCCGGGTGCAGCTCCGTGGCCACCGAGCTGCCGTCGAGCGGCGGCAGCCCTTGGTCGCTCAATCCGTCGAGTCGTCCCTGCAGACGCGGACTCACCGTCACAAAGCGCGGCGTACTTCTTACTTCCTGCAGCTCGTCCCGGAGGTGTGCCGGCGGGAAGCGGAAGGAAGGAGAACCCACGACGACATTACAGATTATTTTTTCTATCGAGCCCAACATCACGGGACTTTTTTTCGGGGAATCACGGGACTTTTATGTGTCAGACTTGGGCCTAGTAGAAAGGTTTTCGGCCTTTTTGGGATTCCGGAAAAACCTTAGACCTAGAAAAACTTTAGCCTGTTTACGACACCAGGCAGCCACCTGTTTTAATTTAGTAGTAAAGATTAACCTCGTGACGTGGGAATTGCAGTTTTAAATAGTTGCTCGTTCAAAACTTGATTTTGTTCGCATGTGCACCGCAATGGTAACCAGCCACATGGCAACACTCAGGCATCCAGCAATACCAAAGTGCACCTCTGTTTTTTTCATCTTTTCTTTCTCTCTTTCTAAGCGCGCAACACAAACACTGTCAGTTTTGATCCATGTCGTTGCAGTGGAGGAGACGACGCCGGTGGAGACAGTGCTGAGGCCAGGGGAGCAGGGGGGAGATGCTACTGGTAGCCATGGTGATGGGTCGCAGGAGGGGCCGGGCGGCGGCGGCGGAGAGGCAGGCCGTCGCCGGAGAAGAACGTTGGCTTGGACGCGTGGGGTCCCGGACTGTCGTGGAGGGCCTGGAGGATTCTCCTCCCAGAGGCGGAGCGGGACAGGTGGCAGTTTGCCAGTGGTGGCTGGGCCGTCGTGGGGCCTACCTCCGTTGGAGTCACCTGGGCCCTGGGCGGTTCAAACGGAGAGCGTGGAGGAGTCAAACCTTGCGGCGGTTGGTGGGCTAGTGGTCAGCCCTGGCTGCTTTGTCGGAGAACAGAAGGAAAGCGGAGCGATAGGGATGGCCGCGGAAGAACATGCGGCCGTTGGATCGAGTGCAGCTGCGCCATCGTGCGGTGCGGACGAGGAGGAGGCGGTCTCTGTGGAGGAAGGTGCGGAGGATATTCGAGTGGTGGGCCCACCGATGGAGACGGGACATGCGGTGCATGCTTTGGTCTGGCAGGATGCGATGGACTCGCTGCCAGCTGCTGCAGCGGATCCCGAGGTTGCTCCTGTCGGGCCACCTGAGGAGCCTCCTGTGGCTGCGCGTGGAGTGGGCCTGGAGCCAGAGGCGACGAAGGGCAGCGTGGAGGAGAGCCTGGCTGCCACGCCTAGTGGGTTCGGTGGAGACAGGGTGGGGACCACAGTGGGTGCGTTTCCCTGTGCGGAGGCAGCGATTTTGGAGGAAGCTTCGACGGAGAAGGACAGCACGCCGCTGGTATCTGTGGATCGCACGCCACTGGTACATTCTGCCGCGTCGTCAAGTGCTTCATGTGCCAGGAGTTTGGAGGGCAGCTACTTCCAGGTGTCTATCTCTGAGAGGGGTAGGACCCTGGATGATGTTGATGAGGGCTCGAGGGTGTGGCCGAGAGGTTGTCGGTTCGAGCGGTTGGAGCATCTGGACAGCGACCCTGTGGGTTCCCCTTGTACGTCTTACACGGGGCCAAACAGTAACATGCAGCTGGTCCCACGTCGTGTTCGAGAGGGGCCAATCTTAGAGGAGGTTGCGTCTGAGGAGGGTAGAGAGGATACCACCGCGGAGCTGGAGTTGCAGCAGGAGAGGCTTGCGTTGTGTCGCATCAAGACGTTCTGCTCCTCTATCCTCAAGAAGCTGGCTCCACCACTACTCCGGGAGGTGGAGTGTTCGTCCAGACTGCGTGCTGAGGCGCTGCCGTTCACGCCCAGGCGTCTGACTAGGAGTGCAGCGATGACGGTGCAAGAGAAGGAGAAAAAGGCGCCCAAAGCCTCAGCAGCAGAGACGGTGCTACTAAAGGCGCTGGGCATCTGCCCTGAGGAATTGTCCGTGGATGAGGAGCACCTTGCCAGCTTCAACGAGATCTTCGATTCACCCCTCGGTGAGCGACACGTGAGGGTCATGGCGTCCATCTTTGGGAAGATGGTACCCCAGAGTTTTGACCATCAGGAGGGCTGTAGAGTAGCGGTAGCGGCGCACTAGGCGTCTACGGGAGTGGAGTTTGTATCTATAATCTTTATGGATTGTAATCTAGAGATGTTGTTCTGGAACGTTCGTGGCACAAATGATCCAGCTAAAAGGAGTGCCATTCATGATTTCCTTGGGAGTTTGCATGTGAGCATTGTGTGTATCTCAGAGACTAAGGTTGGTGAGGTGGATGAGTTCTATATCTCCCAATGTCTGGGACCATCCTTTGATGGTTTTGTGTTTTTGCCGGCGAATGAGACGAGAGGAGGAGTGGTGCTGGCTTGGGACACCTCGATGGTCCAAATCGCCCATGTGAGCTATGATACTTATGCTATAACAGGAGAGGTCACGACTAGAGATGAGTCTAAGTGGTGGCTTACCACCGTTTATGGACCCCAAGGGGTTGAGGAGAAAATCGTGTTTCTAGAGGAGCTGACGAAGAGAAGGTCCCTTTGTCCGGGCCCGTGGGTGGTGGCTGGAGATTTCAATATGATTCTGAATGCCTCCGAGAAGAATAATGAGAATCTGGATAGAAACATGATGCAACGCTTCAGGGCGTTCGTGCATGCGCATGAGCTAAAGGACCTTTACATGCATGGGAGGACTTATACTTGGAGCAATGAAAGGGAGAGAGCTACCCTTACACGCATTGATAGGGTTCTGGTGTCAGTGGATTGGGACTTGCAGCACTTCGATTCAGTGCTGCAGGGGCTATCATCGTCGGTCTCGGACCATGCACCGCTCCACCTTGCCCTTAACGCGGCTTTCTGGCCTAGGAGAAGGTTTAAGTTTGAGAGCTTCTGGCTCAAGCTGGAGGGCTTCGATGAGGCGGTTAAGGAGGCTTGGGTATGTGACCCCGGCATTGTAGATCCCTTCCGGAGGTTGGATGCGCTCTTCAGGAATGCGGCCGAACACCTGCAGTCCTGGGGGCAAAAAAGAGTTGGGAACATCAAGCTCAATATTGCGATCGCCAACACCCTGATTCTACGCCTAGATGTGGCCCAGGAGAGATGAAGGCTTACCCCCTTGGAGATTTGGCTGAGGAGAATACTCAAGCAATCCATGCTTGGGATTTCTTCGCTTGAGCGTACTATGGCGAGACAAAGATCGAGAATTCGCTGGTTGAAAGAGGGGGACGCCAACACGGCGCTTTTCCATGCAGTTGCCAATGGAAGAAGAGCGAAAAATCACATTGCCTCTATGAGGATTGGGGAGGAGATCGTGACGGACCAGGAGAGGAAAGTGGAGGCTTTCACTGAGGCTTACTTCCAGCTGCTGGGGAGTGTGCAACCCAGAGAGCACTCTATTGATCTGGAAGAACTTGAGATCCCCACAGCTGAGTTGCAGGACCTGGATGACATGTTTACTGAAGAGGAAATTTGGAGGGTGGTCAAGGACCTGCACCCGGACAGGGCACCGGGCCTGGATGGGTTTATAGGAGCTTTTTATCAGAGAGCGTGGCCGATCATCAAGGGAGATATCCTTGCTGGATTGTTCAAACTGAGTGTGGGAGATGGGCGTGGCTTTGCCCGCCTAAACCGAGCCCTCATCACTTTGATTCCTAAGAAGCAGGATGCCACGGAGGTCAAGGACTATCGCCCCATCAGCTTGGTGCATAGTTTTGCAAAACTCTTCTCCAAAATTATGGCAAATAGGCTTCGGAGAAGGTTGGGAGATGTAATGAGCACCAACCAATCGGCGTTTGTTAGAGGATGGTCCCTACATGATAACTTCATCCTAGTGAGACAAGTGGCAAGGGAGATCAACCAACAGAGACAGTCGGGTGTGGTCCTCAAGTTGGACCTCATAAGGGCCTTCGATTCGATATCCTGGAGTTTTCTGTTTGAGGTGCTTCGGCGCATGGGGTTTGGAGAAAGGTTCTTAAAGTGGGTTTCCTTGCTGCTTAACACGGCAAATACTAGAGTGTTGGTCAATGGCGTGCCTGGAGGAAGGATTGTGCACGTGAGAGGCCTTAGACAGGGTGATCCCACATCACCTATGTTGTTTGTGGCGGCTATGGAGGTGCTGACCGCGGCAGTCAAGAAAGCCGCGGAGAGACAACTCTTCTCTAGGCTTGCGGGGATCACGGAGCTCCACAGAATCTCGGTTTACATGGATGATGTGGTTATTTTCTGTAAACCACTGACCACAGAGCTGGAAGCGGTGAAGGCCATTCTGCGAGTGTTTGGCGAGGCCTCCAGGCTGTGCGTAAACTACAGAAAGACCTCAGCCACGCTGATTAGAGAGCATGAAGGTGATGCCGACAGAGTTGCAGAGACACTGGGCTGCGAGGTGGTGGGCTTTCCCATCAAATATCTTGGCATGCAACTAGCTTTGAGGCCTCTGACAAAGGCGGAGTGGCAGCCGCTGATTGACCAGGTCATACACTGTGTCCCGGCATGGCAGAGGGGGATGATCCAGAAATCTGGAAGGCTTGTACTGATCAAATCGGTGATAAGCGCGCGGCCTATACATCAATTGATGGTCTCCGAGGCGCCAGCTTGGGTGCTTGAGGAGTTGGTCAAGTGGATGAGAGCCTTTTTCTGGGCGGGAAAAAAGGAGATCAATGGAGGACAGTGCCTGGTGGCGTGGGACACCATATGCAAGCCAACACGGTATGGAGGGCTGGGAGTAAAGGATCTGAGACTGCAAGGTCTGGCCCTTAGAGCGAGGTGGTGCTGGTTGCGTCGCACAGATCCCTCCAGGCCGTGGCAGGGGCTGCCGGCTATCAACGACCAGGAAGCCAATGAAGTGTTTCAGAGTTTGGCGCGGTTTCAAGTAGGAGATGGGGAGAGTATCCTCTTTTGGAGAGATAGATGGATCAATGGAAGGAATGCGGAGGAGATAGCACCAGAGGTTGCGGCTTTAGTCCCAATGAGAAGAAAGAACATAAGGAAGGTGAGCGATACCTTGATCGAGGATTCCTGGCTTTTGGATGTTTCTGGTGAGCTGTCCATTGAGGGTTGGATGCAATGCACCCTGCTTTGGGAAGAATTGGAGACAGTGCCTCGGGACGGTAGCAGGCCGGATCAGATCTTATGGAAAGGATCGGCGTTTGGGGTTTATACCACTAGTGCGACCTACAACATGCTCTGCCAGGGGAGGGTCACATGGAGTATGGCCAAGCCGATTTGGAAATCTTTTGCACCCCCTAAGTGTAAAATCTTCGGCTGGCTGGCGATTAGACGAAGGCTCTGGACTTCGGATAGGAGGGCTCGGCATGGGTTGCAGGATCACCCAGACCCCTGTGCCACCTGCCTGCAGGTGGAGGATAATGTGGATCATATTCTTGCGCAGTGTCCGTATGCCAAGATGGTCTGGTTTGGCTGCTTGAGAAGGGCAGGTTCGCAGTTATAGGAGCCGCAGGAGAATACAAATCTGGAGAGCTGGTGGACGGAGGCGAGGAAGAGGCTGCGGAAGGAGGACAGGAGAGGCTTTGACACTTTTGTCTTGTTGATTGCCTGGACGCTCTGGAAGTAAAGGAACGCCCACGTTTTCGGGAACTTAGAGAGGCAGCTGTCCACAGAGCAGATTATTGATAGGATCCTAGAGGAGTTCAGCCTCTGGTGGGCTGCGAGGGGAGTGGAGCGGAGAGTCATGTTGCGAGAGTAGGTCTTTTAGTTTTCTTTGGTGGTGTGCGTGGGTTGGCCATGGGTAGATGTTCGCATCCCCCTTTGGTCTCTTGTAATTTTTGTTGCTCCCTTCTATAAAGATATGGCACGACTTTCGCGTGCCTGCGAAAAAAAAACAAACACACTGTCAAGCAAACCACAAGAAACTAACCGAGGACACAAAGGATCAGTTGTTTTGTGCATGTATTGCTTTAAAAAAAGTTATTTCATGCACTTGTACTTACTTTATGTAATGGGATATATAAGTATAGTTTTTTTTTGCGAATCACAATACAATCGTACACGCTTACACATATGTATATACACTCACCCCTACGAACACACTCATGCACACCCCACCTATATGAGCACCTCGGAAAGACTGAGTCCAAAAAACTGATTCGGTGGGTCTTGAGATTGACGAGTCACCAGAGATACCTCGCTATCGACGGAAATGTCGCCTCCCACTCAAAGAATATTCCACCTTTATGAGACACCAAAGTGTCAAATCTGGGGTGAGCTGGAGGTGCAACTGCTTTCCTAACATCCAACAATAGGTTGGTTCTCATATAAAGTATAGCTAGGATGCACACAACTGCATAACAAATAAAAAGAAATGACATAATATAGGTATAAGAAAATCATATAGAACACCTATGGTGGTGGTGATGGAGGGATGATCTGTAGACTAAGCTCCGGACGAGGACATGTTCATCCTCCACAAGACGCAGTCCCCCTCTAGCACCTCGAGCTTCCACAAGACAAGGGCGTGTCTTCGATGGTAGATGCTTCTTAGAGGGCTCACGGTCGCGGTGGCGTGGTTCCGACGGCATGTGTTCATGCCACAATTGTCTGATCGTGTTCAAAGCTACGATGGTGTAGCATGGACGGTAGGTTCTACTTAGCCGGCTCGAGGTGGCTAGGCCTCAAGAAGGATGGATGCCCTAGCTGCTCAGGTCTCGTTGGAGCATGTAGGATGCTTCGAAATCCCTTGCGAGAATGTCAATGAAGCAGGCAAAATAAAATCACCGGATTGGGTTTTGGCAGGGAAAAAGGCAGATGACCGATGCCTCGCATACAAAGGAAAAACTCTTTGATAACTAGCAAATTTCCCGGGATATCAACGGTGTCCCGAATTACAAACGCCCTCCTTAAACTACTTCCACATCAAAAAATAACACTCTCATGTGGAACCCTCTATGGACCGTTGAGGTGGCCTATTATGCATGCTCTAAGCTTTGCTCCATTAGTTACATGTCAGAGGTGGCAACCGCGCAGTTAGGCCTAACCTAAACTCCTCCTCCCACGACCCCGTGTGGCGGTACCTCCCTGCACCGGGGCTCCTCCTGCTGGTCCCCACGCCTCCTCCCATGACCTCCCATCCCTCCTCCGCCACCGAACGCACCGTCGAGCAAAGCCCGCATGATGTGGCGGCGGAGGGATCATGCTCGGTGCGGCCAGGTGGGATGGCGGTGGCAGCCACTCTCCCTCCTTCAGCTGCGATGGTGTGCGGCGGTGGCTAGAGGCACGCCGCGACAAATGGCTAGCAGCAGCTGACGGACTCGTGAGGCCCCCAATCTTGCACCCTGCTGGCTCCTGGGCGTGGCAACGAAGGCGGCTTTGCATGCTTCACCATGTGAGCAGGGGCGGCGACATCCTCTCGGGAGGTGGAAGACCTCGATGGGATCTGGGGTGGGGGATCTTGGGACCCCACACTGATCTCCGGCGGTGAATGTCCAGTTTACGTGCCTCCATCGATCTGCCGACCTTTTCCGGTAGGTCGAGCGGCCAAGAATGGGCCGCTGCGTGGGGCTTGGCCTGAATAAAGGAGGCAGTCCTAGGGTTCCTCTCGCACCAAAAGGAAGAACTACTTCATGCCTTTCGTCCTTGATCTAGCCAGAGTGTCGAGTTCCAGAAGGCTTCACCGGCGAACTCCATTCGGCAAATCATGTCTGGATATTGCTGGATCGGATGGGATTCGGTCGTGCGCACCCCTGTTTTTTATGACCGCTTAGTCTCGGGAGGGGGTGGAACGAAGCTCAGCTATCAGTTGCCATCATGGAACATGTCTTTTTCGTTTCATGGTGAAGTCAAATGCGGAGAATGGCATGGCAGACGAGATTTGAGTACTAATAATGGTGGTTCGAATCTTTGCGGCGATGAGGGACTTGCTTGGTGTTTCAGGATTCGTAGCAGCGGTATGCAAGTGGGGGAGACCACACAGGTGAAGTTCAATGTCTTACCTTTCAGGGTGAAAATCCAAGGTCTTGCCTTAAATGGTTGTGCCTGGAAATGGCCTTGTTGAAGGCATTATTTTGAGAGCGGGAACTTTCTTCAGGGTGAAAACCTAAGATCTATGATCGGGCGATGATGGCGCTTGTGCATTGTTCCCTTCTTGTAGGCATCGCTTATGGAGAACACTTTAGCTGAAATTTTCCTTTTTAGCTTCTTTTTTCTTTTGGATGTGTGCATCCGTACTGCCATTAGGGTATTGCATTGTTGTAGAGGTTGGGTGTAATTGGTATGTTCGCGATATTAATATATTCCCTTTATTGAAAAAAGTTACATGTCAGATTTGGGCTTGTTTCTTTTTTTTTGCTGCGAACTATTCTCGTTTAACGATAACACTAGGAGCCCGACAAAAGGCACCGTGATTCCCTGCTCTTTGTTTGGCTCACCAAACCTGTGGCATTCCTTCCCATATTGGCCATCATCCTCTAGGAAGCAATGATCTTGACGCCGGCACCCAGGCTCAACCCAGATGAGAACTCACGACAACGCGCGGTGGAGGGGGCGCTGACATCTGCGGGAGAAGGTGGAGGGTGGGGCCGTGCACCGGTGACAACGACGCGGTACGGACTCCGGTCCTTCCTTCTCTAGTGGAGAGCAGCAACAATGGAGGGCCCTGGGGGAGGTGGCGCCGCGGAAAGTAGAGAGGATGGGGCCATGGGAGAGAATACGACGGGCTCAACGGTGGTGGGTATCTACGCTGGAGTTCAACGGTATGACGGTGTAGGTCAGTGGACAGGGGTAGTGCGCGGGGGAGGCTCACGCGAAGGACCGCGGCGGCACGCGGGGCCATTCTGGCGGCCGGGGACCTCTGCGGCACGCTGGTGGGGGCGGGCGGTCTCGAGAGTGCACCCGTTTCTTTCGAATCATGCAACTGCATGAGTAAATTCAGGAATTAACATTGTATCATTCATCGTCCCAATATATTCATGCTAAAAGTTATAGCATTTCAAAATATGGTAGTGACATATGTACTGCACAATTCACATCTAACAAATGTTCTTTACTACAGTACATAGACGGTATTGATGATGCCCCTAGAAAGTTGCTTGATCTTGTGCTTCGGTTAGAGTATAGTCATAAAGCTAAATCATTCTTCCTGGCTGGCTGGTACGGCGCCGAAGGTGTTGGAGCTTCTGCTATTCTTAGAGCCACTGCTGAATTCCTGAAATCCGGACGAAGTCATCCTGACACGAGACAACATTTTGGAAAAATTAGTCATGTCGACTACTCTATATGTAAAAACAGAAGAGATATGCAGAGGGCAATCACGAAGGAGCTAAACCTTTGTCATTTAATGCCAATCTTTGATAAGCAGGATGAGGACGATGATTTTAGAGGGATATCCGTCAGCTCTAGGAAAGAGATAGAGAGCATCGGAAATGAGATACATGCGTTTCTAAGAAACGAAAGATTTCTGATGATTTTTCATTATGAGGGAGAAGAACGTATTGATCTGGCCGGGTGTGGCATTCCTAATCCTGAATTTGGAATCTATGCTAAAGGAAAACTATTATACAGTGGATATGGAAGATTTCAGCTCTTGGCCGCAGGAAAATGGAGTGTAAAGTTCAATTATGCTTATTTTAAAATAATTACTATATATCCTGGTAATGTTGATACCGATCGATTACTACATCATTTATTGCAAAAAGAAGCTGCTGAAGTGATTGATTACACCAGCATGGACGACATCAACCCATCAATAGTTTTGGATTGCTTCTTGTACTCACTCTTCCTAGGAAAGCAAGTACAAGGGAACAGTATCAGTGTTGACTATGAATGGGATACTCATGCTTGCAACTACTGGATATGTGATGGCATCCTTCATGGGGGCAAAGCATGCGATGTTGGCAGTGCATTGTATAGTGTGATACAAATGGTGCGCTATCTACGCGAAATAACAAACCATATGCCAAGCTTAACGTACTTTCCTGCACATAGAGAACGATATAAACAGTGGATTTCAATCTCCTCGAACAAACAAATATCACAACATGCATCATCCTATTTCCTATCATTTGCGGGAGATGGTCAACCACAACTAAAAAATGATATTTTTCAACTAGCCAGCAACCTCCGTGTGCTAAAACTCTGGAAGTGCAACTTTGATTTTACAGCCCCTCCTTTTGAATGCTGCCGTAACCTAAGATTCCTTTGGCTTGATCATTGCACAAACACAGGGGAGGATCAAGGTGATGGGCCATGTTTCCCAAACATGTTGGTGCTTGACACATGCTTCACCGATTTTCCCTTGTTACCAGAGACTATAGAGCTGATGACAAATCTGAGGGAGGTAAATACCAAAGGTGTCTCATGGAGGACTATCAATCAGGCATGGAAAAAGCTGCATAACCTTCACAAGCTTCGGGTAACTGAATCCTCAGATGTGATCACAGTGGACAACTGCTCTTCCATAGATATGATGAATCTGGAACTTCTTGACTTGTCGGGTAACATTCATATGGAGTCATTGCCTACAATGTCATCAGCAGGAAACCTGAAGATGCTTGTTCTTGACGGCTATTCTAGCTTGGAGCATGTTGCACTAGAAGGAGCCCCTCCACTGCTCGAGAGTTTTAGCTTCGATGGTTATGGCCCAGCAAAGAGGTGGACACACCCCATACAACTACCAAAAGTGGAGTTGCGGCCTGAGTATCGCACTCGTTTAGTTCAAGAAGCCAAGGTGAGAAGGATTTCTCTAAAGGGTTGTGCTCGATTGCGCAATATTTTCTTGCGTGGATTGCCTAATCTTGAGGAGCTGGACCTATCTGGCACAACCATTCCGGCACTTGACCTCAGCGCGATGGATGTCCCAGGGCTAAAGAAGATATTCCTGGTGGGTTGTGAGCAACTGAAAAGCTTATTATGGTCTGAACCAAACAGCTGGTCACTGGGTGTTATACATGTAGACACTCGGAGGAAGACTAGATCGGTATTTTTCCGTGAAGAACAGTTGTCCTCTCAGGTACTAATGGCTTTTACAGATGGAAGATTCATTTGGTCTTTCATAGAGCAACTCTATTTGTGTACTCAGTGCATCTCCAAATTCCACATCCATATTTCTTCCACAATTCAAAGCCAAGTGAACATCACCAAAGGTATCATGGCAATTGGTCCTAGCCTAGAGGGTTTGGTTCCAACTGGGCCCTTCTTACCATACAAGGATATTGTCCTTAACAAGGATATTGTCACACTCTCGTCCTTGGTGTGGGACCACCGACAACTTTATGCCTTGGGTGGGCATCTCGAGATTGGTGAAGGAAGCCACCATTTGGACAATTTGGATGAAAACGAAGATTCAAGAAGTTTCATAAACTCTATGGTTGAGTCATTGCATGTGCATGATAATATATCTATCACAACTATCCTTCGTGGAGCACCGAGATATTGGGCCAAACTAAAATGGTGTCATGTTGAGAGGTGCTGCAAGCTGCACACTGTGTTCCCTAGGTGGGGTGGATATCGGAGCTTTGAGTCATTAAGGATATTTTCTGCATCTGATCTCCCAGTGGTCTGCTGCATTTGGGGCACATACACTAATTATCACTGGACGTCCTTTCAAGAGCTACAACACATATACTTGCACAATTGTCCAAGGCTGGGGATTGTCCTCCCCATTTCTTTCACATTGCCAAACTTGGAGAGCATTCATATTGCATATTGTGCTAACCTCCAACATATTTTCCCATTGAACGACAAGTGCCCTAAAGAGATAGCATCGGGTGTCACATTTGAGAAGCTGAAGTACATCAAGTTGCACCATGTCCACAAACTAGAGCAGATATGCACGACCAAACTAACCGTGCCGAAGTTGGAGAAGATTAGCCTTAGGGACTGCTGGGCCTTGAGACGACTACCAGCCTTGTCACGCCAAGTCCCCAAGCCGGTGGTGGATTGCGAGAAAGAATGGTGGGACATGCTCGAGTGGGACGACTCCGATGCCAACCACGATCCATCGCTCTTCGAGACACGCCCACTGGTAGAAAAAGGGGTTTCCATACAGCCCCATTAGTCCCCAAAATATTCGAACCGCGACTAAAGGGGTTTAGTTTCGGGACCCGCGATCAAAGGTCTGGGCAGCGGGCTCGGTCGAGCTGAGGGGCTAGTGCGGTTGGCCAACCGCGACTAAAGGTCCTCAAGCCTGAAGCCTTTAGTCGCGGTTGGCCAGGCCAACCGGGACTAAAGGCCCACCCCTATATATACCACTGCAGCACACTTCACCACTTCACTTAACCACTTCTATTCACAAGGGGTGGTGTGTTTGGCTTTGGATCCACATATGCACACAAGGTGTTCGATGAAATGCCCGAGAGTATGAAACCAACATGATATGAAGTGTCCGAGCCACACTTGAGCTTTCTCATTTATTTTTCCTCCTCGATCGCGGTTAGCAACTTGAACTTTTCAAGTGTCATTGATAAAATATGCATCTGTGTAGTTCATTGTTTAATTTCTATTATTTGTAGCTAGTTAGTTTAACAAATGCATGATGGTTAATTATATACTTTATATAATAATAATGCAGATGAATCGGCAATGGATGTACGGTAACCGACTCTCCGGCGAGTTCATTACGGGTTTGAAAGATTTCCTCGTAGTGGCTAATGCGAACAAGCAGGGGGTTTTTGTTATCTGTCCATGTGCTGTAAGAATCGAGGGTTACTCTTCCTCAAGAGACGTTCACCTGCACCTGCTTCGGCGGTTTCATGCCAAGCTATAATTGTTGGACCAAGCATGGAGAAAGAGGGGTTAGAATGGAAGAAGATGAAGAAGGGGATGATATCATCGATGACAACTATCCTGATCATTTCGGTGATACTTTCATGGAGGATGCTGAAGGTGGGGAAGGTGAAGGGGGCGGTGAAGGGGAAGGTGAAGAAGAGGCACGTGATCATGAGCCCGCTGATGATCTTGGTCGGACCATTGCTGATGCACGGAGACGCCGCGAAACTGAAAAGGAGAGGGAGAATTTGGATCACATGTTAGAGGATCACAAAAGTCGTTGTACCAGGATGCGATAATGGTCTGAAAAGCTGGGCTGCACACTGGATTTGCTGAAATGGAAGGCACGGGAAGGTCTATCTGACTCGGGATTTGAAAATTTGCTGAAAATGTTGAAGAATATGTTTCCAAAGAATAACGAGTTGCCCGCCATACGTACGAAGCAAAGAAGGTTGTCTGCCCTCTAGGTTTAGAGGTTCGAAGATACATGCATGCATTTGTGCATCCTCTACCGCGGTGAATACGAGAATTTGAATGAATGCCCGGTATGCGTTATAAGATCAGAGGCGATGACCCTGGTGACGATGTTGAGGGCGAGAAACCCAGGAAGAGGGTTCCCGCCAAGGTGATGTGGTATGCTCCTATAATACCACGGTTGAAACGTCTGTTCAGGAACAAAGAGCATGCCAAGTTGTTGCGATGGCACAAAGAGGACCGTAAGTCGGACGGGGAGTTGAGACACCCGTGATGGAACGCAATGGAGAAAGATTGACAGAGAGTTCAAAGATTTTGCAGCTGACGCAAGGAACATAAGATTTGGTCTAAGTACAGATGGCATGAATCCTTTTGGCGAGCAGAGCTCCAGCCATAGCACCTGGCCCGTGACTCTATGCATCTACAACCTTCAAAACCTGAAGTCTCACGACTGCCACGTAATTATGACGCAATTGCTTCCGATTGCTTTGAGGGGGCTCCTACCGGAAAATGTTCGAGTAGCCATTGTGAAGCTATGTGCATTCCTCAATGCAATCTCTCAGAAGGTAATCAATCCAGAAGATCTACCACGGTTACAGAACAATGTGGTCCAATGTCTTGTCGGTTTCGAGTTGGTGTTCCCACCATCCTTCTTCAATATTATGACGCACCTCCTGGTTCACCTAGTCGAAGAGATTTCCATTCTCGGTCCTGTATTTCTACACAATATGTTCCCCTTTGAGAGGTTCATGGGAGTATTAAAGAAATATGTTTGTAACCGTGCTAGGCCAGAAGGAAGCATCGCCAAGGGCTATGGAAATGAGGAGGTAATTGAGTTTTGTGTTGACTATTGTCCTGACCTTAAGCCGATCGGTATTCCTCGATCGCGGCACGAGGGGAGACTAAGTGGAAAAAGGCACGATCGGAAGGAAATCAACGATATGTATGGACGGCCATTCTATGACTGAAGCACACCACACAGTTCTGCAAAATTCCTGCTTGGTGGCTCCGTACTTCGAGGAACACAAGAATATTTTACGCTCGGACAACCCGGGAAGCCTGAATCCTGGATTAGAAAGGCCCACATGGAGACTTTCGGCAGTTGGTTGCGAAATCATTTAATGAATGACAATGATGTTGGAGATCAGCTGTACATGTTGGCCAAGACACCATCTTCGACTATAACGACTTTCCAAGGGTACGAGATAAATGGGAATACATTTTACACGATCGCCCAAGATAAAAAGAGCACCAACCAAAACAGTGGTGTCCGCTTTGATGCAACAACCGAGAATGGGCAAAAGGTCACATATTATGGTTACATAGAGGAGATATGGGAACTTGACTATGGACCCTCCTTTAAGGTCCCTTTGTTCCGGTGCAAATGGTTCAAGCTAACAGGAGGTGGGGTAAAGGTGGACAAGCAATACGGAATGACAATGGTGGATTTCAACAATCTTGGTTACCTTGACGAACCATTCGTCCTAGCCAAAGATGTCGCTCAGGTTTTCTATGTGAAGGACATGAGTAGCAAACCGAGGAAACGGAAAGATAAGAAAATGATCAGTACATCATGCGATGATCCAAAGCGCCACATTGTTCTTTCAGGGAAAAGAAACATCATGGGAGTGGAGGACAAGACAGACATGTCAGAAGATTATAATATGTTTAGTGAAATTCCGCCCTTCAAAGTGAACAACGACCCAAGCATTAAGTTAAATGATGAGGATGCTCCATGGATACGGCACAATCGTAAGCAAGCAGGGACACAAGGGAAGAAATGATGTGTAATAATTTATTGTACCAAACTTTGTTGAATGGATCATGTGAATTATATTATCGTGATGTGTTTGGTGTCCATTTTCGAATGATTCGATTGATTCGAGATACCACTGATGATACATGAAATTTGAACTACAACCAATGATGTGAAGGACATGCCTAGGCCTAGGAGTACATCTTGGAATGTTGGAGTGATTTAGTCATACTCCTGCCTAGGCGTATAATATGCGTACTCGTAGTTTTCATAGTCGCCGCCGTTGTACTGGTAGTCGTCGCTTCTAAGTTGCCGCCGTCGTCGCTGCCGTCGTCGCTGTCATCGGGCGGCGCTCGTGGCTCGAGGGTAGCGCAGGCGGGGGATATCGCCGGCCGTGATGTAGTCCATGACGCTCTGTAGAGTCCCGACCACCATAGCCGACGGCCGGCCTCGTGGAAGTTCCCCGGAGGCAGACCGTCCTCCTCATACCGGCGAGCGCCCTCTCACGCCGATTGATGAAGAAGGCGTCCCAAGTATGCTGGTTATCGGGATGCCAGCGGGGATTCATCCGCTGCTCCGGCGTGAGGTCGAGGTAGTAGTGGTTCGTGATGGCCGCCCTTCGCGCAGTACCCTGAGGGACGGGAGGGACCGGCACGCCTCCGGCGCTTAGGCTCCAGCCGCGGGGACGCGGTAGCCCGGTGGGCAAGGGTAGTTCGAGGCGCAAAGCTCCTCCACTGCTGGTAGGTTAGGGTGGGTACGGTGGAAGCCATGAGAGAGTGATGAGAGATTGTAGAGATGTGATAATGCTGGCCAAGCCGGGCTACATATATGTAGTGGGAAATGGCGGGAAAAATGGGAGCGGGAAGACGGGAGGCGGAAGAAAGAGGCGGGAAGACAGGGAAAAAATGGCGGGAAGAAGAGGAATCCAGAGCTGGTCATCTAACCTTTAGTCCCGGTGGGTGGGTGCAGAGATTGTAGAGATGTGATAATGCTGGCAAGCCTCGGATATTTTTTCCTGCAAGCCCGTGAAAGACAGAGGCGGGGAAGAAATGGCGGGAAGAGGGGGGGCGGGAAGACAGGAGGCGGGAAGAAATGGTTTCCATTTTGAAATAAATTAGTTTTAATTTTCTGAATTTTTTGATATAATATTTTGTATTTTTGCTGATTTTGAAATGAATTAGTTTCATTTTTATCAATTTTTTGATATATTATTTCCATTTTTTAGATTTTGAAATGAATTAGTTTTAATTTTCTAAATTTTTTGATATATTATTTGTATTTTTCTGATTTTGAAATGAATTAGTTTCATTTTTATGAATTTTTTGATATATTATTTCCATTTTTAAGATTTTGAAATGAATTAGTTTTAATTTTCTGAATTTTTTGATATATTATTTGTATATTTAAGATTTTGAAATGAATTAGTTTTATTTTTCTGAATTTTTTGATATATTATTTGTATTTTTAAGATTTTGAAATGAAAAGTATTTTGAAAAGACTTTAGTTTTGGTCCAACCGCGATTGATCTTTCTGGAATTCGAAAACACCTTTAGTCGCGGTTGGTGACACCAACCGCGACTAAAGGGTCCTCCCTATAAAAGGTCGCGGCGCGAATGGCCACGCTGTTCTTCTTCCTCCGCCGAACAGAGACGACGCTCGCCATCGCCGACGAAGACGCCCCGGACGCGTCGCTGCCCACCAGGACACCGCCGACGCCGCCCTCGCCGTCGTCGCCGCGCCGTCCGCCGCCTCCTCCTCTTCTTCCCGTGCGCGCGTCGCCGCCGTAGACGACATTCCGCGCCGCCGCCGCGTCGCCGCCGGCCGACGGCGCGCCCCCGCTAGTCAACTGCGCCACCGCGGAGGAGAGAGACGGAGGGCCGGGGCCGCCGCCGCCACAGTACAAGGCGCACGCGGCCCCAATTTTTTTTTTGTTCTTGTTAATTAACAAAAAAAAACTACTTAACAAAAAAAAACTTAAAACTTGATAAAAACCAGAGATCTTCAAATATTAATAACTCGATAAATGATTTTAATTAATTTAACAATAATTTTAACTTAAAACAATAAGTTTAACTTAACCAAAAAATTAACTTAACCAAAATTTTAACTTAACAAATTTTTAACCAAAAAAAACACCGCGACCCCGCGTGACGGAGGGGCGGGGCGCGCACAACACAACTAGTTGTGCGCCGCCCCCTCCCCGCCCCCCGTAATTTTTTTTTTTTTTAGAGAGAGAGGATGGGATCGAGAAGGGTCGGTGTATACGGAGGGGGCGCGCACAACCGGAGAACGTAACCACGCGCGTATACGGAGGGCGGCGAGGGCGGCGCACAACGCGCGCCCCGTCGCCCCCTCCGTATACGTGTTTTTGGGATCGAGAGGTGGCGGCGGAGGCCCCTATGTGTGTTGTCCTCGGCACCGCCACCGCCCCCCTTTCGCCATCGCCCTTAATTTCGCCACCGCCACCGCCCTTTCACCACCACCACCGCCCCCTTTCGCCACCGCCCCCCTTCTTTACTTAATTAATTAGTTTTTACTACATGTTTTCAGGAGTGATAGATGGCGGATGATAGAGCCGACCCGATTATGGGAAACTATGATGCGGATGCTGAGGAACATATATTTGGCATCATAAAAGGCGATATTCCTTACGTGCCGGCCGAAGAAGATGAAGAAGAGGATGTCTCTTCTTATCTGAACCTTGACGGTGAAGGTGAAGGTCGACGTCAACAAGGTGATGACGAAGGAACGGACATTGTCGATGGAGGTCAACCGTCGACAAACGACGATCTCGAATTGCAAGTAGCAACCACCTCCGGCGAGGTATATATATACATTGAGCCTCTGGTGATACAAACTTACTGAAATTTGAATAAATATGTATTAACGCGCGCGACTCTCTTTCTTTTTTTAGCCCTCGGCCGGATCGTCGAAAAAATCGAGTACGACAAAGCGTGGCAAAACCAAGACGATGAAACAAGGAGAAACATATACCATCGATGTTGTCAGTGCAACCGGCAAGCCGCTGGAGCCCCAAAAGCACTCCACAAAGTTTATCAACCAATGCGGAGTCGTTGTTAGAGACAACGTCCCGATCACCGTCCAGGAATGGAATGAGCCAAAGAAGGCACGTCTTGGTTTCAGTTTTGTCGACAAGAGAATGAAAAAGGATTGCTGGAGAAAGCTTATGGAACATTTCATTCTACCTCCGGAATACAACAAAGTCGATGAATTCGGTAACGAGATTCCGGGTGGACGTGAGAGGAGGAGGCTAGTCAAAGAGTTCGCTCTTCAGAAGATGGCCGAAGCATTCCGGAACTTCAAGAAAATTTTATCCCATGACTATGTCAACCAGAACAAGACTCCGGATTTCAATGGACAATATGAGAAACTGAAAGATGATTGGCCAGAATTTGTGAGGCAAAAGAAATCGGAGCATTTCAAGGAAATATCGAAAAAATAAGGAAAATGCGGCTAAGAAAGAGTACAATCATATTATGGGGCTAGGAGGATACCGCCTTTCGGAGCCTAAGTGGGAGAAGATGGAGAAACGAAGCGCGAATCCCTCTAGGTACGGAGGGATGGGACCCAAGGGCCAAAAGCTGGTGGTACGGGCATGGGGGATCGCTAGACCCGGAGACGGGTGTGTGTTCACCGGAAGAAAGCGTTTAAACCCACCCAAGCCCTTATTGACGCAATGACCCTAGCTCAAGAGGGGAAGATCAGGTTCAACAGAGAGAACGACGCGCTGACACTTGCCCTCGGGAATCGTGAACACCCAGGACGTGTACGAGGCAAAGGCCCCATTCCGTGGAAAGTAGGGTTTTCCCAGGACAATGACCCGTACTGTTACAGAAGCCGTAAGAGAAAGACGGATCGGGATGCAGATCTTCTGGGGAAGTTGGCATCGGAACTCCATGAGGTGAAGCAGATTGTGAATGAACTACTAAAAGAAAGATCATCTGCAGGGCTGCATGAAGATCTCGGAAGCCAGCAGCGGAGAAGCAGCGTGGCTTCCACGGAAGCCCCGCCTGGTGCTAATGCACCCTTCACCTCGGCACCGGAGCCTCACTACCCCGTGGATGATGTAAAGGAGATGAAAGAATGTGATCTGCATTATCCAGTGGGGAACATTTCCACGAAGGTAGCTGGCAGTGCTTTACCCTGTACACCTGGAGCACTCCACCACAACAACCCCATTAAAGATGGCTATGCTCGTGTCACGGTGGAAGACATAGTCCAAGGGTTTGAGTACCTGGAGATTGACTATGCTACACCCGAAGGGGAGAGAAGACTTGGAGATCTCAAGCGCCAGTTCATTCTATGGAAAAAGAAGTACATAGTGTTTCCAGGCGAGGCGCCAAGGCTAACAAGTCCCCCTCCCGGTGGTGGTGGTGGCGGTGGCGGTGGTGGTGGTGGTTCACCTACACCTCCTTCACGTCAGCCGACGCCGCCCCCCAGTCCGCCTCCGGCGGGTACGCCCCCCCAATCCCGGCGAAGAAGCGAAGCAGTCCTGGACTATTAACCCGGACCCTTATGTACCTAAGACCACAAAGGTACCGGAGCCATCACTGAAGCCTCTCCTCCCAAGGCCTTGGGAACGTAGTGTCGAGGAAACGGACGCGGCCGCGGCTGCTCACCATGAGAAATGGAAGGCGGAAATGAAGGCGAAAAGAGAGCCTGAGCCCAAGCCAGTATTTTCTGAGAAGGAAAAAAAGTGGGCTAAGTCATTTTTGAGCACACCGTCCCAAGCCGAGAAGAATATGCCTGACGACTATGGACGTGAACTTCGTAGGCAAGCACTCATATTGAAGAAGAAGAAAGACTTGGCGGAGAAGGAGAAGAAAGCCTTGGAGGAGGAGAAAGAAGAAAGTAAAAAAGCGGGAAACAAGTTGCCCAGCTCGGGGAACAAAATAAACAATCGATCCCCCTGCTCATAGTGAAAGCCGCCGGTCCGGATGCTGAACTAATGGACCCCGCTATCATAGAAGCTGCGTCAGCACAGTGAATGACTGTAACGGGTGCCAGAGAAAAAGCGGCCGAGATCGGTATGACTCTTCGTGCAGTGTTAGGCCTTGAGGAGGCGCCAATGAGTGAGTTAGCAATTACATATGTGTCGAATGGGCCTCTCGTCGAGCCTGCGCAGGAAGAGGAACTACCAGCACAAATGCAAAATCTGCTACGTTGGTACAAGGGTTACATAAAAAATAACGCCGGCAAAGAATATATTTATGCGGAAGTTAGACATGAGCATCACTTCAAACATTACTATGTAACAGTTCATATGAGTGAATTGGTCCAGCTGTTCAATCTGCGCGAGCTTGACAAATCTATCATCAGTTGCTACATTCTGTAAGTGATTTATTTCTACCTCATCTTGTTCATTGCCTGCACTATATATATTGTCCTAACTATATTGTTGTGTACGCTATTATGCAGAATGAAGATTGGGGAATGCCAAAAAAGGAACATCCATGATGTTGGGTTCATTGACCCACATATCGTTAATGGATATGTGTTAGAAAGACACCCCGCGACGTGGAGCAAGACCTGTGGGATTTTCTTACAAAGCAACAACTCAAAAATCAAATTCTATTTCCTTACCATTTTGGGTGAGTGTTTCTGTCTTGAGCACATTCTCTTTTGTTTACTCCATGCATGGTATGTCTAATCGATGAGTTATGCATGATTGTGCATGTAATGTGTCCGCAGGTTCCACTGGATTCTGCTCATAATTGAATTTCACACCTCCAGAGTTCTCATCATGGACTCTCTGAATATGGATCCAAAGCTTTGGGTCTACATGAGAAATATGCTGCAAAAGTAATTATTTTCAATCATTTGCGCTCTATATCGATCGGCCTCTTTCGTTCATTTCCTAATATGAAATAACTAATAACTCCCTTGTTCATTTAATTTTCTTTGCCCTGTAGGGTTTGGAGACGGTTCTCAGATCAAACGGTCGATGAATTCAAAAAAGAGCTAGAATTTAGAATCTTACTGTCTAGAGATATTCAGCCACCGGGGACCAATCTATGTGGATACTATGTTTGTGAGTTCATCCGGAGATACATCTCTGAGCGGAGGCCGTTGGATAACAACGTCAAGAGGAATAACTTCCGGAAGACGCTTAGTCCAGAAGCTCGCTTCCGACCAATCCAAGAGGAATTTTTTGATGAGGGAAGTCCTCCATCCTAAAGGAGAACACTATTACGAGGACGTAGAACTTCTGATGTCGTAAATTGTGTATGGAAACTTGTTCGAAATTGTATATGGTCATCCGAGATTGAATATATATTGTATATTCCTCTTGAATTCTTCTTGGTTCTAATTTCAAACTTGTTTGAAATTGTACATTCATATGCATGTATATAGTAGCGTAGAATATGTGTACTGAAACTTCTTCAAAATTAAAATAAAACACAAAATAAAATATAAAAAAATAAAACAATACAAATTAAAAAGAAACCAGATTTGGGGGGGGGGCTAAAACCCTAAACCTGCGGAGGACCTTTAGTCGCGGTTGGCCCGTGGACGGCCTTTAGTCGCGGTTCGTAAGCAAGGGGGCTTAGTGGGATTAATCCACGCCAACCACGATAATCGCTTTTCTACCAGTGGCCACTTGGCTCACTACAAGAAGACCCTCCCGAGGATCTCCGTTCTAAGGTATGTTTTTACATGAATTTTGTTCTATGCATAAATAGATGGGCTGAGCAAGTTAGTGCCGTTGATTTACTGCTATCCGGATGACTAATGTTTTTTATTCCCATTCTTCTTTGTGTGTAGGTAATCTGGATCGTGCAAAGGGAGGTGGATCGAGATGGGCTTACATGGACCGTGCATCATATTATTGCATCCTGGTACAATCAAGTTGAAATGATCCCATATCTCTCTGACGCGTTTCCGCTTAATTTGCAAGTGTGTTCTGCGGCGTGGCGTCGGTGCAAGTCTTGTTGCTACTTGCGCGGCGAATAAAATGGTGGATATACCTGATCTGATCTCGATATGTATGTGTGTGTGTGTGTGCTGAGATTGGTGTGCGATCAAGCAGCACTGGATTGTACCGCTAGGTCTCTCTAGCTTGGTGTGGTGTAGTGTTCACGACCGATGAAGCTGGTTTTTTTTTTCAGATGGTGTACTACTTGTTTGTAATAAAAATAATGTTTGTGGCCGTGCGCATCATCAACCTAGTTGTGTGTGATTGTCTGGTAGATGAACCATGAATTGAGCTTAATTTGTGTTCGGTTGATGAAACAAGAACCTTGTGCACTCAACTGTTCTGAGGTTGAGTGGGTCGAAAATCTTGTGGTATATATTGCCATATCTACTACTCATCTCTACTAATAACTAGATTTTGGGGCGCGCCCAGGCGCGCGTTCCCTGGGTTTGTTTTAGTAAGAATTTTGTGAAAGCCATAACTGACACACCATGTACAACAATTGATAAAATTGTCGAAACAAAAAGGTAATAAGCAATATTATAGAAAATGCAAGAGTGCACATCAAAACATACAAACATCCAAGACGTGATAATTTGGAACAAATTTTCTTAGCTGAGAAGCACGAAGAACTACATCAGCAAAAAACACCAGCTCCGAAAGGAGAACGATGTTCACAAGGCACGGTGAGTTAATGGGTAGAATGGGACTGGCCACCAGTTTTTCCTCCCAGTTTTTCCTCCACAGCAACCCGAGTCATGTACCTCAGACTGGGCACATGCATTACTTCAAGCATTACTACCATGGTCAGAACCTCGACCAACTTCATGTGCATGGCTGGGGATATGTATGTGTGTGTGTGTGCTGAGTAGGAATGGTGTCATGGGAAAACGAAATAACAATGTGCACATGTTAGGTTCCCTTGTATTTCATTTTCCCAGCTTGTATTTCTACACATAAATAACAATGCCAAGTTAGGTTCCCTAATAAGGTATATCTGCAACAATGTTGTACCAGGAAACAAAGGCAAGCAAAAGACATAAAATACTCGAATCCATCAGATTAAATTGTAACATTAAGCAGAAAAGGCACTAAATGGACATCATGCTTTGTTGGCCCAGACCCAGTACTTTCGCCGCTCTGATACCAATTGTTGGGTTTGGTCCCAACACGCCGTGTGCTTTCCGGCGTGAGCGACGACGAACGACGATACCGGCAAGACGCACGCAGGTAGAAACCGCAAGTCGAGCTAACCAACCAAGCTGGCTGCTTGATCGATCGTGGATACACAGACATAGCTAGCTGAAACTAGATTGCTTTCCTATATTAGAGATGTAATACCGATACATATACGATATGGTGTAGTACATCAATCGTATACATATCCACCTTGTACAAGCCACGTGAGGGGCTTTTCCTCACCTATATTAACACGTAACCGGGGACCCCGAGAGGGTTACACCGTTCCACCCAAACACAACGACCTTCAACATGGTATCAGGCCTCCCTCTTCCACGACAATAGCCGCCGCCGCCCGTCGCCGTGGTCTTCTGCCATCGTCGCCGACCGGCCTCCTCCACAACCCCGACAACCTCAACCCTCCCAGGATCCCGATCTCCCCTCCCTACAACAATTCCCCAGCTTAGATTCCACAAACCACAACCCACAACCAAATCCTAGATCGATCTACAACCAAGACTTAGAAAGCCGATCTCCATAGCCTTCCGGTGATCAAGCTCCACAACCACGACCAAAACCCTACAACTACAACCTAGACACCTTAGCTTAGCCCAAAACCACGATTCCTACATCCCAAAATCCAATCTAAACAAACCCTAGCCGCCTCCTGCCGCGGTAGAAAAACACACAAAAATCCTGCCGCGACAGCCTGCCGTGACAGAAAAACAGGCCAAAATCCTGCCGCGACAGCCCGACAGATTCTGATGGCTTCTTCTTCAACGACTGCAGGGGGCACCTCGATTGGCGCCCCCTGCCACCAAGCTCACCAGGGAGAACTTTCTCTCATGGCAAGCCCAAGTGCTGCCCACCATCCGTGGGGCTCGTGTCATGCGTCTGCTTGAAGGTTCTGATCCAGCGCCGGCTGAGTTCATTGATGGTGAAGATGGTGAGAAGAAAAAAATTCAGGTTCCCAACCCTGCTTATGATGTCTGGATCATGCGAGATCAGCAAGTTGTGAGCTACATCGTGAATTATCTCTCTAAGGATATCCTCTCTCATGTCTATGGCCTTGTTCATGCTGCTGATGTCTGCCGTGCCATCCACGAGCTTTTCTCTTCGCAATCCAAGTCGCGGGTCTCCAACATCCGCGGTGCTCTCACCAACACCAAGAAACTTGACATGCCTGCCCAACAGTATATTACCAAGATGAAAGGTTTTGCTTCTAAACTTGCCACTGCAGGGAAGAAGATTGATGATGATGAACTGAAGGACTATATCATGAATGGTCTTGATGATTCTTACAATGGGTTTGTTGCTGCTCTCAAAGTTGTTCCCTCCACCACGCTCAATGATATGTGCTCTCAGCTGCTGTCCTATGAGAACCGTGATGCTATGCTCTCCAATGGTCAGGCTCCTGGCTCCTTCACCTCGTCGGTCAACGTGGTGGTGCGCCATCCGAACCCTTATTTTGGGGGAGGACATGCGCGCCCACCACCCCCTACGCCGTCCTATGGTCCGCAGCAGCCGGCCACGCACTATGCACCACCACCTCCATACAACCCACCGCCTCCATATGCACCACCGCCCCGACCATACATGTCCCCACCATATGCTACACCCTATACCTCGCAGCAATACCAGCCCCCATATAACCCATACCACAAATGCCATACCACCCTCCCACATATGCTCAGCCCCCACCACCACCGCCATACCGTCCTCCACGCCCCCAGCAGCAGCCGCCTCAGCAGGGGCCACGCCAGGACCAGCAGCAGCGCCCCCAGGGGCGCCCAAAGAAGAAGGGGAAACAGGGCCGTGTGGCCTCACCTTGGTAGGATGGGGTCTATTGTCAGATTTGCAAGAAGGAGGGAAACTCTGCAGGAGATTGCTGGTGGCGCTATGGTGATGATGATGATACACCACCAAAGGAGCATAAAGGTGCCTATGGAGTAGACACCAATTGGTATATTGATATAGGAGCCACAAATCACATCACAGGACAGCTCAACAAGCTCAATGTTCATGAGACTTATCAAGGCCGTGATCAAGTCCACAATGCTGGTGGACAAGGTATGAACATTGCTCATATTGGACATTCTTTTTTGCACACCCCAGATAGTTCCATACAGCTTCGTAATATTTTACATGTTCCTGATGCTTCCAAAAGTTTGCTTTCTACTCACCAGCTTACTCTAGATAATCATACCTTCATGGAAATTCACCTTTTTTTTCTTGATTAAGGATCAGGCAACGAAGCAAACCGTGTTTAAAGGTCCTTGTCATGGTGGCTTGTACCCTCTTGTTCCTGTCTCGGAGTCATCCAAGCATGCTCTCGCCACCATCAAGCCTTCATCCTCTACATGGCATCGTCGTCTAGGACACCCATCATCCTTTATAGTTCAGCAGATTCTTAGGAAGAATAATCTTCTATACTCCCCAGAAATAAATCCTTACATATGTGATCCATGCCAACAGGCCAAGAGTCATCAGCTACCCTATCCTATCTCCACTAGTGTTTCCACAGTGCCATTAGAACAAATATTTTCTGATGTATGGTGTCCAGCTCCTCTTTCTGTAGGCAAACATGCATATTATGTAAGCTTCATTGATGATTTTAGCAAATTTTCTTGTATATATTTGCTTAAGAAACGTTTTGAGGTGTTTCTTGATTTTCAACAATATGTTGAGCGTCAGTTTGGTAGAAAGATTCTTACTATGCAAACTGACTGGGGTGGTGAATATGAAAAATTAAATAGCTTTTTCCAACGTGTTGGCATTGTTCATAATGTTTCATGTCCACATGCTCATCAGCAAAATGGTTCAGCTGAGCGTAAACACAGACACATTGTTGAAGTTGGTCTTGCCTTACTTGCCAATGCTTCCATGCCTCTTAAATTTTGGGATGATGCCTTTATTACAGCCACCTTTCTCATAAATATGCTTCCTACCAAGGTTCTCAATTTTGTGACTCCCACAAAAAAACTTCTTCAAGTTAAACCCAATTATGAGCAACTTCGTGATTTTGGTTGTGCTTGCTGGCCCAACCTTTGCCCATACAACAAAAATGAACTTTCATTTCGTTCTAAGAAGTGTATTTTTCTTGGCTATAGTCCTAGACACAAAGGAGTAAAATGTCTAGATGTTGACACTGGTCGTGTTTATGTCTCTCGTGACGTTGTCTTTGATGAAAACATCTTTCCTTTTGCTTCCTTAAATCCAAATGATGGTCGTCGTCTTCGTGAAGAAATGCTTCTTCTTCCTTCCGATAATCCTTCCTCGGCATCGCATGATAGGGGTGTGCATACTAATGACCATTACTTGCAAATTGTTCCTCCTGTTATTTCTTCTCAGGTTGTTGCCGAGGAGACACCTGCTACTTCAGCTCCAGCATCTGGCCAAAATTCTGAAGAAAACAGTGCAAACAGCACATCAAATGATGAATCACAGCACCAGAAAAGGACAGAAGGGGACCGCAACGCTCCCGAGGTCGATTCTATGGCAGAATCGCCATTGGGATTGGCGCGGCCTAATAGCAGCAGCAGTGCAGGCGAATATCCAGCGCGCGCCCCATCGTCCCCTTCTCCAGCCGAATTGCCTTGTGCCACGTCGCACGCGGTCCCCGCCTCGGCCGCTGGCGCCCCGACATCACCCCGTCCGCGCGAGTGCGCGCGCGACACGTCTCCGCCCGTGACTGGGTCGTCGCAGCGTGGGACGCTGTCCCAGCAGCGGTCTCCGCCTCGGTCACCGCCCTCCACGTTGCTAGCCGATAGGCTCAATCATGAGCTCATGATGACACCGTTATGGGACAGCAGTTCTGATTCACCTGCAGCTCCCAGCACAGTTTTCGATGACGATTCGCCAACAAATTTGTCTGATTCCTCTCGATCTTATATGCCCTCACCTCCTTTGGCTCCTCCTGCTGTTGGAGTTTAGACTAGGCTACAAAAAGGTATTAGACACCCGAAAAAATATACTGATGGCACTGTACGCTATGCATTGCTGACATCTACAGGAGAACCCAAGAATCTTTCAGAGGCTTTGACAGATGAAAATTGGAAACAGGCTATGAAAGATGAGTATGATGCCCTTCTTGCCAACAACACCTGGCATCTTGTGCCTCCCAGTAAAAACATGAATGTCATTGGTTGCAAGTGGGTCTACCGTATAAAGAAAAATGCTGATGATACCATTGACAGGTATAAAGCACGACTTGTTGCTAAAGGGTTCAAGCAACGGTATGGTATAGATTATGAAGATACCTTCAGTCATGTTGTTAAAATTGCTTCTATCAGGCTTGTGCTTTCTATTTCTGTCTCTCGAGGTTGGAGCTTACGGCAGCTAGATATCAAGAACGCGTTCCTTCATGGTGTTCTGGAAGAGGAGGTTTACATGCAGCAACCACCTGGTTTTGAGTCTTCCGCTACTCCAAACTACATCTGTAAGCTTGACAGAGCTCTCTATGGTCTGAAGCAGGCTCCTCGAGCATGGTACTCTCGTCTCAGCACCAAGCTTCAAACACTTGGCTTCACACCTTCCAAGGCCGACACCTCTCTGTTTCTCTATGACAAGTCAGGTATCAAAGTGTACATCCTCATTTATGTTGATAACATCATAGTAACAAGTTCCTCAGATGAAGCTGTTACAGTCCTTCTTCAACATTTAAGTTCAGAATTTGCTCTTAAGGATATGGGAGATCTTCACTACTTTCTAGGTATTGAAGTTCATAAGCAGGCCGATGGTCTGCTCTTAAATAAGGAAAAATATGCAAATGATTTATTAGCCCGAGTTGGTATGAGCTCCTGCACATCTTGTCCGATGCCTCTTTCCACTTTAGAATCATTGGCTCTGACAGATGGCTCACCTCTTGGACCTGAAGATATGTCTCATTACAGAAGCATTGTAGGTGGTCTTCAGTATTTGACTATGACATGACCTGACCTTTCTTTCTCAGTTAATAAGGTATGTCAGTATCTTCATGCTCCCACAACAGCACATTGATCAGTTGTTAAAAGGATCCTCAGGTACATTCATGGTACGCGCACAGTTGGACTTACTTTTCAGAAGTCCTCCTCTACACTTCTTAGTGCTTTTTCAGATGCAGACTGGGCAGGTGATTTGGATGATAGATGCTCTACTGGTGGTTTTGCTATATTTTTTGGTCCCAATCTTATTTCTTGAAGTGCCAGCAAACAACCTACTGTGTCTCATTCTAACACAGAGACTGAAGACAAAGCTCTTGCAAATGCCACTATTAAACTTATTTGGGTTGAAGCTCTTGTTCGTGAACTTGATGTCACCCTCAAGGAGAAACCATGTCTATGGTGTGACAATCTTGGTGCCACCTACCTGTCTGCTAATCCAGTGTTTCATGCTCGCACTGAGCACATTGAGATTGACTTCTTTTATGTCAGAGAATGTGTTGCTAGTAAGCAACTTGATATCAGGTTCATATCCAGCAATGATCAGATCGCAGATGGTTTCACCAAGACATTATGTTCCAAGAAACTAGGTGAGTTTAAGCGTAATCTAAACCTCTCACAGGTCTAGATTAAGGGGGTATTAGAGATGTAATACCGATACGTATACGATACGGTGTAGTCCACCTTGTACAAGCCATGTGAGGGGCTTTTCCTCACATATATTAACACGTAACCGGGAACCCGGGAGGGTTACACCGTTCCACCCAAACACAACGACCTTCAACATCCTAGTCTTAGCTCCGTACGTACGTAGAACTTCTGACGATTTTCTGTCTCGCCGGAACGCACAGAAACACGATTTGATTGCTAGAGGCTTGTGTCGTCTTTCTTTCTCTTAATTTCTGGGTACAGATTACAAGGGGTAGTTACATATATATATGCTAAGCTAGACCTTGATGCAAACCGATTAGGAGTGCAACACTAATCCTACCCGGACACTCGTATACGATCCGTATACAACACCGCGCCAGACACACGTTGTGCTTAATCCTAACAATCACCCCCTAAGCACGACGTGCGTTTCACTTCGACCTGGGTCCCAAGTACGCCAGTTACTTCACGTAGGTGTTACCCTCGGTCACTAGTAGAAAACTAGCTATAGGTGGGAGGCCTTTCTGTGACGCACTGCATTCCCATGCGCCACAGAATAATTTTCTGTGCCGCACCTGACCACATGCGCCACTAAAACAGAGGATTTCGGTGGCGCACCCCTTTCGCATGCGTCACAGAAATAGGGTGGGCCCCATCCCCAGTCAGGCCTAATCATTGGTTTCACTATTTTTGTGGTGCACCAAACAACGTGTGCCACAGAATTACACATTTCTGTGGCGCACGTTGCTTGGTGCGCCACAGAAATAGGACCAATAATTGGTCCTTCGACGGCCGTATATCTCTCCTCCAGACAAAACTCGAATCAATGTTGCGGAATTATCTGGAAAGGAACTGCTAGATAAGGTCAGGCGTTTGACCCATTTTAGCCAGGAGGACTCGATTCCCCTGCCGGCCCTTCATGAACCTTACGATCTTAACCATCAACCATCTGAGGTGATCCTTTTAGTCCTTTTGCTGCTCATGCTAATGCTTGCGTCCGATATATTTTGCTTTATCTCATCGAGTCTTTGTTTATTCTGGCAGGTTCCCATAACTGCCGAATATTTTCCAGTTGTATCTGAAGATGAAGAGAATTCTGAAGAAGGTGATTCTACCGTCAATGTAGAACCTTGCGCAAATGTAGCTGAAGACAGTGAAGCTCTCAGAGGAGAGGATAATGATCTTGCCAACCCTGAAGCTTCTTCTACAGATCATAGAATCCTTGATGATGAACTAACCGATTCAGCGGAGTCGAATCATGACAATGATGCTGATCGTGCTCCCTTTGTTCATGCAGCTCCGGAGAAATCTATCGCCCAACTGCCAAAGGGGGCCTCTGGCGGTTTTGCTGACGAAGATGACTTGCTTCTTGATCTGTAAGTTTCTTCTGCTCCTCCCGAAGTCAATTTGTATTTTTCTTTTTATTTTAATGATTCATATGCTTGCAGTGATGAGGGCTTTATAGAACCTCCTTCGAAGAAGGCGAAGGCTAGCCCCAGCAAGCCAACTCCCGCAGCATCAGAAGCTTCGGTTCCACCAACAGATCCTTCGGCTCCTTCTTCTCTTGCGAAAGAGAAAGAAATTCCTTCGGCAGCTGCTGTTTCCCCCGCTTTTCGCGAGGAACCCGTAAGTACTTTAATTCTCGCTTTTCTTGATAATGGTTCCCTCTCTTCCAGCCCCAGAGTCTACATTTGACTACTTGTAACCGAATGTGGACTTGGAAGATGTTTCTTTCTAGATGTTGACGTAACACTGCTTGGCTTGTCTTTTCCTTGTAGAGCATTCAAACTGCCATAACCATCTTGAAGGATTTTGCTTCTCAATTTTCTTTACTCCAAGCCGATAATACTCGGCTTCAAGGAGATGTACTGTCGAAGTCTTCCAAGCTGGACCAAGCTGTGAAAATAGCTGCCACCGCCCGTCAGGATGCAGAATCTTTGAGGAAAGAGCTTGGTCAGCTGAAGAAGAAGCTGAAGGAGGAGGAAAAGGAGATGGCCGAAGCTCAAGCTCAAAAGAAGGAGAAGGAGGATCTTCTTCATAAATCAACCATGGCCTTGCTTGGTAACATTACTATTTTGTCTTCGAATTCCTTTTATTCAGTTTTATCGGCTTTTAACTTCTGCTCTTCCTTTCTACAAAAGCTGCCGATATCCCTTTTAATTATGTAGGCAAGCTCCCAGCTGATTCTTCTGTCGATGCCATTTCTTTGGCGATTGAGTCCAGCGACCTCATCTGAGCTCTTCTCCAGAAGAACAAGGCGGTCCTGTCGAGATTGCATGCCATGATCTTCCCAAAGGCAGATCAGCAGAAGACACTGGGGCAGCTGGTGGACATTTTCTCTGTCAACACCGAAGGCACCATCGAGGTATTGAAACGTACCTCGCGTACTTACGACGCTCTCCTTGCTTTCTAGCTTCTGATGGGGCACGGCTTCAAAGCCGAGATGGAGCTGCTGACGAAGGAACAGCCGAAGGGTCAAGATGGACTGGCTATCGACCTCAGCCCCTTCAAAGCATCAGCACGAAAATGCGCGCTACAGGTTCTTGAACTGGTGACAGCTAATAAACCAGCTGCCGGAGGAGCTGCCCCAAGCTTGTCGATGCAGACTCAACCTCCTTGAATTTTCTCTTGCTGAATTGTAATTTATCGTTTGCTTCAAACAATACCTTTTCTAAGGCTTTCCCTTTGTAATGAATTCAGAGCTAGCAATGTTGCCATTTTTCAACTACGATGTTCCTATTTCCGATTGCGTGCTCCCGATGGGAGTAAAATCTATTGACAGTGGATATATACCTTGACACACTCGATGGTGTACTTTTTGCAGGTGGTTCCTGTCCCTTCCTTTGTTGAAGGTTCTTCAGCTGGTGACTCTGAAAATGATCAGCTTCAACACATGAAGACCCGAATTTCTCAGATGGAGAGAGATATGCGTAATATTCATGCCATGGCAGCTATTATAAAGAAGAAGGGCGAACTAGCCATTGAAGCAGAGCGATACGCTCTAGGCGAGCTGCAGAAAGAAACAGAAAGTTTGAACTGTAAGTATTCGGTACTCCTTAGATTTCTTCGAGTGGTATGATAATTCTCCTTTTGCTTCTGATCTTTGTGCTATTGTTTTTTGTCAGTCATAGCTCTGAATTTATCTAAAGAAAATAAGCGAGTGCATGAACGCGTAGATGCTTTAACCAATCTTTCGCAATTTGAGGAAGTCTTCTGGACAAACAAGCCAAAAGCTGTTATTGTTGCCAAGTTTCAGGATCAGGTGCACCAAGTACATTGATTCTTTGATAAATGCTACAGAGGTCTGAGGATGATATGGAAAACCATGTTCCCCCTCAACTCCATTCCTCCAACATTGCTGACTTTGATGTCGAAGTTCAGTAATGATGAGAAGGTCCGCAAGCTAGTTCGTTTTCAACTTCTGGCGGGAGCTGAATCAGCTTTCGCCTTTCTGCTTTCCCAACATCCTTCACTGAATTTGGAAGCAATCGCACAGGCTGATGGCGATGTTGGCCAATACTTTCTTGATGTAAAAACCCCCGCCTCCATTGTTGTTGATAGGTTGATAAAAAGCACGGAGATAGATAGTGCAACAGAAATTCCGCATGAATAACATTGTAACTTTGTAATCTTATGCTTCTCACAATTTGCTACACCCAAATGTTCGGGTGTGTCGGGTACAAGTTTATTCACGTGTATGATGTAACTTGTATTCCCAATCTTAAAGAACTTTTGTAAGGACAAATGATTTGCTGGAGATGATATGTTTGCCACTTTTGGCAAAGTATCGATATTTTTGCAAGATTATCTTCAAGATGTCAAGATGATGTGTTCGTTGACTAAGCTGCAGATTTTGATGCGCTAGTCTTTTTTGGCATCGGTATTGTGATGCTTTTTTATGAAAGGTATCGGCAGCAAACTTTTTGAGTGATCAGCTCATGTTGCGGGCCCGAAGAACCCATAGTAATCGCAACTTTGCTACAGCCGATAATGTATGTTGTTGGCGATAGCCCCCGAGTAAATCGAGTAAACTATACTTGCCATTGACTCCGTTGCTCTTGAGTACCTCCTTTGTTTGATGTACCGGCATGGGCCTTCCATAAGTTTATTTATCCTGGCTTTGGTAGAAGATAATGTGTATTGTTTCTGTAAGACCCTTTGACTACCAACCTTAGCAGCACTCGCATGTTCCATGAGGCTTAGGTGGTAATTTTGGGTATAATTGACACAGGCGATTCCCGATCTTTTTTATCGGGTTCGCTTGCTGTGCTTTATATATTGAAGTCGACGCTCGCGGTATTGTGCGAGAAAGAGAGATTTCAAAACATTGTTCGAGTGTCCCGAAGCAATTAAATGACCGTATGAAGAGAACTTGAACCTTTATTAATAAGTCTATGACGATAATATAAGCTAATATTGCTATGGCTTAAGAAAGCCTTATTGAAGATAAAACTCTATGAAGATAAAGATGTATGCCACCGCTCGTCTTCTTATGTAAGAGGAGGGTCCTTCTTCTCTTGATCCACGCCTGCCAAGGTGCCGATAGCCCCTGAAGTGCCGATGATTTCTGGGATAGTGCCGATAGTTTCCGTAGGAACACTGGCAATTACTGCCGAACAATTAACACCTACCTCTGAGGCTTTATCCCCTGCTGCCGTGGTTTTGGTAGTCGCCACTACAGAATCATCCGATTGTTTCTTCGTCTTCTTGCCGCCGTCGACCCCCTTAAGCTTGGAGTCTTGAGGAGTCAACTGTTTAGAAGGGAAGTCGATAGTTTTAACTTCCTGCTTTACCCCAAACTTAGCGGCGATCTTCTGGAACTCTCGATCACAATTATCTGAACGAGAGAAACTTCCATGAACCGTAATATTGGTCCCATTGTTGCCCAGCATCTTGAGCTTCAAGTACGCATAGTGTGGTACAGCCATGAACTTAGCGTAAGCTGGTCTTCCAAGGATAGCGTGGTACTATGATTCCCAATTCACTACCTCAAACTCAAGTGTTTCCCTCCTGAAATTGTCGGGTTTCCCGAAGACTACATTCAGTGGAATTCTGCCAAGAGGATATGCTGGCAAGGTTGGAACAATGCCATGGAAACATGTGTCGGACTCTTGCAACATATCGGATGTGATGCCCGTATTCTTGACTGTGCTTGCAAATATCAAATTCAGTCCGCCTCCGCCATCCATGAATACTTTACTCATGCTAAATCCTCCGATCTGCGCCTCGATCACCAAAGCTGAATGACCTGGCCTTGGGACGGACATCGGATGGTCGGCCCTGCTGAACAAGATGCTTTGTGAAGACCAATCGATGTATTCTGGGACGTTAGCTATAGTGCTCTCCACAAGATTTATTTCTTGCATGAGCTTCTTCATTTCCCTCCTAGAGACGCCGGTTTTATGGATCATGCTCATCTGCCCTCGGGGTGGAGGAAAAGCTTCATTAGAGGCACGATTTTGGACTAGCTGATTTTTGATGCTGAGGTGGTGGTGGCGGGTTCGGGTGATGTGCCTGCCCCTTCCCTGATTCGTAGAACTTCTGAATATCAAGGAACTGTCGACAGTCCCTGAGAAGATGGCTTGATTTTTTGGTGTTATCATTCGGGTCAAAATATGAGTGTATGTAACAAGTAGCGTTCAGCTGTTCGGCGAACGGTAGCTCTGGGACCCGAGGCGGTCGTTCCCTGTAGTTGCCATGATTTCCTCCAGAACCACTGCGGTTTCCGTCGTGACGATCGTCGCGCTTGTCCCCGCGCTGATCATCGTACCGATCATCGCATCGATCGGAGTACCCCGCAGCTACAATATTGGTGTCATCATATCCACGGTCTCTCCTCGTTTTCCGACGATCACGCCGATGGCCTGAATCATGTTTATGGTCGTCGTCTTCATCGTCACTTCGTGGTCGCGGCTTCCTTACATGGTCTTCGCCATCAGCCCAGCTGTTGGCGATCTCCATGAGTTTTGTAATGGTCTTCGGCTTTTTCCGCCCAAGTTCTTCGATATAGGATTCTCGTCGGATGCCGTCGCTGAAAGCGTCAATAGCTCTGTCGACAGAAACGTCTTCGGAGGCGTTCAGGAGCTTAGTGAAGCGCCCAATGTATGCGCGAACTGATTCCGTTGGTTTCTGGCGACACTGTCGTAATTCTTCGATTCCGACGGGTCTTTTGTATGTGGCCTGGAAGTTCTTGACGAAGGCGTCGACTAGGTCATCCCAGGATCTGACGGACCCCTTCGGCAGTCCCCTTAACCAAGCCCGTGCTGAATCCTTTAGGTAAAGCTGCAAGCATTCCATGGCTGCTACTTGATTTCCCTTGTGCAAGATCACCGTTTGCAGGTAATCGTCTATCCAAGACCTCGGCTCCTGCTGACCATCGTATTTGGTAACGTCGGTGGGCGTAGGCTTAAATCTTTTTGGTGGCATCATTTCCCGAATCCTTTTGCTTAGGCAATCGGCACCTCGTAGTTCACCATCATATTCCTGGGTTTCTTTGGAGTCCTCGCTATCATAGCCTTCTCTTGTGGCCCGCCGATGGCGAGCTTTGTCGATCTTGTTCTGTGTGATATCGTCACGGGCATCCTTTGAATGGCGCTTGGACCCGCTGCCCTGATGTGTACTCTTCTCCTTCCTAGGTGCGAGCTTATCTCCAAGTATCGCAAGGCTCTCTAGAGCGCCTCGGTCAGCTTGCACCATCGGATCATTGGGCGCCGGCGGATGATTGATCAAATAAGCCGCGAGGTTTGCGGTTGCCCCTTCGGCAGTCTTTGGCCTTATCATGCCCGCAGTATCCATGGTCATGAAAGAATTGGAAAGGTTCCAAGTTATCTCCCTCGCGTTGTCTTCCGAAAGGCGAGGAATTCGCGGCCGAAACCTACCTTGGTTGCTTCGAGATGCGCTTCCATGCGAGGGTTGCCCCCTTCGCCGTTCACTTTATTGGTCGGCTGCCTGTCGACGCCGATCGAGGTTCGTTTGCTCCTTGGCTAACCGATCCTGATTTTTATCTAGAATAGCGTGATACGCATTGAGGGTTCCTGCCGATGCTCCAATGGGAATTGGAGTGCGATTGGCTATAACTTCACGAGCAATCTCCCATTCTTCTCTGGTGATGGTGTAATCACTGTTATCATTGCTAGCGCTAGCTTCCACGTTGCGACATCTGCCCAGATTAGCGCGTGGACTGCGCTCGGCCTCCGAGATTTATTCTCCTGTAATGGGATTGATGATAGCATAGACCTGATGATGAATCGCCCCCCAGGTGACTGCCCTGGGGGAGCTGCCGATACTTTCTTCATCTGAGGAACACCCAGCACTGCAAACGAAAGGTGTATCTTCCGATCCCAGCCCGTGCCTGGTGTCGCAGTTGAGGCAATAGTATGAAGCTAGATCCGATGATCCTGAGTCGTCGGATCTGACGGACATGGATGACGCGGAACGGAACGTTGATGTCGATGGTGAAGATAGATCGACTGTGATCGGGGGCAAAGCGGATGATGCTGCAGCCGATGAAGTCGCAGCCCTTGATGTTTTTGGGACGACCGGATCAAGCAGCCGAAGGATTCCTTCGGTGTTGACGCGGTAGTGCACGCTCCTGAACGCCATCTCCAGCCCATCACGTAGACCCAAGAAGGTTGAACGCGATGAGTTAGAGTGCGGAGTAAACTCGAAGCACCCGAAACGAATCGAGTTCCCCGAGTTTGGTGATGAAGGAGTCGATGACGATGCCGGCGATGCCGTCCTTGAGGTAGCCGGTAAGATCGGAACAGCCGATGAAGTGCCTTGTACCAGCAGATTTCCCACAGACGGCGCCAATTGTCGGGGGTGCTCCCCGGCAATGCCCACCATGAGGGGCTTAGGGTTGACGGAATCCTGCAGGCTAGCAAGAGACATCGGTAACCAAACAAACAGGGAGAGAGATTTACCCAGGTTCGGGGCCCTCGATGAGGTGAAACCCTTACGTCATGCTTGTCTCATCTTGATTATCGAAAGTATATCGAGTTACAATGGGGTAGCCGATAGGCTATGGTGGTGGACTCGCTAAGAGGCAAGGGTTCTAAGCTCTAGATCTGATCTTGTGGTGATTCTACGTGTGTAAGTTGTTTTTCGACAGACCCTCTCCTGGCCCTTATATAGTAGGTCAGGTCCCGAGAGTTCTGTCCGGATTCGACTGAGTTACAAAGAGATCTATTCTAATATTTCCTTGTATAGCGCTTCTTGCCTTGTTCGTCAAGAATCCTTCTTCGAGTAAGTCTCCTTCTTTGGAACCGACATATAGGCCCACCTCGGATGTTGAACAATCTTCATGGGCCCCCAGTTGGGCCGGAGGAGGCAGTCTAATGTTGGTTACCCGAAGGGTAATGCCCACATCAAAAAGCATAAGCTTGGGGATGCCCATGCAACCCCAAGAAGAGGATAAAGAAAAACAAGTGGAGGAAGAATGGAGTAGCTACCCCTCTCCAACTCTCAACAATGGTAACACACAAATTCCTATGAACACCCCTTCTTATAATATTGATGATGATCCTCTATGTGGAATAAGTTTGTCTAATTTATGGGAGGATCATGATGATGTAAAAGAAATAGATGATACCATAAGCTCATTAGATGATTTTTCTTTATGTGGTGATTCTATTCACAACTATATTGTTGAGTCTACCTTTTATGCTTGCAAATATTATGAAAGAGGAAGAGTCAAAATCCCTCTTTATGTTTCCATGTTATTTAAAATGCAATCTACGGGGCATTATATGCATTGGCTACCATTAAGTTGCTTTTATTTATTCATATATAAAATGCCAAATGCATAGGAAGAGAGTTAGACTTAAAAGTTAATGGTTTCAAATCTTGTGGTGTGCTCCATATGATTTCAAATAAATTTTAATTTGAACACACCTTTATGTCCTTATTAAATTGTACAATAACTTTACTTATTATTACATAGAAATTAGTTTATAAGTCTTAATAAAAATAAAATAAGCTATGGAGAGTAAATGAGAAAGATGAGCAATGGAGAAGTTCGGGTCGACCTTGAGCATGTGTTATTCATGCCAATGGAACCATTGCAAAGTCTATATCATTAAAACTCCCACTACAAAACAAAAAGAGTGTTTCATCAATACATGTGCATAGTTTCATCAATACTTGGGGAAGTGATATTAGATGTTTATGTATGCTTGGGGAAGTGATATTAGATGTCTATTAGATGGGAATTGATGAAAAAAAAGTATGACACATTTGCTATATTTATGTATGCACTTTAACCATAGCAAATACTTTTCATAGTTTCATCAATACTTGGGGAAGTGATATTAGATGTTTACTATATTTGTGTTCTCCTCGCCATATTGGATGCAAATGAGATATTTTTAAGGAACATTACTTATACTTGATTGAGAGATAGTAGCTTTGAATAAAAGTCGATGCATCCCATTATGCTTGTTATTGTGGACTTGGCACATGTTCAATGATAAATAATTATATCAAAGAATGGGCTAAAACTAAGAAGTGCCCGAGGAATAAATATATTCCTATGTTGAAGGTTGATGTTTGTGTGACGGTCTAGTCTTTTAAATGGTGACCCTCATCGTTGAAGCATATGTAAGTCAGTTGATAGTATCTTTAGTTGACCAACCAACCTCTTGCTAGCCTTTGACCCAATGAGCCACCACTTAGAAAGAAAAGAAAAAAAAAAGAGAAAGAGAAAAGAAAGGAAAAAGGAAAAGAAAGAAAAGGAAGAAAAGAAAAAAAAGAGAAAGAGAAAAGAGAAGAAGAGAATGAACCCAATGAGTCGGTGCCCAAAGGCAAATCGAAGGGGAAGTACCCCAGACACTCATATAGGGTGTTAAAGCTAAGAAGCAAACACCTATCCCATTTCCACTCTATCCTTTTGTCAACTAAAGATACTAGCTACTTACTCATGTATGAGTCTTCTATGAGTGTTTGAATGTTAAAGGACTGGAAGGATACGACATTCCTCCCATTATTTGGTTTGCAATGCAAGCATGATGAATTACTAGTCAACAATTGAAGGAATCAAAGGTCCCAAAAACTTTACTCATGATTCAATCAAATACGATGTGAGAACTATATTTGTTGCTACTATCAATTAATCCTATCCAATCAGTGTTGCCATATATTATGTCTTTTACACCATGCATAGATAGCAGCACACCAACATAGTAGATCTTTATTAGCACTTTGATATTCATTAATTAAGCTATGTTTCAAATACTTGCCGTGTTAAATTGGTATGCATGCATAGAGCAAAGTTCTTATCAAAGTCTTCTAGAAGCAATTGAATAAGCTCCAAAGTCCATGTTAGCTTTATCACCTTTATGCTCGAGGACGAGCATAGGTTAAGCTTGGGATGTTGGTGCACCTAAAATGCATACATGGACTTTGCAGTTTATTGTACTGAAATACTTATTATATTGCAACTTTATTATATTCATTGGGACTAACCAATTAATATTTGCAAAAGTGCACAAGTTCTTGTTTTAAATTTTTGTGTGTAGGAAATAGGCACATATGGAAGGAAACCGGTCATTATGGTGAAATCCGGAGTTCCCTGAAATCTGTCCCTGCAGGATACTTTTTAAAGATCATCCAAAATAGACCCGAAGATGGCCTCAAACGGAAAACATGCAAGAGATAGAAGTTGTGGAGAATTTTCCAAAGTTTAATTTGCCATAAAGAACGCCCAAAGGGAGTTCGTATGCGAAATCGGCGTCCGTTTTACTGAAGGGTACAGCGGCAGTTTGGGAAACCCGAAAATTGGTGACGTGACTAACACAAACTCTTGCCATATTTGATGGATTCGGCCAAACCACGATTTTATGGACTCATAAAGTACAAAGGGGAGTCCTAGGAAGGTTCTAGACATGGCCAAGAGCCCTTGGATCAAAAGGGTATCCATCCCATGGCCAAAATTGCATCTCCACCTCTATATATTGAGGGGAAATCCTTGTTTTGGAGGCATCCATCCATTGTGACGAAAATCTGCCTCCTCTGCCAAGGAGGGGGAAAACCTCCTCCACACCAGCACCAAGTCCAAGTAAGAAGAAGGGGCAAAGGGCCGCTGCCCCCAAAGGCAGCCGCCGCCCTCCAGGAGCCGGCGCCACCACTACTAGGAAAAGGCTTATAGCCGCACTTCTTACCGCCGGCAAGTCCAATTTAAAGATGCCGGCGGTAAGTTACCACCGGCGAGTTGAAATGGGGTTGCCAGGGGTAGTGCCGTTACCGCTGGCGAATTGGAGTTGGAAATGCTGGCGGTAAGGTGGACCGAGAGCACCAGGATGGACCTTGCTTTACCGCCGGCGAGTTTGTCTCAAAATGCCAGAGGTAAGTTTACTACCGCTGGCGAAACTGATTTGGACACACCGAAGGTAAAGTATGCTGGTATGGGCCGCGAGTCCGTGGATGGTCCGCCCATTATGCCCGGCGAATTTAAGCCTTGTTCGCCGGGGGTGTAGTGCACTAGCCCAGCAAGCCTTCTCCTTATCCCTTAACTCGTTCCTGCTCTTTCCCCACCACTCGTTCTCTCCTTATCCTTCTCCGAGATCCGCCGGCGGCCACCCGACGACACCCCTTTCCCCTCCCCTTTCCGTATCTCCCCGCCAGGGCAGTCACAGAGGCGGCGGCGGTCGGGCGTTTGCCGGCGCACGCGTGCGTGCACGTCGCGCGCAGATCCGTCGATCTCGCGTGCCTGTGTCACGCGCGTGGCCGAGGGCGGCTGCCGCTGCACGCCGGCGAGCCGGCCACCAGGACGCGCCGGTGACGACGCAGGCCATGGAGGGCTTTGGCTGCCGTCGTCCTCCACGCGCAGGCGCAGCTCGCGCCACGGGGAGACCTCCTTCCCGGCGTCCTCCACGAGGCGATTCTGCCGCAGCAGTACTCCGACGTGATGCGTCCCGGCGGTCTCTTCCCACGACCTCGCTGGGAACAAGTCCGCCCCCGTGTGGCCGGTGAGGCGCCTCCCCTCTTCCCTCTCCCTCCCTCCCTCTCTCTCTGTCTCTCTCTAGTCCCTAGAGCGAACCAGTAAATACTGTTTTTGCTGATCTCGATTTGATTGGAGCTCGGTTCTGATTTGGGAATTGCAGTCCGTGTGCGCGCCAGGAACTCAATATCAGTGCGTAGATAATTTTTAGATCAGAATTAGGGAGCGTTTGGTTGTCCATGTATGTGATACGTAAATTACCTAGATTGATGCCTGTTAGTTCAGTTCAAAGAAAATACATTTAGACGGTTTGATATCAACACACTTATGTGCTGTCAGTGAGTTACCCAGGAGGACTAGTTTCTCCATAGATTATACTAGCACAAGCTCTTGCGGTTAATTTACTCGAGGAGCCAATCTTGCTGAAAAAATGCTAGTATCTTCTTGCTGCAAAAACCTGGTTATCGTGCTGTGCAAGCACTATACCTGTTTCTGTTCAATTCACCTATTATTAACACATTTTCTTGCCATCATATTTATTGTCATTCTGAACTTGAATTTGAGGTGGACAGTGAAATTGCGGTGAATTTTCTTTCAGATCTGAGCCCGCAATAATTGACACTGCTATTCCCAAATCTGAAACTAGCTACACTAGCAGTACTGCAGTCTAGCAAAAATGAGATATCAATGGATTAAAAAGCACTCCTAATGAGTACTTTTTTGTGTAAGATAATTTAGGACTAGACGTTGTCTTGATTTAATCTTTAGAAATAAGTAGCATTTCTCAATTACAAATTAATCAGCTATGGAGTACTTGAAAAATGCAGCCTCCAATAGATTAGGTAGCTGGTCGTAATTGAAGAACAAAAGCAAGGCTTGCTGTTATCTTATTGTCAGATGTTGACCAAGTGATTTTTGTCCAATCTTTCTGATATGTACTGTACTCCATTCCAGCAGAGTTGTAATATGCTCGTGAATTCTGCTATTTGTAATAGGAGGCCAATGTATACCCCTGCAACCGATGGCTTGCTAAGTTTTGGGCAGTTGCCGCCAATGCATCCTTATAATTTCCGATCTCCGCCAATGCACCATCTTGAAGGACACCCCACCATCTTGAAGAACACCCAAATATGGAGAATTTGCACTTTGTTGGTGCTTCTCCACATGTTTAATTTATATGTTTATCCATGATTTGATTGAGCATATTTGGAAAAATATAGGCCACTATAGATCATTTTCATGTGTTTATCCATGTAATGCTAAATATTATTTATATATTTTAATAACATTATATTTGCAGGGCTAGAGGAGAAGAGCAGAAGCAGAGATCTAGGCCGTGCCATGCGGGAGAAGAGGAGAATCACAACGAGATGCTGGACCTGCCGGCTAGGTGCCGTGCCGTAGGTGTTGGCTAGGTGCTGGGCCGGAGGTGCCATGCTGGAGGTGCCCACTAGTAGGCGATGTCGTTGGCGAGCTGAGACGGGCAACGTCTTCGGCGAGCTGAGACGGAGCTAGCGACGAGAAGGCGACGTCGCCGGCAAGCTGAGAAGGATGACGTCATGGGAGTCTTTGTGTTTTCTAAACATACTGTTGGTCTGTGCGTTATAATGCGTTGTAGTATAGTACCTGTTCTGTTAGTTCTGTTAAAATAAAAAGACAACACGTTGAATGTGTGGACGTGCTGTTTTTTTTTAATCCTATTCAAACTTAGCGCTGGCGAATTGGCCTGTTCGCCGGGGGTAGTTTAAAGTAGTGCTAGCGAATAGGCCTGTGCCAGGGGTAACAAATACCGCCGGCGAATACACGAAAACGCCGGGGATAATGTCATGTTACCGCTGGCGAAACGGAAGGCGCCGGCGGTAACCTCTTACCACCGGCGAGGTGATCGCCGGCGAACACGAAAACGCCGGCGGTAGCCCAATTCTGTGCGCCGGCGGTAAGCAAAATCTTAGTAGTGACCGCCTCCCGTGGCCACCGCCACGGGGATCTTGATCGCCATCTCCTCCACAGGCTGCACCTCTTCATCAAATTCTACATCAACATCTTCATCAACCCTTTGTAATCTCTTGGCAAACATGATGTGTATTGCAATCTATCAATTTCCCATGGTATTTTGCGTCTCCATGTCTTTGTTTGAGTAGTGACTTGTTCATGGCAATTGTGAGATAGTTTGTGATGGTTGCATACAGGTATATGTTATCTTCTATGATGAACTTGCTGTACAAACATATGAGTGCACACATATGTTGGGGGATGCACAAGGTTGTCAGCGTTGCATGATGGTAGGAGGACGGATAGCTGAAGCTTGACAGAACCATGTCCCAATTCTTAGATTCATGTTGTATTAATTCATGGTTAATAAACGGGGGGTATAACTATGGGGACCTTTAAACTTACAACGGTGGTTGGACTTTATGTCTTAATAATTCCCTTGTTTGTTCTTAATTGGCCTTGGGATCAATCACTAGGGGTGTATTTGCTTATGTATATGGCTGCACCTATTTATGGCTCCTCCTTAGAAGAAACCATAAAAAGACTATTTTTGTGCTTCACTAATTATGACAACCACACAAATGAAGTAGAAATTTGCTAGAACACTTACTCCCTTGAGTTACTCCACTTCACTACACTTCATCTCACTTTACTTTACTGCACTTTACTTTTCTTGCATTAGTTTTACTCATTGCATTTTAATTTCAGCACATATAGTTTTATAGTATAAACCTCTTCACACATACACACACACACACTATATCTCCTAACTTTGCATAGAAGGCCATATAAGTGGGTTATAGGGCTTTAGAGAATAGATAGTTTACCTTCAGCTCCACGTGATTTCGACAATCAAATACTTATCGAATTGTATTGTGGTGATCCCCTGCACTTGGGGTTTATCAAGATACTTTTCTGGCACCGTTGCCGGGAAGCGTAGCGCTAGACTTCTATTCTTGCTTGCATTGCTAGTTTAATATCAATAACTTGCATATAAAATTAAAACCATAAAAAATTGATAATGAAAGATGCCATGGAGAATTCTCGTGAGTCTCGCAAATATCTGAAGGATTTGCTTGATAACTATGTTAGAAGCTTGAATATTCCCTTGCCTACTAATATTTTGAATGCAAGAAATCATTTTGAGAGTGCCAAAGAAGAACAAGATAAGGAGGATGACAAAAGCATAAGCTTGGGGATGCCCATGCAACCCCAAGAAGAGGATAAAGAAAAACAAGTGGAGAAAGAATGGAGTAGCTACCCCTCTCCAACTCCCAACAATGGTAACACACAAATTCCTATGAACACTCCTTATAATATTTATGATGATCCTCTATGTGAAATAAGTTTGTCTAATTTACGGGAGGATCATGATGATGTAAAAGAAATAGATGACACCATAAGCTCATTCGATGATTTTTCTTTATGTGATGATTCTATTCACAACTATATTGTTGAGTCTACCTTTGATGCTTGAAAATATTATGAAAGAGGAAGAGATAAAATCTCTCTTTATGTTTCCATGTTATTTAAAATGCAAGATACTGGTCATTATATGCATTGTCTACCATTAAGTTGCTTTTATTTATTCATATATAAAATGCCAATGCATAGGAAGAGAGTTAGACTTAAAAGTTAATGGTTTCAAATCTTGTGGTGTGCTCCATATGCTTTCAAATAAATTTTAATTTGAGCACACCTTTATGTCCTTATTAAATTGTACAATAACTTTACTTATTATTACATAAAAATTAGTTTATAATTCTTAATAAAAATAAAATAAGCTATGGAGAGTAAATGAGAAAGATGAGCAATGGAGAGGTTCGGGTCGACCTTGAGCATGTGTTGTTCATGCCAATGGAACCATTGCAAAGTCTATATCATTAAAACACTTCCTACAAAACAAAAAAGAGTGTTTCCCTGTTATATATGTTTAGTTCTTAAATAAAATGGTTTCCCAATAATTACTTTAGTTTCCATCTTGGTAGAAATTATCATATCATTTGTTTGGAGAACTAACCATTTTGTAGGCATTGGAGTATCATGGAGATGAAAATATTTCTTTGTTTGAGATGAGTAACATGATATGATGAGGAATAAGTAGAGGAACAGAAGTAGCAAGGCCACAAGCTTGGGGATGCCCATGCATCCCCCTCTTCTTTCAAATATCTCAAGTAAATCATTTCAAACTCATGTTCTAGTTTTATCTTCATGATCCCTTTTGATTGTTTGCGGGGAACATGTTTTTATTTACCGTTGATTATTTTTAATTTTTCCTATGCATGCTTGATGTTTAAAGATAGTTTCTTTTTAGTTTAGTCTCTGGTTTTTAAATAAAGTACCAAGTTTTTACCCATCTGAATGATAAAAGTTGCAAAACAAATATGGAGTTGCTGATTCCTGCGCTACACTTTTTAGTTCACGATTTTTATGATTTTTTTTGGTAAATCCTAAAATATTGATAAATTCACAGTAGCTGCAACTTTGCATCCTCTATATTCACAAAAAATGGATAAAATTTCTGACATGTCTAAGTGGTCAAAACAAATTCAGTTTTGCTGCAGCTAAAAATCTGGACAGATTCTGTCTCTTAATGTTAGAATCATTCTTTTAAGTATCAAAATGATTTTTTCTTGAAACTTTTGATATACTAGAATGAGTAGGACATTTTGTGCTCTCTGTTTCATTAAGCAATAATTTTATTTATGAATAAAATATCAGCAAGCATATTGTCCTTGTACCACTAATGTCACCCCATAGAAAAGAATGGGAAGAAAGTTTTGTGTTGAAGTTTTTCACAGAAAATGGAGGAACACCACACCAAGAGCAATCCAAGAATGGTGAATACAATAATCTTGGGGATGCACAAGGCACCCCACTGGACATATATCAAAACTCTAAGTTTGCACACATCAAAACTTTGTTTTTTGAGCAACATAGCATTCTCGCAAAACCTTGGAGCGTCCTTTATTAGTTTTATGTCTAGTTTTGCTTTGAAATAAATATTATCATCATGAAAAATGCCTCGAATGATTATGAAAGAGATACGAAGTAAATTATCCTATTCTTAAATTTTTTAATGAAAATAATTTGTATGCTTATGTGGGAATTGATGAAAAAAAACTATGACACCTTTGCTATATTTATGTATGCACTTTAACTATAGAAAATACTTGTGCATAGTTTCATCAATACTTGGGGAAGTGATATTAGATGTTTACTATCTTTGTATTCTCCTCGCTATATTTGATGCAAATGAGATATTATTAAGGAACATTACTTATACTTGATTGAGAGATAGTAACTTTGAATAAAAGTCTATGCATCCCATTATGCTTGTTATTGCGGACTTGGCACATGTTCAATGATAAATAATTATATCAAAGAATGGGATAAAACTAAGAAGTGCCCGAGGAATAAATATATTCCTATGTGTCTTTAAAATATGAAGGTTGATGTTTGTGTGACGGTCTAGTCTTCTAAATGGTGACCCTCATCGTTGAAGCATATATAAGTCAGTTGATAGTATTTTTAGTTGACCAACCAACCTCTTGCAAGACTTTGACCCAATGAGCCACCACTTAGAAAGAAAATAAAAAAGAGAACGAGAAAAGAAAGAAAAAAAGGAAAAAAAGAAAAAAAAAGAGAAAAGAGAAGAAGAGAATGAACCCAATGAGTCGGTGGCCAAAGGCAAATCGAAGGGGAAGTACCCCAACCACTCATATAAGGTGTTAAAGCTAAGAAGCAAACACCTATCCCATTTCCACTCTATCCTTTTGTCAACTAAAGATACTAGCTACTTACTCATGTATGAGTCTTCTATGAGAGTTTGAATGTTAAAGGACTGAAAGGATACGGCATTCCTCCCATTATTTGGTTTGCAATGCAAGCATGACGAATTACTAGTCAACAATTTAAGGAATCAAAGGTCTCAAAAACCTTACTCATGATTCAATCAAATGTGATGTGAGAACTCTATTTGTTGCTACTATCAATTAATCCTGTCCAAGTAGTGTTGCCATATATTATCTCTTTTACACCATGCATAGATAGCAGCACACCAACATAGTAGATCTTTATTAGCACTTTGATATTCATTAATTAAGCTATGTTTCAAATACTTGCCATGTTAAATTGTTATGCATGCATAGAGTAAAGTTCTTATCAAAGTCTTCTAGAAGCAATTGAATAAACCCCAAAGTCCATGTTAGCTTTATCACCTTTATGCTCGAGGATGAGCATAGGTTAAGCTTGGGATGTTGATGCACGTAACATGCATACATGAACTTTGTAGTTTATTGTACTGAAATCCTTATTATATTGAAACTTTATTATATTTATTGGGAATAACCTATTAATATTTCCAAAGTGCACAAGTTCTTGTTTTAAATTTTGTTTTGTTCTAAATAGGCAAATATGGAAGGAAACCGGTATTACTGTGAAATCTGGAGTTTCCTATAATCTGTCCCTGCAGGATACTTTTGAAAGATCGTCCAAAACAGACCGGAAGATGGCCTCAAACGGAAAAAGTGCAAAAGATAGAAGTTGTGTAGAATTTTTAGAAGTTTAATTTGACGTAAAAACGCCCCTAACGGAGTTCGTATGCGAAATCGGCGCCCGTTTTACCGAAGGGTACAGAGGTAGTTTCGAAAACCCGAAAATTGGTGATGTGGTTGACACAAACTCTTGCCATATTTGACGGATTCAGCCAAGCCACAACTTTATGGACTCATAAAGTACAGAGGGGAGTCCTAGGAAGGTTCTGGAGGTGCCCAAGAGCCCTTGTATCAAAGGGGCATTCATCCCATGGCCAAAATTGCATCTCCTCCTCTATATATTGAGGGGAAATCCTTGTTTTGTAGGCATCCATCCATTGTGATGAAAATCCTCCTCCTTGGCAGCCATCAAGGAGGGGGAAAACCTCCTCCACACCAGCACCAAGTCCAAACAGAAGAAGGGGCAAGGGGCCGCTGCCCCCAAGGGCAGCCGCCGCCGAGGTGCCGCCGCCTCCCGTGGCCACCGCCACGGGGATCTTCATCGCCATCTCCTCCACGGGCTGCACCTCTTCATCAACTTCTACATCAACATCTTCATCTACCCTTTGTAATCTCTTGGCGAACATGATGTGTATTGCAATCTATCAATTTCCCATGGTATTTTGTGTCTCCATGTCTTTGTTTGAGTACTGACTTGTTCATGGCAATCTTATATTTACTAATTGGAGGTACCAAACGAGACACCACGTTAATCCACATCATCAGAATAATTAAGACAATTAGATCTAAAATATATGGCTAGGATTAACTAAAAAAGTGCTTATTATAATGTAACGTAAAAAGTCATCTTGACACGGTAGGTAGTCACGTAGGCACGAGTCATGACATAGTTCGTGTCATGTATCGTTGCTTTAATTAATGCAAGGCTCAAACAAATGGAGATATATCGAGTCCTACATATACACGTCTCTCTCACGATATGTATGCCCGGCCGGAATCATCCTTTTGTTTTGCGTACACAATTTTACGTAGCTTTTAAACATGTGACTAGGTCACGGGAAATGTGATATCACAAGAACGAGTAAATGTGTTTGTCCGTAACGAGATCGAACAAGGTTTGGAGATACCAAAGATCAGGTCTCGGAAAAAATAGGTAACATGAGACAAAGGGAATATGACTCGATGTTTAAGGTTCAAACGACAAGGTTAATTCGTGGAAAGCATGAGGGCCATTATGGGTTTACAGATCCTGCTATTGGTCATTGATTGGAGAGATATCTCAATCATGTCTACGCATTCCCGAACCATAGGTTGGCACGCTTAAAGGTATTCGACGCTTAGGGATTGATTCAGGATCGTCGGATAAATAACAGAGAACTATGTTCGGAGAGGTATCAGAAGAGTTCCGGAGTAAATAAATTGTTCGGAGACTTAAATAATATGTTTTAGTATTTAATTATACGATTAAATATAAAAAATGTAATTTAAAATAGGCTAACCCCTAATGGGCCACCATATGGCTACCCATCAGGGGGAGCCTCAACCCTCAAGGGAACGGGGGGCCGGCGGCCCATGTGGGGGGTGCCCCACCCAAACCCTAAAGGTGGGCGGCTGCCAAGTGTGACGCCCCGGAACCGGTACCATGAGGATTCCAGGGATTCTGCCGAAATCCGCACGTATAGATTCTGAGACGCCCTCCGACACTACATGCACGACGAATCACACACATGATGCGAGAGGAATTATCACGAGCGGTTACATTACAACATATTTACAATAGAGCCCACAAGAAACATATATTACAACAACGACTCCAACGAGTCAAGAATACAAATATACAATACAAAGATCCGAATCATACAGAAAATCAAATACGTCCAAGTACGGACAAGATACAAATTGGACTAAGAGTCCTGAAGATAAACGGTGGCGTCCATAACCCTGCCCAGGCCAAGCCGGAAGGGTAACCTTGCTAGCGTCGTTCTTCATCGCACTTGTCTTCATACCTGCCTGGTATTGTCCCAAAGCAGCAATAAGTACGGGTTCATACTTAACAAGACTTCAAGACGTATAAGCATTAGTCAACCAGTCGTCCTTTGTACTTGAGGCACGCAGGGGACTTAGAGGACACAAGAGGGCGTCATAGGCAATATGGTGGGGTTAAGTGGCAGCGCGCAAGCACTAAAACCTATAGAGACACTCACAACTTACAGGTGCTAGAAATAGATGAGAGAGTGCACTAACAGTTCTATACCCTGCAAACATAACCCAGCCGATGTGTGCCCCCCTCCTTCGCAAAGGAAGTACTTGCAAGGGCACTCACAATGTTGACAAGTTTTATTAGGTATCAGTTGTTGTAATGCTAAATTACTACGCAAGTTATTAACAAATTATTAGCAGCAACATAAAGGTGTAAGTTGTTCTATGATCAAGCTATACAATTCCAAGTCGTCCATAACCGCGGACACGGCTTATCGATAAGATGTACACCCTGCAAGGGTTGCCCAAATATAACCATACGCATGCTCGAACCCGCGTAGCAAGTGCGGAGTCTCACAACAAGACCGTTCCCAGTTGAACAAGAAAGTCTAGGGGGGCCACCCGACTAAGCTACCCGTGACGAAGTTTGGCCGTACTCCAAGACCGACTCAGGGTTTGCGTCGGCGGCTAGGCGTGCAAACCACACGCTTTGCTAAATGTCCCGCGGGGTACAATACAGAATATAAACACCCGAAGGCAACAGGAAGTAAACACCCGAAGGCAACAGTATATAAACATGATGCGCCAAATAAAACCAAGGTTGTGGCCCCCCTTTTCAACAGACTTGAGAAAAGGTAATGGGTGAGGGGGGTCCCAGTGAATCCCCACGCACGGGTAGAGCGCTCAATCTCAGAACAGATAACAAGAACTCGGGTCCTAGGGGACATTAGCGAGACAAAGATCCGATGCTTTCGCAAAGGGGCTCACAGATTCTGCTTACAATTTTAGTTGTTAACAATAAAGTAAAGCATGATTATCTCCAACAACTGATATAGCATGTGATAACCTCCCAACAAACCCAACAGATATAGAGATAACAACAGATCTGATAACCAAACAACAGCTGTAGGAGGGTGGTGGATGCAATATGGGCTGCTTGAGGTAATGAGTGGATAGGACACGTGACAAAAACGCAACTCAAGGCTAGCATAAGAGAGAAGGCAAAATAAAATAGGTGAGAGACTCCTGCAGAGACAGGAGTGTGGAAATGCTTGTCTGTTAAAGGTTCCCGAGGAACAGCTGGAGATCTTGTCGTAGCTCGCATCAACTCATCGTCCTATCCGTGAAGAAGCAAAGCGCTACAACAATCAACGGATACACATCTTACTACTATGGCAAAAGAATCGGCATGCTCAAGATATGATATGGATGGCAATGCAACGATGATGCGATGCAACTTATCAAATTAATCGGAATCGGAATCCCGGCAATTAAATATTAGGTTCAAGTTATTTTTCTACCCCGCAATTTAAATGTTGTTTGCATGGCATAAACATGGCATGGCTGCGCTACGCAAATTTAAATGGAACCGGGACACGATAGATAATTCCCGCACAATTCCATATTTATTATTAGGTGAATTGCTATTTACCCGAACCCACATATGCGGTGCAATGCGCATGATGATATGATGCAACAAGGTAGATGCATATTTATAAAATACGGTTATTTAGGCTCGGGGTCTCACGTTATCAAACAAGCACTACTAGGAAAACCATTATAGGTAGAGATGTATTCTGTGGCGCACGAAAAAAATATGCTCCACAAAAATTATTTCTGTGGCGCACCAAAAAATATGCTCCACAGAAATTTCTAATTTCTGTGGCGCATGTAGGACTGGTGCACCATAGAACTTTTCCTTTCTGTGGCGCATGTGGACGGATGCACCACAGAATCTCCATGGGGCCCACACGGGGTCCCACACTGCACATGAGCGAAGGGAATTCTGTGGCGCATCTGCCACATGCGCCACAGAAAGTCAAAATTCTGTGGTGCATATGCCCACATGCGCCACAGAAAGTCAAAATTCTGTGGCGCATATGGGCATATGCGCCACAAAAGTTCATCTTCCTGTGGCGCCTGTAGACGTATGCGCCACAGAAAGTTTAAGGGATTTTTTCTCCCCATGCAACGCCACCCCCCCCTGTGGATCGCCTTTTTTAGCACTGTAAAATACAAAAGAAATAGATAGAAATTTCAAAAAATAAAATCCTTCGAGGTGCCCATGTATTATGTAGTACCACTGAGAATTAACAAACATGAATTTTGACTTTTTTTGCAAAATTGCGTTGCAAAATCATCAAACTGGATTCCTGGGTGCATACGAACTCGACAAAAAACGCATAATATATCAAAATGTTCCCACGAAAATTCTACATCCGAATTGGGGCTGCATCCGGCCATCTAGGCATTCGAACTTTCCTGCTAGACGCCTTTTGACTCGTGCCCTTTCAGGCCACTCCAAAACACGAAAGTCCTATGCTTCGCAAAAACAAAAAACAAGGAGATTCAACATATAAGTTGGTTTATGAAAAAATAAACATTTAATTTATCCATTTGCAAGAGCTCAGAGCAAAATACACTATTCATTGTCTGCAAAATAATCAAGATATCACATGTTTCTTGTACGGGGAGACTGACATCGGGGACCAATCAGCCAGCAGCGTCCCTGAATTTTTAAAAGGTAAAATAAAACGGAAGGGATTGAAAAAAAGGCAAGTATCCCGCAATATCACGGGTAAAAAAATCAAGATATCTCAAGTTTCGTGTACAAGGAGGCTAATATCCGGGACCCATCAGCCTCAGCGTCCCTCAAAGTTATAACAAGGTAAAAATTAAACGTAGGGGATAAAAAAAGGTAAATATCCCGCAATATCAATGGTAAAAAATAATCGAGATATCACACATTTCTTGTACCTAGAGGCTGACACTAGCGACCCATCATCCTGCCACGTCAACAAGGGGGCATGGGTTCGGAAGAAAAAGTCAAGTAGGTAGGAAATCATGGGTTTAAAAAAATCCAAGAAAGGAAAATTTACCGTTCAGAGAGGCTGACATGTGGGACCCATTTTGCAGCAGCGGCCTCACGTTTCAAAGGCGGCCGGTGATCGAAATAAAAATCCATGTAGCCAAATCAAGGGGCCAAAATAATCCAAGAAAGGAAAGGTTAATTGCACATAGAGGCTGACATATGGTTCCCATGAGCCAGCAGCTGCCTCAACCTTAACAAGGCGCCAGGGGATCCAAAGAAAAAGTCAATTTGCTAGAAATCAGGGGGTCAAAAATAATCCAGGAAAGAAAACGTATATTGTACAGAGAGGATGACATATGGGTCCCATTTTGCAGGAGTGGCCTCAACGTTTCAAAGGTGGCAGGGGATTGAAAGAAAAAGGCAAGTAGCTCGAAATCAGGGGTAAAAAATAAATCCAAGAAAGGAAAGGTTTATCATTCAGACATGCTCACATGTGGGACCCATGAGCCAGCAGCATCCTCAACGTTTCAAAGGCGGCAGGGGATCAAAGAAAAAGGCAAATAGCCAGAAATTAGGGTCAAAAATAAATCCAACAAAGGAAAGGTTTATTGTTCATAGAGGCTCACATGTGGGACCCATGGGCCAGCAGCATCCTCAACGTTTCAAAGGAGGTAGGGGATCGAAAAAAAGGCAAATAGCCAGAAATTAGGGGTCAAAAATAAATCCAACAAAGGAAAGGTTTATTGTTCATAGAGGCTGACATGTGGGACCCATGAGCCAGCAGCGTCCTCAACGTTTCAAAGGCCGCAAGGGATCAAAAGAAAAAGACAAATAGCCAAAAATTAGGGGTCAAAAATAAATCCAACAAAGGAAAGGTTTATTGTTCAGAGGGGCTGACATGTGGGACCGATATGACAGCAGCGTCCTCATCATTAACTAGGCGGCAGGGGATCGAAAGAAAAAGGCAAGTAGCTCGAAATTAGGGGTCAAAAATAAATCCAAGAAAGGAAAGGTTTAACGTTCAGAGGAGCTGACATGTGGGACCCATGAGCCAGCAGCGTCCTCAATGTTTCAAAGGCGGCAGGGGATCGAAAGAAAAAAGGCAAATAGCCAGAAATCAGGGGTCAAAAGTAAATCCAAGAAAGGAAAGGTTTATTGTTCAGTGAGGATGACATGTGGGACCCATGAGCCAGCATCGTCCTCAACCTTTCAAAGGCGGCAGGGGATTGAAAGAAAAAGGCAAGTAGCCAGAAATTAGGGGTCAAAAATAAATCCAAGAAAGGAAAGGTTTATCATTCAGAGAGGCTGACATGTGGGACCCATGAGCTAGCAGCATCCTGAACGTTTCAAAGGCGGCTGGGGATCGAAAGAAAAAGGCAAATAGCTAGAAATTAGGGGTCAAAAATAAATCCAACAAAGGAAAGTTTTATTGTTCATAGAGGCTGACATGTGGGACCAATGAACCAACAGCGTCCTGAACGGAGGCGGCAGGGGATCGAAAGAAAAAGGAAAATAGCCAGAAATTAGGGGTCAAAAATAAATCCAACAAAGAAAACTTTTATTGTTTACAGAGGCTGACATGTGGGACCCATGAGCCAGTAGCGTCCTCAATGTTTCAAAGGAGGCAAGGGATCGAAAGAAAAAGGAAAATAGCCAAAAATTAGGGGTCAAAAATAAATCTAACAAAGGAAACTTTTATTGTTCACAGAGGCTGACATGTGGGACCCATGAGCCAGCAGCGTCCTCAACGTTTCTAAGGCAGCACGGGATCGAAAGAAAACGTAAGTAGCTAAAAATCAGGGGGTGAAAAAAGAATCCAAGAAAATAAACATTTATCGTTCAGAGAGGATGACATGTGGGACCCATGAGCCAATAGCATCCTCAACGTTTCAAAGGCCGCAGGGGATCGAAAGAAAAAAGGCAAATAGCCAGAAATTAGGGGTCAAAAATAAATCTAAAAAAGGAACGGTTTATCGTTCAGAGAGGCTGACATGTGGGACCCATGAGCCAGCTGCGTCCTCAACGTTTCAAAGGCGGCATATGGGATCGAAAGAAAAAGCCAAGTGGCCAAATATCAGGTGCCAAAAATAATCCAAGAAAATAAACTTTTATTGTACATAGAGGATGACATATGGGTCCCATTTTGCAGGAGCGGTCTCAATGTTTCCAAGGCGGCACGGGATCGAAAGAAAAAATAAGTAGCCAAAAAAAATCAAAAAAATCCAAGAAAAGAAACATTTATCGTTCAGAGAGGATGACATGCGGGACCCATGAGCCAGCAGCATCCTCAACGTTTCCAAGGCGGCACGGGCTTGAAAGAAAAATTAAGTAGCCAAAAATCAGGGGGTCAAAAATATCCAAGAAAAGAAACATTTATCATTTAGAGAGGATGACATGCGGGACCCGTGAGCCAGCAGCATAAACGTCTCGATCGGAGAACATGAATGAGAGGGCGCGATCGAAGAAAAAAACGTCGCTAGAGACGCTGCCATCTGGGCCCTACGTCCCTGGGCGGTGCGGATTTGCGTTGACTTGGCCGGAGCACCCGAGAATTCATCATGCACCACGTCCCGGACCACCATACGCGACGTTTTCCATGTTTCCGTGGTGCTAGATGGCCTCAAAAACGAGAAAATAAAGTTTTGAGATGTACCACGGAGAGAGCAAAAATCGTTGGTGATGGTGCATCAACAACCACGGCCTGACTTGAAATTCGTCGGCCATGGCAACTTTTCTTGTAGTGTTGGCAGCCACCAAGGAGGAAGAAAACCTCCTCCACACCAGCACCAAGTCCAAGGAAGAAGAATGGGCAAGGGGATGCTGCCCCAAGGGCAGCCACCATCCTCCAGGAGCTGCCGCCAGGGCGGCGCCGCCTCCCGTGGCCACCGCCACGGGGATCTTCATCGCCATCTCCTCCACAGGCTGCACCTCTTCATCAACTTCTACATCAACATCTTCATCTACCCATTGTAATCTCTTGGCTAACATGATGTGTATTGCAATATATCAATTTTCCATGGTATTTTGTGTCTCCATGTCTTTGTTTGAGTAGTGACTTGTTCATGGCAATTGTGAGAGAGTTTGTGATGGTTGCATACAAGTATATGTTATCTTCTATGATGATCTTGTTGTACTAACATATGAGTGCACACATATGTTGGGGGATGCACAAGGTTATCACCATTGCATGATGATAGGAGGAGGGACAGCTGGAGCTTGACAGAAACCATGTCCCAATTCTTAGATTCATGTTGTACTAATTCATGGTTAATCAACGGGGGTATAACTATGGGGACCTTTAAACCTACAGCGGTGGTTGGACTTTATATCTTAATAATTCCCTTGTTTGTTCTTAATTGGCCTTGGGATCAATCACTAGGGGTGTATTTGCTCATGTATATGGCTGCACCTATTCATGGCTCCTCCTTAGAAGAAAAAATAATAAGACTATCTTTGTGCTTCACTAATTATGACAACCACACAAATGAAGTAGCAATTTGATAGAACACTTGCTCCCTTGAGTTACTCCACTTCACTTCACTTCATCTCACTTTACTTTACTGCACTTTACTATTCTTGCATTAGTTTCACTCATTGCATGTTAATTTCAGCACATATAGTTTTATAGTAGAAACCTCTTCACACATACACACACACACACTATATCTCCTACCTTTGCATAGAAGGCCATATAAGTGGGTTATAGGGCTTTATAGAATAGATAGTTTACCTTCAGCTCCTCGTGGGTTCGACACTCAAATACTTATCGAATTGTACTGCGGTGATCCCCTGCACTTGGGGGTTATCAAGATACTTTTCTGGCGCCATTGCCGGGAAGCATAGCGCTAGACTTCTATTCTTGCTTGCATTGCTGGTTTACTTTCAATACGTTGCATATAAAATTAAAACCATAAAAAAATGATAATGAAAGATGCTATGGAGACTTCTCTTGAGTCTCGCAAATATCTGAAGGATTTGCTAGATAACTATGTTAGAAGCTTGAATATTCCCTTGCCTACTAATATTTGGAATGCAAGAAATCATTTTAAGCGTGCCAAGGAAGAACAAGAGAAGGAGGATGACAAAAGCATAAGCTTGGGGATGCCCATGCAACCCTGATACGTCTCAAACGTATCTATAATTTCTTATGTTCCATGCTAGTTTTATGACAATACTCACATGTTTTATATACACTTTATATCATTTTGATGCATTTTCCGGCACTAACCTATTAACAAGATGCCGAAGCGCGGTTCCTGTTTTTTTGTTTTGGTTTGAGAAATCCTACACAGAAATATTCTCGGAATTGGACGAAACAAAGCCCACGGTCTTATTTTCCACGGAGCCTTCCAGAAGTCCGAAGAGGAGACGAAGAGGGGCGAGGCGGCCACACCCTAGGGGCGTGGCCCCGGCCGCGCCGCCCTATGGGGTGGGCCCTCGAGCGTCCCCGACTCCCTTCGCTTATATATTCTCTCCGTCGCGAAAACCCTAGTACCGAGAGCCACGATACGAGAAAAGTTACGGAGACGCCGTCAATCCCATCTCGGGGATTCGGAGATCGCCTCCGGCACCCTGCCGGAGAGGGAATCATCCGGAGGGCTCTACCTCACCATGCCCGCCTCCGGACTGATGCGTGAGTAATTCATCCTTGGACTATGGGTCCATAGCAGTAGCTAGATGGTTGTCTTGTCCTCTTGTGCTATCATGTTTAGATCTTGTGAGCTGCCTATCATGATCAAGATCATCTATTTGTAATGCTACATGTTGTGTTTGTCGGGATCCGATGAATATGGAATACTATGTCAAGTTGATTATCGATCTATCATATATGTGTTGTTTATGATCTTGCATGCTCTGCTCTAGTAGCGGCTCTGGCCAAGTTGATACTTGTAACTCCAAGAGGGGGTATTTATGCTCGATAGTGGGTTCATGCCTCCATTGAATCGGGACAGTGACGAAAGTTCTAAGGTTGTGGATGTCTTGTTGCCACTAGGGATAAAACATCAATGCTTTGTCTAAGGATATTTGTATTGTTTACATTACGCACGTACTTAATGCAATTGTCTGTTGTTTGCAACTTAATACTGGAAGGGGTGCGGATGCTAACCCGAAGGTGGACTTTTTAGGCATAGATGCATGCTGGATAGCGGTCTATGTTCTTTGTCGTAATGCCCTAAGTAAATCTCATATTAGTCATCATGATATGTATGTGCATTGTTATGCCCTCTCTATTTGTCAATTGCCCAACTGTAATTTGTTCACCCAACATGCTATTTATCTTATTGGAGAGACACCACTAGTGAACTGTCGCGGTCCATTCTTTTACATCTGAAATACAACCTACGTAATCATTGTTCTCTGTTGTTCTTTGCAAGCAAACATTATTCTCCACACCATACGTTTAATCCTTTGTTTACAGCAAGCCGGTGAGATTGACAACCTCATTGTTAAGTTGGGGCAAAGTATCTTGATTGTGTTGTGCAGGTTCCACGTTGGCGCCGGAATCCACAGTGTTGCGCCGCACTACACTCCTTCACCAACAACCTTCACGTGGCCTTCATCTCCTACCGGTTCGATAAACCTTGGTTTCTTCGAGGAAAACTTGCTTACGCATCACACCTTCCTCTTGGGGTTCCCAACGGACGAGTGCTTTACCGTCACAAGGAAGCTACATTCGCGCCGTTGCAATCTCTGTCGCACGTCGGCTATTTCTGGCGCCGTTGGGAGATCAAGACACTGCAGGAGTCTCTCACACCCAATCTCTTTACTTTGTTTATTGTCTTGCTTTAATTTATTTTATTTCTGTCTTGTTTGCTTTCTTTATATCAAAAACAAAAAAATTAGTTACTTGTTTTACTTTACTTAATTCGGTTTTGCTTAGTTTATTTTTGTTGCTAAAATGAGTAATCCTGAAGTTGAAGTTCGTTCATTTAAGCAACAAGGGGGAGAAAGTTTTAAAGATGCTTGGTATAGAATTAGTGATGCTCATCATAGGTGCACTAAGAAACACTCCACTATTATCCTCCTTAGGAACTTTTATGTTGGTATCTCTAGCTGGAATAGGTATGTTCTTGATACTCTCGGGAGGTAATTTCCTAGGCACTCCTGCTTTAGAAGCTAGTTGCATTATTGAGAGTCTAGTTGGAATACCACCTGTTAATGAAGCTAAAATTGAAATCTCTATTGAAGAGGTCATGAAAAAGTTGGAGGCCATAGAGAAAAATCTTCCAAGTATTGAGACTAAATTGGGAATATTACTTGATAACACTGATAAACTTGATAAATCTCTAGGAGGAATTAATGAAAGAATTGCTATCTTAGAAACTTGTGCTATCCATGATAATCAAACCCATAGGATTGGTGAACTTTAAGAAGCTATGGGAACCTTGGGTTCAACTTTTTCTTCTCTTAAGTTTAAGGAGAAAGCTTATGTGGGTAAGGAGCAAAAGTTCATGTATGTCTCTAAGGTGCCTAAGCCAAAGAACTATTATAAACCTAAAATTGATAAAGCCCTTAGTACCACTATGGGAAATTTAGATAATGGAGCATCTAAGATACCTATTGTGACAAGTTGTGGTTTTAAGGAAAATCATGATGTTGATGGTTCTTCTCTTGATGTTACTTGATTTACACTTTCTGCGCCTAGCTGAAAGGCGTTAAAGAAGAGCGCTTGTGGGAGACAACCCATTATTTTATTTCTGCAATTTTTGTTTTATATTTGAGTCAAGGTGCTTGTTACTACTGTAGCAATACCTTTGTATCTTTACTTTATTGCATTGTTGTGCCAAGTAAAGTCTTTGATAGAGAGTTGATACTAGATTTGGATTTCTGCGCAGAAACAGATTTTTAGCTGTCACGAATTTGAGCTGTTCTCTCTGTAGGAGAATCTAAAAATTCTGAAAAAATTCGTGAGTAATCCTCAGATATGTACGCAACTTTCATTAAATTTGAGCTTCTTCATATGAGCACTTTTAGTGCCTCGAAAAAATTCGTCTTTACGGACTGTTCTGTTTTGACAGATTCTGCCTTTTATTTCACATTGCCTCTTTACTGTGTTTGAGTGGATTTCTTTGCTCCATTAACTTTCAGTAGCTTTGGGTAATGTCCAGAAGTGTTGAGAATGATTGTGTCCTCTCTGAACATGTGAATTTTTGATTATGCACTAACCCTCTAATGAGATTGTTTTGAGTTTGGTGTGAAGGAAGTTTTCAAGGATCAAGAGAGGAGGATGATATAATATGATCAAGAAGAGTGAAAAGTCTAAGCTTGGGGATGCCCCGTGGTTCATCCCTGCATATTTCAAGAAGACTCAAGCATCTAAGCTTGGGGATGCCCAAGGCATCCTTCTTCATCGACCACTTATCAGTCACCTCTAGTGAAACTATATTTTTATTCCGTCACATCTTATGTGCTTTACTTGGAGCGTCTGTGTGCTTTTATTTTTGTTTGTGTTTGAATAAAATCGGATCCTAGCATTCCTTGTGTGGGAGAAAGACACGCTCCTCTTTTTCATATTGAACACTGGTGTTCTTAGCTTTACTTTTAATGTTCATGGCGAAGGTTGAAAACCGCTTTGTTTATTGCTATTTGGTTGGAAACAGAAAATGATTCATGTGGTAATTGGTATATTATCTTGAATAATTTGATACTTGGCAATTGTTTTGAGCTCTCAAATAGATCATGTTTAAGCTCTTGCATCATGTAGTTTAAACCTATTAGTGGAGAACTACCGTAGAGCTTGTTGAAATTTGGTTTGCATGATTGGTCTCTCTAAAGTCTAGATATTTTCTGGTAAAAGTGTTTGAGCAACAAGGAGAGAGTGTAGAGTCTTATAATGCTTGCAATATGTTCTTATGTAAGTTTTGCTGTACCGGTTCATACTTGTGTTTGCTTCAAACAACCTTGCTAGCCAAAGCCTTGTACTGAGAGGGAATGCTTCTTGTGCATCCAAAACTTTGAGCCAAAACCTATGCCATTTGTGTCCACCATAACTACCTACTATGTGGTATTTCTCTGCCATTCCAAGTAAATTGCTTGCGTGCTACCTTTAAAAATTTCATTCCTTGTCTTTGCAATATATAGCTCATGGGAAAGTAGCTTAAAAACTATTGTGGTAAAGAATATGTCGCTTATGTATCTTATTTCTTATAAGTTGCTTGTTGAGCGGTAACCATGTTTGGGGACGCCATCAACTGTTCTTTTGTTGAATATCATGTGAGTTGCTATGCATGTTCGTCTTGTCTGAAGTAAGGGTGATTTGCCATGAGTTGAATGGTTTGAGTATGCATATTGCTAGAGAAGAACATTGGGCCGCTAACCAAAGCCATGTATCATGGTGGAAGTTTCAGCTTGGACACTAATCCTCAATCTCTTATGAGAATATTATCTGTTGTTGAATGCTTAAGCATTAAAGAGGAGTCCATTATCTGTTTTCTATGTTGTCCCGGTATGGATGTCCTCAAGTTGAGATTTATCAAAAACGAGAAATAAATGCGATCTATCTCCTTGGACCTTCGTACAGGTGACATAGAGGTACCCCTTTGTGACACTTAGTTGAAACATTTGTAATGCAATGATAATCCATGGAAATCCGAGCTAATTAGGACAAGGTGTGAGCACTATTGGTATTCGATGCATGGGCTTGCAACTTATAGGATGTTTTATGCATAACACATATGAATTATTACTACCGTTGACAAAATTGTTTCCATGTTTTCAAAATAAAAGCTCTAGCACATGAGTAATCCCTGCTTCCCTCTGTGAAGGGCCTTTCTTTTTCTTTATGTTGAGTCAGTTTACCTACTTCTTTCCATCTTAGAAGCAAACACTTGTGTCAACTGTGTGCATTGATTCTTACATACTTGCTTATTTGCACTCATCATATTACTTTGTGTTGACAATTATCCATGAGATATACATGTTAAAGTTGAAAGCAACTGCTGAAACTTATATCTTCCTTTGTGTTGCTTCAAAACCTTCTATTAAGAATTTATTGCTTTATGAGTTAACTCTTATGCAAGACTTATTGATGCTTGTCTTGAAAGTACTATTCATGAAAAGTCTTTGCTATATGATTCAGTTGTTTAGTCATTATCTTTACCATTGCTTTGAATCACTTCATTCATCTCATATGCTTTACAATAGTATTGATCAAGATTATGATAGTAGCATGTCACTTCAGAAATTATCCTTGTTATCGTTTACCTACTCGAGGGCGAGTAGGAACTAAGCTTGGGGATGCTTGATACGTCTCAAACGTATCTATAATTTCTTATGTTCCATGCTAGTTTTATGACAATACTCACATGTTTTATATACACTTTATATCATTTTGATGCATTTTTTGGCACTAACCTATTAACAAGATGCCAAGCGCCGGTTCCTGTTTTCTGCTATTTTTGGTTTCAGAAATCCTACAGAAATATTCTCGGAATTGGACGAAACAAGAGCCCACGGTCTTATTTTCCACGGAGCCTTCAGTCCGAAGAGGAGACGAAGAGGGGCGATGAGGCGGCCACACCCTAGGGGGCGCGGCCCCACCCTGGCGCCGCCTATGGGGTGTGCCCCTCGAGCGTCCCCGACTCTGCCCCTTCGCCTATATATTCTCTCGTCGCGAAAACCCTAGAGAGCCACGATACGAGAAAAGTTACGGAGACGCCGCCGCCGTCAATCCCATCTCGGGGATTCAGGAGATCGCCTCGGCCCCTGCCGGAGAGGGGAATCATCACCGGAGGGCTCTACATCACCATGCCCGCCTCCGGACTGATGCGTGAGTAGTTCATCCTTGGACTATGGGTCCATAGCAGTAGCTAGATGGTTGTCTTGTCCTCTTGTGCTATCATGTTTAGATCTTGTGAGCTGCCTATCATGATCAAGATCATCTATTTGTAATGCTACATGTTGTGTTTGTTGGGATCCGATGAATATGGAATACTATGTCAAGTTGATTATCGATCTATCATATATGTGTTGTTTATGATCTTGCATGCTCTCCGTTGCTAGTAGAGGCTCTGGCCAAGTTGATACTTGTAACTCCAAGAGGGGGTATTTATGCTCGATAGTGGGTTCATGCCTCCATTGAATCTGGGACAGTGACAGAAAGTTCTAAGGTTGTGGATGTGCTGTTGCCACTAGGGATAAAACATCAATGCTTTGTCTAAGGATATTTGTATTGTTTAGATTACGCACAGTACTTAATGCAATTGTCTGTTGTTTGCAACTCAATACTGGAAGGGTGCGGATGCTAACCCGAAGGTGGACTTTTTAGGCATAGATGCATGTTGGATAGCGGTCTATGTTCTTTGTCGTAATGCCCTAAGTAAATCTCATATTAGTCATCATGATATGTATGTGCATTGTTATGCCCTCTCTATTTGTCAATTGCCCAACTGTAATTTGTTCACCCAACATGCTATTTATCTTATTGGAGAGACACCACTAGTGAACTGTGGACCCGGTCCATTCTTTTACATCTGAAATACAACCTACGCAATCATTGTTCTCTGTTGTTCTTTGCAAGCAAACATTATTCTCCACACCATACGTTTAATCCTTTGTTTACAGCAAGCCGGTGAGATTGACAACCTCACTGTTAAGTTGGGGCAAAGTATCTTGATTGTGTTGTGCAGGTTCCACGTTGGCGCCGGAATCCCTGGTGTTGCGCCCACTACACTCCTTCACCAACAACCTTCACGTGGCCTTCATCTCCTACTGGTTCGATAAACCTTGGTTTCTTGAGGGAAAACTTGCTGCTGTGGCATCACACCTTCCTCTTGGGGTTCCCAGGACGAGTGCTTTACCGTCACAAGGAAGCTACTTTCTGGCGCCGTTGCAATCTCTGTCGCACGTCAGCAAACCCCAAGAAGAGGATAAAGAAGAACAAGTGGAGGAAGAATGGAGTAGCTACCCCTCTCCAACTCCCAACAATGGTAACACACAAATTCCTATGAATACCCATTCTTATAATATTGATGCTGATCCTCTATGTGAAATACGTTTGTCTAATTTATGGGAGGATCATGATGATGTAAAAGAAATAGATGGTACCATAAGCTCATTAGATGATTTGTCTTTATGTGGTGATTCTATTCACAACTATATTGTTGAGTCTACCTTTGATGCTTGCAAATATTATGAAAGAGGAAGAGATAAAATCCCTCTTTATGTTTCCATGTTATTTAAAATGCTTGCTACTAGTAATTATATGCATTGGCTACCATTAAGTTGCTTTTATTTATTCATATATAAAATGCCAATGCATAGGAAGAGAGTTAAACTTAAAAGTTAATGGTTTCAAATCTTGTGGTGTGCTCCATATGCTTTCAAATAAATTTTAATTTGAGCACACCTTTATGTCCTTATTAAATTATACAATAACTTTACTTATTATTACATAGAAATTATTTTACAAGTCTTAATAAAAATAAAATAAGCTATGGAGAGTAAATGAGAAAGATGAGCAATGGAGAAGTTGGGGTCGACCTTCAGCATGTGTTGTTCATGCCAATGGAACCATTGCAAAGTATATATCATTAAAACTCTTCCTAAAAAACTAAAAGAGTGTTTCCCTTTTATATATGTTTATTTCTTAAATAAAATGGTTTCCCAATAATTACTTTAGTTTCCATCTTGGTAGAAATTATCATATCATTTGTTTGGAGAACTAACCATTTTGTAGGCATTGGAGTATCATGGAGATGAAAATATTTCTTTGTTTGAGATGAGTAACATGATATGATGAGGAATAAGTAGAGGACCAGAAGTAGCAAGATCATAAACTTGGGGATGCCCATGCATCCCCCCTTTTTTTCAAATATCTCAAGTAAATCATTTAAACTCATGTTCTAGTTTTATCTCCATGATCCCTTTTGAATGTTTGCGGGGACCATGTTTTTATTTACCTTTGATTAATTTTAGTTTTTCCTATGCATGCTTGATGTTGAAAGATAGTTTATTTTTATTTTACTCTCTATTTTTTAAATAAAGTACCAAGTTTATACCCATTTGGATGATAAAAGTCGCAAAACAAATAGTGAGTTTTTGATTCCTGCGCTGCACTTTTTAATGCACGATTTTTATAATTTTTTTTGGTAAGTCCTAAAATGTTGATAAAGTCACAGTAGCTGCAACTTTGCATCTTCTATATTCACAAAAATTGGCTAAAATTTCTGACATGTCTAAGTGGTCAAAACAAATTCAGTTTTGCTGCAGCTAAAAATCTGGATAGATTCTATCTCTTAATGTTAGAATCATTCTTTTAAGTATCAAAATGATTTTTGATTGAAACTTTTGATATACTAGAATGAGTAGGACATTATGTGCTCTCTATTTCATGAAGAAATAATTTTATTTATGAAGAAAATAGCAGCAAGCATATTATCCTTGTACCACTAATGTCACCCCATAGAAAATAATGGGAAAACATTTTGTGTAGAAGTTTTTTCACACAGAATGGAGGAACACCACACCAAGAGAAATCCAAGAATGGTGAAGATCATAAGCTTGGGGATGGCCAAGGCACCCCAATGGGCATATATAAAAATTCTTTGTTTGCACACTTCTAAACTTTGTTTTTTGAGCAACATAGAATTCTCGCAAAACCTTGGAGCGTCCATTATTAGTTTTACATATAGTTTTGCTTTGAAATAAATATTACCATCATGGAAAATGCCTTGAATGATTATCAAAGAGATACTGAAGTAAATTATCCTATTCTTAAAAATCTTAATGAAAATAATTTGCATGCTCATGTGGGAATTGATGAAAAAAAAGTATGACACCTTTGCTATATTTATGTATGCACTTTAACCATAGCAAATACTTGTGCATAGTTTCATCAATACTTGGGGAAGTGATATTAGATGTTTGCTATCTTTGTGTTCTCCTCGCTATATTTGATGCAAATGAGATATTATTAAGGAACAATACTTATACTTGATTGAGAGATAGTAGCTTTGAATAAAAGTCTATGCATCCCATTATGCTTGTTATTGCGGACTTGGCACATCTTCAATGATAAATAATTATATCAAAGAATGGGCTAAAACTAAGAAGTGCCCGAGGAATAAATATATTCCTATGTGTCTTTAAAATATGAAGGTTGATGTTTATGTGACGGTCCAGTCTTTTAAATAGTGAACCTCATCGTTGAAGCATATGTAAGTCAGTTGATAGTATCTTTAGTTGACCAACCAACCTCTTGCTAGCCTTTGACCCAATGGGCCACCATTTAGAAAGAAAATAAAAAAAAAGATAAATGAAAGAAAAAAAGGAAAAGAAAGAAAAAAAAAGAGAAAGAGAAAAGAGAAGAAGAGAATGAACCTAATGAGTCAGTGCCCAAAGGCAAATCAAAGGGGAAGTACCCCAGCCACTCATATAAGGTGTTAAAACTAAGAAGCAAACACCTATCCCATTTCCACTCTATCCTTTGGTCAACTAAATATACTAGCTACTTACTCATGTATGAATCTTCTATGAGAGTTTCAATGTAAAAGGACTGGAAGGATACGGCATTCCTCCCATTATTTGGTTTGCAATGCAAGCATGATGAATTACTAGTCAACAATTGAAGGAATCAAAGGTCTCAAAAACCTTACTCATGATTCAATCAAATGCGATGTGAGAACTCTATTTGTTGCTACTATCAATTAATCCTGTCCAAGTAATGTTGTCATATATTATCTCTTTTACACCATGCATAGATACTAGCACACCAACATAGTTGATCTTTATTAGCACTTTGCTATTCATTAATTAAGATATGTTTCAAATACTTGCCATGTTAAATTGTTATGCCTGCATAGAACAAAGTTCTTGTCAAAGTCTTTTAGAAGCAAGTGAATAATCTCAAAAGTCCATGTTAGCTTTATCACCTTTATGCTCGAGGAAGTAGAAAGTTATGATGCATCAACATCCCCAAGCTTAACCTATGCTCGTCCTCGAGCATAAAGGTGATAAAACTAACATGGACTTTGGAGTTTATTGCATCTCTTGTATGTAATCATGCAAAGTCTTACAAGGTTCAGTCAATAAAGAATGACAATAAGCAACATGAAGTATAAAGTGATATCTCTTACATTCCACAAAGCATGCATAATAATAAATAACATTGTAAGAAACATGAATGATAAGTATCTATGAATCATAAAGAATGCTTAGGAGAATCCTATAGAATTGTTGGAAGACTCTTTGTCCTCTCTTTTCTTTGATATTTATTTTGATTCTTAAACACAAAAAAAGTAAGCAGGGAATATATGTGCTAAACCTCCAACAAAAATAAAAAGTAGAGAGAATAAAACAAGGTTTTGAGATATGCAATTCATGTCAACAATAATAATAAGGATGGGGTACCATGCATCTCTTGTAAGAAGATATCTATGTGTCATGTGTTTGACCTCTTATGAGTAAATGTTGCCTCATTTTCTTGGTTGCTAAGGATTACACCTCTTGTTAGTCAACTCCAGGTTACCAAAACTTTCCAACACACATGTTTCAACCAATTATCGCAATGGGGTACCTTCATACCGCCTATACAAAGGACCAAAGGAGATGGATATCTCAACTATAGGCCATCCATACCGGTACAACATGAACAACAGACGTTGAGCATCCTCTCTAACTCTCTCCCACTTTTTTCTCTAACTTTTTTTTCTTTTTTTCTTTTCTTTTCTTTTTTCCACTCTCTTTCTTTTTTCACTAACTCTTTTTCTTTTACTTTTTCACTCTTCCTATTGAGGATGCTCGTTGCTGAAACTTTCACCATGATTAAGCATGGCTTCGGTTAGCGGCCCATTGCTCTTCTCTAGCAATGCATGCATACTTACTCTTGATAACCTCCACTCATTTCACAAGAGATAACCATCAACAAAACAAAAGAAATGATGATCAACGCAGGGTGCAATACCCTGATGGTGCAATGTTGAAAGACGTCCCCAGTAAACGTGGTTATGGTCTAGCTCATTACCCATAATCAGTCAAACCCACAACATGCATAGCGGTATTTTCCTTCCAAACCTTACTTTCTTATGAGCTTTAAATTACACAAAAAGGATATTTTGAAAAGGTTGGAGGCATAACACACACATTATACTTGGAATAGCAAGTGCTATATAGGTAGGTATGATAGACATTGGATTTGAGTTGAGCTTGGAAACAAGTCTATGCTTGTGTAAGAATTCAATTTTTTGGCTAGCAAGAGGTCTAAAAGCATGCAATAATATCCTTAGAGCTATTCATTCATCATCAAACAATTATACTTAAAATTAAATATCTATGTATACTAGTAAGAAGTAGCACTGAATAAGGCACATATAAAATTATCACTCAATAAAGCATTTGAAACTAATAGTACTATGCACAATATAAATTTCAGCTTTTAATGCATCCCTCTTCATCTTTTTATAACTTGCAACTCACTTTCATGGAGGCATTCAAGAATATGATAATTTGTTTCGGTAGCTCTTTAATAAGAATTCAAGGCATTTGTCATGATGGTAATATTTATTTCGAAGCAAAACTAGACACAAAACTAATAAAGGACGCTCCAAGTTTTTTGCGAGAATTCTATGTTGCTCAAAAACAAAATTTAGAAGTGTGCAAACCGAGAGATTTAATATGAGTCCAGTGGGGTTCCTTGCGCATCCCCAAGCTTATGGTATTCACCATTCTTGGATTTCTCTTGGTGTGGTGTTCTTCCATTCCCTGTGAAAAAACTTCAACACAAAACTTTCTTCCCATTCTTTTCTATGGGGTGACATTAGTGGTACAAGAAAAATATGGTTGCTGTCATTATCTTCAAAGATAAAATATTTTCTTTATGTACCAGAGAGCACATAAAGTTCTACACATTCTCCTCAATTGAAAAGATTTAAGAAAAATCATTTTGGAACTCAAAGAATAGAGCGAACATAACAAGACAGAATCTATCAAAAAATTTGACAGCAGCAAAACTGAAATTTCTCGACCACTTAGACATGTCAGGATTTTTTGAAAATTTTTGTGCATATATAGGATTAAAAGTTGTGACTAATGTGAATTTTTTGTGATTTTAGGAGTTACAAAAAAATAATAAAAATCGTGCACTAAAATCGTCCTACTTTTGTTTTTCAACTTTTAATATCCAAATGGGTAAAAACTTGGTACTTTATTTAGAAACCAGAGAGTAAAAAAAATAAAAATAACATGCTATAGCCAGGATGCATAGTAAAAACCAAAAACAAACAAAGATAAATAAAAACATGGTCCCCGCAAACATTCAACGGGATCATGAAGATTAAACTAGAACATGAGTTTGAAATGATTTACTTGAGATACTTGAAAGAAGAGGGGGATGCATGGGCATCCCCAATCTTATGATCTTGCTACTTCTGGTCCTCTACTTCTTCCTCATCATATCATGTTACTCATCTTAAACAAAGAAATATCTTCATCTCCATGATACTCCAATGCCTACAAAATAGTTAGTTCTCCAAACAAATGATATGATAATTTCTACCATGATGGGAGCTATAGGAATCATTGGGAAACCATTTTATTCAAGAAGCTAACATATATAAAGAAAAGAGACACTCTTTTTATTTTGTTTTACTGTAGGAAGAGTTTTAATGATATAGACTTGGCAATGGTTCCATTGGCATGAACAACACATGCTCAAGGTCGACCCCAACTTCTCAATTGCTCATCCTTCTCATTTACTCTTCCATAATATTTTTTTATTAAAAATTATAAACTCATTAATATGTAATAAGAAGTAAAGCTATTTATCAAGGACATAAAGGTGTGCTCAAATTAAAAGTTACTTGAAAGCATATGGAGCACACCACAAGATTTGAAACCATTAACTTTTATGTCTAACTCTCTTCCTATGCATTGGCCTTTTATATATGAATAAATAACAGCAACTAAATGGTAACCAATGCATATAATGACCAGTAGCTTGCATTTTAAATAACATGAATACATAAAGAGGGCTCTTATCTCTTCCTCTTTCATAATATTTACAAGCATCAAGAATAAACTCAATAACATAGTTATGAATAGAATCACCGCATAAAGACAAATCATCTAATGAGCTTATGGTATCATCCATTTCTTCTAAATCATCATGATCCTCCCATAAATTAGACAAACTTATATCACATAGAGGATCATCATCAATATTATAAGAAGGGGTGTTTTGTGTGTTACCATTGTTGGGAGTTAGAGATGGGTAGCTACTCCATTCTTCCTCCTCTTGTTCTTATTCATGCTATTCTTGGGGTTGCATGGGCATCCCCAAGCTTATGGTTGTGTCATCCTCCTTCTTTTGTTCTTCTTTGTTTTCCTCTTGGGTATGCATGGGCATCCCCAAGCTTATGCTTTCATCATCTTCTCCCTGCAAAATATTAGTTCTCTCTTGGGCAGCCATGCCCCTCTTCTTCAATTCAACAACATAGATATTTTCAATGTAGTTGGTTGTACAATAATTAAGGATACCAATGATTGAACTTTTAAATTTGGACGCTACAGGGCAAGTTTCATGTTCATAAATGAAGGTGTCTAATTCAGAGGCTGCCATATAAATAACAAATTGCTCTACTTGTTCCATCCATAAATGAGCATAATCACACCTATGATAAGATGCAATAACATATTCTCCATGGGATCTACATTGAAATTCAAAGTGTCTAAAATCTTGTTCAGATCAACCGTTTTTATCTTCATGATAGTCAAGCAACTCAATCGCAATATAATTTAAAATTCTCAAGCAATGTTCTAATATTATCCCTTCTTGTGATTCTCTATGTTTCTTAGCAATCTCAGTAGCATTCAAGTACATAAGCAAAGTGTCATTGATATTCATACTTGTGCTCATAACAGGAGTATTTTTGATATTTTACATTTTATAAAATAAAGGTACTAAATGTAAACTAGCAATGCAAGCAAGAATAGAAGCTTAGCGCTACGCTCCCCGGCAACGGCGCCAGAAAAGTATCTTGATAACCCCCAAGTGCAGGGGATCACCGCAGTACAATTCGATAAGTATTTGAGTGTTGAACCCATGAGGAGCTGAAGGTAAACTAACTATTCTCTAAAGCCCTATAACCCACTTATATGGCCTTTTATGCAAAGCTAGGATCTATGGTGTGTGTGTGTGAAGAGGTTTTTACTAAGAAACTACAAGTGCTGAAATTAAAATGCACTGAGTAAAACAAATGCAAGAAAAGTAAAGTGCAATAAAGTAATATGATATGAAGTGAAGTGAAGTGGAATAACTCAAGAGAGCAAGTGTTCAGGCAAATTGCTATTTCATTTGTGTCGTTGTCACAATTAGTGAAGCTCATTATAGTCTTTTTAGTGTTTTTTCTAGAGAGGAGCCATAGATAGGTGTAGCCATGGATATACGCAAATACACCCCTAGTGATTGATCCCAAGGCCAGTTAAGAGCAACCAAGGGAATTATTAAGACATGAAGTCCAACCACCGCTGTAAGTTTAAATGTCCCCGTAGTTATAACCCCCGTTTTATTAATCATGATTAATACAACATGCATCTAAGAATTAGGACAAGGTTTCTGTCAGCTCCCGCTGTCCCTCTCCCTATCAACATGCAACAGTGACAACCTTATGCATCCCTCGACATATGTGTCCACTCATATATTAGTACAAAAGATCATCATAGAAGATAACAAATACTTATATGCAACCATCACAAAGTATCTTACAATTGCCATGAATAAGTCACTACTCAAACAAAGACATAGAGGTACAATACATCATGGGAAAACGATAGATTGCCTCACACATCATGTTTGCCAAGAGATTACAATGGGTGGATGAAGATGGTGCTGCTGTAGATGATGATGAAGATGATGAAGATGGTGTTGATGCCTTCACCGCAGGGGGGTGGAGTCCACCAGAGGCGATTCCGGCAGCGTTTCCCCCCTCCGATCTCTGCCGGCGGCAGCCTGCTGACTCTCTGTTTATGTGTTTTTGATCTCCGCTGACGTAGCCTTGACGAAACCCCTGGGGGTCATATATATAGTGGTTTTTAGGGCAAAACAGGTCGGTTCACGAAAGATTGAAGCGAATCGGATGGTCGAGGCGAGAAAGAGCACATGTGGCACGCCCAGAGGGGGAGGGCACGCCACCAGGCCTATTTCCCATCCTGTTGGTCTCCTGGTGTCCCTCTTGAGCCCATCTTGTTCGCCTCGAAAATTCCGAAGCGTGGCCCCTGACCTTGCCATTTTTGGAGTCCCGTAGCTCCTGTAATGTCAAAAACACTAAAAAGAGGTATTTTCCAAACAGAATTAGAAACGGAGGAGGGGGGATTGTTTAGAAAATCCCCTAAAACATAACAAAACATGGTAATAACATTATATAAGATGCAAATATGTGGTAATATGTTGAAATAAAGTGCATAGTTCATGTATGCATTTTACATGCATCAGAGGGACAGCTGGAGCTTGACAGAAACCATGTCCCAATTCTTAGATTTGTGTTGTATTAATTCATGCTTATTCAATGGGGGTATTACTATGGGGACCTTTAAACTTACAGCGGTGGTTGGACTTTATGTCTTAATAATTCCCTTGTTTGTTCTTAATTGGCCTTGGGATCAATCACTAGGGTTGTATTTGCTCATGTATATGGCTGCACCTATTCATGGCTCCTCCTTAGAAGAAACAATAAAAAGACTATCTTTGTGCTTCACTAATTATGACAACCACACAAATGAAGTAGCAATTTGCTAGAACACTTACTCCCTTCAGTTACTCCACTTCACTTCACTTTATCTCACTTTACTTTACTTTTCTTGCATTAGTTTTACTCATTGCATTTTAATTTCAGCACATATAGTTTTATAGTAGAAACCTCTTCACACATACACACACACACACACACTATATATCCTAGCTTTGCATAGAAGGCCATATAAGTGGGTTATAGGGCTTTAGAGAATAGATAGTTTACCTTCAGCTCCTCGTGGGTTCGACACTCAAATACTTATCAAATTGTACTGCGGTGATCCCCTGCACTTGGGGGTTATCAAGATACTTTTCTGGCGCTGTTGCCGGGGAGCGTAGCGCTAGACTTCTATTCTTGCTTGCATTGCTAGTTTACTTTCAATACCTTGCATATAAAATTAAAACCATAAAAAAATTGATAATGAAAGATGCCATGGAGACTTCTCGTGAGTCTCGCAAATATCTGAAGAATTTGCTATATAACTATGTTAGAAGCTTGAATATTCCCTTACCTACTAATATTTTGAATGCAAGAAATCATTTTGAGAGTGCCAAAGAAGAACAAGAGAAGGAGGATGACAAAAGCATAAGCTTGGGGATGCCCATGCAACCCCAAGAAGAGGATAAAGAAAAACAAGTGGAGGAAGAATGGAGTAGCTACCCCTCTCCAACTCCCAACAATGGTAACACACAAATTCCTATGAACACCCCTTCTTATAATATTGATGATGATCCTCTATGTGAAATAAGTTTGTCTAATTGATGGGAGGATCATGATGATGTAAAAGAAATAGATGATACCATAAGCTCATTAGATGATTTTTCTTTATGTGGTGATTTTATTCATTGTTGAGTCTACCTTTTATGCTTGCAAATATTATGAAAGAGGAAGAGACAAAATCCCTCTTTATGTTTCCATGTTATTTAAAATGCAAGCTACTGGTCATTATATGCACTAGCTACCATTAAGTTGCTTTTATTTATTCATATATAAAATGCCAAATGCATAGGAAGAGAGTTAGACTTAAAAGTTAATGGTTTCAAATCTTGTGGTGTGCTCCATATGCTTTCAAATAAATTTTAATTTGAACACACCTTTATGTCCTTATTAAATTGTATAATGACTTTACTTATTATTACATAGAAATTAGTTTATAAGTCTTAATAAAAATAAAATAAGCTATGGAGAGTAAATGAGAAAGATGAGCAATGGAGAAGTTCGGGTCGACATTGAGCATGTGTTATTCATGCCAATGGAACCATTGCAAAGTCTATATCATTAAAACTCCTACTACAAAACAAAAAGAGTGTTTCATCAATACCTGTGCATAGTTTCATCAATACTTGGGGAAGTGATATTAGATGTTTATGTATGCTTGGGGAAGTGATATTAGATGTCTATTAGATGGGAATTGATGAAAAAAAAGTATGACACCTTTGCTATATTTATGTATGCACTTTAACCATAGCAAATACCTGTGCATAGTTTCATCAATACTTGGGGAAGTGATATTAGATGTTTACTATCTTTGTATTCTCCTCGCTATATTGGATGCAAATGAGATATTTTTAAGGAACATTACTTATTCTTGATTGAGAGATAGTAACTTTGAATAAAAGTCTATGCATCCCATTATGTTTCTTATTGCGTACTTGGCACATGTTCAATGATAAATAATTATATCAAAGAATGGGCTAAAACTAAGAAGTGCCCAAGGAATAAATATATTCCTATGTGTCTTTAAAATATGAAGGTTGATGTTTGTGTGACGGTCTAGTCTTCTAAATGGTGACCCTCATCGTTGAAGCATATGTAAGTCAGTTGATAGTATTTTTAGTTGACCAACCAACCTCTTGCAAGACATTGACCCAATGAGCCACCACTTAGAAAGAAAGTAAAAAAGAGAAAGAGAAAAGAAAGAAAAAAAGGAAAAGAAAAAAAAAAGAAAAAAAAAGAGAAAAGAGAAGAAGAGAATGAACCCAATGAGTCGGTGCCCAAAGGCAAATAGAAGGGGAAGTACCCCAACCACTCATATAAGGTGTTAAAGCTAAGAAGCAAACACCTATCCCATTTCCACTCTATCCTTTTGTCAACTAAAGATACTAGCTACTTACTGATGTATGAGTCTTCTATGAGAGTTTGAATGTTAAAGGACTGAAAGGATACGGCATTCCTCCCATTATTTGGTTTGCAATGCAAGCATGATGAATTACTAGTCAACAATTTAAGGAATCAAAGGTCTCAAAAACCTTACTCATGATTCAATCAAATGTGATGTGAGAACTCTATTTGTTGCTACTATCAATTAATCCTGTCCAAGTAGTGTCGTTGCCTATTCGACGGTACCCCGGAGGAGGGATCCTCATGAAGGGGGGAAGAAGTAGGGGCCATTGGGCGGAGAGTCCTCGGGACGGTGGTACGCGATTTTCCTAGCTTCGGAACACCTGCTCGAGGACAGGGCCTACTGCTGCTTGTCTGGAATTATCTGGGCGCTTTCGCGTTGTTACAATGAGTTGTGGATGTCTCGTCTCTAGCTCAAGATCTTGCCTCTAAGGCTCCCAGGATCCGGCTTAGAAGGGCGCTGGATCTAGGGTTTCTACGGAGAGTCCTAGCCGGAATACAAGATGCCTAACTATGGAATATTACATTGCCGTGCACGTCAAGGATCCACCTATCTCTAGCTTGCTGTCATGGATCCGGATACTTCATGGGCCTCCAAGGATCCGACTACTTACATAGGTCGGAAAGGATCCGGCTCCTGTTCCCGGACTAGACTTCATCCATCTTCTATCAACAACAACTGGGCCGCCCGGTGGGCCATAAGCCACCACCACCATCTGTGGGCCACCTGGGCTTGCCGGATCTAGACCATGTCGTTGGCATACCCACAAAGTATACCCACAACAGTAGCCCCCGAAGTTCTTCAAGAGTCACCATTCCTCCATCTAGCTTCTGGTTTGGATCCGGAGAGAATCTCGAAGAGCTTCCAAAAATCTTCATCGTTTGCGACTTGAATCAACCAGAAATCATTCGTTCTTTTGTAACGGTAACTTAGCGGAAACTTCGCCCATGTCGGACATAACTTCCTCTTTTCCCGCGCAAAATTTTCGAAACTGCGAATCTTTGCTGGAAAAATCGGAGACGTGCAGTTGGGTTACCGCCGCTTCAATTTCACCGCATTTGACCTAGGACACGTGGCGGACATCCAACGGTGCGACCGTTCCGTTCCCACCGTAGGATCCGGCACACGCATCTCCGTGCGAGGTCTATAAATACCCCATCCGCATGGTCACTTCCATTCTTTCACCTCTTCTCACCACTTCGTCTTCAACCTCACGCCCGCGCCGCCCGACGGATCTTGCGCTGATGAGCTCCTCCCCAGAAAACCTCAAGCGCCGCCGCTCCAAGGTCCGCCTCGACCCGTGCTGCCTGCGTTTGATCGGGAATCGTGCTCCGCCGCCGATCCGTGGTCTCATCGGAAGCCAACGCCGCAAGTCCGGGACCTCAACCCTCGCCGGCACCACGGGGAACCGCCACGCCACTGCCGGTAAGTTTCACCGGACTTGGAGAAGATAGACATCAGTAGGATCCGATACTTTAACTTTCAACATTATGCATGCAGCCGGAAACATGTCCGATAGCTCCCCGAAATACACCGATAGTTCTCCGAGCAGCCCTCCACCTAACCCATCGGAACCAGCTTTCATCGAACCCTTAGCATTCCTACCCCCAAACATTTCCGACATTCGCTTAGCTCAACCTTATTCCGCCTCTTCCAGCAACCTTCTCGGAAAAGTTCCGACAGTAGAGGAAATATGTGAAGAGTTGGAAGGGCAAGCTCGAATGGCCGCGAAAGTTCAAGAGGCGGAGATGAAGAAAGCCTCCAAGGCCCGGAACCGTGAAGGGGAGAAAGGCCAGTGGTGGCCCTGCGATGTCACTGAGTCGGAACTCAAGGCCTTCGAGAAGGAAGGGCTTGTGGCTCCGGGTTCTTGGAAATTTACCAAGGACTCCATCACCCCTACTCCGAAAGCTGACGAGCAGGTCTTCACCAAGGCTTGGGTGGAGCGAGGCCTCTCGCTTCTGCCCTCAGAATTTTTCCTATCAGTGCTCAGCACCTACGGGCTCCAGCCGCATAACATATGCCCCAACTCCTACCTCATCCTCTCCAACTTCGCCACCCTCTGCGAAGGCTATCTCGGAGTCCGGCCAGATGTCTGACTCCTTCAGTTCTTCTACAGAGTGAAGAAGGAGACGAAAGATAAGATGATGGTCAATTGCGGAAGCATGACCTTCGTGCTCCGTCAGAAAAGAGTGTTTTCGCCTCTGTCCTCTCACGAGTCCGTCCGGTACTGGAACGCCGGGTGGTTCTACCTCAAGAACAAAGTCGTTCCGGGTCGTCACGACGGCCTCCCCACGTTCTCCAACAATCCTTCGGAAGAGCTTCCCAGTTGGAGCTATATCCCAAGCCTAGCCCAGCATCCGGAGCTGGACAGGATGGCCCGGAGGATCTCGTGGTTGGTCCATGAAGGTCTAACCGGAATGGACTTAACCTTGAGTTGGTTCATGCGCCGGATCTAGCCGTTAAAGTACAACAAACGGCTGATCTGCGAGTACTCCAGAGAGGACGACCAGCTGCGAGCAACTAAGGACAACTTGCCAACGGATTCTCTGAACAAGAGGATCCGGACACTTGTGAAGCGCACCCGCGGCCAGGTGGTCCCGGAAATCGGCAAGGACAACTACATCAACAACACATCTCCTCCGGTACGTTCTGCACTTGGTCATTTTGCTTTTCGCATTTATATGTTTCTAACCTTTCAACACTTCGTTTCCAGCTCAATACTTTGGCGGAGGAAGATTTAAGTGTCATTTTCCGCACCCCCGACACTGAGAAGGCGAAGAAGGATCCGGAGGACGAGGAAGAGGAGGAAGAAGAAGCACCCAAGAAGAGAACTGCTCCCCGTCCTACCAAGCGTCCTCGCGGCAAAGCCTCTGGCGCTGATGCCGGAACCAGCGGCGAAGCCTCCGCCAAGAAAGCCAAGACCGCTCCTTCCTCCGGCGCCAAGCACTATGATTCCAGAAAGGCAGAGCGCGAACGCATCAAAATGCTCGCCACCGCCGGAAGAGGAACTCGCCCAACACTCCCCGGAGCCACGTAAGTTTCCAGAACATGACATCTTTTCATTGTAAGGTTGAACTTATCATTCATTTTCTTCATTACTTGGTTCAGGAACCAGAAGGTTGCCGCTTCAAAGGTCACGACCCAGAAGCCAATCTCCAGTTTTATGAGGACATCTCCGGCCATCGGCCCCAACACCCCTGTTCCACCAAGCACCTCTACCGCGGCTCCCCCATCATCTCTGACCGAACCTCAGCCGTCCCCGAACCCTGCTGTCGGAGACCAAGCTCAAACGGAAATAATTCCTGTGAGGAGCGGGCAGAAGGACGAAAACTGCTCCGCCACTAAGCGGGCTGCTCCTGAGGAAGCCATGGACCAGGAGGAGGCAGAGGTCACCTCTGCAGACAAGGCTGAAGCTCCGGCTAATGATGCCATCATATTTCCGGAAAACTTCGGCGATCCAATGACCTCCATTCCACGCCGAAGGCGTATGCCACCAAGTTCTTCCACAAGATCACCGAGGTGGAAAAGTGGGAGCTCGAACAGGACCTGCTGAACGCCATGCTACAAAATGCATGGGGCAAAGCGGATGCTCAAACCTCCGAGATTGAGGAGTATAAGAAAAAGTCCTACGAGTTCTTCGACCATCTTATCTGCAAGCGCAAGGTAAGCCAGTCTCCCAGTAGCCCCCAAGTATCTAGGCAGAAATTATCTCTAGTTTGCACCTTGATACTTTTGAGTGAACTTATCCTGAGAAAATTTAAAGTGTCGTAGTAGTCCCCAAGCGTCATGTCGGAAACATTTCCGGCAATGATGCTTCGAAAATAACTACACTTGTTTTTCCATTTTTATTATTGTTATCAGAACTTATCCTTGTTATTGCAGGAGCAACAAGCTTTGCACTTTGAGCTGCACAAGAATATCTCCCTCCAGCGCCGCGTAACCGTGAAGCAGGCGGATCAAATACATGATGCAAATGAGAGGATTGCAGAGCTGGAGAAGAAACTTGAAGAAGCCAAAGGTATATCTCCGACCACTCCTGCATGCTGTCAATCTTCCAACTTGCATTTTCTTATAACTTGTTTGTTTGGACAGGTGCCTCTACCTCCCTGGCCACTACCTCATTAGAGCTTGAGAGCTTACGCTCCGCCCACCAGGACCTGGAAGCAAAGCTGAAGGTGGCAGAGGAAAAGCAAAAGCTCGCTGAAGACCAACTTGCCTAGAAGAGCTCGGAATTTATTAGAGAGAAGGCCGATCTGATTGAGAAGCGCAAGAAAGATGGCGTTATTCTGAAAAACCTCCAATCTGACGTCCAGACCCTCCGAACCTACATGCGTCAAGCGGAGCTGGGTTGGCACTTGCTCAACACTGACATCATGGGTAAGAATCCGGATCCATGATCTATGCCTTTCCCAGTAACTTTGAATTGCACTTTATATTGAATATTTTTCCCCTGACAGAGCCGCTTGGATACGACGAAGCCCGGCGCGAGCTGTTTCCGCGTGACAACCTGATAAAGCTAGCTGGAGACGATTGCAGGGACCTGATCTCCGCATCCCGCAAAATCTGCCACAACTTGGCGATCAAGGAGAGCAGAACCTGCGACGTCCGCGCGCTTATTGAGAAAATGGACATCCTGCCGGAACTTGTTGTTGATCTTCAAGCTTCCTCTGCCCGCGGCGCTGCTCAGATGTCCCTCGCCATGTGTCTAGCTCATGCTCCGACCCTGAACATCGATAAAGTTACCACGAGCATTCCTAAGAATGCGAACGCGGATAAGCTTCTGGATGCTTGCAGTGGCTACGACACCCGGATCGCTCGACGCATACGGCACGATGAGTTTTACGACAAGGTCGTGCTTCCAGCTGACGAAGCCCTTGAGGCAGAGCTCGAAAAGGAGCGCGAAGCGGAAGCAAGACCTGCCGGATCCGAGGACGAAAGCCAGTACACATGGACCAGCTCCAAGGAGGCAGAGAAGAACAAGACCAAGAGCGGCGGCGATGCTCCTTCATCTCCGGCAATGAATGCGGAAGAGCCTTCTTCTCCGGCTAAGGGGACGGAGGAGCCTTCTTCTCCGGCGAAGGAAGCGGGGGAGCCTTCTTCTCCGGCTAAAGAAACAGAGAAATGAAAAACCTATTCCTGCGGGAAGAATATGAACGATGCATCATTCGGCCCCTTCGAGGGTTTGTAATATAAACTTATTTTGAAGTAGCTAGGACAAAAAACTACGCAAGCAAAGCTTATGGGCAGAAACACTTATCCTGCTACCGTTTATATATATGTGCGTGGTTTTCTGTTTTGAAAGCAAGTGCTGGTTTCTGTATTTTCCGGCTTACTTATTTGACCTTCCATGAGCCGGAAGACCTTTAGCCGGAAACGCTCGCCGACGGCGACGAAGCCCAATGGAAATCCATCCATAACCGCGGAAACAAGCCCCCAGCCAAGGTGCCGGAAGTCGCTACCAGGAATCCATAAGTTCGCAACAGAAAACTCATTCACCAGAAAACTTAAGCTTACGTCCGAGTGGACGATTTTGAAAGTCCCAACTTTATACACGCCTAGGTGGAAACATCCAGCTATGCGGTTTTAGTCGGAAAACATACACGATCCAAAAATGAACAAGTAAAGGAGGTAAAAGACTCAAAGAGTGAACCATATGCTTTATTTCATTGATCATGTATTATAACTATTACAGAGTATGTAATGCAAAATTTGCAAAGTGTGCTATATTCCAAGGACGGTCTGTTTCATCGTATATGTCATCCGGATCCTCCCTCTTGCGTTTCCGATGCCAATTGGCAGGTCTATCCTTTAACTCGCGGATATCGACGAGATAGTAGGATCCGTTGTGCAACACTTTGCTCACGACGAAAGGTCCTTCCCATGGAGATTGCAACTTATGCTCTTTCACCTGCCGAAGGTGGAGAACCAGGTCACCTTCTTTAGACGAGCGGTTCCGAACTCGACGGCTATGATAGCGTCGGAGCTTCTGCTGGTAGATGGTTGAACGCTGGTCAGCTAAGTTCCGAGCTTCTTCGAGCAAGTCCACAGATAGCTGTCGAGCCTCATCTGCATTTTCTTCATTGTAGGCGGAAACTCGTGGAGAATCATGGATGATGTCTGAGGGTAACACTGCTTCGGATCCGTATACTAGGAAGAAAGGCGTAAAACCGGTTGACCTGTTTGGGGTTGTTCGTAGACTCCACAGAACAGAGTCTAACTCCTCAGCCCAATATCCGGCTGCGCGTTGCAGCGGTTCCTCAAGGCGAGGCTTAACTCCAGCTAGTATAAGGCCATTGGCTCGTTCGACCTGCCCATTTGATTGTGGATGTGCCACAGAAGCGAGGTCTAGCCAGATCCCTACATCATTGCAGTACTCCTTCAGTTCTCCCTGCGCGAAGTTTGTGCCATTATCTGTGATGGTGATGTGTGGGATGTCGTATCTCACTACGAGGCTGCAAACAAATTTTAGTGTCATAGCACCATCGGCTTTTCTCACTGGCTTGGCCTCGATCCACTTACTGAATTTATCAATAGCGACCAGGAGGTACTCAAAACCGCCAGGAGATGATTTTTTCAATTTTCCGACCATATCAAGCCCCCAGACCGCAAATGGCCAAGTGATAGGGATGGTCTTCAGCTCCTGAGCCGGAGCATTTGGTTGTGTGGCATAGTACTGGCTGCAGTTTTGACTATTTTCTCAGCATCTTCTTTAGCTGTTAGCCAGTAAAATCCTTGCCGGAAAGCTTTTGCAACGAGGGACCTGGGAGCGGCATGATGCCCGCAATCGCCAAGGTGGATCTCTCTAAGTATTTCAATGCCATCTTGACTTGAGATGCATTTCAAAAAAATTCCGTTTGCGCTTCGTTTGTAGAGCTGTCCATCAACTATTGTGTAGGATCTTGCTCGTCTGACGATCTGTCGTGCGAGGACTTCATCCTCCGGCAACTTCTGATCGATGAGGTAATCCAGGAAAGGCTTTGTCCAGGCCGGAGTGATAACCATCACCTCTTTGGACGGAGATATTGCCACGTCTGGGTTTTCCGGGTTAGCGCCCTTCACAGACGGTGTCCTCAAGTGCTCAAGGAAGATTCCAGGCGGAATGGGTTTCTGTCCGGATCCGAGCTTGGACAGCATATCCGGCATTGTATTATCATCTCTCCTGATGTACTTGACTTCATATCCGAGGAAGCATTTGGCGATCTCGTCAACTTTGTCTCTGTAAGCCGCCATGACCGAGTTTCTGGCGTTCCAGGTTCCGGCTACTTGTTGTGCCACCAGGTCGGAATCTCCACAGCATACGATATGCTTGATCCCAATTTCCTTAGCGATGTGCAGTCCGTGTAGTAGAGCCTCATATTCCGCCATGTTATTGGTAGCTTCGAAGTGAATCTGCAGGACGTACTGCAGTTCTTCTCCGGTAGGTGACTTCAGGGTGACTCCAGCCCCGAGCCTTGATGTTGCTTGGATCCATCAAAGTGCATGACCCAAGCTTCTGGTTCCGGCACAGGCATGCCCTCTGGTGCTTCAGTCTAGTCGACGAAAAAATCTGCCAGAATCTGTGACTTGATTGCAGTCCTGGCTTTGTAGTTGATGTCGAAGGCGGAAAGTTCTATTCCCCACTTCGCTACGCGCCCTGTTGCATCGGAATTGTTGATGATGGTTGACAATGGAGCTTTACTCACAACTATCATGGGATGCTCCTGGAAGTAGTGTCTCAGCTTCCGGCTACCTAGGAAGACTCCGTAGGCTAGCTTTTGAAAGTGAGGGTATCTCTGTTTGGATTCCGTCAGCACCTCGCTAATGTAATAGACGGGCCTTTGGACTCCAAACTCGTGTCCTTCTTCCTTTCGCTCCACCACGATGATGAGACTGATGACTTTGTTGGAAGTTGCCAGGTAGAGGAGCATGGGCTCCGATTCTTTCGGAGCTGCCAAGATGGGCGGAGAAGAGAGTATGTTCTTCAACCCCTGAAGTGCTGCATCTGCTGCGTCGTCCTAGACAAATTTGTCTATTTTCTTCAGTAGCTTGTACAAAGGTAGTGCATTCTCGCTGAGATGACTAACAAATCTAGTGATTGCTGCAACGCAACCAGTTAATCGTTGTACATCTTTGAGACAATTTGGCCTTTTGATGTTGAGGATAGCCTTGATTTTTTCCGGGTTTACCTCAATTCCTCTGTGAGAAACAATGAAGCCAAGGAGTTTTCCGGCTGGTACGCCAAAGACACATTTTAGCAGATTTAACATCATCTTGTACCTCCGGAGATTATCAAAGGTTTCCTGAAGATCACTGATCAAGTCGGATCCTTTCCGGGTCTTGACCGCGATGTCGTCGACGTAAGCGTGTACGTTCCGGCCAATCTGATCCTTCAAGCACCGCTGCATCGTATGCTGATAGGTGGCACCTGCATTTTTCAAACCAAAAGGCATGGTGACATAGCAGTAAGTGCCAAAGGGTGTGATGAACGAGGTCGCCTTTTGGTCGGACTTCTTCATCCGGATCTGATGATACCCGGAATATGCGTCAAGAAAACACAGAAGTTCCGCCCCTGCCATCGAATCAATGACTTGGTCAATGCGCGGCAAGGGGAATGGATCCTTCGGACAATGCTTATTCAAGCCGGAGTAATCGATGCACATTCTTAGTATTTCAGAATTCTTTTTGGGTACAAGGACGGGGTTTGCGACCCAATCAGTATGGATAACTTCTACTACAAAACCTGCCTCTAGTAACTTTGCTAACTCCATTCCTATGGCGCGGCGCTTATCTCCAAAGCGTCGCATAGCTTGCTTCACCGGTTTTGCACCCGGATTTATGTTGAGGTAGTGCTCGGTGAGTTACCTTGGTACTCCGGACATGTCAGAAGGTTGCCATACGAAGATATCCATGTTAGCTCGGAGGAACTCGACGAGCGCGTCTTCCTATTTGGGGTCCAGGCCAGCTCCGATAGACACTTGCTTGGTAGCGTCGCCTTCCTTGAGGTCAACCTTCTTGGTGTCTATCGCGGCCTTGAACGAGGTCTTCTGGTCGGAGATCTGCTTCTCGGTGGTGTGCATCTCAGCCGGATCCACCGCGGCTCTATAGCCCTGCAGTTCCGCCCCAGAGATAACAGATTCTGCGAAGGCTGCTTCACCCTCCTCGCAGTCCTGAGCTTTCTTGTAGTCTCCGGATACGGTGATCATACCGTTAGGACCTGGAATCTTCAGCTTGTTGTAGATATAGCACGCCCTGGCATGGAACTTGTGATAGGTGGGCCTGCCAAAAATTACATGATAGGAGCTTTTGAAGGGCACAACCTCGAACGTGATCATTTCTTCACGGAAATTATTAACATCACCGAAGGCCACGGGAGGTTTGATGCTGCCCAAGGAGTTTGCCTTTTTACCCGGAACCACACCATGGAACTCCGTGGTGATGTGCTTGAGCTGTTCCTTGGTAAGGTTCATCTTCTCCAGAGTCTCCAGGTACATGATGTTCAGGCTGGCTCCGCCGTCCATGAGGCACTTGGAGAAGTCATACCCGTTAATGTGGGGACTAACAACCAAAGCGTAGCACTCCTTAGGGATGAAGGCCGGATGATCAGCTCAGTCGAAAGTGCAGGGTTTTTTTGACCACTTGACATACTGCGGCACAGCCGGAATCATGGCGTTCAGGGTCCGGAGGGCAGATTTCTTCGCCCGAACTGTTGGAGTTCCGAGGAAGGTGTGATATGCACCAGCGCTTTTCTTCACAAATGGGTTAGAGGTGTTGGCTACGGCACCCTGTCTAGGTTCCGGCGAAGCCCCATCCTCATCCATTGCTTCGGAGCTATCTCGTCCTTCTCCTTGTTCTTGCCCTTGCCTCCTTTTCCGCGTGGGCTGTGCTTCCTAGCATGTTTGTATCCTGCTTCCGGGTCTGTCTTGAGATCGTTGACCCATTTGCAGTTGCGATTGGTGTGAGAGGATTTGCCTGTAGCCGGATCTATGTGGGCTAGGCGCGGCATATCCCTGTACTCTTCATAGGTTTGCGGAGCACGGGATCCGGTAACAGTGACCTCATCAGCGCGTTGCTGGCCCCTGCCGGCTCCGCCACCGCAATTGCGGCCTCTTCCGCCTCCTTGACCGCCGCGCTGAAACGTCATGGCAACCATGTCGGATCCACCACTTTTCCGGTCTTCGGAGGGATTCTTCCGCTTGTTGTTGCTATCACGGTTCTTCTTCTGGTGCTGCAGGGGTAGGGCTGTGGCCGCAAGTTCTCCGCCTGCGTCGTCATCGGCGGCGGTGTGGGTGCTGGCGATGGAAATCATCTTGTCCAGGGTCAACTTTTGGTCATTGTAGAGGCACTTTAGCTTGTGTCGGAGCAAACCTCCCCTCTGCAGACCTCCCATGAAGGCTAGCATGGCTATGCGATTGTCTACGTTCTCGCACTCGTTCCTTGTATCTAACTACCGAGTAAGATATTCTCGAGAGGTTTCATTTTTCTTCTGGATCTGTAGATCGCTGGCTGTGGAAGGTCTCTTGTAGGTGCCCCTGAAGTGTCCCTCAAAGGCGATCTTTAGGTCAAACCAGCAGAAGATGGAGTTTTCTGGGAGATCGCTGAGCCAAGTTCGGGCTGGACCGACAAGGTACAACTGGAGCATGCGGCAGGCCATGTTTGGGGTCCCTCCAGCAAAGTTGACTGCATTGAAGTAGTCATCGATCCATGTATCGGGCCTCTCTTTGCCATCATAATGCTTCAAGTTTCCTGGTAGCTTGAGGTTCAAGCCTTTTGGCGTTTGCTCCTCCCGGATCCTCTTACCAAAGCACTTGGGGCCAATGTGTCACACCCCAACTTTTGCAACCTTGATTAGTTGTCCTTATTGCAAAAATTAGGGGGACCAAAAACTTTTTCTAAAGACTAATTAGATGAATTGCCTTGATCTGTTGATTGATGAATTGTCTTGATCTGCTTGTTGAGTTTTGTCTTGAGCTACCCCAAAGAACAATATCTCTAGTGGTAAAACAAACAACTCACCTAATAAAACACATGTGTGGCTTAGGAAAAATTGTTTTCCTTTTTACTTCATCAAACCCTTCTCCTGATGGCAACATGAGTGTGCCATCTTGATATTCCTCTTTGTGTTAATCTAGCTCAAATCATCCTTGATTCAAAACATGGGATCATCTATCCCTTTACCACATCCTTCTCTTATACTCTATTCAAAACCCCTAATACATCACAATTCTGACTAAGTCCTAAATCTATTTCCAGGTTCCATTTTGGAGCCCCTGGATTAAGCTACCTCTTGCCATCTAAGGCAATGCATCTGGTCCTAAATCTCCCTTGCCTTGAGCACTTCCCAGCCATGTCCTTGCCCTGAACTAGATCACTCTTATACCCACTTTTCCTTGTTGGTTTTGAGGCCATGTCAACCATCTGTTTTGGTAGGCTTATAAGATTCCAACTTTGGCAGTTGATCTCTTAGTACCTGACAAGGTATTAACTTGTCAATGCCTACAGATTGTAGACTAGGGTTTTAGCGGAAGTAGAGGGCAAGTAGATCTCGAGGGTTTCAGCCGGAAAAGTACTCGACTGCTAAAAAGCTAGGGTTATGTTGACAATGGAATCGATCCTCTCTTTGTCCCTCGACTCCCCCTTATATAGGAGGCGGAGCCGAGGGTTTCGTGATACACAAGTTACAGCGTTCGGGAGACTATTTGAGTCCGTCCCGTAATAGTTACAAGTCAATATTTCTAATACAATTCTATCTTTCCAAACTATCTCCTGACTGGGCTTCCGGGTTTTATAATCTTCGGGTCGTGGGCCTTCATTAAAACCCCTGGTACCATCTTCGGCAGGCCCATTGGGGATGCCTATGTCAGTAGCCCCCGAGATTTTGCTTGAATCAGAGACTCAGGAAAATCTCCAACTTTACAATTACCATACAACTTCTTCGAGTTAACACATATCTTTAATAAAACAATCGTATATTGTACAGGGATAAAGGTAATTGGGGCTAGTTCATCTGACGGATCAGGTACTAGTTAACTGCTCTTGTGGCAATCCACCAAAACCTACTTCGAGATCACGTCCCTGGACATGATCTCGGGATACTGGTGTAATTCAACATGCGCCGCTTAAGGTCTTACCAGATGTCGAATTCCAGTTATGTTTTTTCGGGTACCTAACGCGTCCGTTAGGATTTTTCTTCGCATCTGCTGATACGGAAAAAGTAGCAAAGCGCCGTCTGAGGCGGTGCCACGCCGCACAGGATAGATCCCGGGGACTTACCTTCGCAAAGTATTGCGGCATTCAGAGATTAATTTGCGACGAGGCACTCGAGAATATATTGTCGAGTGCTTTTTCGGCTATTGGAATAGCACATTTATTCGAGTCACCAGATGACTTGTATATATTTTTTATCCTGTCCTCCCGATGGGAGTATATGAAGAGTTATTTGTATAACTCGAAATATGCTCACCATTCCTTTTATAATTTCATCGGGCACGCGAACAGCGTTCCCGATGGGAGTAGCCCCCGAGGCTACAGCCAAGTGCTTGTACTTGGTTGTAGGCTCACCATTTTAACATTTTTTGTCGCTATATTATTATCTTTTCGAATTCTTCCATCTTTATCGGGTGCGCGACCAGGCTCGATGGGAGTAGCCCCCGAGCATGTGAACAAATGCTTGTATTTGATCATAGGCTCTCGCCTTTTCTTTCTTGCCATACTCGAGGTTTCCTTCTTTCAAAAGTAGCCCCCGAGCATTTGATAAAAAACTTGTATTTGATCAAAAGCTCACGAAGTTATCATCAATCCATCTCTGTCGCCAATCTTCAAAACAGCAAAGTCGAAATTTCTCTCTTTTAAAGTGACATCAGTGCTGACGATAGCCACGACCGCTGTATCGGGAGAACGCGAGCCCTGTCCTGTCCCTGACTTGTGGGTCCAAAAACCTGCGGTCTGTGACACGTTTCGCAAGTGGGGGACACACGTCCTCCGCTTTTTCGGCACGCGCACTGTGCGCCTGTCCAGTTCCGTCACAGTAAAAAGACTTTATTACCCATGGAGACACGTGTAAGTCATCAGATCCATTCCTTCTGCATCCAACGGTGTGTCGATTCGTAGGTTTGCTATAAAGGGTCTTCTTCTTCCTCCAGCAATCCCTTCGCTGCCGCGCTCAAATCCCCTCTGCAAAACCTCCACTGCAACCAAAAACTCCTGCGCTCAACCACACCCCTACTCTCTCCAGCGCCATTGTTGATGCCACCGCGGTCAAGGCTCACAAGGCATAGCACTCCCGAGGCAAGCATGGCGGCGCAAGATCTAGGAGCTGCTGAGTGGGAGAGATCCAAGATCTCCAACCAGGACGCCAACCTGATGAAAAAGCTCGGCCTGATGAAGAAGAAGGAAGCGCTGATCTTCCCCAGCGAGGAAAGCTTCCCAATGCCCCCTATCCAATATCGGGTTAGTTTCGTCGACCACCTCATCCGCGGCCTCTCTGCTCCTATCCATGAATTTCTTCGTGGTTTACTCTTCGTGTACGGGCTGCAGCTGCATCAGCTGACTCCCAATTCCATCCTTCATATTTCTATCTTTATCACCCTCTGCGAGTGCTTTCTCGGGATCCAACCGAATTGGGCCCTATGGAAACACATTTTCTACCTTCGCTGCAACGGCTCCCACAATATCGCCTACAACATAGGTGGTGTTGTTATCTGTGTCCGCCCTGACGTCGAGTATTTCGACGTCAAATTCCCCGACTCCATCCAAGGGTGGCGCAGGAGATGGCTATATGTCCGCGAGGAGTGCTCCAACTCGCTGGAATACAACATCGCCCCCTTCGATGGTAGCGCAAAAATCCTTCGCCGCCGATCCTGGGATGCAGAGGCCACCAAAGAAGAGAAAACGGCGACAGAGGCGCTGATGAAGCGAATCCATGAGCTGCAGAATACCCGAGGCAAAGAATTGTCGGTTATCCAAATTACTGCGCATTTCCTTATGATTAGGGTGCAGCCTCTGCAGGCTCGCAAAAACCCTTTGTGGCTGTATGCTGGCGATAAAGACGTCGACCGCATATCCGAAGATCTTTCTGTGAAGGACTTGGAGAAGCTCGTCCGTCGTGTTTCATCGTTAAGCAAGAAAGACTCAGTTCCATCTTCTTGCCGAGTAGAGCCTTTCAACAGCACCAATCCCCTTCCCAAGGTAAATGACTTGTCCTCCCGAGTTTTTATTGCTTCGACTACTATTTTGCATAAATTGTCCTCCCGAGTTTTTATTGCTTCGACTATTATTTTGCATAAATTGTCCTCCCGAGTTTTTATTGCTTCGACTACTATTTTGCTAAACTTTTCTGTTGATGATTTTCTTCTTCAGAAACACCAAGTTTTGTCTTCCCTGCATCCCCTTCCTGAAGGTGGGGAGGTCGATGATCGAGCCATCGTTGACGACGATGCACAGGGTACTTCTCGCCCTGAGAGTGAAATCGCTGGATCTCATAAATCCACGGGTTTCTCTGAAAGAGAGACTGAATCGGAGGCTTCCGAGTCAGCGCATTCTCTCCCTTCCGCTGTTTCCCCCCAGAGCAAGAGGAAGAGGGGTGATGTCGAAGACTCCGGCACCTCCAAACTCAGCGGGTCACCTGTCGAGGAAGCTTCTCCCGAAGAGGAGGGTGCCTTCGACCCTTACGCTGATGCCCTCGTTAGCTCGTAAGCTACCCTGCCTTCTTTTTCTTTTTATATATTGTTAGAATATTCTCATACTATCTTTTGTGGACAGTGGCGAAGAAGAGGAAGAACCCGCTGCCAATGTGACTGCTCCGACGAGCACGTCGCAAACTTTAGTTCTTTCGGAAACTCGCCGTGCAACGGAGGAAGCCTCACCTCCTCATCAGGGCTTGGAAATGTCGACTCCTGTCACCAGCCCCCAAGCCCCCGAGCCAAAGAGAGCGAGGATTGAACTTAGCGAAGAACAAGGCTTCTTGGCCGGGAGTTCGTCGACTCCTTCCCTGGATGATGTAAGTACCCTTACCGCTATTTTGTGTCTTTAGTCGAGTTTTCCTCTCAACCTTTCTATCACCTCTTTCTCTACAGCCTTTGATGAAGCACTTCATCAGTCTTGGTACTCAATTTATTGGGTACCGTGACACTGTCGAAGACTTGAAAGGTAAGCCTTCATACGATTGTGATGTTTTTACTCGTCATCACGTAGATTATATTGCAATTTTTAACTTGACTTTCTTGCGTTGTTTCCTTCCGTCAGAGGCTCTCGCCAAAGCCAACAAACGCGCCGATGATCTTGCCGCCAATCTTGAATAGAGCGAAAAAGCTCACAAGAAAGCCGAACAAGACGCTGCCTCTGTTGGAGATCTTCGAAAGAGGCTTCACCAAGCTGAAAATGCCTTAAGCGAGAAGACAACCCAACAGATAGCACGTGAAGAAGCTATCATCGGCCGTCTTGAATCGCAAAATCGCCGTTTTTCCAGTAAGTTCACTAACCACTTTTCTCGAGTCCCTTCCAAGATATATCCTTATATTTGTTGATAACCCGGACTTTGTTTCAGCAGGAAAAATGGGTCAAGATTTTGACCTGCAAGAGCCTGAAGGGGACCGTCTTCTCGATGCCCTTTCCCTCCTTGAAATTCATGGGGATTTGGCGCGCCGCAGTATTGCTGATGCGCGGACCGTGTTTACGCGCCTCTTCCCTTACTTCTTCCCGAAGAAAACGCAACCAGAGGCCTTCACCGATCTTGCCAAGCATTTTATCCCTGAGGAGGATCTTGGATCGGCTTTCCGGCAGGAGAACTTGAAGATCGGCGTTGAGGGCACCATAGCTTTGGTTGCCGAGAGCCAGCAGAACGTCGACTGGGCGAGGACTGGCGAGGCGAAGAGGATGAACAAGGAGAAATGGCAGTCTCTAATCAAGGCCGCCAAGCCGCACTCGAAGAAGATTCTCTCCTTCCTCGGATACAAGCCCGCCACTCCTTCCAGTTCCGCCAGGCCGAAGGTCAAGTAGACCAACTTACTCCTCCGTTTGCTGTCTTTCTTTTGGTAGATGTCGATATCCTTACGATATGCGACTGTTTTCGTCGACTCACTAGGAGCTAACCTTTTGTAATGGACCATCACTTGTAAATATCCCCACTTATCAATGAAAAGGAATGATCCATTGCTTGTTTATTGATGTCGATATTTTCTTTCTTCCAGTTGATATTTGATAACTACTCTAAGACTGCTGGACCATCCTCTGCTTCCCCTGCGACTTCTTACTCCAAACGGATAGCTGACGACGTTTTACTGGATGATTCCTCGTCTATGAACCTGAATCAACTAGAAATAGCTGAGCTTCGACAACAACTCCAGGCCATGAAGAAACAATCCCTTATTGTCATGGAACAATCCCACAAATCTTCCGAGCGGGAAAAGATGGCTCTTCAGCAGGCTCAAGAGGCTTTAAAGTTGAAAGATGCTGCCGTTGCCGAGGCTTTGCAAGCCACTTCTCGAGAGAATTATATGCTTGACCTGCTGACTGAAGCAAGTCTGGATATGGCGGGTAAGTCTCGCCCCATGCGTTCTTTTACTTACTTCGCGTACGAGTTCTCCGGCCCTCATATTTCTTGATACGGTTAGGTTCTTTCTTGGATACTGCTGCCGAAGACCAGCGTGTTGATACGAGGGCCGAGGTTCTTATTCGACTTGCTCAGCAGAACAGCTCCAGCTTTTGGTCTTCCCCGGACCGGACCCGACAAATTGTACGATTTCAGGATCGTGCTTCTCAGGTTCGGGAATATCTCGACTTCTGCACAAAGACACTCGCCATGGTTTACAATGTCATGTTTCCTCGGAATCTGCAACCCAAAACTCTTCCTGAATTGATAAACAAGTTTAAAAGTGTTCAACGAATTCATGGATTTGTGAAGGCTCAATTGATGGCTGGTGCTAGGTTCTCTATGATCATGCTCCAGATCTGCTACCTGAAGCTTGATATGTCCAATGTTGTGACTCTTTGCCATGAGCGATTAAAAAAGCGAAAGAGGAATGTTGACAAAATCAACGAGGCGGTGACACCCGTAGCCGAAAGGATGATTGACGATCTTCTTCGGATGGATGCTGCATACTTCACGGAGAATCATTATGCTGACTCCATGGGTGCCTCCGTAGGAGAGGAAAGGGTAAACATAGATGACCTTATAGGACGTGATTGAAGTTCTTTTCCTTCTGTCAATTTTTTCCTAAAATACAGAGATATCTTGTATATTGCGAGAAATATATTGTAATTGCGAGAACTATGTATTTTTCCTTTTAGCCCCCGAGTGTATGCATGTTATTCGCGAGGTTTTTAAACCAAAGCAATTTAATTGAGTTTATATTGTAAGGACCGAGTATATATTATTCAACTCGCAGGTTGCAAGCCCCCGAGCCTGTCGAAGAAAAGATGTATGTTACCAATATCTTTACTATATTGCAGCATCGCGAGCCCGCCTCATTAAAACCTTCCAGCCCCACTCGGTGCCCTGAAAGGAAAGAGTGCGTCTGAAAACTCGCGAGCTTTTCAGTACATTGTATGTTTACATGCGTATCTCTATTTTGACTTCTACGCATAGAAGCGCCGAAGCTGCGCCACGTTCCATGGGTTTGGCTCTGCGACCCCTGTCTTCTTGTCCTTTATTCTGTACGCTCCTCCTGCGATCACCTCTGTGACGATGTATGGTCCGACCCATGGTGACTCGAACTTTTCATGGCTGTCCTGGGTGAGTCGAAGAACTAGGTCGCCAACTTGGAAAGACCTTGGACGCAAACGTCGACTATGATAGTTTTTCAGGTCTTGCTGGTACTTGGTAACTCTTGACAGCACCTCATCTCTAGCTTCATCGAGTGCATCGACATCATCCTCTAGTTCGTTTCTTGAAGTTTCTTCATCATATTCCACCACTCTCGGGGAGTTGTGCTCTATTTCTATCGGGAGCACTGCCTCGGCCCCATGGACCAAAAAGAACGGAGTTTCCTGTGTCGCTGTATTGGGTGTTGTCCGTATACTCCACAACACGCTAGGCAGCTCTTCTGGCCAAGTATGTCGAGCTTTCTCCAAGGGTGTCAACAATCGTTTCTTGATACCATTGCAGATGATACCGTTTGCTTTCTCGACTTGACCATTGGTTTGCGGGTGCGCGACTGATGCAAAGTGTAGTTTGATGCCTACCTCTGCGCAATATGCCTTGAATTCCTTGGAGGTGAAATTGCTGCCGTTGTCCGTGACGATGCTGTGAGGGACACCAAAACGGAAGACGATGCCCTTGACAAAACTTACCACCGATGCTGTGAGGTATTAACTTGTCAATGCCTACAGATTGTAGACTAGGGTTGTAACATCCCAAATTTTCAAACAAAGAAGAAAATGAATTTCCTTTTTTCCAAAAATGAGAACCAACAAAAACTTTTATTACATCATGTGCTATGCATAGTGCTCATACTTAATTTTTGTGTTATTGCCATATTGTGTGTTTACAATCATTGACAATGTGCCAAAACCCAAAACCCTACCCCTTTTCAAAACCAAGGAGAAATCAAGAAATTAAAATAAAATAAAAAGAGAGGCATGTGTGGGCATATAGCTATACTTGCAAATATAGGCCTATGCCCTATTTACCTTACCAACATTGTTGAAACCCTTGAACAACTCAACCTCACCCTCAAGCAACCCAAAACCATGCTCTTTGAGATCAAAGGGAAGCAAAGAAGAAAAATAGAAAATTGCAAAAACCCTCACATAGGGCTTATGGCCATTTTTGTAAATATTTAACCTAGGCCAATTTGACTTGTGCCAATGGTTGGGTAATGTTACTAAACACTTAAGAACCCTTTTTGAATCAAAGAAACACAAATCAAATCAAAAGAAAAATCAAAACCAAGTTACATGTGATAATGGTCACATGTGACATTTTTAGCCTGATGCCCACTTTGAGCCCCTGTATTAAGAGATTTCTAAACCAAACCCTCTCAACTCTTTGCACCTCATCCAAGACCTCATCAAGGTGAACAACTTTGGTCAAAACCACCCATGCAAATTCTCCCTCAATTCCTTAATATACTCAAGCAAAGTAGGGACATCAAATCAGATTCAAGATGGTGCCCATTTTGAAATTTCACAAACCAACTCAAATTTGCACCCCACCACCACCATTGTGTGCCAAATATTATATGAATCAACTCCACCAAAAAGATTTGCAAAATTCAAAAATTTTCTTCTTGCGGCCATTGTGTCGAACACCTTGCAGGCAGGAAACAAATAAGAGCCCGTACCTAGTTTAAACAATGGAATTTGGCCTAGCTTGGATGCTCTGATCATCCACAGTACCCCTGCATCTCTCCTCTACCTCACCATGTCCTTGCATCACTGTTCCAAGGCCACCCATGACCAATGCCATGCCATGTCAACCATCATGCTCACCACCATGCCGACCCTACTCCCCTGCCCTCTCTAGTCCCTCTCACCTTGTCAATAGGACTTGACTCACCACACTGAACACCACCATGCCTCAGTTGACCTCAGGAGAAGCCCTGCACACCCCATGCCACCCCATGCCAACTCCCTTGAGCACCACCATGTCACCACCTGCCCTGGTCCTCTCCTCTCTCTCTCTGACCATGTCATCTAGCCTCTCCTACCACTGCTGAGCATGCTAGACATCATCCCAAGTTAAGAGGAACAAGAAAATGCCCTGGACGCGACGTGGTCACCACGACCAGGCGCGCCAGAGTGTGCACTGGCACGTCTCTGGACACGCCAGTACACTGCGTCGCCTCGTCGCTGTCGTCCTCCCCTCACCCTCTCCTCTCGCGTGCTCACTCAACACACCACCAGGACGCTCCTATACATACCCACTTGCCCACTGGCGCTCTGTAGATGACGACGCCGTCGACGCCTTCCGCCACGGGCACAAGGACGCGAGGACGATGACGACCGCTACAGACCACCTTTCTCTGCGCCGTCAAGTCCCCCGCACTCACCACGATGTCGCCTACTCGCCTACGTCAGCGCCCAACCCCCTCGACCACTGTATCGCCGTCGACGTCGATGACCTCACTCCCGCGCCTCGAACACCCCTGGATGCTATAAAAGGAGGCCACCCCGCGATGAATTGCTCCCACCACTCGACTCCTCTCCTCTCCCTGAGCTTCCTCGACCTCTTTCCCCTCTCCAATTTCCACCGTAGCTCGCCAATCGATAGCCGGAGTCCGTGGCGGTGCTGAGAAGGTCGCCGTCGATTTCCGCCACCTTTGGAGTCGCCGTCGGTACCAGCTGCCTCGCCGTCGTCCGCAACGTCGTCCTGCATCAACGCCGTCGATCGCCGGAGTCCAGGCTCGCCTCCGACCCCCTCCCTCCGCCGTGCCAGTGCTCTCTTCTCGTCGACGACGATGACGCTCGACCGTCTGATCATCATCTAATCCAACGTCCCTCGCGCTGCGTACCGATTCGGTAAGTTTGACCCACTGACAGCCTCGCCCCACCTGTCAGGCGGCCCGCTCGCGCCAGACGCGTAGCTGGGCTAGCCCAACTCCCTCTCCCTCGTTCTGGCCCATTTCTTTTCCCGCCTAGGCCCAAAATTTTGAATTCGATTTAATTCGTTTCAGTCAATTTGCATACTGGTGACAATTTCAAAATTTAATAACTTCAAATCTAGTGAGCCAATTTTGGTGAACTTTATATCTTTGGAAAGCTGGAGAAATTCTCTTTCCAACCCCACTGGATTCAATACTAGTTCTGTTGTAGAATTAAAGTAGCAAAAATAACAAGTCAGGGACTTTTCAGATTTCAAACAATTATTAAAAATCAACCATAAGTGATTTTGAGTTGATTCCAACTCTCATAATTCACATTTCAAACCCTCTAATTGATTATGCAAAAATATAACCTAGTTGTTTCACATGATCATGGGCTAGAGCAAAATAATGGCTATGTGGCTATTTCTAGTCCATTTAAAATTATCCAAAAATATTTCCTAAATAGTATGAGAGGTTCTCTCTCATTTAAATCATGGTCCTAAGCAACTCAATATGAAGTGTTGACCTTGGTCTATAGCATCTCATAGTGAATTACTTAGAGACATTAAATTGTTGCAATAGTAGTATTTAAAATGCATGAGGTTTAGTACCTCATTTAAATCACTTTCCCAAATGGTAATTATGAAGTGTTGACCTTGGTCAACATGTGTTCATACCTTATTATTTGAGGAGATTAAATCTTAACAAGATTCAATGAGAGGAAATTATTTCTCAAAGAACCTAAATAGCAACCCTAATAATTATTTCAATGAGAGGAAATTACTTTTCTTAAAAAGAAAACAAAGTCAACCAACATGTGAATAATGTTGTGATCCTAGAATAGCTTGTGTGAACCATTTGTGTGCTTAGTCTGGCCTTAAGATTGGTTTGGTGATTGTATACCTCGTATTCGTTTATAGACGCTAGTACCGAGGAGTACCAGGAGGAGGAGGTCTACTTTGAAGAAGAAGAAGAACCCTTTGATCATTGTACCAACCAAGGCAAGCTATACTCTTGCAAGTTACCCACATGCCAGCTCTACTTGAGCAAGGCGCCAAAACTACACTACTTTGTGTTTTACTTTCCTAGTCCCAGTTTTTATCTTACAAAGCTTTTACTTTGATTATTAAGGTTTACTTTTATAGTTAACTTTGGTCTAGGTATAGAGTTTTACAAGAGTATCAAACTTAGCCTAGAGAGTTAAAACTCAGTTAGCACCCCTTAGGACTAGTTGCTAGTGCTAAACTAAAATTGTTTACTCTAGATGGGAACATGTGAATCAAATGACTTTGAAAACCTTGGAATGATGAGTCATTCTAATGAAAGATTTTGAAGGTGAATATGACTTATGGATGACATGGTGAATTTTACAAAACTGATGGTTGGGTTCGGATGCGATACCATTCCAATTTCAAGTACCCCCACCATACCTGAATCTGGGTAAGGCTTAACTGGAAACTTATGTATTTTAGTATGGGTTCCCTCTGAACAAGCGTCATAGGGGTTATGCCGAGGCTGCCTCCATTGAAAGTGAAATGACGTGAAATGAGGTGAATGTCCTACCCAAGCCCTGTGCAGTTCCCGGTTTTGTTTGTCTTCACTGGGAGGCCAAGCTCATGGGGAGAGGTGCCTATACTAGGGTATGTAAATGAAAGGTTATGATTGGTAGTTCGCGCACTGAGTGCGATAAATCAGGGCCAGTTACCCCTGACGGACTATTGCAATTATTGTGGCACAAGTGTACGACCTCTGCAGAGTGTTGAACTATTCGAATAGCCGCGTCCGCGGTCATGGACAGTTGGAAAGGCCATACTGTTCCGTCATCAGAACTTTTCAAAAATGTGAATGGTGACTTGTGACTTGAGTTTGAAATGTGACTTTGACTTTGAATCACAACTGAGTTGTGGGAATGACACTAATGTTCCCACTTGAGTTAGTTAGACAATCAAAGAGTCTTTTATTACTAAAGTGCTTATGAAATAAAACTGGCTTTATGCAAATGAACCTAGAGCTTAGCACCCCCTTACCATAGTTGATAGTACTTACATTAGTATTAGTTTGCGAGTACTTTAAAGTACTCATGGCTTTGTCCCTGGCTATTCAAATGGCCAGACTATGAAGACGAGCCCCAATACCAAGATGAAGGACAGCAGGACGTCTACGACAACTAGGACTACTCCTGACGTCAACAGTTGCCTGTGGAACAGATGGACCAGAACCGCTACCCGCTTCCGCTATGTGTTTTGTAATTGATCATTAGATCCACTATGTTGTATTAAGACTGGATCATGTGATCCTTTGTTGTAAGACGATTATGTTATGTAATGAATGATGTTCCGTGATATCAATCTATTATGTCTCGCAAAAACAATATTCCTGGGATTGCGATGTACGGCATAATAGGCATCTGGACTTAAAAATCCGGGTGTTGACAAGTTGGTATCAGAACCATTGTTTGACCTTAGGAGACCCTAGTTAGAATGGACGTCTGAAAAACTTAGTTTCAAAACAAATGAAGTGAATATTTATGAAAACTTATTCTCACTCTTACCTTTAAGATCTTTTCAAAATGAGAAATCCATGCTCTATTTTTCCTTGTAATCCTACATAAAATTTTGCACACTTGACCACTTCTCTAACTTACTCACCCTAATTCTTCACAGATGGAGTACCACTATGAGTCTTATCAGCTTGGCCACGAAGGAAACCTAATGTTCGAGAAGGATTTGAAGCAACTAGTTGAATATCTAGGACGCCCGTATCCCGAGTTCTTTGGAGTACCTCTCAATAATCAGTCGGGAGGACAACCTCAGTGGGTAGTTACTGCAGATCTGAGAGGAAAGCTAGGAGCCCCAATTTGGGAAACCATCTGGTTTTCTGTAAGGGGAAACACTTGGAAGGAAGGAATAGCCAAAGCCATGCAGGAAGCACTTGCTCGTCTGTGTGGACAGAATGTGAACAAGATCAAGAATACTCGCTTCTTTCACTACCCAAGACATGATCCCATGGGAAGACCAATAACCATGCCCCCGCACCCGGAGGTGAACCACTACGTGGCATATCTGGATTTCATGCTGTACAAGACCCGCAAGGAGTTGGACAACGCCCTCACCTTTCACCAAGCACATTACCCGTGAAGACAAAGAATCCACCCTGAAGAGTAGTATCACTAAAGCACTTGAGTAGGTATGAGTTTGTATCAGGATCCCCTTGTATCGTAGAACGAATGAATGGTTCTTCAAACCAACGGTGTGTTAGCTTTGTAATGTGTGATGTTTGGTATGAATGAAAAAGTGTTGTTGGTTTTTACCCCCTCAACACTACTCAAGTTTTCAAGTGTTGAACTTTTTGAACTTTAAACCAAACAAAACCATAGAAATTTCCCTCTTATCTTATCATCTACCTCAATGTTCAGATGGCCCCACCAACCCGCAGCACCAACCAAGACGCCATGATGCAGATGCTGCAGATGATGATGGCAGATAGAGAAGCCGAGAGAGCTGAACGACAAGCCAATATTGCGCACTGCAGCAGATAGCCTAGAACAATCAAGGCCATGGAAACCATGATCATCCTGGATCAAAGCTGAAGAATTTTCAGAACACCAACCCTCCTATGTTCAGCAAGACCGAAGAGCCACTAGATGCTGATGACTGGCTCCAGACAATGGAGAACAACCTGGAAGTTGCGGGAGTAGAAGCCGCAGAGAAAATCTGTTCGCCACCTACCTGTCGGGGACACAAGAGCCTGGTGGACAAGTGCCCGTGCAATGAATGCGGGACAAATGATGACTTGGGAAGACTTCAAACTCAAGTTCAGCAAATACCATGTGCCCCAGGGACTGATCAAGAAGATGAGAGACGAGTTCCGCGAACTCAAACAAGGAAGGATGTCCGTGGTGGAATACCGCGACAGATTCCTCACTCTGTCAAGGTACGCCCCTGATGAGACCGACACCAATGAGAAGAGAAAGGAGAGATTTCTGAACGGACTGCATGATGAGATGCAGACTGTGTTAGTGAACATCCCGTTTGCTGACCTCGAAGCCCTGGAAGACTCCGCCATCCAGATGGAAGGGAAGCTTCATCAAGCCAACGAGAACCGCAAGCGCCGGAGGATGAACCAGAATGGACCCCACCATACACAGAAGTACCGCAACAATTCATCTGGAGGATTTGCCCCAAGACACAACAAGCCACCTGCTCAGACGTATCGCCCAAACTACACCAACAACAATGGAGGACCCCCGAAGCCCGGAGGCAACAACAACAACAGCAACAGCAACAATGGTAGCAACAACAACCTCAATACTGGCCCGAGGACTAGAAGCAACGCTGTCCCCGTCACCCCAAAGGATAAGTCAACGATAACCTGCTATGAATGTGGAACTGTTGGGCATTACTCCAATGAGTGCCCCAAGAAGCTTGCCAAGACTGCCCCCAATACTGCTGCACACCTGCCCCAGCAGTGCGCGCAGCGAGAAGGAACAGAACAACATGCCGTCTCTACCACATGAGTGAAGCTCAGGAAGCACCCCAGGCCATGCAGAGTATGTCTTCCTGTTAACCCCTCAATCTCTCTTAGGAACCTAACTTTTCTTAAAATCTCGGGACGAGATTTGTTTAAGGGGGAAGGGTTTGTAACATCCCAAATTTTCAAACAAAGAAGAAAATGAATTTCCTTTTTCCAAAAATGAGAACCAACAAAAACTTTTATTACATCATGTGCTATGCATAGTGCTCATACTTAATTTTTGTGTTATTGCCATGTTGTGTGTTTACAATCATTGACAATGTGCCAAAACCCTAAACCCTACCCCTTTTCAAAACCAAGGAGAAATCAAGAAATTAAAATAAAATAAAAAGAGAGGCATGTGTGGGCATATAGCTATACTTGCAAATATAGGCCTATGCCCTATTTACCTTACCAACATTGTTGAAACCCTTTAACAACTCAACCTCACCCTCAAGCAACCCAAAACCATGCTCTTTGAGATCAAAGGGAAGCAAAGAAGAAAAATAAAAAATTGCAAAAACCCTCACATAGGGCTTATAGCCATTTTTGTAAATATTTAACCTAGGCCAATTTGACCTGTGCCAATGGTTGGGTAATGTTACTAAACACTTAAGAACCCTTTTTGAATCAAAGAAACACAAATCAAATCAAAAGAAAAATCAAAACCAAGTTACATGTGATAATGGTCACATGTGACATTTTTAGCCTGATGCCCACTTTGAGCCCCTGTATTAAGAGATTTCTAAACCAAACCCTCTCAACTCTTTGCACCTCATCCAAGACCTCATCAAGGTGAACAACTTTGGTCAAAACCACCCATGCAAATTCTCCCTCAATTCCTTAATATACTCAAGCAAAGTAGGGACATCAAATCAGATTCAAGATGGTGCCCATTTTGAAATTTCACAAACCAACTCAAATTTGCACCCCACCACCACCATTGTGTGCCAAATATTATATGAATCAACTCCACCAAAAAGATTTGCAAAATTCAAAATTTTTCTTCTTGCGGCCATTGTGTCGAACACCTTGCAGGCAGGAAACAAATAAGAGCCCATACCTAGTTTAAACAATGGAATTTGGCCTAGCTTGGATGCTCTGATCATCCACAGTACCCCTGCATCTCTCCTCTACCTCACCATGTCCTTGCATCACTGTTCCAAGGCCACCCATGACCAATGCCATGCCATGTCAACCATCATGCTCACCACCATGCCAACCCTACTCCCCTGCCCTCTCTAGTCCCTCTCACCTTGTCAATAGGACTTGACTCACCACACTGAACACCACCATGCCTCAGTTGACCTCAGGAGAAGCCCTGCACACCCCATGCCACCCCATGCCAACTCCCTTGAGCACCACCATGTCACCACCTGCCCTGGTCCTCTCCTCTCTCTCTCTGACCATGTCATCTAGCCTCTCCTACCACTGCTGAGCATGCTAGACATCATCCCAAGTTAAGAGGAACAAGAAAATGCCCTGGACGCGACGTGGTCACCACGACCAGGCGCGCCAGAGTGTGCACTGGCACGTCTCTGGACACGCCAGTACACTGCGTCGCCTCGTCGCTGTCGTCCTCCCCTCACCCTCTCCTCTCGCGTGCTCACTCAACACACCACCAGGACGCTCCTATACATACCCACTTGCCCACTGGCGCTCTGTAGATGACGACGCCGTCGACGCCATCCGCCTCGGGCACAAGGACGCGAGGACGATGACGACCGCTACAGACCACCTTTCTCTGCGCCGTCAAGTCCCCCGCACTCACCACGATGTCGCCTACTCGCCTGCGTCAGCGCCCAACCCCCTCGACCACTGTATCGCCGTCGACGCCGATGACCTCACTCCCGCACCTCGGACACCCCTGGATGCTATAAAAGGAGGCCACCCCGCGATGAATTGCTCCCACCACTCGACTCCTCTCCTCTCCCTGAGCTTCCTCGACCTCTTTCCCCTCTCCAATTTCCACCGTAGCTCGCGAATCGATAGCCGGAGTCCGCGGCGGTGCTGAGAAGGTCGCCGTCGATTTCCGCCACCTTTGGAGTCGCCGTCGGTACCAGCTGCCTCGCCGTCGTCCGCAACATTGTCCTGCATCAACGCCGTCGATCGCCGGAGTCCAGGCTCGCCTCCGACCCCCTCCCTCCGCCATGCCAGTGCTCGCTTCTCGTCGATGACGACGACGACGCTCGACCGTCTGATCATCATCTAATCCAACGTCCCTCGCGCTGCGTACCGATTCGGTAAGTTTGACCCACTGACAGCCTCGCCCCACCTGTCAGGCGGCCCGCTCGCGCCAGACGCGTAGCGGGGCTGGCCCAACTCCCTCTCTCTCGTTCTGGCCCATTTCTTTTCCCGCCTAGGCCCAAAATTTTGAATTCGATTTAATTCGTTTCAGTCAATTTGCATACTGGTGACAATTTCAAAATTTAATAACTTCAAATCTAGTGAGCCAATTTTGGTGAACTTTATATCTTTGGAAAGCTGGAGAAATTCTCTTTCCAACCCCACTGGATTCAACACTAGTTCTGTTGTAGAATTAAAGTAGCAAAAATAACAAGGCAGGGACTTTTCAGATTTCAAACAATTATTAAAAATCAACCATAAGTGATTTTGAGTTGATTCCAACTCTCATTATTCACATTTCAAACCCTCTAATTGATTATGCAAACATATAACCTAGTTGTTTCACATGATCATGGGCTAGAGAAAAATAATGGCTATGTGGCTATTTCTAGTCCATTTAAAATTATCCAAAAATATTTCCTAAATAGTATGAGAGGTTCTCTCTCATTTAAATCATGGTCCTAAGCAACTCAATATGAAGTGTTGACCTTGGTCTATAGCATCTCATAGTGAATTACTTAGAGACATTAAATTGTTGCAATAGTAGTATTTAAAATGCATGAGGTTTAGTACCTCATTTAAATCACTTTCCCAAATGGTAATTATGAAGTGTTGACCTTGGTCAACATGTGTTCATACCTTATTATTTGAGGAGATTAAATCTTAACAAGATTCAACGAGAGGAAATTATTTCTCAAAGAACCTAAATAGCAACCCTAATAATTATTTCAATGAGAGGAAATTACTTTTCTTAAAAAGAAAACAAAGTCAACCAACATGTGAATAATGTTGTGATCCTAGAATAGCTTGTGTGAACCATTTGTGTGCTTAGTCTGGCCTTAAGATTGGTTTGGTGATTGTATACCTCGTATTCGTTTATAGATGCTAGTACCGAGGAGTTCCAGGAGGAGGAGGTCTACTTTGAAGAAGAAGAAGAACCCTTAGATCATTGTACCAACCAAGGCAAGCTATACTCTTGCAAGTTACCCACATGCCAGCTCTACTTGAGCAAGGCGCCAAAACTACACTACTTTGTGTTTTACTTTCCAATCCCAGTTTTTATCTTACAAAGCTTTTACTTTGATTATTAAGGTTTACTTTTATAGTTAACTTTGGTCTAGGTATAGAGTTTTACAAGAGTATCAAACTTAGCCTAGAGAGTTAAAACTCAGTTAGCACCCCTCAGGACTAGTTGCTAGTGCTAAACTAAAATTGTTTACTCTAGATGGGAACAGGTGAATCAAATGACTTTGAAAACCTTGGAATGATGAGTCGTTCTAATGAAAGATTTTGAAGGTGAATATGACTTATGGATGACATGGTGAATTTTACAAAACTGATGGTTGGGTTCGGATGCGATACCATTCCGATTTCAAGTACCCCCACAATACCTGAATGGGTAAGGCTTAACTGGAAACTTATGTATTTTAGTATGGGTTCCCTCTGAACAAGCGTCATAGGGGTTATGCCGAGGCTGCCTCCATTGAAAGTGAAATGACGTGAAATGAGGTGAATGTCCTACCCAAGCCCTGTGCAGTTCCCGGGCTGACTGTTTGTCTTCACTGGGAGGCCAAGCTCATGGGGAGAGGTGCCTATACTAGGGTATGTAAATGAAAGGTTATGATTGGTAGTTCGCGCACTGCGTACGATAAATCAGGGCCAGTTACCCCTGACGGACTATTGCAATTATTGTGGCACAAGTGTACGACCTCTGCAGAGTGTTGAACTATTCGAATAGCCGCGTCCGCGGTCATGGACAGTTGGAAAGGCCATACTGTTCCGTCATCAGAACTTTTCAAAAATGTGAATGGTGACTTGTGACTTGAGTTTGAAATGTGACTTTGACTTTGAATCACAGCTGAGTTGTGGGAATGACACTAATGTTCCCACTTGAGTTAGTTAGACAATCAAAGAGTCTTTTATTACTAAAGTGCTTATGAAATAAAACTGGCTTTATGCAAATGAACCTAGAGCTTAGCACCCCCTTACCATAGTTGATAGTACTTACATTAGTATTAGTTTGCGAGTACTTTAAAGTACTCATGGCTTTGTCCCTGGCTATTCAAATGTCCAGACTATGAAGACGAGCCCCAGTACCAAGATGAAGGACAGCAGGACGTCTACGACAACTAGGACTACTCCTTACGTCAACAGTTGCCTATGGAACAGATGGACCAGAACCGCTACCCCACTTCCGCTATGTGTTTTGTAATGGATCATTAGATCCACTATGTTGTATTAAGACTGGATCATGTGATCCTTTGTTGTAAGACGATTATGTTATGTAATGAATGATGTTCTGTGATATCAATCTATTATGTCTCGCAAAAACAATATTCCTGGGATTGCGATGTACGGCATAATAGGCATCTGGACTTAAAAATCCGGGTGTTGACAAGGGTTTTAGCGGAAGTAGAGGACAAGTAGATCTCGAGGGTTTCAGCGGGAAAAGTACTCGACTGCTAAAAAGCTAGGGTTATGTTGACAATGGAATCGATCCTCTCTTTGTCCCTCGACTCCCCCTTATATAGGAGGCGGAGCCGAGGGTTTCGTGATACACAAGTTACAGAGTTCGGGAGACTATTTGAGTCCGTCCCGTAATAGTTACAAGTCAATATTTCTAATACAATTCGATCTTTCCAAATTATCTCCTGACTGGGCTTCTGGGTTTTATAATCATCGGGTCGTGGGCCTTCATTAAAACCCCGGGTACCATCTTCGGCAGGCCCATTGGGGATGCCTATGTCAGTACCCACAACTGTTTTTAGTGACCTCAATGCATGGATCTCCACTATGCAACACCCTCAACAACATCCACGTCTTGCATGTCTCAGTCTACCCTTGCAACACATATACCCAACTTGATCTTACCATATCCAATGTTTCAACTCTAGATCACTTCCTTCACTTTTACCTCTTGTTTTTATTCAAGTTTAATCTTCACAAAACCAAGAGTGGGAATGATGGGTACATTTTGTAGCCACCATCTACCCTTGAGAACACTCCTCCTAAATTAGTTTTCTTTCTCAAAAACCCTATTGTTTTTCCTTCTCTAGTTTTGATCACAAAACTACTTCTAGTTTTATTAAATCTTTTCAAGATATTTCTTCAAAGAAAACAAGGAACTGAAATGGGTTTTGTTTTTCATCCCATTTCTACCAAGTACTGATTTCTAAAATATTCTTTTCTATTTTCCTTTCCTTTTTAACAAAAAGCTTGTTTATGGTACTTATACCATTTCTTAGTTTTATTGCTTATTTTATATTTGAGCAAACTCTATCTTACTTGAGAAAGTAAGTAGAACATTTTGAATCCTATGTTCTACCTAACTTCTCTCAACTTTTTCAAAGTCCATTTCAATGAATTTCCTTCCCATTTGTCTCTAGACAATTGAGGAGTTTAAAATACTTTTCAAATGAATTTTTATTTCAAATGGAAAATCTTACACATCTTATGCACATCTCTAATCTACCCCATTGTATTCCTTCATCCTCCAATTCTTGACCAAATGGATGATCATTTGATACTTCCAAATGGACTCCCTTCAACTAAACCCTAGACTTAGGGAGTAATTCAAACCAGTCCCAATTGACTTCTTATTTGAAGAAATCTCTTACACCATTCTCAAATTAAATCTTGTGACTTGTCCTCATCTTCCTCATTATCTAGCTCCCCTACATGGTCCTTTTTGACAACACCTTGGCTCACCATTGGTCTCATATTTGATAGTCTATGTCACCATGATCATCTTTGGTATTGTATCTATACTTCCATCACTACCCTTCTAAATCTTGGACTCTTTATCACTTGTAGGAACCTATTTTCTTTGCATAACACAAGTGGTGCCGTGTGTCTTGCATAGGCACTTGAGTACCATGTGTCTCATCTTGTTTGGAGTAGTCAAGTCTCAAAATCTTGTGGCGGCCATCTCCAAAATAGCATGCACATGAAACCTTGTACACCACCATCACCATCACACTCTTCCTCCATCTCTAGCTCTTTTATATTTTCATACACATCATCAAAGACACCATCTTGACATGGAATCATGTGGCTCCACCTTGATCAACATACATGATGGAAGCTCTCTTGTGATGATTTGCTTTTGCATGGCACAAAACGAGCCGGCCATGACTAGCTCTTGTCATGCACAAGCTTAATCTCTCCATATACTCACTTCCTTCTCCCACAAGCCTTGCCTCCCACCTAACCCAATCAATAAATGGGCAGCCACCCACCTTAGCCAATCAAGGAGGAGGCAGCCAACCCACCATCCCTCTATAAAGTGGCCTTGGCCGGCCACACTCCTCTCCTTTGCTTCTCATTTTTGACTTCCCACTCCTTCCTCCACTATCTCCTATCCTTCTCCTACCTCTTCACCACGAAATGCTGCTCCCCCAAGGCTCCATGCCTGGCCATGGCCATGGAAAGCACACCAAGATGCAGCTCCCCTCCTCCCTCAAGCTCCTCCTCTCCCTTGGTCACCATGAGAGCATCCCTCTCCTTCTTCTCCCCTAACCCTAGATGAATCCATCTCTCTTTCTCTTTTCCCCTCTCGCAAGATTGGATCTTGATGCAGGTGCATATTGAAACAAGCATGGAGGAGTTTGAGCCATCCTCAGATCTGAAGTCTTTAACCAAAGTTCATCCAAATCCATGCAGTAATTTCTTCTATCTTGCTGTTTCAGATTCTGTATGAATTTGTAAAATCCACCAAAACTCGTGTACAGCTCTGAATCGAGTGATTCAAAGTTCCACGCGTAACAAGAGAAAAGATCTACAACTTGGCATTGGTTTCATCCTCAAATTCGTTGTAGATTTTCCTGAGTAAATAAAGTTCTGAAAACATGCAGATTCACTGTTTGTTAGATTTAATTTGTTTTACAAAACATTTTTGGGCAAACTCAACTTTCGGTGAAAGTCCTCTTCTATAGCTTCATTTTGCCGTTGGTTCCACTTCAGGTGACCTCGTGAAATTAAAATGGTACACAGATGAAGTTTTGGTCAGATCTGACTTTGTCTGACTTTTTGAGTGCAACCAATTGCATTAGAATTAGGTTTTCAATACCTTTCATATGCAACTGACCTCATATTTTTAGGATTTTTCTACGATTTTTGGCAAACAGATTTTGTTTTCTGTACAGTCAGATTCAAGCAAATTCCTAAATTAGTAGGTTTAACCTTTTTGAGTGAATCCAATTGGGTTAGTCTTGCTTTAGTACTGGCCATCTAGGAAAAATATTATTAGTCTCTGTTGAAGCTTATGTGTTACTGTTAATACTAGAGTGTGTATCACATGAATTGTGAAACCAAAACTTTGTGTTTATTTAAAATCTTTGACCACCTCTTTTTATTTGAAAGTGGTCAACCTTTTTTTTATTCTTGCAAAACAAAAACTCTGCAACTTAAACTTAGTTTCAATGATTTGTTTGAGTATTCAAAAGAGTGTGGCATATTGTTTACTTCCTATTTTTGGATGTAGTGTTATGTGAGCAAATTAAAAGTAGGAAATGTTTTGTGCCTTTCCAAAAATGTTTAAAAATAAACTTTGATTGTTTTTGTTACCAAACTAATGCACTTGTCCTCTTTATGATGTTATCTACCAGGGGATATTTAGTTTATACCATGGTGATAACCGAAAGAGGCAATTGCTAAGTGGTGATGCTCTCATGCCTTTACTAGGTACATAAATGGGGATTTTCTAAATTAAAACTCTTAAAGTTGTTTTGTGGTATTTATAAGTCCTTAGTATGTTAGCCCTTGGTTGAGTGGTTAGCTTCTGATTGTTGCATGTTTGTTTTGTTGGTACAATGTGATTGATTGTGTTCCTTTTATATTTTCTGGCGATAGATGCGAACAATTCCGGAGAAGAAGAAGAAGTGGAATCGGACGAGGATTTTATTTATATGGTTGGAATTCTTATTGGATGGAGTTGAAGAAGTCCAGGGACAAATAAGCCAACCAAGGCAAGCCATCTCTTGATCTCTGAATGTTGAATCACATGTTGTGGTTACCTTGTTGTTACTCTTGTCTCTCGATCTATCTTGTGTTGTTTTTACTTATGTTGATGGAGCATGCTCACCGTGAGCGTGTTGAATTCTCCTTGACACCTCACCCACCATCCCCTCTAGGGAGATAGTGGTCATCATCATGATCTTGGTGTACCCCTCTAAGTGTGATGGGTATGCCCACTTATCTTGTGTGTGTCGACCTCTTGACACCCTTCTTGCACCCCCTTAGAGGTATGATGGTTGGCATCATTCCCTCTTGTTGATCACTGGTAGAAAAAGAGGCTTCCGTCCAGCCCCATTAGTCGCGAAACTATAGGAACCGCGACTAATGGAGTCTTTAGTCGCGGTTCGGGAGGCGAACCGCGACCAAAGACCTGGGCCCAGGCGCTCGGTGGCCAGCTGGTGCACGTGAGGGCTTTAGTCGCGGTTGGCCAGGCCAACCGCGACTAAAAAGGCCTTTAGTCGCGGTTGGCCAGGCCAACCGCGACTAAAGCCCAACCCCATATATACCGTTCAGCCCACGCACTTAGCCATTTGGTGCCACTTCTCTTCACAAACTTCACAAGGGGGTGTTAGGTTTGCTTTTGGCTCCTCTTATGCACACAAAGTGTTTGATGAAATGCCCCAAGAGCATGAAACAAACATGATATGAAGTGTCGGAGCCACACTTGAGCTTCCTCATTTATTTTTCCTCCTCGATAGCGGTTAGCAACTTGAACCTTTCATATGTGTCATTGATAAAATATGCATGTGTGTAGTTCATTGTTTAATTTCTATTGTTTATAGCTAGTTAGTTTAACAAATGAATGATGGTTAATTATATATTTTATATTATAATAATGCAGATGAATCGGCAATGGATGTACGGTAACCGACTCTCCGGCGAGTTCACTACGGGTTTGAAAGATTTCCTCGTAGTGGCTAATGCGAACAAGCGAAGGGTTTTGTTATCTGTCCATGTGTTGACTGTAAGAATCGAAGGGTTACTCTTCCTCAAGAGAAGTTCACCTGCACCTGCTTCGGCACGGTTTCATGCCAAGCTATAATTGTTGGACCAAGCATGGAGAAAGAGGAGTTATAATGGAAGAAGATGAAGATGGGGATGATTTCATCGATGAAAACTATCTTGATCATTTCGGTGATACTTTCATGGAGGATGCTGAAGGTGAAGGGGAAGGTGAAGGGGAAGGTGAAGAAGAGGCACGTGATGAGCCCGTTGATGATCTTGGTCGGACCATTGCTGATGCACGGAGACGCTGAAACTGAAAAGGAGAGGGAGAATTTGGATCGCATGTTAGAGGATCACAGAAAGTCGCTGTACCCCGGATGCGATAATGGTCTGAAAAAGTGGGCTGCACACTGGATTTGCTGAAATGGAAGGCACGGGCAGGTGTAGCTGACTCGGCATTTGAAAACTTGCTGAAAATGTTGAAGAATATGTTTCCAAAGAATAACGAGTTGCCCGCCAGTACGTACGAAGCAAAGAAGGTTGTCTGCCCTCTAGGTTTAGAGGTTCGAAGATACATGCATGCATCAACGACTGCATCCTCTACCGCGGTGAATACGAGAATTTGAATGAATGTCCGGTATGCACTGCATTGCGTTATAAGATCAGAGGCGATGACCCTGGTGACGATGTTGAGGGCGAGAAACCCAGGAAGAGGGTTCCCGCCAAGGTGATGTGGTATGCTCCTATAATACCACGGTTGAAACGTCTGTTCAGGAACAAAGAGCATGCCAAGTTGTTGCGATGGCACAAAGAGGACCGTAAGTCGGACGGGGAGTTGAGACACCCCGCAGATGGAACGCAATGGAGAAAGATCGACAGAGAGTTCAAAGATTTTGCAGCTGACGCAAGGAACATAAGATTTGGTCTAAGTACAGATGGCATGAATCCTTTTGGCGAGCAGAGCTCCAGCCATAGCACCTGGCCCGTGACTCTATGCATCTACAACCTTCCTCCTTGGTTGTGCATGAAGCGGAAGTTCATTATGATGCCAGTGCTCATCCAAGGTCCGAAGCAACCCGGCAACGACATCGATGTGTACCTAAGGCCATTAGTTGATGAACTTTTACAGTTGTGGGGCAGACCTGGTGTCCGTGTGTGGGATGAGCACAAAGAAGAGGAATTTGACCTACGAGCGTTGCTTTTCGTAACCATCAACGATTGGCCTGCTCTTAGTAACCTTTCGGGACTGTCAAATAAGGGATACAATGCATGCACTGCTTACATGAGACTGAAAGTGTACATTTGCCAAATTGTAAGAAGAACGTGTACCTTGGGCATCGTCGATTTCTTCCGAAAATTCATCCAGTAAGAAAGAAAGGCAAGCATTACAACGGCAAGGCAGATCACCGGCCGAAGCCTGCGGAACACACTGGTGCTGAGGTATTTGATATGGTCAAGGATTTGAAAGTCATCTTTGGAAAGGGTCCTGGCGGACAATCAGTTCCGAAGGGAGCTGACGGGCACGCAGCCATGTGGAAGAAGAAATCTATATTCGGGAGCTAGAATATTGGAAAGTCCTAGATGTCCGCTCTGCAATCGACGTGATGCATGTTACGAAGAATATTTGCGTGAACCTCCTAAGCTTCTTGGGCGTGTATGGGAAGACAAATGATACAAAGGAAGCACGGCAGGACAGCAACGTTTGAAAGACCCATGACGGCATCCGGAATGGTTTCAAGGTCGTGCAGCTACGCTCGACCAAAGAAGAGAAGGTCATCTTTTTTGAATGCCTGAGCAGGATGAAGGTCCCGTCTGGATTCTCGTCCAATATAAAGGGAATAATAAACATGGCGGAGAAAAAGTTCCAAAACCTGAAGTCTCACAACTGCCACGTGATTATGACGCAATTGCTTCCGATTGCTTTGAGGGGCTCCTGCCGGAAAATGTTCGAGTAGCCATTGTGAAGCTATGTGCATTCCTCAATGCAATCTCTCAGAAGGTAATCAATCCAGAAGTTCTACCACGGTTACAGAACGATGTGGTCCAATGTCTTGTCAGTTTCGAGTTGGTGTTCCCGCCATCCTTCTTCAATATTATGACGCACCTCCTGGTTCACCTAGTCGAAGAGATTTCCATTCTCGGTCCTGTATTTCTACACAATATGTTCCCCTTCGAGAGGTTCATGGGAGTATTAAAGAAATATGTTCGTAACCGTGCTAGGCCAGAAGGAAGCATCGCCAAGGGCTATGGAAATGAGGAGGTAATTGAGTTTTGTGTTGACTTTGTTCCTGACCTTAAGCCGATTGGTCTTCCTCGATCGCGGCACGAGGGGAGACTAAGTGGAAAAGGCACGATCGGAAGGAAATCAACGATATGTATGGACGGCCATTCTATGACTGAAGCACACCACACAGTTCTGACCAATTCCAGCTTGGTGGCTCCGTACTTTGAGAAACACAAGAATATTTTACGCTCGGACAACCGGGGAAGCCTGAATCCTGGATTAGGAAGGCCCACATGGAGACTTTCGGAGTTGTGAAAACATTTAATGAATGACAATGATGTTGTAGATGAGCTGTACATGTTGGCCAAGACACCATCTTCGACTATAACGACTTTCCAAGGGTACGAGATAAATGGGAATACATTTTACACGATCGCCCAAGATAAAAGAGCACCAACCAAAACAGTGGTGTCCGCTTTGATGCAGCAACCGAGAATGGGCAAAAGGTCACATATTATGGTTACATAAAGGAGATATGGGAACTTGACTATGGACCCTCCTTTAAGGTCCCTTTGTTCCGGTGCAAATGGTTCAAGCTAACAGGAGGTGGGGTAAAGGTGGACCAGCAATACGGAATGACAATGGTGGATTTCAACAATCTTGGTTACCTTGACGAACCATTCGTCCTAGCGATGTCGCTCAGGTTTTCTATGTGAAGGACATGAGTAGCAAACCGAGGAAACGGAAAGATAAGAAAACGATCAGTACATCATGCGATGATCCAAAGCGCCACATTGTTCTTTCAGGGAAAAGAAACATTGTGGGAGTGGAGGACAAGACAGACATGTCAGAAGATTATAATATGTTTGCTGAAATTCCGCCCTTCAAAGTGAACACCGACCCAAGCATTAAGTTAAATGATGAGGATGCTCCATGGATACGGCACAATCGTAAGCAAGCAGGGACACAAGGGAAGAAATGATGTGTAATAATTTATTGTACCAAACTTTATTGAATGGATCATGTGAATTATATTACCCGTGATGTGTTTGGTGTCCATTTTCGAATGATTCGATTGATTCGAGAAACCACCGATGATACATGAAATTTGGAGTGATTTAGTCATACTCCTGCCTAGGCGTATAATATGCATACTCGTAGTCTTCATAGCCACCGCCGTTGTACTGGTAGTCGTCGCCTTCTAAGTTGCCGCCGTCGTCGTCGTCGCTGTCGTCGGGCGGCGCTCGTGGCTCGAACTGAGGGTAGCGCAGGCGGGGGATATTGCCGGCCGTGATGTAGTCCATGACGCTCTGAGAGTCGGCCGTACCACCATAGCCGACGGCCGGCCTCGTGGAAGTTCCAGGAGGCAGACCGTCCTCCTCATACTGCGAGCGCCTCTCACGACGATTGATGAAGAAGGCGTCCCAAGTATGTTGGTTATCGGGATGCCAGCGGGGATTCATCCGCTGCTCCGGCGTGAGGTCGAGGTAGTAGTGGTTCGTGATGGCCGCCGGCGGTCACTGAGGGATGGGAGGGACCGACGCCGCCGCGCTTGGCTCCAGCCGGGACGCGGTAGCCCGGTGGGCAAGGGTAGTTCGAGGCGCAAAGCTCCTCCACCTGCTGGTAGGTTAGAGTGGGTGCGGTGGAAGCCATGAGAGAGTGATGAGAGATTGTAGAGATGTGATAATGCTGGCCAAACCGGGCTACATATATGTAGTGACAAATGGTGGGAAAAATGGGAGCGGGAAGACGGGGCGGGAAGAAAGTGGCGGGAAGAAAGAGGCGGGAAGAAAGTGGCGGGAAGAAAGAGGCGGGAAGAAATTGGCGGGAAGACAGGGAAGAAATGGCGGGAAGAAGAGGAATCCAGAGCTGGAGGTTGGGATAAGGACGTCTGGGTAAGCTTTAGTCCCCGCTGGTGGGTGCAACCGGGACTAAAGGTGGTTTTTGTGTCATCTATGAAAACTGTCGGTGGGATAAGGATGTTTGGGTAAGCTTTAGTCCCGGTTGGAGGGTGCAACCGTGACTAAAGCTGTCGGCAGGATAAGAACGTGCGTGGGTGTTTTTTTCGATTTTGAAATGAATTAGTTTTATTTTTCTGAATTTTTTGATATATTATTTGTATTTTTAAGATTTTTAAATGAATTAGTTTTATTTATCTTTATTTTTTTATATATTATTTGTATTTTTAAGATTTTTAAATGAATTAGTTTTATTTTTCTGATTTTTTTGATATATTATTTGTATTTTTCAGATTTTGAAATGAATTAGTTTTATTTTCTGAATTTTTTGATATATTATTTGTACTTTTAAGATTTTTAAATGAATTAGTTTTATTTTTCTTTATTTTTTGATATATTATTTGTATTTTTAAGATTTTTCAATGAATTAGTTTTATTTTCTGATTTTTTGATATATTATTTGTATTTTTCAGATTTTGAAATGAATTAGTTTTATTTTTCTGAATTTTTTGATATATTATTTGTATTTTTCAGATTTTAGAATCAAAAGAATTTGGAAAATCACCTTTAGTCGCGGTTGGCCTCGCCAACCGCGACTAAAGGGTCCTTCTGCGCGGGAAATTTCCCAAAAAAAAACCCTTTAGTCGCGGTTGGTGAGACCAACCGCGACCAAAGGTCGTTTTTTATAAATAGGCGCGCGCCCGCCTCGGCGGTTTCACTTCATCTTCTTCGCACGCAGACGCGCGCCGTCCCGCTTCCCTCGACACGCCGCGCTGCCGCCGCCCATCTCCCGCCGACGAACCGCTCCGACCCGCCGCCGCCGTAAGTCGCCGAGCCCACGCGGCCCCCACCGCGCGCCGCCACCGCCGAGCCGACGCGCCGCGCCGCCCGCGATCTCCGGCCCTCGCGCGCGGCCGCCGCGCCCTCGATCGTCGGCCGCCGCCGCCCCGCCTCCCGCCCAGCGCGCCGAGTCTGAGAGAGGCCGGGGCATGCCGGCGCCCCGGCCTCTCTCTTTTTTTTTACAAAAACAAAAAATTTAACTTAAAATTTTTTAACTTAGAAGTTTTAATTTTAAAAAATTGTAACTAAAATTGTAATAAAAAATAACTAAATTTTTTTAACTTAGAAGTTTTAATTTAAAAAAATTGTAATTAAAATTGTAATAAAAATTAACTATATTTTTTTAACTTAGAAGTTTTTTTTGTTCTAGCTTGTTAATTTTAACTACTTAACAAAAATTAACCCGTCCACAACTCCCCGCACAGTCGTCGCGCATTCGTGAACCGTACACAAGCAAAAACAACGCACTCAACAACGTCCTCCTCCGTGTCCCTCTTCGTGACGCCGTCGTCTGCCGCCCCGTCTCGCGCTCTTCCGCGACGACACCCTCTCCCACCCCTTCCTCGCCCCCTCCTACGTAGTACCCTCGCTCCGCCTCCTCCTGCTCCGCTTTCGACCCCCGGCGTTGGGGTTGTCGTCCCTATATATACCGGCGCGGAAGGCCGCGCCGATCACCCAGTCCGCATATACACTTAATTAATTTGTTTTTACTACATGTTTTCAGGACTGACATATGGCGGACGATAGAGCTGACCCGATTATGGCCAACTATGATCCGGAAGCTGAAGAACATCTATTTGGCCTCATAAACGGCGATATTCCTTATGTGCCGACCGAACAAGATGAAGAAGATGATATCTCTTCTTATCTGAACCTTGACGTTCAAGATGAAGGCCGTCAGCAAGATGATGCCGAACAAACGTCGATAAATGACGATCTTCAATTGGAAGTAGCAACCACCTCCGGCGCCGAGGTATATATATACATTGAGCCTCTGGTGATACAAACTTACTGATTTGAATAAATATGTGTGTACTAACGCGCGCGACTCTCTTTCTTATTTTAGCCCTCGGCCGGATCGTCGAAACAATCGAGTACGTCGTCAAAGCGTGGCGCAACCAAGATGCTGAAACAAGGAGAAACATTTACCATCGAGGTTGTCATGTGCAACCGGCAGCCGCTGGAGCCCAGAAGAACTCCACCAAGTTTATCAACCAATGCGGAGCCGTTGTTAGAGACAACGTCCCGATCACCGTCCAGGAGTGGAATCAGCCAAAGAAGGCACGTGTTGGTTTCAGTTTTGTCGAGAAGAGAACAAAAAAGATTGCTTGAAAAAGCTTATGGAACATTTCGTTCTACCTCCGGAATACAACAAATTCGATGAGGAGGGTAACAAGATTGAGGAAAACAAGGAGAGGAGGAGGCTAGTCAAACAGTTCGCTCTTCATAAGATGGCCGGTGCATTCCGGAAATTCAAGCAAAATCTAGCCCGTGACTATGTCAACAAGAACAAGACTCCGGATTTCAAAGGACAATATGAGAAACTGAAACATGATTGGCCAGAATTTGTGAGGCAAAAGAAATCGGAGCAGTTCACTGAAATATCGAAAAAATAAGGAAAATGCGGCTAAGAAGGAGTACAATCATATTATGGGGCCAGGAGGGTATAGCCTTTGGGAGCCTAGGTGGGAGAAGATGGAGAACGAGCTGAGGGCGCGAGGAATCCGTCCAGGTACGGAGGGATGGGACCCAAGGGCCAAAAGCTGGTGGTACGGGCATGGGGGAATGCTACACCCGGAGACAGGGGAGTGTGTTCACCGGAACAAAACGTTTAAACCCACCCAAGCCCTTATTGACGCAATGAGGGATGCTCAAGAGGAAGATCAAGTTCAACAGAGAGAACGACGCGCCGACAAAAGCCCTCGGGAATCCTGAACACGGAGGACGTGTACGAGGCATGGGGAACATTCCGTGGAAAATAGGGTTCTCCCTAACGATGACCCGTACGGTTACGAAGCCGTAAGAGAAAGATGGATCGGGATGCAGATGTTGTGGCGCGGTTGGTATCGGAATTCGATGAGATGAAGAAAACCGTGAATATACTAGTACAAGAAATATCGGCAGCTGGGACGCATGAAGATCATCCAGCGGATCTCGGAAGCAGCACGAGAAGCAGCGTGGCTTCCACGGAGGCCCCGTCGGCTTTGCTAATGCACCGGCGATCGATATTCTTGCACCGGAGCCTCCTCGCTACCCCGTGGACGATGTAAAGGAGATGAAAGAATGTCATCTGCATTATCCAATTGGGAACATGTCCATGAAGGTAGCCATCGGCAGTGCTTTACCATGTGAACCTGGAGCACTCCACCACAACAACCCCATTCAAGATGGCTATGCTCGTGTCACGGTGGAGGACATAGTCCCAGGGTTTGAGGACTGGATTGCTACACCCGAAGGGGAGAGAAGACTTGGAGGTGTCAAGCGCCAGTTCATTCTATGGAAAAAGAAGTTAATCAAGTTTCCAGGCGCGCCAAGGCCAACAGTCCCCCTCCGGTGGTGGTGGCGGCGGTGGTGGTGGTGGTGGTGGTGGTGGTTCACCTACACCTCCGTCCACGCCGACGCCGCCCCCGATCCACAACGTCCGGCGGGTGATGCCGCCGCCCCCCGTCCTCGTCCGGCGGGTGATCGGGGCGCCCCCCCAATCCACCTCCCGGCAAAGCGAAGCAGTCCTGGACTATTAACCTGGACCCTTATGTACCTAAGACCACAAAGGTACCGGAGCCATCAACGAAGCCTCTCCCCACAAGGCCTTGGGAACGTAGTGCCGAGGAAGCCGACGCGGCGCGGCTGCTGATGAGAAATGGAAGGCGGACTGCAAGAAGAAAGAGAGCCCGAGCCCAAGCCAGTTTTCCGATGAGCAAAAGAAGTGGGCTAAGTCATTTTTGAGCACACCGTCCCAAGCCGCGAAGAATCTGCCTGACGACTATGCACGTGAACTTCGTACGCAGGCACTCATGTTGAAGGAGAAGAAAGAGCGGGCGGAGAAGCAGGAGAAGAAAGCCTTGGAGGAGGCCGAGAAAGAATTAGCAAGTAAAAAGCGGGAAACGAGTTGCCCAGCTCGGGAACAAAGTAAACAATCGATTGCCCCGCTCATAGTGAAAGCCGCGGTCCGATGCCCCGATATCATAGCAGCTGCGCGGCACGGGATTGACTGTAACGAGTGCCAGAGAACAAGCGGCCAACTTAGGTATGACTCTTCGTGCAGTGTTAGGCCTTGAGGAGGCGCCAATGAGTGAGGTAGCATTTACATATGTGGCGAATGGGCCCCTCGTCGAGCCTGCGCAGGAAGAGGATCTACCTCAACAAATGAAAAATCTGCTAAATTGGTACAAGGGTTACATAAAAAATAAAAACGCCAAAGAATATATTTATGCGGAAGTTAGACATGAGCATCACTTCAAACATTACTATGTAACAATTCATATGAGTGAATTGTTCCAGCTTTCAATCTGCGCGAGCTCGACAAATCTATCATCGGTTGCTACGTTCGTAAGTGATTTATTTCTACCCCATCTCGTTCATTGCACTATATATATGTCCTAACTATATTGTTGTGTACGCTATTATGCAGAATGAAGATTAAGGAATGCAGAGTAAAGAACATCCATGATGTTGGGTTCATTGACCCACACATCGTTAATGGATATGTGTTAGAACATCACCCCGCCGACGTGGAGGAAGACCTGTGGCGGTTTTTTAGAAAACAGGAACTCAAAAGTGATATTCTATTTCCTTACCATTTTGGGTGAGTGTTTCTGTCTTGAGCACATTCTCTTTTGTTTACTCCATGCATGGTATGTGGCTAATCGATGAGTTATGCATGACTGTGCATGTATCGTGTCCGCAGGTTCCACTGGATTCTGCTAGTAATTCAATTTCGACTCCACAGTTCTCGTCCACGACTCTCTGAATATGGATTCAAAGCTTTGGGCCAACATGAGAAAAATGATGCATAAGTAATTATTTTCATTCATTTGCGCTCTATATCGATCGGCCTATTTCGTTCATTTCCTAATATCAAGTAACTAATAACTCTCTTGTTCATTTAATTTTCTTTGCCTCGTAGGGTTTGGAGACGGTTCGTACATGAAAAGGTCGGTGAATTCAAAAAGAGCTACAATTTAAAAGGTGGGTGGCTGGGACTGGGGATATTCAGCCACCGGGGACCAATCTATGTGGATACTATGTTTGTGAGATGATCCGAGATACACCTCGAGCGGGTTCCGTGTGAAAACAATGTCAAGAGGAATAACCTCCGGAAGATGCTTGAGAAGCTCGCTTCCGACCACTTCAAGAGGAACTAGCTGGATGGTTCGTGAGGGAAGCCATCGATCCTAAAGGAGAACACTATGTAGAGGACGTAGAACTTGATGCACTAAATTATGTATGGAAACTTGTTCAAAATTGTATATGGTCATCCGATATTGAATATATATTGTATATTCCTCTTGAATTCTTTTTGGTTCTAATTTCAAATTTGTTTGAAATTGTACATTCATATGCATGTATGTATACCGTAGAATATGTGAAACTCCTTCAAAATTAAAATAAAACACAAAAGAAATAAAACAATACAAATTAAAAAGAAAACAGGTTTAGGGGGCTAAAACCCTAAACTGCGGCCTTATCGCGGTTGGCCAGAGAACCGCGACTAAAGGTCCGCGACACTGTGGCGGCCACGTGGATGTGCCTTTAGTCGCGGTTCGTAAGAAACCGCGACTAAAGGGGGGGCCTTTAGTCGCACAGTCGCGGTTGCGCAACCGCGACTAATGGCAGTTGCGAACCGCGACCAAAGGCCGTTTTTCTACCAGTGGATGTTATGCATACTTACTCTCGAGTATGTTGAACCCCTTGTCGATCTTATGCATGCTTACCCTAAGCATGTATGCCCCCTTGACCACCTACATGATTCTCTTCTTAGTGGTATGATGATTAACATCATGACCCTTGTTGAATCATCCTACTTATGTTGTCCCTATACATGCTTACCCCAAGCATGTATGACCCCTTTTGACACCTCAATCATCATCTCCTTAGTGGTATGATGGTTAGCATCATGCCCTTGTTGATAGCTTAGTTCTCCACAGTAAAACCTTAGGTTGGGAAACCCCGATGTTTTATGTTTTGGAAAGACTTTGAAAACTTTGGGGAGATGTTGTCTTGCCCAAGTGTTGTTTCAAGAGAAAGGTCCTGATGTTTCGGAAAGTGGTGTATGGTTGGTTGTTGACAAACAATGGAAGTGTGAGTAAAATGCTTTTTAAAGGAGCACTGCGTATAAGTGTTCGTCGTCCCAACTTTATTTCGCGCAACCACACTACCCCAACGTGGGCACGGGGCTTAGCTCGTAGTTTGTTCTTCTTAGCACGGGACACCTTCACAACTATACAAGGGTAAGGTTACCCCTGAGACCGGGTTGTCGTTGGTGGAGACAATAGTATAACGGGATGCCTTCGGGGCTACCCGTCCGGAAGACACTATGGGTCTCCTGACGTGGCGGTGGAGTCACGCTCAAAGTGAGGTGAGCTGCCACGGTGCCGGGGAGGTACATACTCCATAGGGTAGGATCCCGTGCTAAGTCGAATGGGCGAAAGGTTATGTTCGGGTATCCATCGTGGCATATGTTGTTATGCGGGGATGATGCCCACACGATAGGTATCCGGATAGTTGTGGGGAAAGTGTGCAAACTCTGCAGAGTCAAATCTATTCGAATAGCCGCGTCCTCGGTCATGGATGGGTTGAAATGGCCATACTTAACCGGGGCTAGTTTTCTTTTAGAAAAAGGCTTTACAAAGAAAAAGTGAAAGTTGTTTTCGGAGTACCGGAAGGGTACGGGAAAAGTTGATGACCATGTGAAGATGGTTGGAAAGGAAATAAAAAGGGTTACCCCCATCCTAGTGTTTTATGTTGTAGAACTCTTTTGAAGTATCCTCTTCAACAAAAATATAGAGATGTCATCGAATCCCCTTGAAGTGTCCCCTTCAACTGAGAAGTAGGGATGCTATATCCACAAGAGAAACTATTTCTCTTTACATGCTATATCCACAAGAGAAACTATTTCTCTTTACATGCTATATCCACAAGAGAAACTATTTCTCTTTACATGCTATATCCACAAGAGAAACTATTTCTCTTTACATGCTATATCCACAAGAGAAACTATTTCTCTTTACATGCTATATCCACAAGAGAAAACTACTTCTCTTCTACATGCTATTTCAACAAGAGAAATTAGCTCTTCCCTCTTGTCATATTAGATTAGCACTTGTTATCTTGCACTCCTGCAAAGTACCTTCTTGATGGTTTGCGAGTACAATTCCAACGTACTCACGGCTTTGTCCCTGGCTATTTACTTGGCCAGACTTGGAGGAACACGATGGATGAAGGAGGAGTTGGCGACGTCTATGCGAGCTAGGAACATCTTCCCAGTCAGTTGCCTATAGGGTTATGGCAGATGACTTGGGCTCCGCGCTGTTGAAGTGACGATGCTACTCTGATGTTTAGTTAGGCCCTTCGAGGCTATTATGTATGTATTGGTCATGTGACCCTATTGTAATTTTTCTATTCCGTTTTGTAATGGATGGTGTAACATTGATATCAGTTCGGTTATGTGTTCACGGCGCACTGATCATGGGATCGTGAACTGTATACATAACAGGGATTTTGGACAGCTAGTCCGGGGTCCCCACACAATGTATCCAGTCTTGTATTCGTTGAGACGTTCCCGCGCGTCACGTGAGCTCCACCTGTGACCCGGGGATTCTGAACGGGAACGTGACCTCCGGCCTCCGCCTCCACCTCCTGCGCTGGGTGGCGGAGATGGAGATCCGCGTGGGGGCCTGCGAGGTTTCTTGCTTCCGCCTTCAGAATCACCACGTCCTTCCTGGCGATGCTGACTCCAGCTGCGGTGGCTGCCTGCGCCATCACGGCGGCTGCCTCCTTCATTCTGGGATTGCCTTGGCTCAGGTGCGCGTTCCTCGTTCCGGCTCCGCCGAGGCTCCTGCACGCATTCTTCGTTCCGGCTTCTCCGAGGCTCAACGTTGTCGCGGATGTTGATTCCGCCAGGCCCATGGGGTCTTGCATTTCTGGCAGGACTTCGTCGGCGAGGAGGCAGAGGAGCATGCCGGTTCTGGGGCGGCGATGGGTTCCGGTACTTGTCCTTGCCAGAGTGCATCGGATCCTTTCCCTTGTTCTTCCCTGCTGGAGGGGTATCCAAAGATACGGGGATTGGATTTGGATGTTTTTTGGTCTTCCTTCTGCGCTTCATCGATCCGGTGCGTGATTGATCGTCACGGTGCTCCCTGTACGGGGCGTTCTTCTGCGCTGTGGACACGCATGCCTCCGGGTTGGATTCCAACTTGCGAGAGGTATCCGCCTTGCTCCGTTGCTGCATTGATGTGGCAACGAGTGTGCGGAGGTGCTCGATATCGATCTCCTCATCGCGTTTGGCCAGGAGCTCTGCGGCCATCTTCAAGTTATCCTTTGGAGTTGCCAGAGGTTTAGGGCGAGCCGCGGTGTCAAAGTTGATGTTGCGAGGGCGGATAGCTTCTCTTCGCATCCTCTGCGCCTCCTCATTTGTTTCATTGACTTTAGCCTGCCATTCCTCGGCGCGCTTCTTGGCATCCAGTAGTGCTTCCTTTGATAGGCGATTGTTTTCTCTGGCCCTTTTGACAAGCCTTTCGGTGTCCACCTTGTCCTTAAGGACTGAGGCTGAAACCTTGACTATGCCCTTGGCCTGTTCAAGGAGCTTTACTCACGTTGCTTCCAGAGCTTCCGGATCCGCAGCCATATCTGGCGTAATCGGCGTCGTCAGAATCTCTGGTGGCTGAACGTACTCCCCGTCTTCTCCGGCTACCTTCATGAGCTCATCTGCAGGCATCCCCTCGTAAAACTTTAGGCTCCGGCCTCGCGATGGCTCCGGCGTCTCGCGGGCACGACGCCGCGGCGGTGCCTCCAGCTCGGCTGGGGCTAGGATGGCCGCGTCGGTGGGAGTCTTCTGGGAATCAGCATCCTCATCGTCTTCTCCTCCGGTTATGGTCGCGAAGACCTGCTTTGGTGGAGATGATCTGCCGCCAGCATCTTCTGCGTCCTCCAATGCTTTGCAAAACGCCTCGTAAGAATCAGTTGAAGCATCATCGGAGAGCGGGCTGAGGCTATCGAAGATTGATTCGTCATTGTCTCCGGCTCCCTCCTGGTGCTCGGAGTTGTTGTTGTTATTGTTGTCACCGGCATCCTCTGCTTGCACGGGTCCAGCGTCCTCCTCTAGAGGGGCGGATCCAGATTTATGTGCAAGGAAGTGCACAAAGTGACACCTTTGCTTCTCTAACACCTGGGAGACCCAGGCAGATCTGCATTGGTCTTCCACCATAGTTTCCTGCTCAGGGGCGGATTGGGTGGGCTTTAAATTTTCCAGATCTAAGGCGGAATCTTCCTTAGGAAGTTCCTGTATCTCAGATCGGATCTTCGCGACTGCGCCCAGCTCAACGGCGGTCGCGTCTGCATTACTTACCAGTGCGTTCCCATCGGAATCGACGGTCTCGCCGATGAAGATGTGTATCCCGCCGATCGGGATGATGGAGAGCTTGACCGGGTCGGTCCTAGCCGGAATCCAGCACTCGTCCTGAGGGACGATCGAAAAGTTGTCGGCGTGCAACACACGCCCCACGGCGACGGTGTCGCCGATGCCTCCGAAGGTAGAACCCTCCCGGTTCCAGCCTCCAGACGCCGCTGGCCCCACGGTGGGCGCCAACTGTTGCTGCCTATTCGACGGTACCCTGGAGGAGGGATCCTCACGAAGGGGAAGAAGTAGGGCCATTGGGCGGAGAGTCCTCGGGACGGTGGTATACGATTTTAGCCGGAACACTGCTCGAGGACAGGGCCTACTGCTGCTTGTCTGGAATTATCTGGGTGCTTTCGCGTTGTTACAATGAGTTGTGGATGTTCGTCTCTAGCTCGAGATTTTGCCTCTAGGGCTCCCAGGATCCGGCTTATAAGGGCGCCGGATCTAGGGTTTCTACGGAGAGTCCTAGCCGGAATACAAGATGCCTAACTATGGAATATTACATTGCCGTGCACGTCAAGGATCCACCTATCTCTAGCTTGCCGTCATGGATCCGGATACTTCATGGGCCTCCAAGGATCCGACTACTTGCATAGGTCGGAAAGGATCCGGCACCTGTTCCTGGGTTGGACTTCATCCATCTTCTATCAACAGCAACTGGGCCGCCCGGTGGGCCATAAGCCACCACCACCATCTGTGGGCCACCCGGGCTTGCCGGATCTAGACCATGTCGTTGGCATACCCACAAAGTATACCCACAACAAGTAGTGTTGCCATATATTATGTCTTTTACACCATGCATAGATAGAAGCACACCAACATAGTAGATCTTTATTAGCACTTTGATATTCATTAATTAAGCTATGTTTCAAATACTTGCCTTGTTAAATTGTTATGCATGCATAGAGTAAAGTTCTTATCAAAGTCTTCTAGAAGCAATTGAATAAACTCCAAAGTCCATGTTAGCTTTATCACCTTTATGCTCGAGGACGAGCATAGGTTAAGCTTGGGATGTTGATGCACGTAACATGCATACATGAACTTTGTAGTTTATTGTACTGAAATCCTTATTATATTCCAACTTTATTACATTTATTGGGAATAACCTATTAATATTTCCAAAGTGCACAAGTTCTTGTTTTAAATTTTGTTTTGTTGTAAATAGGCAAATATGGAAGGAAATTGGTATTATTGTGAAATCTGGAGTTTCCTATAATCTGTCCCTGCAGGATACTTTCTAAAGATCGTCCAAAATAGACCGGAAGATGGCCTCAAACGGAAAAAGTGCAAAAGATAGAAGTTGTGTAGAATTTTCAGAAGTTTAATTTGACATAAAAATGCCCCTAACGGAGTTCGTATGTGAAATCGGCGCCCGTTTTACTGAAGGGTACAGAGGTAGTTTCGAAAACCCGAAAATTGGTGACGTGGTTGACACAAACTCTTGCCATATTTGATGGATTCAGCCAAGCCACGACTTTATGGACCCATCAAGTACAGAGGGGAGTCCTAGGAAGGTTCTGGAGGTGCCCAAGAGCCCTTGTATCAAAGGGGCATTCTTCCCATGGCCAAAATTGCATCTCCTCCTCTATATATTGAGGGGAAATCCTTGTTTTGTAGGCATCCATCCATTGTGACAAAAATCCTCCTCCTTGGCAGCCGTCAAGGAGGGGGAAAACCTCCTCCACACCAGAACCAAGTCCAAAAAGAAGAAGGGGCAAGGGGCCGCTGCCCCCAAGGGCAGCCGCCGCCCTCCAGGAGCCGCCGCCGGGGTGCCGCCGCCTCCCGTGGCCACCGCCACGGGGATCTTCATCGCCATCTCCTCCACGGGCTGCACCTCTTCATCAACTTCTACATCAACATCTTCATCTACCCTTTGTAATCTCTTGGCGAACATGATGTGTATTGCAATCTATCAATTTCCCATGGTATTTTGTGTCTCCATGTCTTTGTTTGAGTAGTGACTTGTTCATGGCAATCTTATATTTACTAATTGGAGGCACCAAACGAGACACCATGTTAATCCACATCATCAGAATAATTAAGACAATTAGATCTAAAATATATGTCTAGGATTAACTAAAAAAGTGCTTATTATAATGTAACGTAAAAAGTCATCTTGACACGGTAGGTAGTCACGTAGGCACGAGTCATGACATAGTTCGTGTCATGTATTGTTGCTTTAATTAGTGCAAGGCTCAAACAAATGGAGATATATCGAGTCCTACATATACACGTCTCTCTCAAGATATGTATGCCCGACCGGAATCATCCTTTTGTTTTGCGTACACGATTTTACGTAGCTTTTAAGCATGTGACTAGGTCACGGGAAATGTGATATCACAAGAACGAGTAAATGTGTTTGTCAGTAACGAGATCGAACAAGGTTTGGAGATACCAAAGATCAGGTCTCTGAAAAACTAGGTAACATCAGACAAAGGGAATATGACTCGATGTTTAAGGTTCAAACGACAAGGTTAATTCGTGGAAAGCATGGGGGCCATTATGGGTTTACAGATCCCGCTATTGGTCATTGACTGGAGAGATATCTCAATCATGTCTACACATTCCCGAACCATAGTGTAACAACCCACTTTTTTTCCAACCTTGCATGTTTCTAGTTTTTAAATTGAGAGCCAACAAGAACTTTTATTTTTATCTTATTGTGTTAGCATAGGTTAGATCATGCTTGTGTTAGTGCTTAGATTTTCTTGTGCTTTATGGTTCACCTAAAACCCCAACCTTAAATAGAGATAAATTTCTGAACCCTAGCACCCCTCTCTTCTCTTTTGATGGTCATCACTTTGTAAAGTGACCCATAATTTTTGTGTGGCCCTAGTTTCAAACTTCCATAATCTTTTGAGATAAGAGGGACTCTTCCCATCCCCTCTCCCTTTGGGACCCCTTTCTCATCTTGGTGGCATCATCAACACCACCACCCCACCTCTTTTCTTTTTCTTCTCTCTTCCTTTGTCTTGGACCTCTCTTTCTCTCCAGCCTTGTCACATGGGCAACCATGCCATTGCATGGCACCCTCACCCTCCACTTCCCCCTTCACCCTCTCTCTTTTCTCTCTTACAAAACCCTATAGGAAACCCCCCCTTATTTCTTCTTTTCTCCTTCTCATGACCGAGGCCATGTGCCTTGCCTCTCCCCCTCTTCCCTGCGCCCTCCAACCCTAAGGCCCAGCCCAGGGATGAACCCTGGACCCTTCCCTCTCCCTCCACCAAGCCCAGCACCATCAGCACACCCCCCCAACCGAAATCCTAATAGAGCCCGAGAGGAAAATGCATGCGCGCGGGAGCCCGTCGCCTCGATCCCTCCCCCGTCGCCTCGATCTCCACCCTGCTGGCGACCACCCCCCTGACGTCACCGTGACCCCACCCTCCTACGTCACCCATGACGCTCGCCCCGGCCAGCCATTGGCCATCGCCACCGCCCTCACCCCGTCGGGCACCCTCCCTCGCCTATAAAAGGAACCCCTTTGCCCACTCCTCTCCTCACACTCCACTGTCCTCCCCCACCCCAGACACCTGCCAGAGGGCGCCGAAGCACTCCTCTGGACCGCTGCTCGCCAGAGAGGCCGCCCCACCGCGGTCACCATAGGTGGCCGGCGAGGTTGACGACGCAGCTGGCCATCCCCTCCTCCTCGTTTCCTTCCGCCGCATTGGCCTCGTTCTGCTCGACCTAACCATGTTCTCTACGCTGCCCAGGTCTGCCCAAGCTCGCCGTAGCCAAGCCTTGCCGTTGGGTGCTACGAGGGAGACAACGTCGGGAGGAGCTGCCGAGGCCGAGAGAAGCGCCGCCAAGCCATCCCTGCACGACGCCGCGACGCCGCCGCACCGTCCAGCCCCGCCATCGAGCCCGCCCATCGCTGGTGAGACCTAGCCCCGCCTCTTCATTTTCTTCTCTGTCGCCTCCGGCCGCCCGCCCGCGTCCCTGAATGGCATCGTGAAGACGACGAGGCCAGGCCGCCCGATCGGCATCCAAGGGCCGCATGGGCCAAGTGGCCATGCTGGCCATGCACAGCCTGGCCCGCCACGGGCCCTCCCCTTATTATTATTATTTTTTTCAAACGCCACCTGGAAACCCACCTGGGCCGGCCCAAGTTCCTTCCCCGCACGGCCCAGAACCTTTCCCGCCCGTTTAATTCATTTGAAACTTTGAAATTTTCTGTTAAATTGTGATAAAACCCAGAGGACTTCAAATGCCAATAACCCGAGTTTTACTTACCCAAATCCAGTGAAATCAATGGCGTTGGATCACAAATTTCAATACCTTTCCAATGCCACTAGTCTCATATTTTTAGGATTTTTCTACGATTTATGCTATAAGAATTATGCCCTATGTATAGTTTAGATTCAAATCTGGTTTTAAAATTCTAGGTTTAATATTTTTCAATGAAACCAATTTTTGTTAGTCTTGTTTTAATGGTAGCTTTCAACTAAAATTGTTTTCACCCTCTGTTTAACTAAATCTTGTACTAGCTAACGATTTTTGTGTTATGCATAGAATATGGACCCCAAGTTTTATTCAAACCCTTTTTGTTTCTACCAAAATCTTTTAACCCACTTTAATGTTTGGCTTTGCAAAACAAAACCCTCTGCAACTTAAACTTGTTTTATTGTTTTGCTTGTGTATTCAAATAGTGTGGTGATTGTATGTTTGTTCTTTTATTTTGCGACGCTAGATTCGAACGCTTGCGGAGTTGAAGGAGAAGAGGACTTTGAAGTATTTAAGGAAGACCAGGGACAAGTAGCCACTCAAGGCAAGCCATCTTTTGACCTCATGCCTCTATCCTATTGCATTTTTGTGCACTATTACACTCTTTGTCCCTTGCATTATCCTTGTGTTGATTCTATTCATCTATTTGTTAAACTTGGACTCCCCAAGTTTGGTTGGCTCTTTTGATACCTAGGTATCACCTCACTAGTTGTAGGATACCCTATTGATACCTAAATACCCCCTTACCTGTTGTATGATGATTAGCATCATACCCCTTGTTGTAGCATTGTTCATGAGACTTAAATTGTTGGTTGGGAACCCCTCGGAAATGCTTATGCAAATGTTTTGAAAACCTTGGGAAGAATTGCTTTTGCCCAAGTGTAAATTTTAAGTGGAAATGATTTGTTGTACCTTGGAAAAATGTTACAAGGATGTTTTGTTGGTGAAAACAAAATGGGGAAAAATATTTTTAAGAGCACTGCGTATAAGTGTTTGCCAAACCAACTTTTACCCGCGCAACCACATCATCCTAAAGTGGGCACGGGCTTAGTCCATAGTTTGTTGAAGCTGGCGTGGGACACCTCACAACTCTCTAGGAGGGTCACTATGGCCCTTGACGCCGGGTTGCGCTCTGGAGGAGGCAATACACTGTAGTTGCCTACAGCTGAACGATTACTGGGGGTCTTCTGCCATGGCGCCGGAGACATGCTCAAATAGGGAGGTGTGCTGCCGGGGTGCCGGGAAGGTTAAGCCCACAGGGAAAGACCCATGCTAGGGGAGATAAGCGAAAGACTTTGATTGATTATCCGAGACTTGCATACCCTTGTATGACGAACCGGGGATGATCCCGGCGGATTTATTAGTTCTTGTGGGGAAAGTGCGCAAACTCTGCAGAGTGTAAATCTATTCGAATAGCCGCATCCGCGGTCATGGACGGTTGGAATTGCCATACTTAACCTGGGCTAGTTTTGTTTTAGAAATGGTTTACAAAAGAAAAGAGGAAGTTGTTTTCGGTGTACCGGAAGGATACGGTGGAAAAAGGAAAGGTTTTTGGTGGTCATGTGGAGATGGCCGAAAGGAAAAAATTAGGGTTACCCCATCCTAGTGGTTTTAGTCTAAAACCCCTCTTGAAGTATCTTCTTCACAAAGATATAGAGATGCTATATCCACAAGAGAAAGCGTCTCTTCCACACATGCTATATCCACGAGAGAAACTATCTCTCATTTTGTCGCCTTAGACTAGCGCCTTTTTCCTGGTTACTGCCATATATGCATCCCCTATCTTTCGTGATGGTTTGCGAGTACAATTCCAAATGTACTCACGGCTTTGTCCCTAGCTATTTACTTGGCCAGACTATGAGGAGGAGTATGAAGACGAAGGAGGTTTCTATGATGACTATGCGACCTAGGACGTTCTCCCAGTCAGCTACCTGTAGGGTTTAAGGCATGACTTGGGCCCGATGCCATTGATCTGTATCCGCTGCTATGTTTGTTTGAATTCAGCCCAATGTGGCAATTATTGTAAGACTTGGTCTAAGGACCGTATTGTAAGACTTTAAATTCGGTATTGTAATGGATGATGTAATCTTTGTTATTAGTTCGGTTATGTGCTCACGGTACACTGATCATGGGATCGTGAGTTGAATGCATGACAGGTATTTCGGACAGCTAGTCCGGGGTCCCCACAGAGCTGGTATCAGAGCCATCCTGACTGTAGGAGACCTTAGTTAGCATGGACGCTAGTTAGGAAACCCTTACTTGAGAAAAACTATTTACAAAACAAATTCCTTCTTTAGTACCCGAAAGAATAACTTCCGACATTCTTATCCCTTCAAAACTGCTAATTCTTACCTCGCTCTCTGATTACCAAACACGTTGAAAATTTCTTACTCTACTATCTCATCCCCTTCCAACGCTAGATGAGGATGACCTCGCCTTCATCAAATGACAAGCCTGAGCAGCCACCATTCGAGGACGACACTATCATCCTCGATGATGACTAGTTTGATCACTTGCGATAATGAGATCGTGTTAGGATATCCCCCTTGCATCGCAATGTACGGTCTGGCTGTAACCTTGACTTGGTTGTGAACTTAATCTTTTAGTTATGCTTGTGTGTTTATCGCTTTTCGTCTTTGAAAAGTTTTTCGCTAAATACACTACACACCCTCCCCCTATAGATCTACTTGCCTACCGTTTTTCCTTTGCCTTATACCTTTGTATCATCAGATGGTTGACACTCGCCGTGGCGGCTCTGGAAGCCAGCAAGATCCTCCACCCGAACCCAACATGGCCCAGATCTTGCGCCTTTTGATGGAAGACCGCCAAGCCGCTCGTGCTGAGAGTCAAGCCAATATCGCGGCCCTGCAGCAGATCGCTCAGCTCGCCGCAGGAAACCCCAACAATGATGGGAATGGTGAAGAGGGACCAAGGTCCAAGCTGAGAGACTTCCAGAATACCAACCCGCCTATGTTTTCCAAGTGCACTGAACCACTTGGTGCGGATGACTGGCTTCGCACCATTGAGAACAACTTGGAGGTTGCTGCTGTTGGTGAGAATGAGAAAGTTATTCTGGCCACACACTTTCTCGCTGGTCCCGCAAGAGCATGGTGGGAGAATGTGAAGGCAATGCAAGTTGAAGGCCACGTGATCAACTGGGAGGAGTTTAGAAGCAAGTTCCGCAAGACCCACATCCCAACTGGACTGATCAAGATGAAGAGGGACGAGTTCTACAACCTGAAGCAGAACAACATGAAGGTGGTCGATTATCTTGACAAGTTCAATACCCTGGCTAGGTATGCCCCTCAGGACACCGACACAGACGAGAAGAAGAGGGACCGTTTCCTTAATGGTCTGCATGAGGAGATCCAGAGCATTCTTGTGGTTGTTCCCTACCCTGACTTGGAAGCACTGGTGGATGCCGCTATCATGGTCGAATCCAAGCGCAAGGCAGCGTATGAGAGCCGCAAGCGCAAGATGCAGTAGCAGCAGAGTGGACCTAGCAATGCAAGGTTCCGCGGCCAGCCCCCACCTAGGCAGACGCCCCAGCCACAGAGGACTCCACCCTCAGCACCGCGCCCCAACAACAATAACCCCAACCGTCGCATCCTGGAGGAGGAAACTTCATCAACAACTATCGCAACAACCCCAATGTCCGCACGCCTAGCAATGGATGTTTTGCTTGTGGACAGCCCGGACACTTCTCCCGGGAATGCCCTTCCAAAGTAAATATTGTTCAACGCCCCAATGCGCCAAGACCCAATCAAGGCCAAGCACGTGCAGCAGCTGGGAAGAAGCCACCCCCAAGGAAGCAAGCCAATGCTGCCAGAGGACACCTGAACCATGTCAATGCTGAGGAAGCTGAGGAATCACCTGACATTGTGATGGGTATGTTCCTTGTCCACTCCACACCTGCAAGAGTTTTGTTTGATTCTGGAGCATCGCATTCTTTCGTTACTGAACCTTTTGTTAAGAAAAGTGGGATGATACCAACCCTTATGAATCGACCAATGTTAGTGCAAATACCTGGATCCACCGCCAAAACCCGCCTATCCTGCAAAAAGGTCCCAATAGAAATCAAAGGGGTATCTTTTCAAGCTGAACTGATAGTCCTAGGAGCCCAAGGTTTAGAGGTAATACTCGGGATGGATTGGATGACCAAATACCAAGGGCACATTGATTGTGCCAGAAAAGCCATCACCATAACCAGTAGTGAAGGAGTCCAAGTGGATTATGTCGCCACTACACCATCATCTCGAGCCTTTTGCAACAAGAGCATCTCTGGACCAACCATCGATCAAGTCCCAGTTGTGTGCGAATACTTAGATGTATTCCCATAAGAGTTACCCGGTATGCCCCCAGATCGGGATATCGAGTTCATCATCGAGTTAATCCCTGGAACCGCGCCCATAGCACAAAGACCTTACCGCATGAACCCCCAAGAGTTGATCGAGTTAAAGAAACAGTTGGATGACATGTTGAGTAAAGGTTTGATCCGCCCCAGCGCCTCGCCATGGGGATCAACTGTGCTGTTTGTGGATAAACGAGAAGGTACCATTCGCCTATGTGTGGATTACCGGAAGCTGAACGATGTGACCATCAAGAATAAATATCCCCTTCCCAAGATAGAGGACTTGTTTGATTAGATGAATGGAGCCCAAGTCTTTTCCAAGATTGATCTCCGCACTGGTTATCATCAGCTTAAGGTTCGAGAGTCAGATATTCCCAAAACAGCTTTCACAACTCGTTACGGGTTATATGAATACACCATGATGTCCTTCGGTCTGACCAATGCCCCCGCCTACTTCATGAATCTTATGAACAAGGTCTTCATGGAGTATCTCAACAAGTTTGTCGTGGTGTTCATCGATGACATCCCAATCTATTCCAAAACAGAAGAAGAACATGAAGAGCATCTGAGACTAGTTTTGGGCACTCTTCGAGAACACCAGCTTTACGCCAAATTCAGCAAGTGTCAGTTTTGGCTTAAGGAGGTCGGATTTCTTGGCCATGTCCTATCAGCTGGAGGAGTCTCTGTCAACCCCTCTTTGATCAAGTCCATCATGGAACGAAAGGCACCTACCAATCAAACTGAAGTGAGATCCTTCCTCGGTTTGGCAGGATATTACCGAAAGTTTGTTGAAGGATTCTCGAGCATAGCCAAACCCATGACCCAATTGCTTAAGAAAGGCAAGAAGTTTGAGTGGACTGCCAAGTGTGAAGAAAGTTTTCAAGAACTCAAGAAACGATTGGTATCTGCTCTGATCTTGACCATGCCAGATGTCACCAAGGACTTTGACATTTACTGCGACGCTTCCAAGCTTGGACTTGGTAGTGTTCTGATGCAGGAAGGCAAGGTTATCGCTTACCTATCTCGGTAACTTCGACCCCACGAGATGAACTACCCAACTCATGACCTAGAGTTAGCTGCTGTAGTTCATGCTCTCAAGACCTGGCGTCATTACCTCACGGGAAACCGGTGTGAGATATACACCGATCACAAGAGTCTGAAGTACATTTTCTCTCAGAAGGAGTTGAATATGCACCAAAGGAGATGGATAGAACTTATCAAGGATTATGATCTCGGCATTCATTATCACCCTGGGAAGGCGAACGTTGTAGCCGATGCCCTTAGTCGAGAACCATGTTCCCTGAATGCCCGCTTGAAGATCGAACAACCCCTACTTTACAAGGAGTTTGAAGAGTTTGGACTTGTGCTCGTTAGCCATGGATTCTTAGCTGCAATGGAGGTTTAGCCAACCTTGATGGATCAGATAAAGGAATCCCAGAAAGGTCATGAGAGTATTGAAGGTATCAAGCGCCGGATGAGCAAAGAAGATGTGGCTGGATTCTCCATTGATACAGATGGAATCCTATGGTATAACGGACGACTTTGCGTGCCCAACATTCCCGACCTGAAGAAGCTGATTATGGAGGAAGCCCATGACACTCCATATTCCATTCACCCAGGAGGAACCAAAATGTACCAAGATCTCAAGGAAACTTTTTGGTGTCATGGAATGAAGCGAGATATTGCGTTCTTTATTGCTAGATGTGACGTTTGCCAGCGAGTTCAAGCAGAGCACCAACGCCCAGCAGGACTGCTTCAACCACTGCAGGTTCCCGTTTGGAAGTGGGACGATGTAGGTATGGAATTTATCACCGGACTTCCCAGATCCAACCGTGGGCATGATTCTATTTGGGTTATTGTTGACCGTCTCACCAAAGTTGCCCATTTCTTGCCCGTCAAGACCACTGACCATGGAAGGAAGTTGGCAGACCTCTATATCTCGCGGATAGTTAGTCTTCATGGCGTTCCCAAGACAATAGTATCCGACCGAGGCCCCCAATTCACCTCAAGGTTCTGGAAGAAGTTACATGAAGCGTTAGGAACAAAGCTTTCTTTCAGCACTGCCTATCACCCACAGACTGGAGGACAGACCGAGCGAGTAAACCAGATACTCGAGGATATGCTCCGCGCTTGTGTTCTTACTTATGGAGCCAAATGGGAGGACTGTCTTCCCTTTGCCAAGTTCTCTTACAACAACATCTATCAAGCTAGTCCACAGATGGCACCCTTTGAAGCCCTGTACGGACGTAAGTGCCGCACCCCTCTCAATTGGTCCGAGACTGGAGAAAGCCAAGTGTTTGGACCTGATATCCTCCGTGAAGCCGAAGAGAAAGTCCAACTGATCCGTGATCATTTAAAGGTTGTCCAATCTCGCCAGAAAAGCTACGCCAACCCCAAGCATCGTGATGTGACTTTCAACAATGGAGACTTTGCTTACCTTCGCGTTACACCACCCAAGGGAATACAACGTTTCCATGTCAAGGGCAAGCTTGCGCCAAGATATATTGGCCCCTTCAAAGTGCTAGGCCGTCGAGGAAAAGTCTCTTATCAGTTGGAGCTACCCCCGGAATTGTCAGAATTCCACGATGTCTTCCATGTGTCCCAACTCCGGAAATGTCTTCAAGTACCTGACAAGCCAGAGGTATTAAAGAATATCGATCATCGCTCCATCGACCTTAATCAGGACTTGACCTACCGTGAGAAACCACTTCACATTCTAGAGGAAACCGTAAGAGTTACTCGAAGATGAAAAATCAAATTCTTCAAGGTCCAGTGGAGTAACCACTTTGAAGAGGAAGCAACCTAGGAGCGAGAGGATTATCTTAGGAGCGCGTTCCCATATCTCTTCAGCTCTTAGTCTCGGAATCTCGGGGACGAGATTCTTTTAAGGGGGGGAGGTCTGTAACAACCCACTTTTTTTCCAACCTTGCATGTTTCTAGTTTTTAAATTGAGAGCCAACAAGAACTTTTATTTTTATCTTATTGTGTGAGCATAGGCTAGATCATGCTTGTGTTAGTGCTTAGATTTTCTTGTGCTTTACGGTTCACCTAAAACCCCAACCTTAAATAGAGATAAATTTCTGAACCCTAGCACCCCTCTCTTCTCTTTTGATGGTCATCACTTTGTATAGTGACCCATAATTTTTGTGTGGCCCTAGTTTCAAACTTCCATAATATTTTGAGATAAGAGGGACTCTTCCCATCCCCTCTCCATTTGTGACCTCTTTCTCATCTTGGTGGCATCATCAACACCACCACCGCACCTCTTTTCTTTTTCTTCTCTCTTCCTTTGTCTTGGACCTCTCTTTCTCTCCTGCCTTGTCACATGGGCAACCATGCCATTGCATGGCACCTGACAAGGGATTAACTTGTCAATGCCTACGGATTGTAGACTTAGGGCTTCGTAAGAAGTAGAGGGCAAGTAGATCTCGAAGGTTTCAGCCGAAAAGGTGCTTGACTAAAGATTATGGTGGTTCTGTTGACAAAGATTCGATCCTTTCTTTCTCCTTCGGCTCCCCTTTATATCGGAGGTGGAGCCGAAGCTTTCCGTATTGTACAAGTTACAAAACTATGAGAGGCATATGGGCCTTTGCTATATTGCTATTATATTCCTATTACAACTTCACTTTCCGTATCCGAAGTTCTCTGGGCTTCCGGGCTTCTCAACCTTCGGGTCCATGGGCTCCATGTCCTCTTTACATAACCAGGGTGCTTTATTCGGCATGCCTGCTAGGCATACCTATGTCAGTAGTCCCCGAGATTTTGCTTGACTCGTAGAGTCGAGTAAAATCTCCATCGTACATCTGTTTAATAAAACTTTCGAGTTACGTCATCTCTTGCTTGATGTCTATATTGTACAGGGATAATGGTAAATGGGGCTGGTTCATCTGACGGATCAGGTACCAGTTAATCGCTCTTGTGGCAATCCCACATAAACCTACTTCAAGTTCAAGTCCCTGGACTCGAACCCGGGATACTGGCGTAATTCAGTACGTGCAGCTTCAGGACTTACCGGAAACTGAACTATAGCTATTTTATTGAATCAACAGCGCATCCGCTGGGAGTTTTCTTCACATCTGTTGATGTGGATAAAGTGGGAGAGCGCATTTGGGTGCGATGCCACGCCACACAGGATGGATCCTGGGGTCTTACCTTCGTGACCCTTTTGCGAGTCACGGCATTCAGAGTTTTTGTCGCGGCGGACGCGCTCTGAGAATATATTGTCGAGTGCCTTTGTTCTGCTGATGGAATGACCCATTTTGTCGGGTTCACATCTTATAATGTAATATCTTGACGCTCCCAATGGGAGGACATGATGAGTTTTGAGAACTCGAAGATGTCTACTTTCGACCGAAATATTTTTCGGGTTCAATTTTATATTGTCTTGCTATATTGACTCTTCCTTTATTGAACTCATCGGGTGCGCGACCAGCGCTCCCGATGGGAGTAGCTCCCGAGGCTACAGCCGAGTGTTTGCACTTGGGTGTAGGCTCGACTTTGCTATTTTGTCGACTATGTTTTTTTTTTCATCTGATCAGCAATATAATTCATACTGCTAATAAGAATAGTCCAGTGGATGAAATACATGATGAGTTATATGTAACTCGAAGATGTACGTAAAAATTCTTCGGCTTCATCGCTATATTGTCTTGTCATTTCTCTTTCTTTTCCCTTCTGTATTTCATCGGGTGCGCGACCAGCGCTCCCGATGAGAGTAGCCCCCGAGGCTACAGCCGAGTGTTTGTACTTGGTTGTAGGCTCAACTTCTGTTATCTGGTCACTCTATATTTTTGTGTTCATCATAACCTCTTATCAGAAGAAATTTCAATGCTTCTGATAAGAGTAGCCCCCGAGCATATGAGCAGGTGCTTGCATCTGGACATAGGCTCCCGAAACTTTTCAAGCATGTATTGCTTCGACTCCCGAAGTTTTCCTCCCATTATATTTTGCTTCACCTCTCGAGGCTTTTCTTATTATGACGTCGCTGCTGACGATAGCCACGTATGGCCACCTCGGGAATACACGACTCCTGGCAAACTACTGTTTCGTGGGTCCAAAGCTCTGCACTTCCTCCACGTCGCACTGGTGGGGCACACATGTCCTCCGGAATTCCTGGCACGCGCGCGGTAACTTCCGCTCAGTAAATTTAGTCTGAAAAGACCATTTTACCACTTGGACACGCGTAAGGTTCAGAATCCTTCCCTTTTCATCCGACGGCTGATTGCATCATCTTCTTCCTATAACTTGGACCCTTGTCCTCACTTTTCCCCCTTAGCCGCGCCGCACAACTTCTCTCTCTCTCTGTTCTCCTTCTTTCTCAAGCACCTCACGCGCACGCCCTCTGCTGCCTCTGTTACTTTAGCCGCACTCCCGCCATGGCTCCGCGCACCAAGCTCTGCAAGAATCGTGCCCCTGGCACTGAAGATCGCGCGGAGAAGAACAAGATCTCCGGATGGGAGAGGTCAAAGATCTCCGCACAGGACAATCGCCTGCTCAAGAAGATGGGTCTGTTCAACAAGAAAACCATGAAGATGCCAGGTGATGAGAGTTCCCCTCATCCTCCTTCCGGTTTCCAGGTAACTTTCATCGATTTTCTCATCCGCGGCTTTTCCATTCCCGTCCATGAGTTTCTCTGCGGCCTCCTTTTTATCTATGGGATCCAGCTGCACCAGCTGACCCCTAACTCTCTCCTCCATATCTCTATTTTTGTCACCCTCTACGAATGCTTCTTGGGCATCCACCCTCACTGGGGCCTGTGGAAACGTATCTTCTATCTCCGTCGCAACATTTCGAAGAACACCGTCTACAATGTAGGTGGTGTTTGCATCTGCGTCCGTCCGAAAGCCGGATATTTTGATGTGAAGTTTGCTGACTCCGTCCAAGGCTGGCGCAAGAAGTGGCTTTATATCAAGGATGAATCTTCGGATGCCCAAGATTACGGCCTTGTTCCCTTTGATGCCTCAGAAGATATCCACAGGCGCAAGTCTTGGGATGCAGAAGCTACCGCCGAAGAAAAGACAGCCACGGACGCGCTGATTGCTCGCATCCAAGAGCTCCAAAACACCGAAGGGGCAGAACTGTCAGGTGTGCAAATTATTGCGCACTTTCTGCGGATTCGAGTGCAGCCTCTACAAGCTCGTAAGAATCCCCTTTGGTTGTATTCGGGTGCTGAGGATGCTGACAGGGTTTCCGATGATCTTCCTTTGAAAGATTTGGAGAAGCTTGTCCGCCGTTTCACCTCTTTGAGCAAGAACAATGAAGTCCCTTCTTCCTTCCGCGTGGAACCATTCAGTGCTGACCACGCTCTTCCCGAAGTAAGTGCTTTCTTTCGAGTTGTATCTCTGTTTTTTGCCTGCAATTGTTTTTTCCTTTGTGCTTTGATAATTTTATCTTTCCCTCTCGTTCTTTTTGTCTACAGAATCATCGAACACTTTCCTCCCTTCCCCCACTTCCTGAAGGTGGGGATGTAGATGAGCGAGCCGTTGTTAACGATGACTCACAAATCTTCTGTACCCGAGAGTGAGCCCGCAGAATCTCAGAAAAGTGCGGGTTCCTCTGACAAAGATTCAGGGTCAGATCAACAATCTGACTTTGCTCACTCCGTTTCTCCTCCTCCTGCCGCTTCTCCAGACAAGCGCAAGAGGAAAAGAAATGACGATGAAGAAGACTCCGGTGCGTCCAAACTTGCCGAACCATCCGTCGAAGAATCCTCTCCCGAGGAACAAGCAGTCTTTGATCCCTACGCCGCTACTGGAGCCGTTAGCTCGTAAGTGGCCCTTCCCTGTTCTTTCCTATCTTTTTTTTGTGGTTTTCTTATATTTTGTTTTGCTGCTATGTTGTCAAAGCTGACGAAGAAGAGGTAGAGCCCGAAGCTTGTGGAGCAGTCCACACGAGTGCCTCCAACATGTTGGTTCTTACGGAGGATCCACATGTCGCGCCAGAAGCTTCGCCTCCAGCAGACATCGACCCGGAAGCATCGAGTCCGGCGCCCAGCCCTCGAGCGCCGAAGAAGGCTAGAAAGGGAGCTGCTGGCAAACAAGAACTTGCCGCCTGGAGTATATCAACTCCTCTCCTTGATGATGTAAGTTATTTCTTCGTGCTTGTCGTCTTTTTTGTTTACTCGAACAACTTTCTGCTTCCCTGTAATATTTTTCTTGCCGACTTTTTGCAGCCCTTGATGAAGGAGTTGGTCAACTTAGGTTCCCAATTTATCAGGTTCCGTGATGAGGCCGAAACTTTGAGAGGTAAAACTTTTCCTATCTTGTGTATTCCTATCTTGTTTTTTGTATCTTCATTTTTCTCTGTTCTTCCAGAGGCGCTGCGTCGTGCCGAAGAGCGTGCCGACGATTTGGAGGATAAGCTCAAAGTCAGTGAGGAGGCTCGCGGAAAGGCAAAAAAGGATGCGGCCGGTGTCGAAGATCTTCGTCAACGACTTCAAGCTGCTAAAGATGCTTTAAGCGACAAAGAGGCCAAGTTCATCCAGCGCGACAATGATATAATCACGCGCCTTGAGATGCAATCCAGAAGATTCTCGAGTAATACCATCTCTCCTTTTATGATTCCGCTTTTTCCTTGTGGTAACAATATCTTTTGATGCTGATGAAGTCCTGCTTTTCTTCAGCAGGGAAAATGGGTGAACAATACAACTTGAATCAAGAGTCGGAAGATCGTCTCCTGGACACTCTCGACATTCTTGAGTTGAACTGCGACCTGGCGCGCAAGTGCTTAACTTCCGCGCGGAACGCATTGAAGCGTGTCTTTCCTCATTTCTTCCCAAACATTACGCAACCCGAGATTTTCTCCCAGCTTGCCCAGCAATTTCTGGCAAAGGATGATCCGGCTTTGGCCTATCGTCAAGCGAGCTTGAAGATTGGAGTCGAAGGGACCATCACTCTAGTGGTGGCCACTGGCCAAAAGGTCAACTGGGTGAAAGCTGCTGCTCCCAAGGGTTTGAATACAGAGAAGTGGAAGGCTCTAGTGAAGGACGCCAAGCTTTACTCGAAGAAAATTATCGCCTTCCTCGACCCGAAATCTTCAGCCTCTGCTAGCGCTACCCAAACGGAGGTCAAGTAGACCAACTTGTACTTTTGTTTTCCTTTTTGTAGATACTGCCGCCTTTTGCTGCTCCCGAGTTAGGCTCCTTATGAGTCGTATTTTGTAAAGACTTGCTTATGTAATGTGCCATGAATATCAATGAGAAAACGTCTTGCCGAATGATTGATGTCGATACTTTCTTGTCTTCCAGTTAATTTTTGACAACTATTCTGGGGCTAGTCCTTCCGACGTTTCTCCTGCTACTTCTCATTCTGCGAGAGTGCCTGACAACACCTCCTTGGATGTTTCATCGTGTCCTGGTTCGATCCAGAGAGAATTGGCCGAAGTGCGCCAACAACTGCAGTCGATGAAAAAGCAAACCAAGAATGCTCTAGAACAATCGCGAAGATCCTCGGATCGGTAACAGACAGCTCTTCGTCAGGCGCAAGAGTCCCTTGAACTGAAAGAGACTGCAACTGCTAACACTGCTCGATCTGCTCAGCGAGAAAATTGTATGCTCGACCTCATGACTGATGCGAGTCAGGATATGGCCGGTAAGTTGCTTCTGCGTCAACTTTTTCTTCATTACTCCTCTATGTTTTGTCCTTGTGCTATATTGTCATTCTCCTTTGGGTCTTGTAGGTGCGTTCCTGGACATTCCTGCCGAAGAACAGAGGGTAAATGCACGAGTTGAGAGCCTTACACGTCTTGCCAAGGCCAATGACTTCGATTTCTGGGCAGACGAAACTCGTTGTCGCCGTATTGTTCGATTTCAAGATCGTGCTGCCCAGACTCGAATATTTATTGACCTCTGCCGCGACACACTTGTCATGGTGTATAAGACCATGTTTCCTCGCAATCCTCTGCTCGAAGAATTTACCGAGCTGCTGGAAAAATTCAAAGATATGCAAACTGTTCAGGATCTTGTGAAGGCACAGATGATTGCCGGGGCAAAGTTTGCTCTTATCTGGGTGAAGATTCGCCATTCAAAGATTGAACTTGATGACATTGTGAGAGGAGTTCTGTCGAGATGCTCGAAAAGGAGAATAAATCTTGATCGCTATATTGAGACTGTACAAGGTCCTGCCGAACAAATAATAGAAAAGCATCTTATGTTGGATTCTGACTTTTATCAGGGTGGTCCTCATGATATTTCCACCCGACAAAATATAGATAGATGGGTGTGATGTTCCCATATAGCTTTGTATGACTTTATTGACTTGTGTATGAAATTTGCTTCGAACTTTCTGCAAATATATTGTCTATATTGTATTTTGCCGTGTGAGATTCCGATCATCTTATGGCAATAGTTATTTACTGCACACTCTTTATTGCCTTGTTATTTTTGTACTTTCGCGAGACTTTGATATAGCCAAGGCGAAGTTTTATTGCGACAACCCAGATTCTCATCCGAGCCCCCGAGTATCGGGTAACGATTATTTTTCGAAATGCGATTTGTCCGCGAGGCTTATGCGAAGCCAAGGCAAGTATATTGTGATATTTGTCGACTGGGACTATATTGGACTTGCGGGTTTAGCCCCCGAGTGTTGATTTCGGAAAATAAGAGAAGTTTATCATCACTATTTTTATTTCGACCATGCTATATTTCAGCAAAGCAAGCCCGACTCATTAAAAACCTTTCGGTCTCACTCCGTACCCTAAAAGGAAAAGAGTGCGTCTAAAAACTTGCGAGCTGTTCAGATACAATGTATGTTTACATGGTTTCTACTATATTGACTTCCTTCTACGCGTAGAAACGTCGCAACTGTGCAACGTTCCACGGGTTCCCTTCATCTTTGCCTGTCTTCTTATCTTTTAATCGATACGCTCCTCCTGGAATAACTTCGGGGACAATGTATGGTCCCAACCATGGTGATTCCAGCTTCTCGTGGCCATCTTGCTTGAGCCGAAGAACTAGGTCGCCAACTTCGAAGGATCTAGGCCGCAAACGTCGGCTGTGGTAGTTCTTGAGATTTTGCTGATATGCGCTTACTCTTGATAACACGACATCTCTGGCTTCATCGACTGCGTCAACGTCATCTTTGAGTGCCCTTTGCGAGGCCTCTTCTTCATATTCCACAACTCTGGGAGAATTGTGTTCTATTTCTATCGGGAGTACAGCTTCGGCACCATGGACCAGGAAGAACGGAGTTTCTTGAGTTGCTGCATTTGGTGTTGTTCGTAAGCTCCATAACACGGAGGGTAATTCATCGACCCAAGCGTGTCTTGCTTTCTCGAGTGGTGCCAGCAGGCGTTTCTTGATGCCGTTGCATATGAGGCCGTTTGCTTTTTCGACTTGGCCATTGCTCTGCGGATGTGCGACTGACGCAAACCGCAGCTTGATGCCTACACCTTCACAATAATCCTTGAATTCTCGGGAGGTGAAGTTGCTGCCGTTGTCCGTGACTATGCTGTTAGGGACGCCGAATCGAAAAACTATCCCTTTGATGAAGTTTACTGCTAATGTTGCATCTGCCGAAGTTACTGGTATTGCTTCGATCCACTTGGTAAATTTATCGACTGCCACCAGCAAATATACGTGTCCTCCTGGCCAAGACTTGTGTAGTTTTCCTACCATATCGAGCCCCCATTGTGCGAAAGGCCATGCCATAGGTATTGGCATTAATTATGCGGCTGGAGAATGAGGTTTGGCCGCGAATCTTTGGCAAGCTTCACAAGTACGCACGATTTCCTTCGCATCCTCTATGGCTGACAACCAATAAAACCCAGCTTGAAAGGCCTTGGCTGCGATTGCTCGACTGCTTGCGTGATGGCCGCATATTCCTTCATGTATATCCTTCAATATGACTCGTCCTTCTTCGGGTGTAACACATCTCTGCAGCACACCCGATATACTCCATTTGTATAGCTCGCCCTTAACCACTGTAAACGCCTTAGATCGCCGAATAACTCTTCGGGCTTCCACTGGATCTTCGGGTATTTCTTTCTTTGTGATATATGCCAGGTACGTTTGCATCCAAGGGACTTGTATCACCATGACCTTCTCTGGTTCTTCCTCTTCATCCAAAATATTTGATCCTGGGGCTGCTGGAGCCCCCGAGTCTTTCTTGGGTTTGTCCTTTTTCTTTAGCTGCTTCGGCGCTGCTGCTTTCTTTATCTTGGTGGATCTCTCGCTAATTTCCTCCCAAAAACTCCAGGTGGTATGGGTAAACATTGCAACCCGATGTTTGCCAAAACATCGGCTTCGTCATTACTGAGTCTGCTAACATAATTTACCTCGCAACCATCGAAGGTTTTCTCGAGTTCATTGTATACCTCCTTGAATGCCATCATGCTATCATTGACTGCGTCGCACTTGTTCATCACCTGTTGTGCAACCAACTGAGAGTAGCCAAAGATTTTGAGGCGAGTAGCGCCACATGCTTTCGCCATCTTCATCCCGTGAATAAGAGCTTCATATTTTGCTTCATTGTTCGATGCGTTGGGGAAGGTCATCCACAGTATATACTTCATCTTATCACCTTGAGGTGAAACAAGTACTACGCCTGCTCTAGCTCCTTCTAATCTCTTGGACCCGTCGAAGTTCATATGCCAGGTACTCGACAAATCTGGAGGTCCTGTATTTTGGAGTTCCATCCACTCTGCGACGAAGTCCAGCAGAATTTGCGACTTTATTGCTTTTCTTTTTTCATATGTGATGTCCCGAGGGGAAAGTTCGATTCCCCAAAGGGAGACACGTCCTGTAGCTTCTGGATTGTTTAAAATGTTCGAGAGGGGCGCCTCGTTGACCACTATTATCGGGTGTGCTGAAAAATAGTGCCTTAGTTTTCTTGCTGACATGAATACTCCGTATGCCAGCTTCTGATACTGCGGGTAGCGCTGTTTGGATGGTGATAAAACTTCGCTAAGGAAATATACTGGCCGCTGAACTCCGTGAATTTTTCCCTCTTCCTCTCTTTCTACCACGAGGTGTGGCTGCGATGTATAATAACAACGGCTCCTTGTCTCGTGGCGCCACCAATACTGGTGGTGTCGAAATTGTACGCTTTAGGTGCTCAAAGGCCTTGTCTGCTTCTTCGTTCCACTCGAACTTTTCTCCTTGCTTGATGAGCGCGTAAAAGGGTAACGCTTTTTCTCCCAACCTGGCGACGAACCTGCTCAGTGTTGCGACTCGCCCTGTTAGCTGATGTATCTCTTTGAGCTTGGTTGGTTTTCTCATTGTTAGGATAGCTTGTATTTCCTCTGGATTGGCCTCGATCCCTCTGGCTGATACCAAGTATCCGAGAAGTTCTCCCGCAGGAACGCCAAAAGAGCATTTCGTCGGGTTCAGCTTCAGATGGAACTTGTCGAGGTTGTCGAAAGTTTCTCTCAGATCATCAATAAGGGATGACCCTTGCTTTGTTGTAATGACAACGTCGTTGATACATACTTGGATGTTCTTGCCAATCTGTGTGGCGAGGCATTTCTGCATCATCCTCTGATATATTGCTCCTGCGTTTTTTAACCCAAAGGGCATTGTCTTGTAACAGAACACGCCATAAGGGGTTATGAAAGCTATTTTGACTTCATCTTCTTTTTTCAGTCGGATCTTTGTGATAATATGCGTCCAGGAAGGAAAGACGTTCACAAGGTTTGGAGTCGATAATTTGATCGATCCTCGGGAGGGGGAAGTGATCCTTTGGGCAATGTTTGTTGAGACACGTGAAATCGACGCACATGCGAAGGACTTCAGTGTTTTTCTCGGGACCAGCACTGGATTGGCAACCCAAGTGACCTCAGTTTTTATTTCTTTAATGAACCCAGCTTCTTCGAGTCGATGAATTTCTGACAGCATCGCCTTGCGGTTTGGCTCGGAAAAATGCCGCAAAGGTTGTCAAATTGGTCTGGCTCTTGGATCCAGATTGAGTGCGTGCTCGGCAAGTTCCCTGGGTACTCCTGGCATGTCAGCTGGGCACCATGCGAAGATTTCCCAGCACTCACGGAGGAACTCGACGAGCACGCTTTCCTATGCGCTATCCAAGTTGGTAGCGATGGATGTCGTCTTTTTAGGATCTGTCGGGTGGATCTGAACTTCCTTGGAATCCTTGGAGGTGTCGAAAGCTTGCTCTTGCAAGGATCTACCTCCGTCTGGTAAGACGTCGTGGTTGGTGGTTAGCTTGGATTCCTCATACTCAGCCTGCATTCCGAATGTTTCGGAGAGCTTCTGAAAGTCCTTGTCGCACTTATCCGCCAAGGCAAAACTTCCTTTGACTGTTATTGGGCCCTTAGGTCCGGGGATCCTCCATAGGAGATATGTGTAATGCGGCACAGCCATAAACCTGGCATATGCAGGTCGTCCCAAGAGGGCGTGATATTGCGACGGCCAGTCGATGTCTTCAAACTCTAGCTTATCCTTTCTGAAATTTTCTCTTGTTCCAAACTGCACGTCAAGTGCGATCTTCCCTAAAGGATAATTTGGTTTTTCGGGTGCTATGCCGTGAAAATGCGTATCTGTTGGTGCCAAGTTAGCTAGCGAGATGTTCATCTTCCGCAATGTATCCGCGTATATGAGATTTAGACTGCTTCCTCCATCTATGAATATGCGGGAGACATCATATCCCTCGATAACCGTTGGTAGTATCATCACTGAATGTCCTGGCCGTGGAACTTGGGGTGGGTGATCCTCTATAGTGAATCCTATTGGCTGTCCCAACCAATTGAGGTACTCAGTAGTTGGTGGATGTGCCTTTTCTGCCATGTACACCTGTCGAGAAATTAGCTTCTGCGATCTATTCGAAGGTCTACCTTTCTGTATCATTGACACTGCTCCTCTTGTGCTTGTGAAGTCATCGTTGGTGCCTGGAGGCCCCGCAATTTGTGGTTGATGCTGGTTTGCACTAGTAATTGCGGGTGGTGGTGGCAGAGGTACATGTATTTCGCTCCTTGGTCCTTGCGCATATCCTATGTTTACTGCTTCCGCATTTGTGCTCTCTATCGCTCTTCGCAAAGCTTGGAAAGTTCGGCAGTCCTTCTGGAGGTGACCCGACTGTCTCCTTCCATCACTGTCGACGTAGAAGTGCATCTGGCACGGCCCATTCAGCAAATCTTCGGGTGACACATTGTATGGCCTTGGGAACCTCGGCCGATTATTTTGCCTACTGGAACTCGGTGCATCTCTGTGATCACTTCGCTTGTCATTACTCCTATGATAGTCATCACGATGATTTCCTCCACTGTTTCCTCGGAAGCCAACCGCTATTTGGCCGGGACCGTCATATTCCGCAAAGTTACGGAAACGTCGCCTGTTCTGGTTGTTGTTTCTATTGCGATCTTCTTCGGGTGACCTCTGCCGTTTCTTATGAACAGCATCTTCTCAGTCGGCCCACCGATTCGCTATTTCCATGAGTTCTACTATTGTTCTTGGGTTGGATCTCCCCAATTCTTCGATTAGGTCTCTCCTTCGTATTCCTGCAACAAAAGCGTCGATTGCTCTTTCATCAGACACGTGCTCAGCCGAGTTTTTGATGATACTCCACCGCTGGATGTACGTTCTCATCGATTCATCTGACTTCTGCTTGCAAGTCCTTAGCTGCTCTATTGAAGCTGGTTTTTTGCAAGTGGACCGGAAATTTCTCACGAACAAGTCTTCAAAAGTTTCCCAGCTATCTATGGATCCTTCCGGCAGCTTCTTCATCCAGGATCTTGTGGATCCACTGAGGTGGACTTGAATGCTCTGCATAGCTGTTGCTCTTGTTCCACCCATCAACTTTACCGTCTCCAGATAATCGACTAGCCAATCCTCTGGATCTTGCAGCCCGTCGAACTTTTTATAGTTGTTAGGTAGCTTGAAGCTGGTAGGTACTCGAGTTTTGCGAACCCTTCGGGTAAAGCAAGGGAGTACACACAAGTCTTCGTCGCTATCTTCCGGTGTACGCCGACGTTCACGTGTTCTGTTTTCGCGATCTCTTTCCTCGCGTGCTCTGTCGACTCTAGCTTGAGCTACTGTGTTTCTTGAGTCGCCTTCTCTTGGGGCATCTCGCGCATCTCGCGCTGCTGCCACAGTGTGTCGGGGACTATTTTGCCTTGGGCTGTTTCGCGTGGGTTGCGGACTTGCCTGCTCGCTGCGCTGATACGTCTCACGTATCTATAATTTCTTATGTTCCATGCTAGTTTTATGACAATACTCACATGTTTTATATACACTTTATATCATTTTTCGCATTTTCCGACACTAACCTATTAACAAGATGCCGAAGCGCCAGTTCCTGTTTTCTATTGTTTTTGGTTTCAGAAATCCTACACAGGAAATATTCTCGGAATTGGACAAAACAAAAGCCCACGGTCTTATTTTCCACGGAGTCTTCCACAACACCGAAGAGGAGACGAAGAGGGGCCACGAGGCGGCCACACCATAGGGGGGCGCGGCCCACCCCTCTGCCGCGCCGCCAGGTGGGGAGCCCACCTCGGTACTCCACCGACATCGCCCTTTCGCCTATATATTCTCCCAGATGCGAAAACCCTAAAGAGATCGGTCTTCCGCCATAAAAAGTTACGTAGCCGCCGCCATCGCGAAGCCAAGTTCGGGGGACAGAAGTCTCTGTTCCGGCACGCCGCCGGGGGGAAGTGCCCCGGAATCCATCTCCATCGACTCCATTGCCATCTTCATCGCCGTTGCTGTCTCCCATGATGAGGAGGGAGTAGTTCTCCCGAGGCTGAGGGCTCTCTACCGGTAGCTATGTGGTTCATCTCTCTCTCCCATGGTGTGATCTTTATGTGATCATGAGCTTTGTAATCTAGTTGAATATGTAGATGTTACTCTTGTCTATTATGCACTCTAGAGGTTACTTTAATATGAACTCCGGATTCACTCTCCACGGTGTGATGGTGACAGTGTGCGCATCGTGTGTGATTCCTTTATGACGTTGTGGAGCTTGTTTACTCCGGCTTGATGTGTGCTTTTGCAGCCCTACACAATGAATGGTGTTTGTTATCCAACAAGAGAGTGTTTGAGAGTAGCATTTATTTATTCAATTATGTGATCATTGTTGAGAATGTCCACTAGTGAAAGTATGATCCCTAGGCCTTGTTTCTAAGCATTGAAACACCGTTTCCAACAAGTTCTGCTACATGTTCGCTTGCTGCCATTTTTATTTCAGATTGCAATTACTACTTATAATAATCCATATTACTTGTATTTCACTATCTCTTCGCCGAACTAGTGCACCTATACATCTGACAAGTGTATTAGGTGTGTTGGGGACACAAGAGACTTCTTGTATCTTAATTGCAGGGTTGCTTGAGAGGGATATCTTTGACCTCTACCTCCCTGAGTTCGATAAACTTTGGGTGATTCACTTAAGGAAACTTGTTGCTGTTCTACAAACCTCTGCTCTTGGAGGCCCAACACTGTCTACAGGAATAGAAGCGTGCGTAGGCATCAAGCTATTTTAGCGCCGTTGCCGGGAGGTAAGGTAAAAGGTATTCACATCCTCCGACTACTAAGCTATTTCCTAGCACTGTTGCCGGTGTGTGAGTGCTCGAAGCTATTTCCTTTAGATCCTGCAATTGCATCTTTTTGTTTCTTGTTTTTATTTCACTAGTTAGGCTTAATGGAAAACAACAAAAAAATTAGAGATCTTTATGAAATTTATATTGAATTAGGACATGAGGTGTTTGAAAGAAAATTAAAAAACCTATGGAACTTTATATGCATGCTAATGGCAATGTTATTAGTATGAATGCTTTGAACACCATTGTTGCTAATGCTATGGAAAATTCTAAGCTTGGGGAAGCTGGTTTTGATGAGCATGATATTTTTAGTCCCCCAAGCATGGAGGAGAAAATTTACTTTGATGATACTTTGCCTCCCATTTATGATGATTATAATGATAGTGGTATTTTGGTGCCACCTACTATGGAGGATAAAGTTTATTATGATTATACCATGCCTGCAATTTATGATGATTACAATGATGGTTGTGATAGTTTTACTCCCACTATTACTAATAAAATTGATTATGCTTATGTGGAGAGTAATGATACTTTTATGCATGTGGATCATGATAAGAATGCTTTATGTGATAGCTATATTGTTGAGTTTATTCATGATACCACTGAAAATTATTTTGAGAGAGGAAAGTATGGGTATAGAAATCTTCATGTTACTAAATTTCTTCTCTTTATGATGAATGTTTTGAGCTTTCTCTTGATTTGCTTTTATTTGCTGGGTACTTTAAGACCTACTAGTCCTTATGAGAGAGGGAGACACGATTTCATATATCACAATAATATTAAGTCTCCTCTCCTTGTGTTGAAATTTTTGAAGTTACACTTGTTTTGTCTTCCTATGCTACTCACTTTGTTCTTCATTGAATTGTTTTCTTACAAGACTCCTATGCATAGGAAGAGTGTTAGATTTAAACATGTTTTATATATGCTTCTTGATGCTCTCTTTTCAACTCTCATCTTTATGTGAGCATCATAAAAATCACTATGCCTAGCTAAAAGGCGTTAAAGAAAAGCGCTTATGGGAGACAACCCATCGTTTTTATTTTCTGTTATTTTTGCTTTTTTTTTGTTTTGAGTCAAGGTGCTTGTTACTTCTGTAGCAATACCTTTGTATCTTTATTTTCTTGCATTGTTGTGCCAAGTAAAGTCTTTGATAGAAGGTTGATACTAGAATTGGATTTCTACGCAGGAACAGATTTTTAGCTGTCACGAATTTGAGTTGTTCTCTCTGTAGGAAAATCTAAAATCTTGAAAAAATTCGTGAGTAATCCTCAGATAAGTACGCAACTTTTATTCAATTTGAGCTTTTTCATATGAGCATGTTAAGTGCCTCGAAAAAATTCGTCTTTACGGACTGTTCTGTTTTGACAGATTCTGCCTTTTATTTCGCATTGCCTCTTTTCTGTGTTTGAGTGGGTTTCTTTGCTCCATTAAATTTCAGTAACCTTGGGTAATGTCCAGAAGTGTTGGGAATGATTGTGTCCTTGCTGAACATGTGAATTTTTGATTACGCACTAACCCTCTAATGAGATTGTTTTGAGTTTGGTGTGAAGGAAGTTTTCAAGGATCAAGAGAGGAGGATGATATAATATGATCAAGAAGAGTGAAAAGTCTAAGCTTGGGGATGCCCCGTGGTTCATCCCTGCATATTTCAAGAAGACTCAAGCATCTAAGCTTGGGGATGCCCAAGGCATCCCCTTCTTCATCAACAACTTATCAGGTCACCTCTAGTGAAACTATATTTTAATTCCGTCACATCTTATGTGCTTTACTTGGAGCGTCTGTGTGCTTTTATTTTCGTTTTGTTATCTTAGTTCTCTGAATAAATTGGATCCTATCTATCTTGTTTGGGAGAGAGACACGCTCCGCTTTTTCATTTGAATACTCCTATTCTTCACTTATATTTGTTGAGTATTCAGTTTTCGCACTGTGTAGCTTCTAGCTCTTGGTTTTCATGTATCTCTTGTTCAGAGCTATTAGTTATTTTATAGAAAGTACTCTCTTACTTCACTTATATTTGTTTTGAGAGTTTCTTGCTATTTGGTTGGAAACAGAAAATGCTTCATGTGGTAGTTGGTATATTGTCTTGAATAATTTGATACTTGGCAATTGTTTTGAGCTCTCAAGTAGATCATGTTTAAGCTCTTGCATCATGTAGTTTAAACCTATTAGTGGAGAACTACCGTTGAGCTTGTTGAAATTTGGTTTGCATGATTGGTCTCTCTAAGGTCCAGATATTTTCTGGTAAAAGTGTTTGAGCAACAAGGAAGACAGTGTAGAGTCTTATAATGCTTGCAATATGTTCTTATGTAAGTTTTTGTGTACCGGTTTATACTTGTGTTTGCTTCAAACAACCTTGCTAGCCAAAGTGTACTGAGAGGGAATGCTTCTCGTGCATCCAAAACCTTGAGCCAAAACTTATGCCATTTGTGTCCACCATAACTACCTACTATGTGGTATTTTCTGCCATTCCAAGTAAATACTTCATGTGCTACCTTTAAACAATTCAAAACTTTATTACTCCTTATTTGTGTCAATGTTTTATAGCTCATGAGGAAGTATGTGGTGTTTTATCTTTCAATCTTGTTGGGCAGACTTTCACCAATGGACAAGTGGCACATCCGCTTATCCAATAATTTTGCAAAAAGAGCTGGCAACGGGGTTCCCAGCCCCAATTAATTAACTTTCATTAATAATTCTCTTCACATGTTTTGCCCTGATTCATCAGTAAGCAACTTAATTTTGCAAATAGACACTCCTCCATGGTATGTGAAATGTTGGAAGGCACCCGAGGATTCGGTTAGCCATGGCTTGTGAAAGAAAAGGTTGGGAGGAGTGTCATCCATAAATAAAACTAAAGTACATGTGTAAACAAAAGAGAAGAGGGATGATCTACCTTGCTGGTAGAGATAACGTCCTTCATGGGAGCCGCTCTTTGAAAGTCTGTTTGACAAGGGGGTTAGAGTGCCCACTACCATTCGTTGACAACAACAAACACCTCTCAAAACTTTACATTTATGCTCTCTATATGATTTCAAAACTTGAAAAGCTCTAGCACATGATTTAATCCCTGCTTCCCTATGCGAAGGGCCTTTCTTTTACTTTATGTTGAGTCAGTTTACCTACTTCTTTCTATCTTAGAAGCAAACACTTGTGTCAACTGTGTGCATTGATTCTTACATGCTTGCTTATTGCACTCATCATATTACTTTGTGTTGACAATTATCCATGAGATATACATGTTGAAAGTTGAAAGCAACTGCTGAAACTTAAACCTTCCTTTGTGTTGCTTCAAAACCTTCTATTAAGAATCTATTGCTTTATGAGTTAACTCTTGTGCAAGACTTGTTGATGCTCGTCTTGAAAGTACTATTCATGAAAAGTCTTTGCTATATGATTCAGTTGTTTAGTCATTATCTATTTGTTAACAAACTATAGACCATTGCTTTGAATCACTTCATTCATCTCATATGCTTTACAATAGTATTGATCAAGATTATGATGGTAGCATGTCACTTCAGAAATTATCCTTTTTATCGTTTACCTACTCGAGGGCGAGTAGGAACTAAGCTGGGGATGCTTGATACGTCTCAAACGTATCTATAATTTCTTATGTTCCATGCTAGTTTTATGACAATACTCACATGTTTTATATACACTTTATATCATTTTTATGCATTTTCCGGCACTAACCTATTAACAAGATGCGGCAGCGCCTGTTTTCTGCTGTTTTTGGTTTTAGAAATCCTACACGGGAAATATTCGGAATTGGACGAAACAAAAGCCCACGGTCTTATTTTCTACGGAGTCTTCCAGAACACCGAAGAGGAGACGAAGAGGGGCCACGAGGCGGCCACACCATAGGGGGGCGCAGCCCACCCCTCTGCCGCGCCGCCATTTGGGGAGCCCACCTCGGGACTCCACCGACATCGCCCTTTCGCCTATATATTCTCCCAGATGCGAAAACCCTAAAGAGATCGGTCTTCCGCCACGAAAAGTTACGTAGCCGCCGCCATCGCGAATCCAAGTTCGGGGGACAGAAGTCTCTGTTCCGGCACGCCGCCGGGATGGGGAAGTGCCCCCGGAATCCATCGACTCCATCGCCATCTTCATCGCCGTTGCTGTCTCCCATGATGAGGAGGGAGTAGTTCTCCCCAGGCTGAGGGCTCTACCGGTAGCTATGTGGTTCATCTCTCTCTCCCATGGTGTGATCTTTATGTGATCATGAGCTTTGTAATCTAGTTGAATATGTAGATGTTACTCTTGTCTATTATGCACTCTAGAGGTTACTTTAATATGAACTCCGGATTCACTCTCCACGGTGTGATGGTGACAGTGTGCGCATCGTGTGTGATTCCTTTATGACGTTGTGGAGCTTGTTTACTCCGGCTTGAGGTGTGCTTTTCCAGCCCTACACAATGAATGGTGTTTGTTATCCAACAAGAGAGTGTTTGAGAGTAGCATTTATTTATTCAATTATGTGATCATTGTTGAGAATGTCCACTAGTGAAAGTATGATCCCTAGGCCTTGTTTCTAAGCATTGAAACACCGTTTCCAACAAGTTCTGCTACATGTTCGCTTGCTGCCATTTTTATTTCAGATTGCAATTACTACTTATAATCATCCATATTACTTGTATTTCACTATCTCTTCGCCGAACTAGTGCACCTATACATCTGACAAGTGTATTAGGTGTGTTGGGGACACAAGAGACTTCTTGTATCTTAATTGCAGGGTTGCTTGAGAGGGATATCTTTGACCTCTACCTCCCTGAGTTCGATAAACCTTGGGTGATTCACTTAAGGGAAACTTGCTGCTGTTCTACAAACCTCTGCTCTTGGAGGCCCAACACTGTCTACAGGAATAGAAGCGTGCGTAGACATCAGCGCCCATAACGCCGACTCCTGCCATAGCCATCTGGTATAATGATGATCGAGGATCTCCTTGAGCTGGCCTGGATGCCATCAGATATGCGCGTGTCGCCATGTATCCTGCCTCTGGCGTTTTCGGGATGATGTTCCCTCTCGTGTCTATTGACATGAAGGACATGTCGAGGTTTTGGATCAGGTTATCCCGTTCTCCTTCGGGTATGCCTGCCAACCGAGAACTTGCTCTCGTACGGCCATCTCTCTGGTTGTCTGCTGAATTTCTCGAGTGTTGACTCAAGTTGGCCCTGCGCTCGCTGGAGGCATCTGCTGCAGCTCTTCTTTCGTCGAGTTTTTGCTGTAGTTTTTCTGGTTCGCGCCTGGAACGACTAAGTTTATATTGATATGCTTGTAGCGCTGCCGCCGTGACTTGTGTATTCATCGGCTCCGTGCCGTTCATGGCTCTGGTAGCTCTATCCCATGCTTCCTGCGACAGCTGCACTTTTTCTCGTGGCTGAGCTCCAATATATTTGCTTCCTGTTCCACGCGTGAGATATGCGGGATCGACGGAAGGGTTACCCAAATCGTCGAAAGCCTCAGATTCCTCATCAGCTTCACGACCCGATCCTGTGATTGCACAGATCTGGTGATATGTTGTCATAAAGTTTTCATCAGACTCGGGATCGGTGAGACCGTCGTAAAGATCGGCGAAGACCACCCTGCTAGAAGTAGAGTTGTTGTCGCTGATGGAGTCGAAGTTGTTGCAGCTTTCCGAGTCACTGTCCAGATCGGATCCCGTGAACGACCCGAACATCATGCCACCGAACAGATCCTCGAGTGCCCCGCCATGGGCGGGCTTGACGCAGCATGGCTGCAAGACTTCCTCGCCTGATTCAACAGATGTTGCCGACGATTTCGAGAGGTTGGATTTGGCCGCAGACGGTCCCGAAAAAATCGGTGCCGAAAAACGGTGCGATCCTTCCTTCCCGACAAGAAAGCGAAAGCTCCCGAACGTCATCTCCGTCGAGTTCTCCAGATGGGCATATCCATGCATACAAGCAGGATCGTGAGGAACAAAATCGATGAGATCGGGTTGCGCTCGTTTACCTCCTTCCATGATGTTGCTTGCTGCTGATGACGATGTTGCCGATGTTGACGATGCCATCGAGATCAGGACCTTGACGCCTCCAATTCCCACAGACGGCGCCAATTGACAAGGGATTAACTTGTCAATGCCTACGGATTGTAGACTTAGGGTTTCGTAAGAAGTAGAGGGCAAGTAGATCTCGAAGGTTTCAGCCGAAAAGGCGCTCGACTAAAGATTATGGTGGTTCTGTTGACAAAGATTCGATCCTTTCTTTCTCCTTCGGCTCCCCATTATATAGGAGGTGGAGCCGAAGCTTTCCGTATCGTACAAGTTACAAACTATGAGAGGCATATGGGCCTTTGCTATATTGCTATTATATTCCTATTACAACTTCACTTTCCGTATCCGAAGTTCTCTGGGCTTCCAAGCTTCTCAACCTTCGGGTCCATGGGCTTCATGTCCTCTTTACATAACCAGGGTGCTTTATTCGGCATGCCTGCTAGGCATACCTATGTCAGTAGTCCCCGAGATTTTGCTTGACTCGTAGAGTCGAGTAAAATCTCCATCGTACATCTGTTTAATAAAACTTTCGAGTTAGGCCATGTCTTGCCTTGATCTCTTACCTACCCTCCAACCCTAAAGCCCGCACCCTGGACCCTTCCCTCTCCATCCACCAAGCCCAACACCATCAGCACACCCCAACCCAACCGAATCCCTAACAGAGCCCGAGAGGAAAATGGACGCGCGCGGGAGCCCGTCGCCTCGATCTCCACCATGCTGGCGACCACCCCCCTGACGTCACCGTGACCCCACCCTCCTATGGCACCCATGACGCTCACCCCGGCCATGTAACATCCCAAATTTCAAATCAATGAAGAAGAAGAAGTTCAAATACTCAAATTTTGGAACCAACAAAAACTTTTGTTAACACATGTGCCATGCATAGTGCTCATACTCAATTTTGGTATGAATGCCATGATGTTTGTTTGTGTGATGATGCTTACCACCTAAAACCCTAACCTTGATCCTTTGAAGATCACAAAGCAAATCAAAGAGAAAGAAAATAGAGAAAGTAGAAAAATCCCAAAACCCTCACATATGATTTATGCCATTTTTGCAAATCTTTGAACTAGGCCAATTTGGCTTATGCCATTAGTTGGAGAAGGTTACTAAACACTTATAAACAAGTTTGGAATCAAAGAAACTCAAATCAAATCAAATTTGAAATCAAATTGTGCTCACATGCACTAATGGTCAAAACTGCCATTTTTAGCCTGATGCCTACTTTGAGCCTCTGTATTAAGAGATTTTCAAACCAAACAAATCCAACTCTTTGCACCTCATCCAAGACAACATCAAGGTGAACATCTTTGGTAAAGCACACCCCTGCAAATTCTTGCTAGATTCAAAGTTATGCTCAAGCAAAGTTGGGACTTTTTAACAGATTCAAGTTAGTGCCATTTTGAAATTTTCACAAATCAATTTAATTTTGAACACCACCACCACCATTGTGTGTCTTTGATCACATGAATCAACTCCAACAAATTTCATTCAAAATTTTGAAAATATTTTTCATGCGGCCATTGTGTCGAACACCTGGTGGGCAGAATCAAACCAAATCAAACTTCACTATTTGAAATAGTGTTTGGCCAAATTTTGAACACAACTTGACTCAACCCTGTCCCCTGGTCCCCTCCAACACCAATGCCACTAGCTTGCATCCCTAGAAGTGGGCAGACATGGCAGTGCCATTGCCATGCCGGCCACACCTCACATACAAGTGGCCATCTCTCTCTCCCTTCATCTCCAACTCTGCCAACCTTGTCCCCCAGCTCCACCTCACTCTACTGGACCACCCTGGACTAGCCACGGTCGGAGAAACGCAGCACGTCGACCGGAACATGTCGCGCCCACGACGTCCAGGGCATGCCGATGTTGGCATGGGCGCCGCCCACGGGCACGCCAAGGGCACGCGTCGCCTCGACGCTCAAGACCACCCCTGGACCCCTTTCACCGCCTTGAGCTTCCCCGCCGCACCAGTGTGACGCCCCGAAACCGGTACCATGAGGATTCCAGCGATCCCGCCGAAATCCGCACGATATCGATCGAGACGCCCTCACACGACGTGCGCGGCAACACACATGATGCCAGAGAAATTAACACGAGCGGTAACATTACAACAGGATTACAATAGAGCCCACAAGAGACATATATTACAACAACGACTCCAACGAGTCAAGATACAAAAATACAATACAAAGATCCAACTCATACAGAAGATCGAATACGTCCGAGTACGGACAAGATACAAATTGGACTAAGAGTCCTGAAGATAACCAGGCGTCCATAACCCTGCCCAGGCCAAGCCGGAAGGGTAACCTTGCTAACGTCGTCATCTTGTACTGTCGAAGTCGGTCCATAGGTTGCCGACAAAAGGGAGAGAACAAAGAGAAAAAGAAAGGCGAGAGTAAGTACCAAGGAACGAACTCCGGCACGTACTTAGCGAGACTAGAAATGGCTATGCTCGCCGGGCGAATATATCACCTGGGGCTATATGGTAGGTTAAGCGGCAGCAAAACTATAACCAATAGAGACACGCTACAACATCCGTCTAATCAGAGAAGATAAGAGAGCGCACAAGGTAACAGATAAATACTACACAAACATAACCCAGCCAAATATGTAACATCCCAAAAATTTCAAAACAAAGAAAATGAATTTCCCTTTTTCCAAATTTTGGAACCAACAAAAACTTTTATTACAAATTGGGCTATGCATAGTGAGCATGCTTAATTCTTGTGCGATTGCCATGATTGTTGGTTGAAGTATTTTGAAAAGATCTTAAACCCTAAACCTCACCCCTCTTTTCACCATCCAAGATAAAAGCAAAATAAAAAAAAAGAAATTAAGAAATTTGCAAATCACCTCACATATGGCTTTATGCCATTTTTGCAAATCTTGAACCTAGACCATTTTGGCTTGCACCATTGGTTGGAGATGGTTACTAAACACTTATAAACACTTTTGGAATCAAAGAAACTCAAATCCAATCAAATTTGAATTCAAAATGAGCTCACATGCACTAATGGTCAAATCTGCCATTTTTAGCATGATGCCCACTTTGAGCCCCTGGATTAAGAGATTTTCAAACCAAACCCTGCCAACTCTTTGCTCCTCATCCAAGACCTCATCAAGGTGAACAACTTTGGTGTTGACCACTTTGACCAGATCGTTGACCATTGCTCAAAATAGTCAAGCCAAGATGCCACTTTGAAACAGATTCTAGATTCCCCCAATTTTTAGAATTTTCACAAAACCCTTCTAAAATTCAAACCAATGCCATGAGTGGCTGCCCAATATCATTTAGAACCCATCTATGAAGAAACTTAGTAAAATTCCCACACACATGAGATTTTTACAAGAGAATCAAATTGTTACATAGGGTACAACCACTATTCAACCACTATTCAACCACTATTCAACCACTATTCATGACCTCACCATGTCCTTGCCAACACTATGCCAAGCCCATGTCATTGCATATGTCACTTCTTTGGCCATGATCTTTTGTGCATGATCTACCCTTCCCTAGCCTTGCCAACCATATCACACACACTAGCCTCACCTCACTTAAGATAGCATTGCCCTCCTAGACCAAGAAGAATGCATGGAAGATCCCTAGCCATGCCCATGACAACCCTCATGACCTCACCATGGCCCTCTCCTCTCCCTCCTTGAACCTATAAATAGAGCACTCCCTAACACAAACTCTTCACACCATTCACTTCCCCTCTCATCCCTGAGCCTCCTCGAGCAATCCCTCTGTCCAATTTAGCCCGTAGCCTCTCAATCGATTGCCGGAGTACTGCGGAGCCGCCGTAGACGAAGACGAAGCCGACGATTGGAGCCACCCCAGGAGACGCCGCCGGTACCAGGAGCTTCGCCGTCGTCGACAACCTCGCTGCACCACCTCGCCGACGACCGCCGGACCTCCGGTGAGCCGCCGACCCCCTAGGCTCGCCGCCAGTAAGCCCGTGCTCGTCGTCGACGAAGGCACACGTGGACCGTCGAATCCTGCTCTAATCCTGCGGCTCACATAGATCATACCGTTTCGCTGTTTAAATACCGCTGACAGTAGGTCCCGCTGTCAGGCGGCCTGCTCGTGCGAGACACGCAGTGGGCCGGCCCGTTTTCTTTTTCTCCCCTGACCCAATTCATTTTCCCGCACAGCCCAACAATTCAAATTCGAATTATTTCGTTTAACTGAAATTCAATACTGGTGCTGTGTTCAAAATTGAATAACTTCAAATCTACAAACCCAAATGGAGTGATTCCAATTTTGTTGGAAAGCTCATGAAAGGCTCCATCCAACCCCACTGGATTCAAATCAATATATGTTGTAGAATTTGAATAGTAAAAATGGCAAATCAGTAACTTTTCAGAGTTCAAACAATTATTAAAAATCAACCAAAAATGCTTTTGAGTTGATTCCAACTCCTATAAATCACATTTCACTTGCACTAATTGTTTCTGCAAAAATATGCCATGCTTACTTTGAAGGATCATGGCCTAGTTTAATTAAAGGACTATATGGCTATTTCTAGTCAAAGATATTGTCCAAAACTATTTAAAAATCACATGGGAGTTTCTCTCTCATTTAAATCTTGTCATGAACATTTCAAAATGAGATAGAGACTCTGGTCATTTAGTTCTCAGATGATTTGTTGATGATTTTAAATCATCACCATGTTAGGATTAAATTGTATGAGGTGCTCCACCTCATTTAAATCATTTTCTTAAATGATAAGTATGAAGAGGTTGACTTTGGTCAACCTAGGTCATATATTATTCATGAAGGAAATTAAATCTTAATAAGATAATGAGAGGGAATTATTTACCCAAATAACCAAAGAGGAAACCCTAAGTCACTAAGAGGAATGGTTTTCTAAACACTAAAGAAGAAACCCTAGTCAAATGTTGAGTAAGATAGATGATGATGTTAGATCATCTTGAGTGAGCCATTAAGGCTATTTAGGTTCTTTAAGTATTGATTTGGTGTTTGTATCCTCGTATTCGTTTATAGACGCTAGTACCGGAGACTATCAAGAGGAGGAGGTATTCTACCAAGAAGAAGGAGAAGAGAACTTTGATCACTACCCAAACCAAGGCAAGCTAATATTCTTGCAAGATTGCCCTTGTGCAAAGCTCTACAAGAGCAAGGCACACTCACTTATTACTTTATGCTTCATGATCCCATCCCAAGTTTTATTCTTGCAAAGTTTTTACTTTATTTATTAAAGCTTCCTTTTATAGTTAACTTTGGTCTAAGTATAAGAGGAGTACAAGAGCATCACACTTAGCCTAGAAAGCTATAAGCTACTTAGCACCCCTCATAACTAGTTGCTAGTGCTAAAGATTAAAAGTGACTACTCTAGTTGGGAACTGGTGATTTGAAAAGATTTTGAAAACCTTGGAATGATGAGTCATTCTATTGAAAGATTTTGAAGGTGAATGTGACTTGTGAATGACTTGGTGAATTTTACCAAAACTGATGGTTGGGTTCGGATGCGATACCATTCCAATTTTTGAGTACCCCCACAATACCTGAATCTGGGTAAGGCTTAGCTGGAAACTTATGTATCTTAGTATGGGTTCCCTCTAAAACAAGCGTCATCGGGGTTATGCCGGAGGCTGCCTCTACAACAAAAGGAATGATGTGAAATGACGTGAAATGAGGTGAATGTCCGGCCCAAGCCCTGTGCAGTTCCGGGTGATCTGTCTTCAGGGGCCAAGCTCATGGGGAGAGGTGCCTATACTAGGGTATGTAAATGAAAGGTTAGGATTGGTAGTTCGCGTACTGCGTACGATAAATCAGGGCCAGTTACCCCTGACGAACTATTGCAATTGTTGTGGCACAAGTGTACAACCTCTGCAGAGTGTAGAACTATTCGAATAGCCGCGTCCACGGTTATGGACGGTTGGAAAGGCCATACTGTTCCGTCATCAGAACTTTTCTCAAAAGATGAAGGGTGACTTGTGATTTGAATTGAAAGGTGACTTTGACTTTGAATCACAACAGAGTTGTGGGAACGACACTAATGTTCCCACTGGAGTTAGTTAGGCAGATGAAGAGTCTTTTGTTACTAAAGTGCTTATGAAATAAAACTGGCTTTATGCAAATGAACCTAGAGCTTAGAACCCCCTTACTATAGTTGTGTAGTACTTACATTAGTATTAGTGTGCGAGTACTTTAAAGTACTCACGCTGTGTCCCTGGCTATTCAAATGGCCAGACTATGAAAGGAGAACAGCAGGAAGATGGACAGCAGGGCGTCTACGACAACTAGGACCACTCGACGTCAACGTTGCCTGTGGAATAGATGGACTATTACTACGCTACCTCGCTTCCGCTATGTGTTTTGTAATTGATCAGTAGATCAACTATTATTGTAATGAGACTGGATCATGTGATCCTTTGTGTTGTAAGACAATTATGAGTTGTAATGAATGATGTTCTGTGATATCAATCTATTATGTCTCGCAAAAACAATATTCCTGGGATTGCGATGAATGGCATAATAGGCATCTGGACTTAAAAATCCGGGTGTTGACAAGTTGGTATCAGAGCCATTGTTGACCTTAGGAGACCCTAGTTAGAATGGACGTCTGAAAAACTTAGTTTCAAAACCAATGAAGTGAATATTTGTGAAAACTTATTCTCACTCTTACCCTTGAGATCTTTTTCAAAGAAAGAAAATCCATGCTCTATTTTCTTTGCAATTCTACATAAAAGTTTGCACACTTGATCACTTCTCTAACTTACTTACCCAAATTGCTCACAGATGGAGTACCAATGTGAGTCCTATCAGCTTGGTCACGGAGGAGAACTAATGTTCGAAAAGGATTTGAAGCAACTAGTTGAATATTTAGGACGCCCGTATCCCGAGTTCTTCGGAATACCCCTCAACCATCCATCGGGAGGACCACCTCGGTGGGAAGTTACTGCAGATCTGAGAGGAAAGCTTGGAGCCCCAATATGGGAAACCATATGGTTTTCTGTAACAGGAAACACTTGGAAGGATGGAATAGCTATAGCCATGCAGGAAGCACTTGCCCGTCTGTGCGGACAAAATGTGAACAAGATCAAGAATACCCGCTTCATCTACTACCCAAGACATGATCCCATGGGAAGACCAATAACCATGCCCCCGCACCCGGAGATGAACCACTATGTTGCATACCTGGACTTCATGTTGTACGAGACCCGCAAGGAGTTGGACAACGCCCGCGCCTTTCGCCAAGCACATTACCCGTGAAGACGAAGAATCCACCCTGAAGAGTAGTATCACTAAAGCACTTGAGTAGGTGTGAGTTTGTATCAGGATCCCCAGGTAGCAGAGAACGAATGATTGGTTCTTCCAAACCAACGGTGTGTTAGCTTTGTAATGTGTGATGTTTGATATGAATGAAAAAGTGTTGTTGGTTTTTACCCCCGCAACACTACTCAAAATTTCAAATTGTGAACTTTGTAAAATGTAACAAAACAAACCTTAGAAATTTCCCTCTTATCTTATCATCTACCTCGATATTCAGATGGCTCCACCAACCCGCAGCGCCAATCAAGATGCCATGATGCAGATGTTGCAAACCATGCTGGAGGATAGGCAAGCTGAACGAGCTGAACGCCAAGCCAACATTGCAGCACTTCAACAGCTTGCAAACAACAATCAAGGCCATCATGATCACCCAGGATCGAAGCTAAAGAACTTTCAGAACACCAACCCTCCAATATTTAACAAGACTGAAGAACCCCTTGATGCTGATGACTGGCTCCAGACAATGGAGAACAACCTCGAAGTTGCGGGAGTTGAAGCCGCAGAGAAAGTGCTATTTGCACTACTTAGCAGGACCAGCAAGAGCTTGGTGGACCAGCACCCGTGCCATGAATGCAGGACAGATGATGACCTGGGAAGACTTCAAGCTGAAGTTTAGCAAGTACCATGTACCCCAAGGACTGATCAAGAAGATGAGAGACGAGTTCCGCGAACTCAAACAAGGAAGGATGTCCGTGGTGGAATACCGCGACAGGTTTCTTACTCTGTCAAGGTACGCCCGGATGAGACCGACACCAACGAGAAAAGGAAGGAGAGATTTCTGAACGGACTGCATGATGAAATGCAAACGGTGTTAGTGAACATTCCGTTCGCTGACCTCGAAGCCCTGGTGGACTCTGCCATCCAGATGGAAGGGAAGCTGCATCAAGCCAACGAGAACCGCAAGCGCCGGATGATGAATCAGAATGGGCCCAACAATACCCAGAAGTACCGCAACAACTCCTCTGGAGGATTTACCCCAAGAAACAACAAGCCAACCACTCAGACTTATCGCCCCAACTACACCAACAACCACGGAGGACCCCCGAAGCCCGGAGGCAACAACTACAACAACAACAGTAACAACCACAACAACACAACCCCAACAATAACAACAACCACCCCAATGGGAACAACAACAACACCAACAACGGCCCGAGGACGGGAAGCAATGCCATTCCCGTCACTCCCAAGGACAAGTCAACAATAACTGCTATGAATGTGGAGTTGTGGGTCACTACTCCAACGAGTGCCCCAAGAAGCTTGCCAAGATTGCCGCCAATACCGCAGCACCTGCTCAGCAACAGCGCCGCTTTGCGGAAGAAGGAACCAGAACAACAACAACGGCCGTTTCTACCACATGCTGCGAAGCTGGAAGCACCACAGGCCATGCCAAGTATGTTTTCTGTTAATCAATTGCTCAATCTCTCTTAGGAACCTAACTTTTCTTAAAATCTCGGGACGAGATTTGTTTAAGGGGGAAGGGTTTGTAACATCCCAAAAATTTCAAAACAAAGAAAATGAATTTCCCTTTTTCCAAATTTTGGAACCAACAAAAACTTTTATTACAAATTGGGCTATGCATAGTGAGCATGCTTAATTCTTGTGCGATTGCCATGATTGTTGGTTGAAGTATTTTGAAAAGATCTTAAACCCTAAACCTCACCCCTCTTTTCACCATCCAAGATAAAAGCAAAATAAAAAAAAAGAAATTAAGAAATTTGCAAATCACCTCACATATGGCTTTATGCCATTTTTGCAAATCTTGAACCTAGACCATTTTGGCTTGCACCATTGGTTGGAGATGGTTACTAAACACTTATAAACACTTTTGGAATCAAAGAAACTCAAATCCAATCAAATTTGAATTCAAAATGAGCTCACATGCACTAATGGTCAAATCTGCCATTTTTAGCATGATGCCCACTTTGAGCCCCTGGATTAAGAGATTTTCAAACCAAACCCTGCCAACTCTTTGCTCCTCATCCAAGACCTCATCAAGGTGAACAACTTTGGTGTTGACCACTTTGACCAGATCGTTGACCATTGCTCAAAATAGTCAAGCCAAGATGCCACTTTGAAACAGATTCTAGATTCCCCCAATTTTTAGAATTTTCACAAAACCCTTCTAAAATTCAAACCAATGCCATGAGTGGCTGCCCAATATCATTTAGAACCCATCTATGAAGAAACTTAGTAAAATTCCCACACACATGAGATTTTTACAAGAGAATCAAATTGTTACATAGGGTACAACCACTATTCAACCACTATTCAACCACTATTCAACCACTATTCATGACCTCACCATGTCCTTGCCAACACTATGCCAAGCCCATGTCATTGCATATGTCACTTCTTTGGCCATGATCTTTTGTGCATGATCTACCCTTCCCTAGCCTTGCCAACCATATCACACACACTAGCCTCACCTCACTTAAGATAGCATTGCCCTCCTAGACCAAGAAGAATGCATGGAAGATCCCTAGCCATGCCCATGACAACCCTCATGACCTCACCATGGCCCTCTCCTCTCCCTCCTTGAACCTATAAATAGAGCACTCCCTAACACAAACTCTTCACACCATTCACTTCCCCTCTCATCCCTGAGCCTCCTCGAGCAATCCCTCTGTCCAATTTAGCCCGTAGCCTCTCAATCGATTGCCGGAGTACTGCGGAGCCGCCGTAGACGAAGACGAAGACGACGATTGGAGCCACCCCAGGAGACGCCGCCGGTACCAGGAGCTTCGCCGTCGTCGACAACCTCGCTGCACCACCTCGCCGACGACCGCCGGACCTCCGGTGAGCCGCCGACCCCCTAGGCTCGCCGCCAGTAAGCCCGTGCTCGTCGTCGACGAAGGCACACGTGGACCGTCGAATCCTGCTCTAATCCTGCGGCTCACATAGATCATACCGTTTCGCTGTTTAAATACCGCTGACAGTAGGTCCCGCTGTCAGGCGGCCTGCTCGTGCGAGACACGCAGTGGGCCGGCCCGTTTTCTTTTTCTCCCCTGACCCAATTCATTTTCCCGCACAGCCCAACAATTCAAATTCGAATTATTTCGTTTAACTGAAATTCAATACTGGTGCTGTGTTCAAAATTGAATAACTTCAAATCTACAAACCCAAATGGAGTGATTCCAATTTTGTTGGAAAGCTCATGAAAGGCTCCATCCAACCCCACTGGATTCAAATCAATATATGTTGTAGAATTTGAATAGTAAAAATGGCAAATCAGTAACTTTTCAGAGTTCAAACAATTATTAAAAATCAACCAAAAATGATTTTGAGTTGATTCCAACTCCTATAAATCACATTTCACTTGCACTAATTGTTTCTGCAAAAATATGCCATGCTTACTTTGAAGGATCATGGCCTATTTTAATTAAAGGACTATATGGCTATTTCTAGTCAAAGATATTGTCCAAAACTATTTAAAAATCACATGGGAGTTTCTCTCTCATTTAAATCTTGTCATGAACATTTCAAAATGAGATAGAGACTCTGGTCATTTAGTTCTCAGATGATTTGTTGATGATTTTAAATCATCACCATGTTAGGATTAAATTGTATGAGGTGCTCCACCTCATTTAAATCATTTTCTTAAATGATAAGTATGAAGAGGTTGACTTTGGTCAACCTAGGTCATATATTATTCATGAAGGAAATTAAATCTTAATAAGATAATGAGAGGGAATTATTTACCCAAATAACCAAAGAGGAAACCCTAAGTCACTAAGAGGAATGGTTTTCTAAACACTAAAGAAGAAACCCTAGTCAAATGTTGAGTAAGATAGATGATGATGTTAGATCATCTTGAGTGAGCCATTAAGGCTATTTAGGTTCTTTAAGTATTGATTTGGTGTTTGTATCCTCGTATTCGTTTATAGACGCTAGTACCGGAGACTATCAAGAGGAGGAGGTATTCTACCAAGAAGAAGGAGAAGAGAACTTTGATCACTACCCAAACCAAGGCAAGCTAATATTCTTGCAAGATTGCCCTTGTGCAAAGCTCTACAAGAGCAAGGCACACTCACTTATTACTTTATGCTTCATGATCCCATCCCAAGTTTTATTCTTGCAAAGTTTTTACTTTATTTATTAAAGCTTCCTTTTATAGTTAACTTTGGTCTAAGTATAAGAGGAGTACAAGAGCATCACACTTAGCCTAGAAAGCTATAAGCTACTTAGCACCCCTCATAACTAGTTGCTAGTGCTAAAGATTAAAAGTGACTACTCTAGTTGGGAACTGGTGATTTGAAAAGATTTTGAAAACCTTGGAATGATGAGTCATTCTATTGAAAGATTTTGAAGGTGAATGTGACTTGTGAATGACTTGGTGAATTTTACCAAAACTGATGGTTGGGTTCGGATGCGATACCATTCCAATTTTTGAGTACCCCCACAATACCTGAATCTGGGTAAGGCTTAGCTGGAAACTTATGTATCTTAGTATGGGTTCCCTCTAAAACAAGCGTCATCGGGGTTATGCCGGAGGCTGCCTCTACAACAAAAGGAATGATGTGAAATGACGTGAAATGAGGTGAATGTCCGGCCCAAGCCCTGTGCAGTTCCCAGGCTGACTGTCTGTCTTCACTGGGGGGCCAAGCTCATGGGGAGAGGTGCCTATACTAGGGTATGTAAATGAAAGGTTAGGATTGGTAGTTCGCGTACTGCGTACGATAAATCAGGGCCAGTTACCCCTGACGAACTATTGCAATTGTTGTGGCACAAGTGTACAACCTCTGCAGAGTGTAGAACTATTCGAATAGCCGCGTCCACGGTTATGGACGGTTGGAAAGGCCATACTGTTCCGTCATCAGAACTTTTCTCAAAAGATGAAGGGTGACTTGTGATTTGAATTGAAAGGTGACTTTGACTTTGAATCACAACAGAGTTGTGGGAACGACACTAATGTTCCCACTGGAGTTAGTTAGGCAGATGAAGAGTCTTTTGTTACTAAAGTGCTTATGAAATAAAACTGGCTTTATGCAAATGAACCTAGAGCTTAGAACCCCCTTACTATAGTTGTGTAGTACTTACATTAGTATTAGTGTGCGAGTACTTTAAAGTACTCACGGCTGTGTCCCTGGCTATTCAAATGGCCAGACTATGAAGGAGAACAGCAGTACGAGGAAGATGGACAGCAGGGCGTCTACGACAACTAGGACCACTCCTGACGTCAACAGTTGCCTGTGGAATAGATGGACTATTACTACGCTACCTCGCTTCCGCTATGTGTTTTGTAATTGATCAGTAGATCAACTATTATTGTAATGAGACTGGATCATGTGATCCTTTGTGTTGTAAGACAATTATGAGTTGTAATGAATGATGTTCTGTGATATCAATCTATTATGTCTCGCAAAAACAATATTCCTGGGATTGCGATGAATGGCATAATAGGCATCTGGACTTAAAAATCCGGGTGTTGACAAAATACACATATCCCCTTCAACAAAGCGAAGAGGCAATGTAAAAGGCACTCAACGGTGGACAAGTTTTATTAAGTATCGGTTATAGTAATGCTATATTACTACGCAAGTTATTAGCAAATTATTATCATCAACATAAAGGTGTCAGTTGTTCTATGATCGAGTTAAACAGCTCCAAGTCATCCATAACCGCGGACACGGCTTATCGATAAGATGTACACCCTGCAGGGGTTGCCCAAATGTAACCATGCGCATGCTCGACCCACTTACGACAGGTGGATGTCTCACAACAAGACCGTTCCCAGTTCAACAAGAAAGTCTAGGGGGGCCACCCGACTAAGCTACCGTGAAGTCCGGCCGTACTCCGAAGCGGACTCAGGGTTTGCGTTAACGGCTAGGCGTGCAAACCACACGCTTCGCTAAACGTTCCGCGGGGTACAGTATAGAATATAAACACCCGAAGGCAACAGGAAGTAAACACCCAAGGGCAACAGTAAGTAAAGCATGGCATACATGGCATAGGCAAATAAAACCAAGGTTGTGGCCCCCTTTTCAACTAACTTGAGAAAAGGTAAAGGGTGAGGGGGGTCCCAATAATCGTCCCCACGTACGGGTAGAGCGCTCAATCTCGGAACAGATAACAAGAACTCGGGTCCTAGGGGACATTAGCGAGTCAAAGTTCCGATGCTTTCGCAAAGGGGCTCACAGATGCCTCTGCTTACAATTTTAGTTGTTAACAAATAAGTAAAGCATGTGTATCTCCAACAACTGATATAGCATGATAACCTCCCAACAACCCAACATATCCCGATAACAAATCGAGATAAACAACAGAGCCTAAACACGCCTACGACTCGCAAGGCTCAAACATCATGCAACGGCTGTGGGTAAGGAATGATACATATAGGAGTTTTAGGGTAAACAAGTGGAATAGGACACGTGACTCGATAAAGAATCACAACATAAGGATAGCAGTGCGAGGGCGAGAGTAAAATAGGTGAAGAGAGAGGGCTCGCCTGTGAAAGCAGAAGAACTTGTCGGAGAACTCGTCGTATCTCACAACACCACTTCGCGATCCTATCCGGGAAGAAGCAAATGCTGGAACACACACAACGTATGCAAGTCTTACTACTACGGATAAAGAAGATCCAGCATGATGAAGATGGTATGCATGGCATGGCGACAATGATGCGATGCACTTATCCAAATTAAGCGGAGTCGGAACCCCGGACAAACAAAATAGGTTGGAGTTGCCTTTCTACCGCCAAAGTTAAGGGTGGATTAGCATAGCAACATGGCAGGGGTGAGCTACAACAAAGTTAAATGGAACCGGGACAACATTTATATAGTATCCCTCATATTCCATATGTTGCATATAAGGTGAAAATGCAAATTATCACGAAACTATACGATGCATGATGCTACAGCTAGCATGGATGGTATATTCATGTTCCTTATATTTTTCTGATCAAAAATCATATAGAACACATTTTTATTCGAGTTACGGAATAAAAGTTATTGATTTTACAAGTTTAAAGCATTTTCTGGAATTTCAGAAAAACTGAGAAAAGGAAAAGCGTTTTATACCCAGGAGGGCTAGCCACAGTGGCTGACGCGTGGGTCTGAAAACTGACTGGGACGCTGACGAAGCAACACCGCTGCAGGTCTTCTCACCGAACAGATCCCAGCCACAGGCACTGACGCGCGGGCCAGGGTGGTGCTGACGAGGCAGATGGGGCCCGGGCTGCTTCTCAGAAGCTGCAGGGGGTTATGGGGAAAACCGTCAGCTGCAGGGACCGCGGGTTGAGGAACAAACATGAAGGGGGGCTTTTTCGCAAAAGCCCAGATCTGGATCTGGCAAAAGTTTTCTCACCGGGCGGGGGATTAGCCTGGGTCGCTGACGGGTGGGTCCGGGGAGGTTGACGTGGTGCAGACGTGGCAAACCTTGCCTGCGTGCCCGAGGCGTGTTCGACGCGGGGTATGCTGCTTGCGTTCCCGGCTACGTGGTCACCGCGGCAGACGTGGATGCGCGCGGCGAACGGGAGCGTCCCAGGGCGCGCGCGGGTGTGCGTTAGGAGCCTCTCGTCGGCGCGGGCCAAGAGGAGGAGGCGTCCAGAGCGGGGGAGCACCGGAGGGTCGACGGCGGCGAGACCTGCGGCGAGCGGCGTCGGCACAACGGTGAAAAACGGATTTCGGGAGCGATTTAGGAGAAGAAGATGTCTAGGAGGAAGCTGAGCTCACCGTGATTCTCAACGTATGATCGGAAGAAGCAGGGGAGGCCGAGGTTCGCCGGAATCGGAGAAGAAGCGCGGCGGCCGTGGTTGGGGAAAATCGACCGTGTCGTCGATTCGAGGCGCGCGAGGACGATTCGTTGGACGAGGATGATCAGCGAGACGAGGCGGTCCTCCTGGTGCTCTTGGGTCGTTGAGGGGCTGCCGGTAGCGGTGGTTCCATGATGAACCCGTGGCGGAGGTGGCGCTCGGTGGTCACAGAGAAGAAAAGGGGAAGGGGAAAGTGGCGGCGGGAGAGGGAAGAGATGGGCACTAGGGTTTCCAGGATGCGGATAAAAGGGAGGAGGGGAGCAGGTGGAGATGGGGTGCGGTGGTGGTGGAGGACCAGAGGGCTCATGCCCTCGGCGTGCCCTTTGCTGGAGAAGACGACAAGGGGAAAAAGGTGGGAGGCTCGAAGGGGTACGCTGGCTTGGGCCAGGCTGGCGTTGGGCCGGATCGGGCTGGTCCAGAGGGAGAAAAGGGAGGAAGAGAGAGAGGCCAAGCTAGCTGGGCCGGAAGGAAGACAGGCCAGGAAGAGGAGAGGGGGACAAGCCCAGGTAGGTTAGCTGATAGGGTTTTCTTTTAAAATCCTTTTTCTCTTTCAAACTGTTTTGTAAAAAGATTGGAAAACAAAACCAGTAAATTTTGAATTTGAAAAAGAGAGAGGAAATAGACATAACAAAATATTTAGGTTTATAAAATAGTTTTATTTATTTTGTTTTTAGGGTTTATCAGAGGGAAAAGAGAGAGAAGGGTTTATTAAACCCATTTGAGAGAGAAAATACAGAGTTAGGGTTTTATAAAATAATTTTATTTTGTTGAAAACATGAATGATATGATGCATGATGTCATGATGATGCACAAAGAAAACAACAAACAATTCTAATAGGGTGTACTACCCGGGGCCGTTACAAACGACACCACTAACAAGGGATCGCGCCCCGAGATCCCACGTCAACCTAAGGGGGAGAGAGGTGAACTACCGGATCTTCTGGCGCATCGTTGATCTTCACCCGACCTGGACGTGGGGCCTTCTTATGGCGAAGTGTTGATATTCTCGACACCACTAACAAGAATTGCTGCTCCAGGTTGAACGGTCGACACCACCAACAAGAAGTCGTTGTTCTGTTGTTGATGGCGCGCTTCCATCGGGATCCTCCGAAGATCGGTCCTATTAGGTTAAGGCAAAGATCGTCCAACCCGCGTAGAGACCTAAGACTCGGAAAAACTCAGATAAGAGAGAAGACTCAAAACTCGCAAAGGTAAGAGGAGAAAGAATATAGATAAGGAGAAAAAAAATCAGAGCTAATCAGATCTATCCAACGAGTTTTCGGAAAATAGTTTTGAAACTAGACACAACAGCGTCCATTGGCAAGGTTATCCTAGAGGCTGGACTAGTGGGGTACCGTCAACCTGGCTCTGATACCAACTTGTGACGCCCCGAAACCGGTACCATGAGGATTCCAGCGATCCCGCCGAAATCCACACGATATCGATTCTGAGACGCCCTCCGACACGACGTGCGCGACGAATCACACACGTGATGCCAGAGGAATTAACACGAGCGGTAACATTACAACAGGATTACAATAGAGCCCACAGGAGACATATATTACAACAACGACTCCAACGAGTCAAGATACAAAAATACAATACAAAGATCCAACTCATACAGAAGATCGAATACGTCCGAGTACGGACAAGATACAAATTGGACTAAGAGTCCTGAAGATAACCAGTGGCATCCATAACCCTGCCCAGGCCAAGCCGGAAGGGTAACCTTGCTAACGTCGTCATCTTGTACCTGTCGAAGTCGGTCCATCGGTTGCCGACAAAAGGGAGGAAACAAAAGAGAAAGAAAAGGCGAGTAAGTACCAAGGAACGAACTCCGGCACGTACTTAGCGAGACTAGAAATGGCTATGCTCGCCGGGCGATATATATCACCTGGGGCTATATGGTAGGTTAGCGGCAGCAAAACTATAACCAATAGAGACACGCTACAACATCCGTCTAATCAGAGAAGATAAGAGAGCGCACAAGGTAACAGATAAATACTACACAAACATAACCCAGCCAAATACACATATCCCCTTCAACAAAGCGAAGAGGCAATGTAAAAGGCACTCAACGGTGGACAAGTTTTATTAAGTATCGGTTATAGTAATGCTATATTACTACGCAAGTTATTAGCAAATTATTATCATCAACATAAAGGTGTAAGTTGTTCTATGATCGAGTTAAACAGCTCCAAGTCGTCCATAACCGCGGACACGGCTTATCGATAAGATGTACACCTGCAGGGGTTGCCCAAATGTAACCATACGCATGCTCGACCCACTTACGACAGGTGGATGTCTCACAACAAGACCGTTCCCAGTTCAACAAGAAAGTCTGGGGGGGCCAACTAAGCTACCCGTAACGAAGTCCGGCCGTACTCGAAGCGGACTCGGGGTTTGCGTTAACGGCTAGGCGTGCAAACCACACGCTTCGCTAAACGTTCCGCAGGGTACAGTACAGAATATAAACACCCGAAGGCAACAGGAAGTAAACACCCGAGGGCAACAGTAAGTAAAGCATGGCATACATGGCATAGGCAAATAAAACCAAGGTTGTGGCCCCTTTTCAACTGACTTGAGAAAAGGTAAAGGGTGAGGGGGTCCCAATAATCGTCCCCACGTACGGGTAGAGCGCTCAATCTCGGAACAGATAACAAGAACTCGGGTCCTAGGGGACATTAGCGAGTCAAAGTTCCGATGCTTTCGCAAAGGGGCTCACAGATGCCTCTGCTTACAATTTTAGTTGTTAACAAATAAGTAAAGCATGTGTATCTCCAACAACAGATATAGCATGATAACCTCCCAACAACCCAACATATCCCGATAACAAATCGAGATAAACAACAGAGCCTAAACACGCCTACGACTCGCAAGGCTCAAACATCATGCAACGGCTGTGGGTAAGGAATGATACATATAGGAGTTTTAGGGTAAACAAGTGGAATAGGACACGTGACTCGATAAAGAATCGCAACATAAGGATAGCAGTGCGAGGGAGAGAGTAAAATAGGTGAAGAGAGAGGGCTCGCCTGTAGAAAGCTGCAGAAGAACTTGTCGGAGAACTCGTCGTATCTCACAACACCACTTCGCGATCCTATCCGGGAAGAAGCAAATGCTGGAACACACACAACGTATGCAAGTCTTACTACTACGGATAAAGAAGATCCAGCATGATGAAGATGGTATGCATGGCATGGCGACGATGATGCGATGCACTTATCCAAATTAAGCGGAGTCGGAACCAAAGTTAAGGGTGGATTAGCATAGCAACATGGCAGGGGTGAGCTACAACAAAGTTAAATGGAACCGGGACAACATTTATATAGTATCCCTCATACTCCATATGTTGCATATAAGGTGAAAATGCAAATTATCACGAAACTATACGATGCATGATGCTACAGCAAGCATGGATGGTATATTCATGTTCCTTATATTTTTCTGATCAAAAATCATATAGAACACATTTTTATTCGAGTTACGGAATAAAAGTTATTGATTTTACAAGTTTAAAGCATTTTCTGGAATTTCAGAAAAACTGAGAAAAGGAAAAGCGTTTTATACCCAGGAGGGCTAGCCACAGTGGCTGACGCGTGGGTCTGAAAACTGACTGGGACGCTGACGAAGCAACACCGCTGCAGGTCTTCTCACCGAACAGATCCCAGCCACAGGCACTGACGCGCGGGCCAGGGTGGTGCTGACGAGGCAGATGGGGCCCGGGCTGCTTCTCAGAAGCTGCAGGGGGTTATGGGGAAAACCGTCAGCTGCAGGGACCGCGGGTTGAGGAACAAACATGAAGGGGGGCTTTTTCGCAAAAGCCCAGATCTGGATCTGGCAAACGTTTTCTCACCGGGCGGGGGATTAGCCTGGGTCGCTGACGGGTGGGTCCGGGGAGGTTGACGTGGCGCAGACGTGGCAAACCTTGCCTGCGTGCCCGAGGCGTGTTCGACGCGGGGTATGCCGCTCGCGTTCCCGGCTACGTGGTCACCGCGGCAGACGTGGATGCGCGCGGCGAACGGGAGCGTCCCAGGGCGCGCGCGGGTGTGCGTTAGGAGCCTCTCGTCGGCGCGGGCCAAGAGGAGGAGGCGTCCAGAGCGGGGGAGCACCGGAGGGTCGACGGCGGCGAGACCTGCGGCGAGCGGCGTCGGCACAACGGTGAAAAACGGATTTCGGGAGCGATTTAGGAGAAGAAGATGTCTAGGAGGAAGCTGAGCTCACCGTGATTCTCAACGTATGATCGGAAGAAGCAGGGGAGGTCAAGGTTCGCCGGAATCGGAGAAGAAGCGCGGCGGCCGTGGTTGGGGAAAAACGACCGTGTCGTCGATTCGAGGCGCGCGAGGACGATTCGTTGGACGAGGATGATCAGCGAGACGAGGCGGTCCTCCTGGTGCTCTTGGGTCGTCGAGGGGCTGCCGGTAGCGGTGGTTCCATGGTGAACCCGTGGCGGAGGTGGCGCTCGGTGGTCACAGAGAAGAAAAGGGGAAGGGGAAAGTGGCGGCGGGAGAGGGAAGAGATGGGCACTAGGGTTTCCAGGATGCGGATAAAAGGGAGGAGGGGAGCAGGTGGAGATGGGGTGCGGTGGTGGTGGAGGACCAGAGGGCTCATGCCCTCGGCGTGCCCTTTGCTGGAGAAGACGACAAGGGGAAAAAGGTGGGAGGCTCGAAGGGGTACGCTGGCTTGGGCCAGGCTGGCGTTGGGCCGGATCGGGCTGGTCCAGAGGGAGAAAAGGGAGGAAGAGAGAGAGGCCAAGCTAGATGGGCCGGAAGGAAGACAGGCCAGGAAGAGGAGAGGGGGACAAGCCCAGGTAGGTTTTCTTTTAAAATCCTTTTTCTCTTTCAAACTGTTTTGTAAAAAGATTGGAAAACAAAACCAGTAAATTTTGAATTTGAAAAAGAGAGAGGAAATAGACATAACAAAATATTTAGGTTTATAAAATAATTTTATTTATTTTGTTTTTAGGGTTTATCAGAGGGAAAAGAGAGAGAAGGGTTTATTAAACCCATTTGAGAGAGAAAATACAGAGTTAGGGTTTTATAAAATAATTTTATTTTGTTGAAAACATGAATGATATGATGCATGATGTCATGATGATGCACAAAGAAAACAACAAACAATTCTAATAGGGTGTACTACCTGGGGCCTTTACAACCAGGAACACCACGGACATCCTCGATTCCCCGACCCGCACCCGCCGTCGCCGGAGACGAAGCAAAATCCCGCCACGGCCGCGCAGCACTCCGCTTGCGCCCGACATGGTTAGGCACCGCCCAGCCTCACCGTTGCCGCCAAGAGGACCGCCTGGACGTGCTGAACAACGCCGCGCCCTCCTCTAGCTCGATAGCGACCTGTAGCCCTCACGCCATTGTCGACCTCGCCGCAGCCCACGGCCTCGCTCCGCCATTATAAATAGAGAGCTCCCCCGCTCGATTTCTTCACACCAGTCCGCTTCCCTCTCATCCCTCAACCTCCTCGACTACCTCCCCCTCTCCAATTTCCGCCGGAGTTAGCCAATTGATCACCGGAGTCCGCGGCGGTGCTGAGAAGGTCGCCGTCGATTGGAGCCGCCCCAGGAAGCAACGCCGGTACCAGGAGGGTTGCCGTCGTCTACAACTTCACCACGCACACTGCCAACCCTCGCCGCGCCGCCGGTGAGCCTCCCACCCCCTAGCCTCGCTGCGCCAGTGACCCTCTCTCGCCGGAGATGACGACGCTCGTGCGTCGTCCGATCAGGATCTAATCCTACGGCCCTCTCTCTCCCGTACCATTTCGGGATTTATGACCCGCTGACCGGTGGAGCCCACCAGTAAGGCGGCCTACTCGCGCTGGACGCGAAGTGGGCCGGCCCAGTTTTCTTTTTTCGCTGGCCCCGTTAAATTTCCCGCGCGGCCCAGAAATTCAAATTCGATTTTTTTTTATTTGAATCAAAATAGCTTTCAGATGCTTTTTCAAAATTAAATAGAATCAAATTGGCTCAACCAAATTTGATGAATTGTATATGGTTGGAAAGCTAGGGAAAAGATCTATCCAACCCCACTGGTCTCAACCCAACTTTTGTTGTAGAATTAATGTGACAAAAATAACAAGGCAGGGACTTTTTAAACTTCAAACAATTATTAAAAATCAACCAAAAATGCTTTTGAGTTGATTCCAACTCTCATCAATCACATTTCATATTGGCTACATAGTTATGTAAAAATATCACATGGTTACTTTGTATGATCATGGGCTAGAATAAAAAATGGCTCTATGGCTATTTCTAGTCAATTGATATTGTCCAAAACTATGTGTTAAATCTTATGAGAGGTTTCTCTCATTTAAATCTTGTCCCAAGTAACTTAATATGAGGTAGTGACCATGGTCTACATAATCTCATATTGAATTATTTGGTGATGTTAAATCATAAGTAGGGTAGTGTTAAATTGCATGAGGTACTCTACCTCATTTAAATCATGTTCCCAAATGATGATTATGAATGGTTGACCTTGGTCAACATGGGTTCATACATTACTTATTTGAGGAACTTAAATCTTAACAAGATTCAATGAGAGGAAATTATTTCCTCAAGGAACTAATTAGAAACCTTATTCAATATTTGTAATGAGAGGAAATTATTTTTCTTAAGAAGAAAACAAAGTCAACCAACATGTTGGCAATGTGGTAATGATAGATTAGCTTGTGTGAATCTTGTGTGTGCTTAGTCTAGCTCCTAAGAGTTGATTGGTGATTGTTACCTCGTATCCGTTTTTAGACGCTAGTACAGAGGAGTACCCCCAGGAAGAGGAAGACCACTTTGATCAGTACACCAACCAAGGCAAGCTAATATTCTTGCAAAGTGCAAAGCTCTACCAGAGCAAGGCACAATTACCTATTACTTTATGCTCATGATGAATCCCAAGTTTCATCTTTTCAAGCTTTTACTTTGGTTATTAAAGCTTACTTTTATAGTTAACTTTGGTCTAAGTCTGGAGTAGTACAAGAGCATCAAACTTAGCCTAGATAGCTACAAATTTGTTAGCACCCCTCATGACTAGTTGCTAGTGCTAAAAATAACATGGTCTACTCTAGATGGGAATTGTGAAATGAAATGGCTTTGAAAAGTTTTGAAGGTGAATATGACCACTGAATGACGAGGTGAATTTGATAAAAACTGATGGTTGGGTTCGGATGCGATACCTTTCCAATTATTTAGTACCCCCACAATACCTGATTATGGGTAGGGCTTAGCTGGAAGCTTATGTACTTTAGTATGGGTTCCCTCTAAACAAGCGTCATAGGGGTTATGCGAAAGCTGCCTCCACAATCAAAAGAAACGACGTTGAAAAGAGGTGAATGTCCGGCCCAAGCCTGTGCAGTTCCCAGGATAGCAGATGGTTATCACTGGGAGGCCAAGCTCATGGGGAGAGGTGCCTATACTAGGGTATGTAGGTGAAAGGTTATGGTTGATGATCCGCGTACTGAGTTACGATGATTCAGGGTTATCCCTGACGGATGTAATCAAATGTTGTGGCACAAGAGTACAACCTCTGCAGAGTAAACCTATTCGAATAGCCGTGTCCACGGTTACGGACGGTTGGAAAGGCCATACTGTTCCGTTGTCAGATGTTTCTTAAAAAGAATGATGAATGGGAAGTGGTGACTTGACTTGAATCACAACTAAGTGGTGGGAATGACACTAATGTTCCCACCTGGGTTAGTTAGCAATTGAGAAGTCTTTTACTAAATGTTTATGAACTAAAATTGGCTTTATGCAAATAAACCTAGAGCTTAGCACCCCTTCCTAAAATTGATAGGATTTACATTAGTATTAGTTTGCGAGTACTTTAAAAGTACTCACGGCTGTGTCCCTGGCTATTCAAATGGCCAGACTATGAGGAGGAGCAGCAATATGAAGATGATGGCTAGCAGGACGTCTACAACAACTAGGAGATCTTCTGACGTCAAGCGTTGGCATGTGGATTAGATAGTCCACTACAATTTCGCTTCCGCTATGTAATGTGTTCGTTGATCCTTAGATCAACTATTTGTTTAATGTTGGATCATGTGATCTATATTTGTAAGACGACTATGGTTTGTAATGAATGATGACTTATGATATTAACTGTTATGTCTCGCAACAACAATCTTCCTGGGATTGCGATGTATGGCATAATAGGCATCTGGACTTAAAAATCCGGGTGTTGACAAGTTGGTATCAGAGCCATTGTTTGACCTGAGGAGACCCTAGTTAGAAGGGACGTTCAGAAAACTTAGTTTCAAAAACAAATGAAGTGATTATGTCTAGCAAAAAAATTATTCACTCTCTTTTCCTGGAAATCTTTTCAAAATAATAAGTCATGCTCTTCCTTATGAATCTACATAAAATTTTGACACACTTCTCTAACTTACTCATCCAATTCACTTTCAGATGGAGCCAAACAACACCAAGTTTTACCAGCTGGGGAATGGCGGGAGCCTGATTGTCAACACCCGGATTTTTAAGTCCAGGTGCCTATTATGCCATACATCGCAATCCCAGGAAGATTGTTGTTGCGAGACATAACAGCTGATATCATAAGTCATCATTCATTACAAAACATAGTCGTCTTACAAATATAGATCACATGATCCAATATTACACAAATAGTTGATCTAAGGATCAACAAACACATTACATGGCGGAAACGTAGTAGTAGTGGACTATCTAATCCACAGGCCAACGCTTGACGTCAGAAGAACTCCTAGTTGTTGTAGACGTCCTGCTGGCCGTCATCTTCATACTGCTGCTCCTCTTCATAGACTGGCCATTTGAATAGCCAGGGACACAGCTGTGAGTACTTTTAAAGTACTCGCAAACTAATACTAGTGTAGGTGCGATCAATTTTATTAAGATAGTTCTAAGCTCTAGGTTTATTTGCAGAAAGCCAATTTTTGTTCAAGCATTTAGTGAAAGACTCTTCATTTGCTAACTAACTCAAGTGGGAACATTAGTGTCATTCCCACAACTCAGTTGTGGTTCAAGTCAAGTCACCCTTCAAATCATCCACCCTTTTCAAGAAAAACATCTGACAATGGAACAGTATGGCCTTTCCAACCGTCCGTAACCGTGGACACGGCTATTCGAATAGATTTACACTCTGCAGAGGTTGCACACTTGTGCCACAACATTTGATTACATCCGTCAGGGATAACCCTGAATGATCGTAACTCGATACGCGGATCATCAACCATAACCTTTCACTTACATACCCTAGTATAGGTACCTCTCTCCATGGGCTTGGCCTCCCGGTGAAGACAAGCCGTCAGAACGCACCTTGGGCCGGACATTCACCTCATTTCACATCATTTCACTTTCAACGGAGGCAGCCTCGGCATAACCCCTATGACGCTTGTTTAGAGGGAACCCATACTAAGATGCATAAACTTCCAGTTAAGCCCTAACCATAATCAGGTATTGTGGGGGTACTAAATAATTGGAAAGGTATCGCATCCAAACCCAACCATCAGTTTTTAATCAAATTCAACGGGTCATTCCAGTCATATTCACCTTCAAAATTCTTTCAAAGTCATTTCATCTCACAAGTTCCCATCTAGAGTAGTCAATTTTATTTGTTAGCACTAGCACTAGTCATGAGGGGTGCTAACTATCCTGTAGCTCTCTAGGCTAAATTTGATACTCTTGTAGTACTCTATATTTAGACCAAAGTTAACTATAAAAGTAAGCTTTAATAATCAAGGTAAAAGCTTGTAAGGATAAAACTTGGGATTTGATCATGAAGCATGAAGTAATAGGTGAGTGTGCCTTGCTCTGGTAGAGCTTTGCACTTTGCAAGAATGTTAGCTTGCCTTGGTTGGTATACTGATCAAAGTGGTCTTCTTCTTCCTGGGAGTAGACCTCCTCCTCCTCCTCTTGGTATTCCTCGGTACTAGCGTCTAAGAACGGATACGGAGTACATAATCACCAAATAGTTCTTAAAAGCTAGACTAAGCACACACATGAGTCACACAAGCTATGCTAGCATCACAACATTATTATGATGTGGATTGACTTTGTTTTCTTCTTAAGAAAAATAATTTCCTCTCATTACAAGTATTGATTTAGGGTTTCTATTTAAGTCTTTGAGGAAATAATTTCCTCTCATTGAATCTGGTTAAGATTTAAGTTCCTCAAATAAATAATATATGAACCCATGTTGACCAAGTTCAACACTTCATAATTATTATTTGGGAAATGATTTAAATGAGGTATTATACCTCATGCAATTTAACACTATCATAGTAATAATTTAATATCACCCAATAATTCAGTATGAGATTATATAGACCAAGGTCAATACCTCATGTTGACTTACTTGGGACAGAGATTTAAATGAGATATGACCTCTCATACTAATTAATAATTAATTTTGGAAAATTTAAATGGACTAGAACTAGTCATAGAGCCATTATTTAATCTAGACCATGATCATACAAACAACTATGCTATATTTTTGCATAAACAATTAGAGTATAAGAAATGTGATTTTTGAGAGTTGGAATCAACTCAAAAGCATTTTTGGTTGATTTTTAATAATTGTTTGAAGTTCAAAAAGGCCCTGCCTTGTTATTTTTATCACATTATCTCTATAATGAATCTTGGGTTGAGGCCAGTGTAGTTGTTTAGATAATTTTCTCAGCTGTCCAAATATATAAAATTTATTGAATTTGGCCCAGTAGATTTATTTCTATTTAAATTGGAAAATGGAATCAGTATGCAATTTGAATAATGCGAAAATATTCGAATTCAAACTATGGGCTTACGCGGGAAAGCTAACTGGGCTGCACAGAGAAAACTAAACGGGCCGGCCCAGCTCAGTGTCTCGCACGAGTGGGCCGCCTGACAGTTGGGGCCACTATCAGTGCCACTTAAATGGCGAAGCGGTACGCTCAAGCGTGGGACGCACGATCAGAAGCTGATCCAACGGCTGGCGTTCGTCGTCGTCGGCGACGAGCGCAGCTCACTGGCGCGGCGAGGGCAGGGGGTCGGAGGCTCACCGGCGGCGCGGCGATCGTCGGCGAGGTGCGGCGGTGGCGTTGTGGACGACGGCGGATCTCCTCGAACAGACGGCGTCTCCTGGGGCAGCTCCTAGCTCCTCCTTCTTCCGCAGCGGCGCTACGGGCTACGGTGGTGAAATTGGGTGGCGCTAGTGGGCAATGTGCAGCGGCGAGTGGATGAGGAGAGGTTGTGATGAGAGGGGAGGCTGGTGGTGTGAAGAAAACGAGAGGGGAGGGCCTCCTTTTATAGCGGCGAGGGGTGCTGCGGCTCGGGCGATGGGGTCGTCCATGGCTACGTCGCTACAGGGGTGCAGAGGCACTGGCGATAACGCGGGCGGGTAGGCGATGTCACGGCGGTCACGCCAGGCGTGATTGCGGTGAAAACGAGGCAAGGACGAGCTCGTGAGCTTGACGGGAGCTGGCAGTGCCGTGGCGGGAATCGTCGACGGTGACGACGGCTACAGCGTTCCCGCGGACCAACGGGCATGTCCTGGCGTCTCCTGGTGGCGTGGCGCAGCTGCTGACGAGCGGAGAGGGCGAGTGAGGGCGTAGGGCAATGGGGCGACGTCATGGCCGAGCGTGCTCTGGCGCGCGTCTGTGCACGCCCTGGCGTGCGCGCGCGTCACTGGGCACGTTGTGTTCCGGCCACTGTCTTGCTCTCCTCGGTCGATCAAGATGTCTAGCGTGCTCAGGGGAGTGAGAGGAGGTTGGCTGACATGGTGGTGCAAGGCCGAATTGACCAGAGAGAGGAGTGGCATGGTGAGGGCATGTCATGCCACGGCATGGCCTTGTCATGGTCGTGGAGGTCAAGTGGGAGGGGTGCAGAGGGTTGCACTGATGCCAAGGGAGTTGCTAGGGTTCCAGGGCAGCAGAGGGGTGCCAGGGTTGGACTTAGTCCACCCAATTTTTCCAGCATGGGCTCAAGTCTTCTCCCTGCCTGCAAGGTGCTCGACCAAATGACCGCAAGAAATTTATTTTCGAATTTTGCAAATTTTTTTGGTGGAGTTGATTCATATAATGTTTGGAGCAGAATGGTTGACGTGGGCATTACCCTTCGGGTAACTGACATTACCCTATCCTGTGCGGCCCAACTGGAGGCCCATGAAGACACCCGATGGCAAGGTGGGCCACTAGGATGGTGCTGGAGAAGATTCCCTGAAGAACAAGGCAGAGAGGAGCCGAACAAGGAAAGCTTAGAGCTAGGTCTTTTGTAAACCTAGTCGTACCGGACAGATCTCTTGAGACCTGGCCTCCTATATAAAGGCCAGGAGAGGGACTGCCGAGGGACGATCAATCTTAGCAACTTTAGCCACCACAAGTTTAGAGCTAGGTAGCCGCAGCACTTAGCCTCTCGACGAGATCACAGCCGAAACCTTTGGCACCCCATTGTAACCCGATACTTTCACAATCAAGATCAGACAGGCAGGACGTAAGGGTTTTACCTCATCGAGGGCCCCGAACCTGGGTAAATCGCTCTCCCGCTTGTCGTGCACCGATGTCTCGTGTCAGCCTACGGGATTCCATCAACCCTAAGCCCCAATCGGAGGGCATTGCCGAGGAATAACCTCGACAATTGGCGCCGTCTGTGGGGACCCTGTCGGCACAAGGCAGGTCATCGGCAGTACCAGTCACGTCTGCGGCGTTCGTGCTCGAGTCACCAACACCGTCACATCCGAAAGATTCGTTCGCTGCGGGTCCTTCGAGTTCGTACCGCACACCGAGGCGTCGCATCTGATCTCTGCAGAATCACGTGGCAACATGGATACTACTTTCGGTGGTGTTCACTTCATCATCGATTCCAGAGGGTTTCTTCGCCTCCCTAGTTCAAACGCATCAAGCCCAAGGACTTCGGTTCCAGAAGATATCGCGCCAGCAGCAACCTTGGCAGTCCTATCCAGGAGTGCGGGAGAGGGCAGCCGAGGGAGCTTCGGCGCCGAAGAGGAGCAAAGGAAAAGACGAAGGGACTCATGTCGTGAAGAAGGAGAGCAAATCGCGACTCGCCCCCGACAATACGAACGAGGATGCCACAGCACGCAATCGAACAAGAATCGCCTTCGCACACCTTACCTTTCGGCCACAGAGCAACTTGAAGCACCGTGTTATTTGCACTCTTATATCGATCCAAAGGATGGCCATGAAAAATCCAGTCACTTGCTCAGGAATTGTCGGCAGTTCCTCGAAATTCGGCAGTTCTGCGACGACCTTAGGGCTGAAGCTGCGGCAAGAGTTCATACGATGGAAAGAAGGGCAGGATCCTACAGTTATCCGCCAGAACCATACATACCAGAGCCATACGTACCAGCAGGAGGAGACGAGTACACGCCAACCGAAGTGTTTCCGGAATCTCGCGGACAGGTCAACATGATCCATAAAACCAGCTTCTCAAAGAGATAGGTCAAGAAGTTCTCACGAGAAGTGAAGTACGCGGAAGTTGCCATGGTCGACACACCCGAATTCATCGACTGGTCAGATCAAAGCATATCTTTCAGCAAGGCGGATCACCCGAAGGCCGTTCCAAGGCCTGGTCACGGGGCCCTAGTCCTTGAGGCGCAGATCGGAGGATACAATATGAGTAAAGTATTCATGGATGGAGGAAGCGGCCTGAATGTTATTTGCCAGCACGATGAAAGCAATGGGCCTAACAGTCGACATGCTAAGAGAGTCCGATACAGGATTCCATGGCATCATACCGACTCGACCCGCTTATTCCCTCGGCAAAATATCGTTGGACATAGTTTTCGGCACGCCTAGCAACTTCAGGAAGGAAAAAGTCGAGTTTGAAGTAGTTGACTGGGAATCTCAGTACCATGCCATCCTCGGCAGACCTGCGTTTGCCAAATTCATGGCAGTACCCCATTATGCGTACCTGAAACTGAAGATGCCAGGCAATAATGGGACAGCGATAACCATCCATGGAAGCTTCTCCCGTTTAGATAGCTGCGACAGGGATTTCCAAAAGATCGCCTCGAAATTCGGGGCTAGGGAAGAACTTAACGCAATCGATGGTATCACAGACCACACGAAGCCACCAGCCGATAATCGAAACGTAAGATCCGACGAGTTTGACGCCGCGAAGGAAGCAAAGAAGCAGCAGGTGCCCCCTCTGACCCGAAGAAGACAGTCAACACTTCGGCAGACCTTGCTGTCGCATAGAAAAGCGCGCTCATCGAGTTCCTCCGTGAGCGCTGGGAAATATTTGCATGGGAACCATCCGACATGCCAGGTATTCCCAGGGAACTCGCTGAGCACGCCCTCAATGTTGACCCAAAAGCCAAACCAGTACAACAGTCGATGCGCCGGTTTTCTGAGCCGAAGAGAAAAACAATCGGCGAAGAGGTTAGTCGGCACCGCAAGGCAGGATTCATTCGGGAGCTCAAGGAAGTCGAGTGGGTGGCCAATCCCGTCATGGTGCCGAAGAAAGACACAACCGCTCTTCGCATGTGTATCGATTACACGAGTCTTAACAAGCATTGTCCTAAGGATCACTTCCCACTGCCTCGTATCGATCAGATAGTCGACTCCACAGCAGGATGTGGTCGTCTCTCTTTCCTCGATGCATATTCCGGGTACAACCAGATCAAGCTCAAGAAGGAAGACCAAGAGTTAACCGCGTTCATCACCCCGCACGGCGTTTTCTGTTACAACGTCATGACTTTCGGGTTGAAAAACGCAGGGGCAACCTATCAGCGATGCATGCAAGCCTGTCTTGGAAAACAGATTGGAAGGAATATCGAGGTCTACATCGATGATATCGTGGTAAAGACGAAGCATGCCGCCACACTCATCGACGATTTGCGGGAAACCTTTGACAACCTCGACAAGTATAAAATCAAGCTAAACCCGAAGAAATGTTTCTTCGGGGTGCCAGGAGGGCAAGTACTCGGGTACTTCATCTCTGCCAGGGGAATAGAGGCCAATCCCTTGAAGATCAAAGCTATTCTCGACATGGAGCCGCCAAAGAATTTGCACCAAGTGCAGCAATTGGCAGGACGGCTGGCAGCACTCAGCAGATTCATTGCCAAGCTAGGAGAGAAAGCTTTGCCCTTCTATAGCCTGATGAAGAAGTCAGAAAAATTCAAGTGGACGGATGAGGCGCAAGAGTCTTTTGATAATCTGAAGAAGATCTTATCGACATCTCCAGTACTTGTAACTCCACGCGAAAAGGAAACACTGCTCATCTACATAGCAGCAACGGTGCAAGTCTTCAGCAGCGTCTTGGTTGTCGAGCGAGAAGAAGCAGGGAGAGTTCACGGCGTGCAAAGACCCGTCTACTACCTAAGTGAAGTACTCACGCCAGCGAAGCAGAGATACCCTCATCATCAGAAGTTGGCATATGCAGTATGGAGAACAGCTCGCAAGCTACGCCATTATTTCGCGGAGCACCCGATCATTGTCGTAAGCGAGGCACCGTTGAAGAATATACTCACCAACCCAGAAGCCACGGGTCGAGTGTCCCAATGGGCCATCGAGATAGCGCCACACGACATAACCTACGTCAACCGGACGGCGATCAAATCCCAAATCCTCCCAGATTTTGTGGCAGACTGGATCCAGTCACAAACGCCGGCAGCACCCGACATGTCTGGATCATGGACAATGTACTTTGACGGGTCCAAGCGGAGTACAGGCGCAGGAGCAGGGGTGATACTGATATCGCCACAAGGAGACAAGATGAAGTACATCTTGCGCATGAATTTCTCCCTGCCGACAAATAATGAAGCGGAAGCGCTGTTGCACGGAATGAAGATGGCAAAGGCATGTGGAGCAACTCGCCTGGAAATTTATGGAGACTCGAACCTGGTGGTACAGCAGTCGATGAATTTATGCGACGCGGTCAGTGATAACATGATCGCCTACCGACAATTATACCAGAATATGGAGGCCAAGTTTGAAGGGTGCGAACTTAAGCATATCGGCAGAGCTAGCAATGAGGAAGCCGATGCTCTGGCGAACATTGGATCCATGTGCTCCCCCATTCCAGACGGAGTGTTCTACGAAGTTATCACTCAACGATCGATAAAGGAGAAAGCGTCGGCACCTCCGAAATCATCGGCTGACGAATCAGAGGCAAGCCTGCAGCAAACTGCCGAAGAAACCCCACCCCGACATGCAGAGCAGGTCCTCCTCCTAGAACCCCTGTGGACCAAACCATTTCTAGCGTACCTGACAGAGCAGCAGTTACCAGAGGATCCGGTGGAAGCAAGACGAATTGTGAGACGGTCAAAGGCCTTCACTGTGGTAAATGGAGAACTCTACAAGCGTAGCATCTCTGGTATCTTCCAAAGGTGTATTGCCATCGACGATGGAAAGGCACTGCTACGCGAGATACACGAAGGAACTTGCGGACATCACGCAGGTAGCAGGGCCCTTGTGGCAAAAGCCTTCAGAGCAGGATTTTACTGGCCAACGGCGGCATCGGATGCTCGAGATCTGGTTATGAAGTGCGACCCCTGTCAGCGTTTTGCGCCAAAACGACATGCTCCCGCAACGGATCTGATGACGATACCTCTGGCATGGCCTTTTGCGCAGTGGGGACTCGACCAAGTTGGACCACTGCCGAGATCGTCGCCTGGAGGTCACACATATTTGCTGGTTGCAGTCGACAAGTTCACCAAATGGATTGAGGCTGTACATGTTCGAAATCAGAAAGCCGAAACCGCCGTCCAATTCTTCAGGGGAATAACTTGTCGATTCGGCATGCCGCACAGCATCGTCAAAGACAATGGAACTAATTTTGATTCCAAAAAGTTTCGGAAGTTTTGCGATGACAGTGGTATTAAGCTAAAATTCGCATCGGTGGCACACCCCCAGACCAACGGCCAGGTCGAAAGGATCAATGGTCTAATAGGAGACGGTCTCAAGAAACGCCTTACGGGTGCGGCTGGAGCCTGGGTCGAAGAATTACCATCTGTGCTTTGGAGTTTACGTACCACACCCAATAGGTCAACCCAGTACACCCCGTTCTTCTTGGTACACAGGCGATGTTCAGTTTGAAGCCCCTCGGGTGACCGCGTACACGGAAGCTACTTCCAACATCGCACTGCAAGATGCTGTGGACCTCCTTGACGAAGCTCGGGATATTGCCTTGGCAAGAACAACAGTGTATCAGCAGGCGTTAAGAAATTATCACAGTCGACGAATACGCAATCGAAGCTTCAATGTTGGAGATATGGTGCTGTGACTGAAGCAAGAGAGACCTTTGAAGCTCGAATCTCCATGGGAAGGGCCGTTCATCATCACAAAAGTGATACCAGGAGGAGCCTATCGGCTCAAGAATCCAGCTTCAGGAAAAGACGTTGAAAATCCATGGAACGTCGCACATTTGCGATGGTTCTACGCTTAGGATATAATTATCCACCTCCTGTTATTCGGCAGCTCCTAAGCTTGTCTTATGTTATGAATAAAATTCTAATCAGGTTTTCTACCTTTATTGTTGCAGGCCTCATCATCCGAACAAATTGTTCGGGGCCCTTGTCATTGGCTCTTACTCCTATCGGGAGCGCAGGCCAGAAACACGCTCGCATGGTGTCGTTAATTAAATACTCCCATCAGGAGCTAAGATTAACGACACACGACAACCACGCGCGCACGGTGTCGTTAATTAAATACTCTCATCGGGAGCTAAGGTTAACGACACACAATAACCCATCCAAGCCTCGAGAAAATACGTGAGTGCTGCAGCTGATGGGAGTACTATCACAAACAAGGCTCAAACCGGTGCACCGCGTGACGAAGCCAAGCGTCTAAATCCCTCGATTATTCGACGGGTGTCGCTCTTACGGAACTTATGTATCGACTCCGCAATAAATTTGCACTTACAACGGAGTCGTCGGGTGAGCAGGCTGACTTGATCACTCGCCCCCCCCGACAAAAAACTATCAATCGAATTAGCAAATTCACCAGAAGTACATACTGTGTAAAACACACATTAAATTTACATGAGATTATCCCTTGCAGGTACAAGGTCATTACATACATATGAACACGTAAATTCATGGCAGGTTTCCTTGGTCCTCTCGGGCCTTCAGATCCCTCTCGATACCTGTTTCCATCCGTGAGATGATAGTATACGCAGGATTTCTAGCAATATCGTAATACTGGTCCAAACTCCTTCTGGTGTTTGCTATGGCCTCCAAATCTAAGGTCGGGTGACACGCTAACACTGAAGCAAAGGCAAGTTCAGCACCGGCCAGGAGCTCCTTTCGCACCAGCAGTCGAATCCTTTCAGGGGTCTTGAATCGAGTAAACAGAGCAGATAAACTTTCGGGTGCTTGGTCCAGAGGAAACAACGTTCTCCAGACCATCGAGAGATGAGCATGGAACTTGTCGAAGTAGTAGTGCACCTTCTCCGATCGATGTTCAAATTTTGCCACGACAACAGCCTTCGGTCGATGGGACCACAACTCATGCTTCGGGTGAGCAACATTTGTCATCGCTTCGATCTTTTCGTGGATCCTCTTGTTTTCCTCTGATTCGTCGGAAGCTACGACTGTCAAGAGGCAAAGGTCAGCTAAAGGATATTCAAGCTTCAATAAAAATCGGCGGATGGACAGGCACTTACAGCTCAAGCTTTCAGTAGCTACACAGAGACGATCGAGAGCATGCTGTTCAATGTCAGTCGCAATCTCGCTTTTTCTTTTCACCAACGCCGCCATCGCGCGAAGGGTGGTAATATCTTTGTTCAAGCGGGATATTTGATCATGCAAACGACGAACAAGATCAGAGTCATCGCTAGCCAAAGGATTTAAAGAAGCATCGGCACGAAAAGAAGATGAAGGAATCTGCAGCACAATTCTCAGTTCAGAATAGCATTAATAAAACTCCCATCGGGAGCGCTGAAGCATATATATTACATTCAAAAGATTGTTGGTGCTGGCAACAGAGCCAGAATAAAACAGGATTGGGTTAAAACTGTATCAGGCCTTAATTACAACTGACAGAGCAAGCATTCATTCAAGGAAAAGCTGATGATGAGCCAGGGGCAGCTTCAGGCGCAGCTTTGGTCTTCGCCTCGTCAACCAGCTTGAGGAGTTGATTGGCACATATTACTGCTGATTGTTTGAAGGGCTCAAGGTTGATTAGGCGATTATTGTCATCTACAGGCAATGCCTTAGACAACTTTTCTAGTTCAGAGCCTAGCCCATGACCCATTAGCAGCTGGAAAGTAAGTACCGCTCCAAACAAACGGGAACGACTCTTTAGTACCTCCACAGGCTCAGAAGGGTCGACGAGGAAAGCATCAGCCATTTCGCCAAGAGTCTTGTCCTGCTTCATCTTTGGGAAAATCATCGAGAATAACCTCGATAACGCTCCCTTGGTTCTTTGCAAAAGTCTGAGAACTTGGACGTTGGACTCAGCAGCGAGTGACAAGGCGTCAGACATGGAATCTTCCCGAAGCTTGCGAGCCCGATTGATGGTTATATCGGCAGCACCTGGAAGAAGATAGTTAAGCAACTTGGAGGAAAATACTGGAAAAAATGATATGCGCCAAGGAACTTACCCAATAAATTCGCAATGGATTCGCGAAGGACGCCTTCTTGTTCATCGGCTGCGATTGCAGCCTCGCGCCTAGCATCTTGCTCATCCTTCTTTTTTTGCTTCAGCTTCTTCAGTTCATCCTTCAGCAAGATGTTTTCATTCCTAGCATCGGCTGCAAGCCTGTTGGCTTCCAGCACCTGGTCAGCCGAAGTCTTGATGGTCTTCCGAAGATGAGCATTTTCAGACTCCAGACGGGTGAATTGCTCAGCAAAATCTACCACAGCGTCAACTGTGGCATAAATCGGCTGCGAGGCAAAAAGCCAAGAAACATCAGTCGAATGTGGAAATTCAACGAAGAAGAGGGAAGCAAAGTCGAGTAAATCACTTACGTGGTCACGGGCAGCCGATGAACCGGGAGCGTCGCCAGAAGGGATAACCTTTGACACCGGAATTTTTTCTACGGCCGTTCTTGAGGGCGGCGTTGGTTTGGCAGGCGAAGGGTTCAACTCCTTGGCTGACTCGGACTTCCCAGAGAATAACTTAGCCCTCTTTGCAAGAGGAACATCGTCGTCATCATCGGAGCTACTTGGAAAGCAAGGGTGATCAGCATACAAAATAAAGAAGGAAAGTTACGAAGGGAAAAATAGACACTCACAGGTCCAGGTCATCTTCGACAGCAAAAAAGCCTGTCGAACCTTTCACAGCAGGGCGAGGCGGTGCGGTTTCATCGGCATCATTATCTTGCTCGCTAGGACTCGATTCAGCTGTTGTGATAAGGTCCTCGTTTATCCTCTTACACCGCCTGCTCCTGGTGAAAGCATCATCCTCGGGGGCTTCATCCTCTTGGACGTCGCTGTCCTCAAGGATATGCTGGACATCCTCGGTCTCCTCAGAGTCGTCATCATCATCTTCCGGTTCCACACCGCTTTCGGGTGAAGGAGGATAGCATTGAGCCACGGTGGAGGCCTGTCGAAAAAAAACAGTGAGAAGTCGAAAAGTAGCACAATGATAGTAATAAGAGCAAGAAACAGGAAGAATTACCTCAGCCGGAAGGTGTTTGAGATCGTATGGGGGACGAGCCGAGGTCAAAACAATGTTGTCCTTCATGCTGAGGCACGTCAGATGACGCACCTCATCGCGAAGCTCATCATTCGACAGGTCGGCAGAACTGACTCTCGACTTGTCATCCTTGCCAACGTACAGCCACAACTGATGGGGCCGGGACATCAGCGGTTGCACCCGACGTTGTAAGAATACTGAGACTACCTCAGTGCCGCACATCGTTAAGCCTCCTGTGTTCTTCAGATCTACGACCTGGTCGAACAGCTTGTTGGCTATGGTGCTTTCTTCAGGAGACAGGGCGTTTCGCCAGGATTTCTTCGGCTGAGCCACCAGGACGTCCTCGAACGGAGGAAGATTGGAGCGCCGCCCAGACACTGGGGTATCTCGCAGATAAAACCACTTGTTGCGCCAGCCCTGGACAGACTCCTTCATCGGGTAGTTGAAGTAATCAACTTCCTTTCTGACAACAAAGCCGACGCCACCGACGACGGAGGGGCCATTGCTGTCGTTGTGACGCTTGACGTAGAAGATTTTCCTCCAAAGACCCCAGTGGGGATCAATGCCGAGGAAAGCTTCGCAGACTGTGATGAAAATGGAAAGATGGAGAATGGAATTTGGGGTCAGCTGCCAAAGCTGGATCCCATAGAAGAAAAGAAGAGAACGAAGAAATTCGTGGGGAGGAAGAGAAAGCCCGCGAAATAGAAAGGCGACGAACATAACAGTAAAGCCCTTGGGGGGCTTTGGGCGAGAAGCTGGACCTGGAAGACAAATATCGTCGTCAGACGGGGAGATGAGACCGAGGGTGCGCAGCTTGTTCACCTCGCGGTTGAAAATGCTGGAGGCGCCCCAATCGCGGCTAACCTTGATCGCGCCTGAGGTGCTGGCGCTCTTCTTCTTGCCCAGGGCGACCGAAGTTCTTGCGAAAAGGAACAGAGGTGAAAGGAAAGGTTGGGGAAGAAGATGAGCAGTGTAGAAACGTAAAAAGTGAAAGCAGCAGGGAGGCTCCCTATTTATGCCACAGCATTGATGGGAAATCGTGGCCATAACTCCATAGACATCGTGGGAGGTGGGCGAGATCTGGTCGTACACGTGTCGCTCCAAGAGTAGAAAGGAACCGGCGGCCCATTATTCCCACGATGTGCGAAAATCGAGGAGGCGCCTCGATTAGTATGCATGCACTGGTCATTTCCTAAAAACTGCCCGCGCAGAACTAGGGTGGGCCCATCAGGTCAAGTCTTGTCAATCAAACCACGGCAGTGGTTACGTCATCAGTGATGTCATGAAGCCCGCCGAAAGCATCTGAAGAAAAACGAAAAGAATCGGGTGGTCAACTTGAGTCTACGCACGGATCGCAAGCATCCGCACCTAGACTCGGGGGCTACTCCCATCGGGAGCGCTGAACGCGCACCCGATAAAACGTGAACTCGAAGATATTCCTGTGAAGAGATATTTGAAGAAAAGGATGGAATGCTTAGCTCGAGTCTGCACCCGGTCGCAACCGCCCGTGCCCAGACTCGGGGCTACTCCCATCGGGAGCGCTGGACGCGCACCCGATAAAACTTTTTTGCACTCCAGGATCATGCCCGGGGACTTGATTCTGTGTAGGGTAACGTTGTTTTGCCATCGGCAGTTAACCAGCAAAGCTGGGCATGTTATTCAATATCCTTTACGCGTTCAAACCTTACTGAAAAATACAAGCCCCGGTAAAAATGTATCGGATGACCTATGGAGACTTGCGGAAAACTTCGGCAGCAGAAGACGTTCGAGTGGCACAACTTGAGTCTATGCACGGATTGCAAACATCCGCACCTAGACTCGGGGGCTACTCCCATCGGGAGCGGGCACTCGATAGAAGAAGGTAACGCAACTACAAGATGGACAAGAACAATCAAGGGAGAAGAACATTCGATGGAGGCATGCTTTAGTCTCTACCCGAAATATCTTCGGCTAGACACTCGGGGACTACTGATGTGGGCATTACCCTTCGGGTACCGACATTACCCTAACTGGAGGCCCATGAAGACACCCGATGGCAAGGTGGGCCACTAGGACTGGAGAAGATTCCTGAAGAACAAGGCAGAGAGGAGCCGAACAAGGAAAGCTTAGAGCTAGGTCTTTTGTAAACCTAGTCGTACCCGGACAGATCTCTTGAGACCTGGCCTCCTATATAAAGGAGAGGAACTGGGGACGATCAATCTTAGCAACTTTAGCCACCACAAGTTTAGAGCTAGGTAGCCGCAGCACTTAGCCTCTCGACGAGATCACAGCCGAAACCTTCGGCACCCCATTGTAACCCGATACTTTCACAATCAAGATCAGACAGCAGGACGTAAGGGTTTTACCTCATCGAGGGCCCCGAACCTGGGTAAATCGCTCTCCCCGCTTGTCTGTTAACCGATGTCTCGTGTCAGCCTACGGGATTCCATCAACCCTAAGCCCCAATCGGAGGGCATTGCCGAGGAATACCCTCGACAATGGTGGTGGTGGGGTGCAAAGTTGAGTTGGTTTGCAAAAAACAAAAAGTGACACAATCTTGAATCTGTTTTAATGTCCCAACTTTGCTTGATGAGATTAAGAAAAGGAGAAAGAATTTGCAGTGATGGTCTTGACCAAAGTTGTTCACCTTGAAGAGTTCTTGGATGAGGTGCAAAGAGTTGTGAGGGTTTGGTTTAAGATTTGCTTAATATTGGAGCTCAAAGTGGGTATCAGGATAAAAATGGCAGATTTGACCATTATTTTATGTGAGCTCAATTTGATTTCAAATTTGATTTGATTTGAGTTTCTTTGATTCAAAAAGTGTTCTTAAGTGTTTAGTAACATTTTACAACCAATGGCACAAGTCAAATTGGTCTAAGTTGAAGAATTTCAAAAATGGCATAAACCATATGTGGGGGTTTTGTGATTTTCTAACTTTTATTCTTTTCTTTTTGTTTTGCTTTTCTTCTTGATCTTAGAGGATCAGAGGTAGGGTTTTAGTACACTAGCAAGAGTTGTAAGCACATACCATGGCCATGTCACACAAATGCACCCATACTATGCATAGCACTATATGCAAAATAAAAGTTTTTGTTAGGTCAAAAATTTGAAATTGGGAAACCACCATTTCCCATTGATTTGAAATTTGGGATGTTACACTGATCTTCGAGAGGGACTTAGATGCCCTATCTGAGTTCCTTGGATGCCCGCACCCAGAGTTCCACGGTGTCGAAGTCAACGACCAGCCCGGAGGGGAACTTCATTGGATTATCACCGCTGATCTGAGGGGCAAGATGGAGCCTCCTACCTCTGAGAGGATCCTCTTTTCCTTCAGGGAAAGCAACTGGCTGGATGGACTCGCTCGTGCTCTTCAGGAAGCACTTGCCCGTCTGTGCGGACAACACGTGACTGAGCTCCAGAGTACCCGCTTTGCTCACTTTGCAAGGCACGACACCATCGGAGGACCCATGGCACTGTCATCACACCCGGTGCTGAAATGCCATGTGGAGCACCTGGACTTTATGATGCACGAGACCCAGAAGGAGCTGGACAACGCGCGTGTCCATGCCAACCAGACTCACCTCCACCTGGCTCAGCATGCCGATGCTATCAAGATGCTTGCAAAGGACCGCACGTCCCTCCGCCAGCAGCGTGCCAAGAAGGACGCTACCATTGCTCACCTCCGCGCAAAGATAGTATCCTTGGAGGCCACTGTCAAGGCCCAAGAGGACCAGCTGAGAGAGATGGAAGAAGAAGGTGAAGACATTCAGGGAGGAGAAGCCTTCATGAGTGATTATGATGACTTCGAAGAGGATGAGAACACCGACGTGGAGGACTACGAGTTCCTGGAGGCCGGAGAAGATGACTTCATCCCAATCGATGTGGATGATGAGTAGTTGCGATTGATCACTTTTGTAGGTGTGAGTTTGTATCCCGTCCTTCGTATCGTCGCACGAGAAAATGGTTCTTAAAACCATGGATGTGTTAGCTTGTAATATGTGATGCTTGAATGAATGAATGAATGTGTGTTTGTGTTCAATATCAAAAAAATTCAAGTTTAAATTTTTTGAACTTACCCAAATAAGCCATAGAAAATTCCCTCTTATCTCATGATCTATCTCAATGGTCAGATGGCCCCTCCAACTCGCAACAGCAGCCAAGATGCCATGATGCAACTGCTACAGACCTTGCTGGCTGATCGAGAGAATGAAAGAGCTGAAAGACAAGCCAACATAGCTGCACTGCAACAGATTGCCAACAACAACCAAGGCCATGGAAACCATGATCACCCAGGATCAAAACTCAAGAACTTTCAAAACACCAATCCCCCTGTTTTCAGCAAGACCGAAGAGCCACTCGATGCAGATGACTGGCTCCAGACCATGGAGAACAACTTGGAAGTGGCTGGAGTTGAAGCCAACGAGCAAGTCCTGTTTGCCACTCATTACCTAGCAGGACCAGCCAGAGCCTGGTGGACCAGCACCCGTGCCATGAATGCAGGACAGATAATGACTTGGGCAGATTTCAAGCTCAAGTTCAGCAAGTATCACGTGCCCCCGGGTCTAATCAAGAAGATGAGGGATGAGTTCAGGGAACTCAAGCAGGGTAGGATGTCGGTGGTGGAATGTCGCGACAGGTTCCTCACACTGTCCAGGTATGCCCCCGATGAGACCGACACCACAGAGAAGAGGAAGGAGAGATTTCTGAATGGACTGCATGATGAGATGCAGACTGTGCTGGTCAACATTCCCTTTGCCGACATAGAAGCCCTAGTGGACTCCGCCATCCAGATGGAGGGAAAGCTCCATCAAGCCAATGAGAACCGCAAACGCCGCATGATGCACCAGAGTGGGCCCAGCAATACCCCAAGGTATCGCCCCAACTCAAGCGGAGGTTTCACCCCAAGAAACAACAACAAGCCCCAGATGCAGACTCCACGTCCGGGTTTTCAGAACCGGAGTGGAGGACACCCCAGGCTAGGAGGCCACAACAACTACAGCAACAACACCAACCACAACAACACCAACTTCAACCGCGCCCCGACAAGAGCCCCCAACAACAACAACACCAACACTGCTCCAAGGACTGGGAGCAACGCTATCCCCGTCGCCCCCAAGGGCAAGTCCACCATCACTTGTTATGAATGTGGAATTGTGGGACACTACTCCAATGAGTGCCCCAAGAGGTTAGCCAAGACCGCCCCCAACACCGCTGCACCTGCTCAGCAGCAACGCCGTGTCTCCGGCACAAAGTTCCCCCCCCCCCCCCCCAACAACCCCAACAACCGCAACGGCCGTCTCTTCCACATGAATGTTGAAGAAGCCCAAGAAGCACCAGATGTTGTACTGGGTATGTTTTCTGTTAACTCGCCTGCAAGAGTGTTGTTTGATTACGGAGCATCGCATTCGTTTGTTAGAAGATTTTGCATGCACTAGTAAAATTCAACCAATCAGTTTGAAGCATGTCATGATAGTCCAAATACCTGGTTCAACAACAAAAGCTAGAAAAATTTGCAAAGATGTGCCTATCAGAATGCATGAAGTAGACTTTTATGCAAATTTGATTGTTCTGGGAACAAAAGGTTTGGAAGTAGTTCTGGGTATGGATTGGATGTCGAAACATCATGGACTGATTGTTGTGCCAAGAAGGCCATCACCATGACTAGTAGCACCGGTGTGTTAGTAGAACACATATCTGAAAGGCTGCCAGAAAGTTTACCTGCAACCAGAGTGTAGCCAAGCCAACTTTGGATCAGATCAGGGTCGTCTGTCGATACCCGATGTGTTTCCTGATGATCTACCCGGTATGCCCCCAGATCGGGATATCGAGTTTATCATTGAGTTAATCCCTGGAACCGGACCTATAGCCCAGAGAGCCTATAGTATGAACCCAACAGAGTTAGTAGAACTAAAGAAGCAACTGGACGATATGCTAGCCAAAGGTTTAATCCAACCAAGTGCATCACCCTGGAGATCCCCAGTTTTGTTTGTGGATAAGAAGGACGGTGCCACTCGTTTATGTACGGATTACCGTAAGTTGAACGATGTCACCATCAAGAACAAATACCCCTTGCCAAAGATAGAAGACCTGTTTGACCAGCTGGCCGGTGCCAAAGTGTTCTCTAAGATTGATCTTAGGACTGGTTATCATCAGCTGAAGATTCGTGCAACGGATATCCCCAAGACTGCCTTTACCACCAGATATGGGTTGTATGAGTACAACGTCATGTCATTTGGATTAACCAATGCCCCCGCTTATTTCATGAACATCATGAATAAGATCTTCATGAACTTTTTAGATAAGTTTGTCGTTGTCTTCATCGACGACATCCTAATCTACTCTAAATCTGAAGAAGAACATGAGCAACATTTGGAGATCATCTTAGAAACCCTTAGGGAGCATCAGTTGTACGCCAAGTTCAGCAAATGTGAGTTTTGGTTGAAGGAAGTAGGATTCCTGGGACATATCTTGTCTGGGAGGAATTGCCGTAGATCCCGCCAAGATCAAGACTTGAATGGAAAGCCCCAACCACTCAGACCGAGGTCCGCGCATTTCTTGGATTAGCGGGATATTACCGCAGATTTGTCGAAGGATTTTCGAGCATAGCAAGACCCATGACTCAACTGTTGAAGAAAGACAAGACGTTTGAATGGACGGATAAATGTGAAGAGAGTTTCCAGCAGCTCAAGAGCAGATTGACCTCAGCCCCAATATTGATCATGCCGGACATCACCAAGCCATTTGACGTCTACTGCGACGCCTCCAAGATTGGTCTTGGATGTGTGTTGATGCAAGAAGGCAAGGTGATATCATATCTGTCAAGGCAACTGAAGCAACACGAGCAGAATTATCCAACTCATGACCTAGAGCTTGCAGCCGTAGTCCTAGCCCTGAAAGTTTGGCGTCATTACCTCATGGGTAATCGATGCGAGATCTATTCGGATCACAAGAGCCTGAAGTACATTTTCACCCAGAAAGAGCTGAATATGAGGCAGAGGAGATGGATAGAGTTAATCAAGGATTATGATATGGAAATTCACTACCACCGGCAAGGCCAATGTGGTAGCGGATGCCTGAGTAGACTGCCGTGTCAGTTGAACTCCATGATAGCAGAAGAACAACCTAGCCTATACCAAGAATTTGAACAGTTTAGACTGGAGCTAGTTAGTGAAGGATACCTAGCAAGCATAGAGCTTCAGCCTACCTTCGTTAGCCAGATCAAAGAAGCCCAGAAAGGAAATGCTAGCATAGACGGAATCAAGAGCCAAATAGCAGGAAAGCACCTGGATTCACCGAAGATGAAGCGGAGTTCTTTGGTACAACGAACGCCTATGTGTGCCATCGATTCAGAGTTGAAGCAAGTTATCTGAAGGAAGCCCACGACACCCTTTACTCCATTCATCCCGGAGGAACCAAGATGTATCGGGATTTGAAGGAACAATTTTGGTGGCATGGAATGAAGCGAGAATTGGAAGCTACATCGCCAAGTGTGATATCTGTCGCGAGTCAAGCAGAACATCGCGACCCGCAGGATTGCTGCGGCCACTGCAGATTCCGGAATGGAAGTGGGACTCAGTAGGAATGGACTTTATCACTGGTTTGCCCAAATCAAGCAGAGGAAATGATTCTATTTGGGTAGTGGTCGATAGATTAACTAAGGTAGCCCATTTTATCCCTGTCAAGACCACATACAAAGGCCCAAAGCTAGCTGAGTTGTATATCTCCAGAATAGTCGCCCTGCACGGAACCCCAAAGTCAATTGTGTCAGATAGAGGATCCCAATTCACCTCAAGATTCAGAAAGTACATGAAGGACTAGGAACCCGGCTGAACTTCAGCACAGCATATCACCCGCAGACTGATGGACAGACCGAGCGAGTCAACCAGATATTGGAAGATATGTTGAGAGCCTGTGTGCTAGAATATGGATCTAAGTGGGAAGACTGCCTGCCTTACGCAGAATTCTCGTACAACAACAGTTACCAAACCAGCTTACAGATGGCCCCCTTTGAAGCCCTGTACGGAAGGAAGTGCCGTACCCCTCTGAATTGGTCAGAATTCGGAGAGCGCCAAGTTTTTGGACCAGATGTTCTTCGAGAAGCCGAAGAGAAAGTGCACAAGATCCGCGAATACCTCAAAGAATCCAGACAGAAGAGTTACGCCGACAAGAGACGCCGAGAGATGACCTTCGAGATCGGAGATTTTGTCTATCTCAAAGTATCACCCCTGAAAGGAATGCAGAGATTCCAGCTTAGAGGAAAGCTTGCACCCCGATATGTCGGACCCTTCAAGGTTCTGAGCCGCCGAGGAGAAGTATCTTATCAGCTGGAACTGCGGAAGAAATGTCGGCTGTGCACGACGTGTTTCACATCTCCTTACTCCGGAAGTGTCTAGAAGTGCCCGAGAAGACCGAGGTGTTCAAGAATATTGATCACAGATCGGTGGACATCAACAAGGACTTGACGTATCGTGAAGTGCCTATTCGCATCCTGGAAGAAGCTTTCAGAACCACTCGCACCCGGAGTATCAAGTTCCTGAAGATTCAATGGAGCAACCATACCGAAGACGAAGCCACTTGGGAGCGAGAAGACTACATGAAGAAGGAATACCCAGATCTCTTTAGTACCTAGTTTTCTTTACGATCTCGGGACGAGATCTTTTGTAAGGGGGAAGGGTTTGTAACATCCCAAATTTCAAATCAATGAAGAAGAAGAAGTTCAAATACTCAAATTTTGGAACCAACAAAAACTTTTGTTAACACATGTGCCATGCATAGTGCTCATACTCAATTTTGGTATGAATGCCATGATGTTTGTTTGTGTGATGATGCTTACCACCTAAAACCCTAACCTTGATCCTTTGAAGATCACAAAGCAAATCAAAGAGAAAGAAAATAGAGAAAGTAGAAAAATCCCAAAACCCTCACATATGATTTATGCCATTTTTGCAAATCTTTGACCTAGGCCAATTTGGCTTGTGCCATTAGTTGGAGAAGGTTACTAAACACTTATAAACAAGTTTGGAATCAAAGAAACTCAAATCAAATCAAATTTGAAATTAAATTGTGCTCACATGCACTAATGGTCAAAACTGCCATTTTTAGCCTGATGCCTACTTTGAGCCTCTGTATTAAGAGATTTTCAAACCAAACAAATCCAACTCTTTGCACCTCATCCAAGACAACATCAAGGTGAACAACTTTGGTAAAGCACACCCCTGCAAATTCTTGCTAGATTCAAAGTTATGCTCAAGCAAAGTTGGGACTTTTTAACAGATTCAAGTTAGTGCCATTTTGAAATTTTCACAAATCAATTTAATTTTGAACACCACCACCACCATTGTGTGTCTTTGATCACATGAATCAACTCCAACAAATTTCATTCAAAATTTTGAAAATATTTTTCATGCGGCCATTGTGTCGAACACCTGGTGGGCAGAATCAAACCAAATCAAACTTCACTATTTGAAATAGTGTTTGGCCAAATTTTGAACACAACTTGACTCAACCCTGTCCCCTGGTCCCCTCCAACACCAATGTCACTAGCTTGCATCCCTAGAAGTGGGCAGACATGGCAATGCCATTGCCATGCCGGCCACACCTCACATACAAGTGGCCATCTCTCTCTCCCTTCATCTCCAACTCTGCCAACCTTGTCCCCCAGCTCCACCTCACTCTACTGGACCACCCTGGACTAGCCACGGTCGGAGAAACGCAGCACGTCGACCGGAACATGTCGCGCCCACGACGTCCAGGGCATGCCGATGTTGGCATGGGCGCCGCCCACGGGAACGCCAAGGGCACGCGTCACCTCGACGCTCAAGACCACCCCTGGACCCCCTTTCACCGCCTTGAGCTTCCCCACCGCACCAGGAACACCATGGACATCCTCGATTCCCCGACCCGCACCCGCCGTCGCCGGAGACGAAGCAAAATCCCGCCACGGCCGCGCAGCACTCCGCTTGCGCCCGACACGGTTAGGCACCGCCCAGCCTCGCCGTTGCCGCCAAGAGGACCGCCTGGACGTGCTGAACAATGCCGCGCGCTCCTCTAGCTCGATAGCGACCTGTAGCCCTCGCGCCATTGTCGACCTCGCCGCAGCCCACGGCCTCGCTCCGCCATTATAAATAGAGAGCTCCCTCGCTCGATTTCTTCACACCAGTCCGCTTCCCTCTAATCCCTCAACCTCCTCGACTGCCTCCCCCTCTCCAATTTCCGCCGGAGTTAGCCAATTGATCGCTGGAGTCCGCGGCGGCGCTGAGAAGGTCGCGTCGATTGGAGCCGCCCCAGGAAGCAACGCCGGTACCAGGAGGCTCCTCGTCGTCTACAACTTCACCACGCACACTGCCAAACCTCGCCGCGCCGCCGGTGAGCCTCCCACCCCCTAGCCTCGCCGCGCCAGTGACCCTCTCTCGCCGGAGACGACGACGCTCGTGCGTCGTCCGATCAGGATCTAATCCTACGGCCCTCTCTCTCCCTTACCGTTTCGGGATTTATGACCCGCTGACCGGTGGAGCCCACCAGTCAGGCGGCCTACTCGCGCTGGACGCGAAGTGGGCCGGCCCAGTTTTCTTTTTTCACTGGCCCCGTTAAATTTCCCGCGCGGCCCAGAAATTCAAATTCGATTTTTTTTGGATTTGAATCAAAATAGCTTTCAGATGCTTTTTCAAAATTAAATAGAATCAAATTGGCTCAACCAAATTTGATGAATTTTATATGGTTGGAAAGCTAGGGAAAAGATCTATCCAACCCCACTGGTCTCAACCCAAATTTTGTTGTAGAATTAATGTGACAAAAATAACAAGGCAGGGACTTTTTAAACTTCAAACAATTATTAAAAATCAACCAAAAATGCTTTTGAGTTGATTCCAACTCTCATCAATCACATTTCATATTGGCTACATAGTTATGTAAAAATATCACATGGTTACTTTGTATGATCATGGGCTAGAATAAAAAATGGCTCTATGGCTATTTCTAGTCAATTGATATTGTCCAAAACTATGTGTTAAATCTTATGAGAGGTTTCTCTCATTTAAATCTTGTCCCAAGTAACTTAATATGAGGTAGTGACCATGGTCTACATAATCTCATATTGAATTATTTGGTGATGTTAAATCATAAGTAGGGTAGTGTTAAATTGCATGAGGTACTCTACCTCATTTAAATCATGTTCCCAAATGATGATTATGAATGGTTGACCTTGGTCAACATGGGTTCATACATTACTTATTTGAGGAACTTAAATCTTAACAAGATTCAATGAGAGGAAATTATTTCCTCAAGGAACTAATTAGAAACCTTATTCAATATTTGTAATGAGAGGAAATTATTTTTCTTAAGAAGAAAACAAAGTCAACCAACATGTTGGCAATGTGGTAATGATAGATTAGCTTGTGTGAATCTTGTGTGTGCTTAGTCTAGCTCCTAAGAGTTGATTGGTGATTGTTACCCCGTATCCGTTTTTAGACGCTAGTACAGAGGAGTACCAGGAGGAGGAGGTCTATTGCCAGGAAGAGGAAGACCACTTTGATCAGTACACCAACCAAGGCAAGCTAATATTCTTGCAAAGTGCAAAGCTCTACCAGAGCAAGGCACACTTACCTATTACTTTATGCTCATGATGAATCCCAAGTTTCATCTTTTCAAGCTTTTACTTTGGTTATTAAAGCTTACTTTTATAGTTAACTTTGGTCTAAGTCTGGAGTAGTACAAGAGCATCAAACTTAGCCTAGATAGCTACAAATTTGTTAGCACCCCTCATGACTAGTTGCTAGTGCTAAAAATAACGTGGTCTACTCTAGATGGGAATTGTGAAATGAAATGGCTTTGAAAAGTTTTGAAGGTGAATATGACCACTGAATGACGAGGTGAATTTGATAAAAACTGATGGTTGGGTTCGGATGCGATACCTTTCCAATTATTTAGTACCCCCACAATACCTGATTATGGGTAGGGCTTAGCTGGAAGCTTATGTACTTTAGTATGGGTTCCCTCTAAACAAGCGTCATAGGGGTTATGCCGAAAGCTGCCTCCACAATCAAAAGAAACGACGTTGAAAAGAGGTGAATGTCCGGCCCAAGCCTGTGCAGTTCCCGGGATAGCAGATGGTTATCACTGGGAGGCCAAGCTCATGGGGAGAGGTGCCTATACTAGGGTATGTAGGTGAAAGGTTATGGTTGATGATCCGCGTACTGAGTTACGATGATTCGGGTTATCCCTGACGGATGTAATCAAATGTTGTGGCACAAGAGTACAACCTCTGCAGAGTGTAAACCTATTCGAATAGCCGTGTCCACGGTTACGGACGGTTGGAAAGGCCATACTGTTCCGTTGTCAGATGTTTCTTAAAAAGAATGATGAATGGGAAGTGGTGACTTGACTTGAATCACAACTAAGTGGTGGGAATGACACTAATGTTCCCACCTGGGTTAGTTAGCAATTGAGAAGTCTTTTACTAAATGTTTATGAACTAAAATTGGCTTTATGCAAATAAACCTAGAGCTTAGCACCCCTTCCTAAAATTGATAGGATTTACATTAGTATTAGTTTGCGAGTACTTTAAAAGTACTCACGGCTGTGTCCCTGGCTATTCAAATGGCCAGACTATGAGGAGGAGCAGCAATATGAAGATGATGGCCAGCAGGACGTCTACAACAACTAGGAGATCTTCTGACGTCAAGCGTTGGCCTGTGGATTAGATAGTCCACTACAATTTCGCTTCCGCTATGTAATGTGTTCGTTGATCCTTAGATCAACTATTTGTGTAATATTGGATCATGTGATCTATATTTGTAAGACGACTATGGTTTGTAATGAATGATGACTTATGATATAACTAACTCTTCCTGGGATTGCGATGTATGGCATAATAGGCATCTGGACTTAAAAATCCGGGTGTTGACAGGCCAGCCATTGGCCATCACCACCGCCCTCACCCCGTCGGGCACCCTCCCTCGCCTATAAAAGGAACCCCTCCGCCCACTCCTCTCCTCACACTCCACTCTCCTCCCCCACCCTAGACACCTCCCAGGAGGGCGCCGAAGCACTCCTCTGGACTACTGCTCGCTAGAGAGGCCGCCCCACCGCAGTCACCGTAGGTGGCCAGCGAGGTTGACGACGCAGCTGGCCATCCCCTCCTCCCTCTTTTCCTTCCGCCGCGTCGGCCTCGTTCTGCTCGACCTAACCCTATTCTCTGCGCCACCCAGGTCTGCCCGAGCTCGCCGTAGCCAAGCCTTGCCGTCGGGTTCTGCGAGGGAGACAATGTCGGGAGGAGCTGCCGAGGCCGAGAGAAGCGCCGCCAAGCCATCCCTGCACGACGCCGTGACGCCGCCGCACCGTCCAGCCCCGCCGTCGAGCCCGCCCATCGCCGGTGAGCCCTAGCCCCGCCTCTTCTTTTTCTTCGCTGTCGCCTCCGGCCGCCCGCCCGCGTCCCTGCATGGCATCGTGAAGACGACGAGGCCAGGCCGCCCGATCATCATCCAAGGGCCGCATGCGCCAAGTGGCCACGCTGGCCATGCACAGCCTGGCCCGCCACGGGCCCTCCCCTTATTATTATTATTTTTTTCAAACGCCACCTGGAAACCCACCTGGGCCACCCCAAGTTCCTTCCCCGCACGGCCCAGAACCTTTCCCGCCCGTTTAATTCATTTGAAACTTTGAAATTTTCTGTTAAGTTGTGATAAAAACCAGAGGACTTCAAATGCCAATAACCCGAGTTTTACTTACCCATATCCAGTGAAACCAATGGCGTTGGATCACAAATTTCAATACCTTTCCAATGCCACTGGTCTCATATTTTTAGGATTTTTCTACGATTTATGCTATAAGAATTATGCCCTATGTATAGTTTAGATTCAAATCTGGTTTTAAAATTCTAAGTTTTATATTTTTCAATGAAACCAATTTTTGTTAGTCTTGTTTTAATGGTAGCTTTCAACTAAAATTGTTTTCACCCCCTGTTTAACTAAATCTTGTATTAGCTAATGATTTTTGTGTTATGCATAGAATATGGACCCCAAGTTTTATTCAAACCCTTTTTGTTTCTACCAAAATCTTTTAACCCACTTTAATGTTTGGCTTTGCAAAACAAAACCCTCTGCAACTTAATCTTGTTTTATTGTTTTGCTTGTGTATTCAAATGGTGTGGTGATTGTATGTTTGTTCTTTTATTTTGCGACGCTAGATTCGAGCGCTTGCGGAGTTGAAGGAGAAGAGGACTTTGAAGTATTTAAGGAAGACCAGGGACAGGTAGCCACTCAAGGCAAGCCATCTTTTGATCTCATGCCTCTATCCTATTGCATTTTTATGCACTATTACACTCTTTGTCCCTTGCATTATCCTTGTGTTGATTCTATTCATCTATTTGTTAAACTTGCACTCCCCAAGTTTGGTTGGCTCTTTTGATACCTAGTTATCACCTCACTAGTTGTAGGATACCCTATTGATACCTAAATACCCCCTTACCTGTTGTATGATGATTAGCATCATACCCCTTGTTGTAGCATTGTTCATGAGACTTAAACTATAGGTTGGGAACCCCTTGGAAATGCGTATGCAAATGTTTTGAAAACCTTGGGAAGAATTGGTCTTGCCCAAGTGTAAATTTTAAGTGGAAATGATTTGTTGTACCTTGGAAAAATGTTACAAGGATGTTTTGTTGGTGAAAACAAAATGGGGGAAAATGTTTTTAAGAGCACTGCGTATAAGTGTTCGCCAAACCAACTTTTACCCGCGCAACCACATTATCCTAAAGTGGGCACGGGCTTAGTCCATAGTTTGTTGAAGCTGGCGTGGGACACCTCACAACTCTCTAGGAGGGTCACTATGGCCCTTGACGCCGGGTTGCGCTCTGGAGGAGGCAATACACTGTAGTTGCCTACAGCCGGACGATTACTGGGGGTCTTCTGCATTGCGCCGGAGACATGCTCAAATAGGGAGGTGTGCTGCCGGGGTGCCGGGAAGGTTAAGCCCACAGGGAAAGACCAGGGGAGATAAGCGAAAGACTTTGACTGATTATCCGAGACTCGCATACCCTTGTATGACGAACCGGGGATGATCCCGGCGGATTTATTAGTTCTTTTGGGGAAAGTGCGCAAACTCTGCAGAGTGTAAATCTATTCGAATAGCCGCGTCCGCGGTCATGGACGGTTGGAATGGCCATACTTAACCTGGGCTAGTTTTGTTTTAGAAATGGTTTACAAAAGAAAAGAGGAAGTTGTTTTCGGTGTACCGGAAGGGTACGGTGGAAAAAAGGAAAGGTTTTTGGTGGTCATATGGAGATGGCCGAAAGGAAAAAATTAGGGTTACCCCATCCTAGTGGCTTTAGTCTAAAACCCCTTTTGAAGTATCTTCTTCCCAAAGATATAGAGATGCTATATCCACAAGAGAAAGCGTCTCTTCCACACATGCCATATCCACGAGAGAAACTATCTCTCATTTTGTCGCCTTAAACTAGCGCCTTTTGCCTTGCTACTGCCATATATGCATCGCCTATCTTTCGTGATGGTTTGCGAGTACAATTCCAAATGTACTCACGGCTTTGTCCCTGGCTATTTACTTGGCCAGACTATGAGGAGGAGTATGAAGACGAAGGAGGTTTCTATGACGACTATGCGACCTAGGACGTTCTCCCAGTCAGCTACCTGTAGGGTTTAAGGCATGACTTGGGCCCGATGCCGTTGATCTGTATCCGCTTCTATGTTTGTTTGAATTCAGCCCAATGTGGCAATTATTGTAAGACTTGGTCTAAGGACCGTATTGTAAGACTTTAAATTCGGTATTGTAATGGATGATGTAATCTTTGTTATCAGTTCGGTTATGTGCTCACGGTACACTGATCATGGGATCGTGAGTTAAATGCATAACGGGTATTTCGGACAGCTAGTCCGGGGTCCCCACACATAGGTTGGCACGCTTAAAAGTATTCGACGCTTAGGGATTGATTCAGGATCGTCGGATAAATAACAGAGAACTATACAATTGTTTCGGAGAGGTATCAGAAGAGTTCCGGAGTAAATAAATTGTTCGGAGACTTAAATAATATGTTTTAGTATTTAATTATATGATTAAATATAAAAAATGTAATTTAAAATAGGCTAACCCCAAATGGGCCACCATATGGCAACCCATCAGGGGGAGCCCCAACCCTCAAGGGAACGGGGGGCCGGTGGCCCATGTGGTGGGCGCCCCACCCAAACCCTAAAGGTGGGCGGCGGCCAAGTGTGACGCCCCGGAACCGGTACCATGAGGATTCCAGCGATTCTGCCGAAATCCGCACGTATCGATTCTGAGACGCCCTCCGACACTACGTGCGCGACGAATCACACACATGATGCCAGAGGAATTATCACAAGCGGTTACATTACAACATATTTACAATAGAACCCACAAGAAACATATATTACAACAATGACTCCAACGAGTCAAGAATACAAATATACAATACAAAGATCCGAATCATATAGAAAATCAAATACATCCAAGTACGGACAAGATACAAATTGGACTAAGAGTCCTGAAGATAAACGATGGCGTCCATAACCCTGCCCAGGCCAAGCCGGAAGGGTAACCTTGCTAGCGTCGTTCTTCATCGCACTTGTCTTCATACCTGCCCGGTATTGTCCCAAAGCAACAATAAGTACGGGTTCGTGCTTAACAAGACTTCAAGACGTATAAGCATTCGTCAACCAGTCGTCCTTTGTACTTGAGGCACGCAGGGGACTTAGAGGACGCAAGAGGGCGTCATAGGCAATATGGTGGGGTTAAGCGGCAGCGCGCAAGCACTAAAACCTATAGAGACACTCACAACTTACAGGTGCTAGAAATAGATGAGAGAGCACACTAACAGTTCTATACTCTGCAAACATAACCCAGCCGATGTGTTCCCCCTTCGCAAAGGAAGTACTTGCAAGGGCACTCACAATGTTCACAAGTTTTATTAGGTATCAGTTGTAGTAATGCTAAATTACTACGCAAGTTATTGACAAATTATTAGCAGCAACATAAAGGTGTAAGTTGTTCTATGATCAAGCTTTACAATTCCAAGTCGTCCTGTAACATCCCAAAAATTTCAAATCAATAAAGAGACACTTTCCCATTATTCAAATTTTGGAACTAACAAAAACTTTAAATATGTTGCATAGTACAAATGCATATAGGTTGTGATCTTGCCATGATGGTTGCTTGAGTGTTTAATAATGTGCTAAAACCCTAAAACTTGATCTTTGAAACAAAGAGAGACAAAGAGAAAGAAAAGAAAAATAAAAATATCACCACATAGGAGCCTATGGCCATTTTTGCAAATATTTAACCCAGGCCATTCTACTTGGTTTAGGTGGCTTGGAAATGTTACTACACACATAAGAATCACTTTTGAATCAAAGAAATGCAAAGCAAAGCAAAAGAAATAGCAAAACCCACTCACATATGATAATGGCCAAATCTGACAATTATATCAGGGTACCCACTTTGAGCTCCTGTATTAAGCAATTCTTAAACCAAACTCTCCCAACTCTTTGCACCTCATCCAAGAACTCATCAAGGTGATCACCTTGGTGTTGACCAACCCTACAAATTCAGTTTCAAATTCTTATGTTAAGCAACCAAAGTAGCAACTTTGAATCAGATTTAAGATCCTACCAAATTTGGATTTCACAAAACCAGCCCCATTTTGCAAACCAACACCTTCACCAAGTGCCAAACATTATTTGACTCACACCCACAAAAGAGTTTGGCAAAATTCAAATATTTTGTTCTTGCGGCCATTTCATCAAACACCTGGTGGGCAGCAGACAGCAAAACATAAACCACTATTTGCAGCAGTGTTTTTGACCTAGCCTTGACCACCACCATGCATCACCGTGCTCCCCTGTCCCCTCTGCACCATGCCATTGCCTTGCCAGCCCTTGCCCATGACCCCCGTGACCATGGCATGGCCATGCCGTCCCCTTGGTCCCCTCCACCATGCTCACCATGTCACCCTACCTGCTAGCCTTTCTCCTCATGTCCACCAGCTCCCCCTCACTCCCCTGAACCCGCTGGTACCCGCCCTTGGCCAAGGAGAGCCCGACATTGCCAAGACCAGAACGTGTCCACGACGCCCAGTCACGCCAGAGCGTGCACGGCCACGTCGACACGCGCACGACAGAGCGCGCCCGGACGCCGTGATGCGCCACTGACCTCGCCGTCGCCTCACCTCCGCACTGCTCCCTTTCACTTCGCCACTGCTCCGCGAACATCACGGACACGCTCGTGCCCCCGACCGCAGCCCGCCGTCGCCGGGGAAGGAGCCAAACGCCTCCACGGCCGCGCAGGCCAGCGACTGCCCCCGACCGTGTTAGGCACCGCCCAGCCGCGCCATGAACACCGGGAGGACCGCCAGGACGCCCTGAACAGCACCCCGTCCTCGCCTTGCCTCTTCGCAGCCCAGAACACCGTCGCCATGGTCGACCTGCCCGTGCGCCTCGGCACAGCTCGCCCGCTATAAATAGACGCATCCCCCTCTCAAATTCTGCACACCACTCCACTCCCCTCCTCTCACTGATCCTCCTCGAGCAGCGCCACCTCCCAATTTACACCGTAGCCCACCAATCGCTTGCCGGAGTACCGCCGGACCGCCGCAGAAGCTCGCCGTCGATTGGAGCCACCCCAGGAGACGCCGCCAGTACCAGGAGAACCGCCGTCGTCGACAACGTCGCCCTGCTTCATCACCGACCCTCGCCAGAGCCCAGGTGAGCATCCGACCCCCCCACCGCCGTCGCCAGTAGGGTCGTGTCTCGCCGGAGACGACGATGCCCCTCGCCCGTTCGATCTAATTCTAATCCTGCGGCCCACGTTGAAACTTACCGTTTCGGCGTTTAAAAGTCACTGACGCCTAGGACCCACAGTCAGGCGGCCTGCTCGTGCGAGACGCGCAGTGGGCCGGCCCGTTTCTTTGTATCCTCTGGCCCAATTAGTTTTCCCGCGCAAGCCCAGCTATACAAATTCGAATAAATCAATTTAGTCTAATTTCAATACTGGTGCTTGGCTAGAATTTGAATAAAATCAAATCTACAAATCCAAATGGAGTGATTCTAATTTTGTGTGAAAGCTTATGAAATTCTCTAGCCAACTACACTGGTCTCAACATTAGATTTGTTGTAAAACTCAGGTGGTAAAAATAACAAGTCAGTACATTTTCAAAATTCAAACATTTATTAAAAATCAACCATAATGAATTTTGAGGTGATTCCACCTCTCATAATTCACATTTGGGCTATTAGGGCTAAGTAGCCTCCTTAAGTATTGATTGGTGTATGTTACCTCGTACCCGTTTATAGACGCTAGTACCGAAGGCTACGAGGAAGAGGAGGTCTTCTACGAAGAAGAGGAGGAACACTTTGATCACTGTACCAACCAAGGCAAGCTATTTACCAATGCAAGCTCTACTAATGCAAACTACTAGAGCCAGATACCCTGGCACTATTATCGTTGTTTAAAGATTTATTCTTCCAAGCCCAAGTTTTTTTATCTGACAATCTTTTACTTTGTTTATCAAAGCTTATTTTTGTAGTTAACTTTGGTCTAAGTTTAGATTACTACAAGAGCATCAAACTTAGCCTAGATAGCTAAAATTTAGTTAGCACCCCTCATGACTAGTGGCTAGTGCTAAGACTAAAATGGGCTACTCTAGGTGGGGACTTGAAAATCAAATGACTTGAAAACCTTGGAATGATGAGTCATTCTATTGAAAGTTTTGAAGGTGAATATGACCTGGAAGTGGCAAGGTGAACTTGACAAAGACTGATGGTTGGGTTCGGATGTGATACCATTCCAACTTTAGAGTACCCCCACAATACCTGATAATGGGTAAGGCTTAGCTGGAAATTTATGTATTTTAGTATGGGTTCCCTCTGAACAAGCGTCATAGGGGTTATGCCGAGGCTGCCTCCGTGAAAAGTGAAATGACGTGAAACAGAGATGAATGTCCTACCCAAGCCCTGTGCAGTTCCTAGGATGGCAGATGGCCATCACTAGGAGGCCAAGCTCATAGGGGAGGTGCCTGTACTAGGATATGTAAGTGAAAGGTTAATGGTTGATGATCCGCATACTGAGTATGAATATTCAGGGCTATCCCTGACGGATGTAGTCAAAAGTTGTGGCACAAGAGTACGACCTCTACAGAGTGTTAAAACTATTCGAATAGCCGCGTCCGCGGTCATGGACAGTTGGAAAGGCCATACTGTTCCGTCATCAGAACTTTTCAAAATGTGACTGGTGACTTGAACTGGAAATGTGACTTTCACCTGAATCACAACCGAGTTGTGGGAATGACACTAATGTTCCCACTTAAGTAAGTCTAGGGAAATAAAGAGTCTTGATTAGTAGGTGGTTATGAAATAAAACTGGCTTTATGCAAATGAACCTCGAGCTTAGAATCCCTTAGAGTTACTATTCCTTATGTGAGTATAGTTTGCGAGTACTTTAAAGTACTCATGGCTCTGTCCCTGGCTATTCAAATGGCCAGACTATGAAGAGGAGAACCAGTACCAGGAAGATGGACAGCAGGACGTCTATGATAACTAGGACTACCTCCCAACGTCAAGCGTTGCCTGTGGAACAGATGAACCGCTACTACGTTTCTTCCGCTATATGTTTTGTATTTGATCTTTAGATCAATTGTTGTTTTAAGATTGGATCATGGGATCCTTTGTTGTAAGACTATTATGGGTTGTAATGAATGATGTTCTGTGATATCGACTATTATGTCTCGCAAAAACAATATTCCTGGGATTGCGATGTACGGCATAATAGGCATCTGGAATTAAAAATCCGGGTGTTGACACGTCCATAACCGCGGACACGGCTTATCGATAAGATGTACACCCTGCAGGGGTTGCCCAAATGTAACCATACGCATGCTCGAACCCGCATAGCAAGTGCGGAGTCTCACAACAAGACCGTTCCCAGTTCAACAAGAAAGTCTAGGGGGGCCACCCTACTAAGCTACCCGTGACGAAGTTCGGCCGTACTCCGAGACGGACTCAGGGTTTGCGTCGGTGGCTAGGCGTGTGACGAGGCGGCTCCTCGGCAATGCCCACCATGAGGGGCTTAGGGTTGACGGAAGGCGACGATGGAGATTCCGGGAGTGAGAAAAGGCACGACGTACCCAGGTTCACGTCCCCGCGGTGGAGGATCGCTACGTCCTGCTAGCAATCCACTATATGAATATATGTGTAAAGGGGGCCGCCGTTGGCAGAGTTGTATCTAGTCTAGTTCTAATCTGCGGGTTGCGATGTCTAGGCGTATCGCGTCTATGTTTTCTGTTTCTGAATCTCCCCTCTAAGGGGTGCCCCTGCCTGGCTTTATATATCAACCACGCTAGGGTTTACAAGAGTCCTAGTAGAATTTGTATTGGAGCCTTCTTTCTTGTAGTCCAAGTTGATAATACGCGCGGGTCCACCTTGTCGAGTCCATGTGCTGGTCCACCTCCATAATGATCTGCAATGGGTAGGGTAATGTCGGGTACCCGAAGGGTAATGCCACATCAGTAGCCCCCGAGTGTCTGGCTGAAGTGAAGCTTCGGGCAGGGACTAAAGTTGTCATCGTCCGAATGTCTTGATCATCCAAAGAATGTTGAATCTTGAGCTTGATATAGAGTCGAAGTTGTTTTGTATCGGGTGCGCGAAGCGCTCCCGATGGGAGTAGCCCCCGAGTCTATGGACGGGTGCTTGCAACCGTGCGTAGACTCAAGTTGTACTACTCGAAGGATGTTGATGTCGACGTCTTCAAATTATTCCATCATCCGATACTTTTAAATTTATCGGGTCTTCAAAACGGTGCAAGCTTCGAGAGAAGCCGGAGAGCTGGATTGTTAGAACCTTCAGCTTCATTCTTTTTTATCGACGAGGCTTCCATCTTTTTATCGGGTGCGCGGCCAGCGCTCCCGATGGGAGTAGCCCCCGAGCCTGTAGATGAATATGAAGTAGTCATGTATAGGGTGTAAAATGCTGAGTCGAATACCGTAGATTTCTTCGAGTTCCGAGAACATTCGGATGCTTTTGATAATGTCACAGAGGAGTTGATAATTTTGATGATGTCCCAGAGGAGTTGATGATTTTGATAATGCCGCAGTGGAGTCGATGATTTTGATGATGTCCCGGAGGAGTCGATGATTTTGATGATGTCCCGGAGGAGTCGATGATTTTGATGATGTCCCTGAGGAGTCGATGATTTTGATGATGTTAGGGAGGAGTCGATGATTGATCCGCGGCAACACCCGAACATAGGGTGCGCTACAGACCCGACGGACTCATTCCATCTTACTGAGCCGTGTATCTTCGTAAATCGTCGGCGGCAACACCCGAACATAGGGCGCACTGCAGGCCCGACGGACTCATTCCATCTTACTGAGCCGTGTATCTTCGTAAATCATCGGCGGAAAGCACCCGAACATAGGGTGCACTGCAGACCCGACGGACTCATTCCATCTTACTGAGCCGTGTATCTTCGTAAATCGTCGGCGGAAACACCCGAACATAGGGTGCACTGCAGACCCGACGGACTCATTCCATCTTACTGAGCCGCGTATTTGTTTGTATAGTGGTCATCAGCAAGTTGTGAGTGATCAGCTCACGTTGCAGGCCCGATGGACCCGCAGTAATCGCAACATATCTTGCTGAGCCATGATTTCCATCGATTGCAGCACTCGCATGTTCCATGAGGCTTCGCGGAAATTGTTTGTATTTTTATGTATTATGGCAGTCCATAGATTATCATCAATTGCAGCACTCGCATGTTCTCTGAGGCTTTGATGAAATCATTGATAGTATAAAGATTCTTCATGTTGCTTGAATTCCAGTGAACGAGCGCTCCCGATGGGAGTGATAGTGTAAGGAGTCTTCATGTTTTCTTGAATTCCAGCGAACCAGCGCTCCCGATGGGAGTGATAGTATAAGGAGTCTTCATGTTTTCTTGAATTCCAGCGAACCAGCGCTCCCGATGGGAGTGATAGTATAAGTCGAAGATCTTCCAGGAGCCCCCGAGTACTTCCAGTGCTCCCGATAGTGTATCGGGTCCATATTTACATAGCCATAGAAGATAAATCCATTGAAAACCATAGATGATGAAGCCACCGACCCGGGAGTGCATCGGATCATTTATATAAGATGATATCCATTGATAACCATAGATGATGAAGCCACCGACCCGGGAGTGCATCGGGTCATTTATATAAGATGATATACATTGATAACCATAGATGATGAAGCCACTGACCCAAAAAAAAAATCCACTGAGTCGGGAAACATATATCCAGAACCGAATAAGATAGATCCACCAAGTAATCGAGAGTACTGGCGGTAACGATGCAATGGCGCCTCCCCGAGCGCCGGGTGTGGCGAAAGTAAATAATAATTGATTTTTGGAAGAGGAACACTTAGCTCGGCTGTGGCGAGACCAATGTGGAGGCAGGTCGCATGGTAGACGCAGTCGAAGTAGTTGCGTGGCCAGAAGACGGGTGATGTAGCTGCGAGACGCCTGGCCGGAAGTAGTCAATGAAGAGGACGTAGGCGAAATAACTGCGCAGCCATAAATAGTCGATGTATCAGTGCGGCGTCCGGCCGGCGTGGCCGATGAAGAATATGCAGTTGATATGGCGGATCCGCGACTGGTGAGCACCCGAATATATCAAGTCCGTGACAGGCGAGCCCCCGAGCACGTGGCGGGTGCGCGATGGCGGACGTGATCGACCGAACAGAGCAGTCGAAGCTTTGTTTCAATCTACAGTTATATTGTAGTGCGTAAGCTCGGGCGCAAATAATAGCACGAGCCAGAAATATTTGGCCAAATAAATTTGTAAGTAGTAATTAAATGGAAATATAGCACCTGATGATCTTTGCGTCGAATGATGTCGATATAACAGTGCTTGTAGTCGATGGCGATGTCCGTTCTTCCGAACATAACGGCAAAGAAATTGCCCGTGGTTAAAGTGGTCCGACAAGTATACTACTGATCCGTATACATACGTCAGCTAGCTGGGTACCGATCTCCCCTTTTTTTTGAAGTTTGATTGATTGATCCTTTAGCATGCGCTAGTTTTGATTGATACATACACGATCGGTACTTGTCCCGATTACTTTTCTTGAACGCTGGCACACGGTTCTGTGCTAACCCATCAGCTCAAGTCACATGGGACTTGATGTCTTCTTACTGTGATTGATCCAACCGAGGAACATACGCGCAGAGCTTTGCTTGATGCACCCGTGTTGACCTTGTAATGCCTCTTTGATCAGCAACTAAGCAGGTTTAGAGCTTCATCGAAACAACAAATCGTACTCGAGCCATCGACCAGAAGGTAGCGTGGCGGCGAATCTCGTAGGCCTGAGCCGATCTTTTTCACAAGCGCTGGAAACACCGCCAGAAGAACATGACCGCGCCTGGCACGGTTAAAATAGGTGGAAGAACCGAATTTTCCGATCTTGCCGACGATGTTGTTTAACGAGCTTGAAATTCTAAAGGCTGTTCATGATGATGGATCCCGCCTGGATAACGAAATCCAATCATCGTTTTTCCCACAAACGGCGCCAATTGACGAGGCGGCTCCTCGGCAATGACCACCATCAGGGGATTAGGGTTGACGGAAGGCGATGATGGAAATTCCGGTAGCGAGAAAAGGCACGACGTAACCAGGTTCACATCCCCGCGGTGGAGGATCGCTACGTCCTGCTAGCAATCCACTATATGAATATATATGTACAGGGTGCCGCCATTGGCAGAGTTGTATATAGTCTAGTTCTAATCTGCGGGTTGCGATATCTATGCGTATCGCGTCTATGTGTTCTGTTTCTGAATCTCCCCTCTAAGGGGTGCCCCTGCCTGGCTTTATATATCAACCAAGTTAGGGTTTAAAAGGGTCCAAGTAGAATTCGTATTGGAGCCTTCTTTCTTGTAGTCCAAGTTGATAATACGCGCGGATCCAGCTTGTCGAGTCCATGTGCTGGTCCACTTCCATAATGATCTGCAATGGGTAGGGTAATGTCGGGTACCCGAAGGGTAATGCCCACATCAACGTGCAAATCACACGCTTCACTAAACGTCCCGCGGGGTACAGTACAGAATATAAACACCCGAAGGCAACAGGAAGTAAACACCCGAAGGCAACAATATATAAACATGATGCGCTAAATAAAAACAAGGTTGTGGCCCCCTTTTCAACAGACTTGAGAAAAGGTAATGTGTGAGGGGGTCCCAGTGAATCCCCACGCACGGGTAGAGCGCTCAATCTCAGAACAGATAACAAGAACTCGGGTCCTAGGGGACATTAGCGAGACAAAGATCCGATGCTTTCGCAAAGGGATTCACAGATGCCACTGCTTACAATTTTAGTTGTTAACAATAAAGTAAAGCATGATTATCTCCAACAACTGATATAGCATGTGATAACCTCCCAACAAACCCAACAGATATAGAGATAACAACAGATCCCTAAGCATGCGCTACGACTCGCAAGGCAGACCCGATAACCAAACAACAGCTATAGGAGGGTGGTGGAGGCAATATGGGCTGCTTGAGGTAACGAGTGGATAGGACACGTGACAAAAACGCAACTCAAGGCTAGCATAAGAGAGAAGGCAAAATAAAATAGGTGAGAGACTCCTGTAGAGACAGGAGTGTGGAAATGCTTGCCTGTTAAAGGTTGCCGAGGAACAGCCGGAGATCTTGTCGTAGCTCGCATCAACTCATCGCCCTATCCGTGAAGAAGCAAAGCGCTACAACAATCAACGGATGCACATCTTACTACTACGGCAAAAGAATCGGCATGCTCAAGATATGATATGGATGGCAAGACAACGATGATGCGATGCAACTTATCAAATTAATCGGAATCGGAATCCCGGCAATTAAATATTAGGTTCAAGTTATTTTTCTACCCCGCAATTTAAATGTTGTTAGCATGGCATAAACATGGCATGGCTGCGCTACGCAAATTTAAATGGAACCGGGACACGATAGATAATTCCCGCACAATTCCATATTTATTATTAGGTGAATTGCTATTTACCCGAACCCACATATGCGGTGCAATGCGCATGATGATATGATGCAACAAGGTAGATGCACATTTATAAAATAGGGTTAGTTAGGCTCGGGGTCTCACGTTATCGAACAAGGATGGTTGCCGGATTGAAGAGGAAAAGAGGAAGCCGGGGTTCGGCCTTCGAATCCTGGAAGAAAGCCTTGGGGTTCCATGTCGTAGATCTTCGGGTTCGGGAATCCGTGACGAAGGCCTTGGCGTTCCTTGATTGAGGTCTTCGGTTAGGCTTCAGGTTGTGTCATCGGTGGCGAACTAGAATTTGCGCCGATGGTCTCCGGGGTCGAGGTTGATCTTGGCGTCGGTATCGGCGTACTTGGTTTCACGGGGAGGATCTCGAACATCATGTCGGGATACTATTGTTGTGGGAAAAGCAACCAAGATCGGATTGGCCTGCAACATCACCATCTTGCCGGCGTCCAAGTCGAAGTAGAACAGCGATGCACCAACTTCAGATTTTACACGATCATCATCATGAATTCACCACACCAGCACCACCACCCCATCTTCACTTCATCAAATAACAGCACCACACACAGCGTCTGCGCGGGACAGAACAAGGGCACCGGGGTGCTGGTCGGGGATGTCCTTGTGTCTGCGCTCCCGGACTCCGAGCGGTCAAGGTCGAGGACGGACAGACGGAAGAACTTGAAGACCGCGCGATGTCAGGGGTCGAGGACGCCGGCCTTGAGGACGGAACGGAGGTCGGCGGCAGAGCAGCGTCCACGTGAGGAGCCCCTGGCGGCGATGGCCGGCGCACGAGGACGAGGTGAACGACGGTGCGGCAGACGGTTCGGGTGGCACTCTCCTGCGGGAGATCGTGGCGGAGGAGGCCGACGGCAGGGCGCAGCGGAGCTCGGCCCATGCGGCCAGAGGACGGGAAGGACGGCGCCAGGCTTGGTGCAGGGAAGGCCACGCGGGCGCGCTCGCGGAACACAGCAGAGGAGGGGGTCGCGCTGCGCGCGGCTGAGGACGAGGCAGGGCGCGGCCGGAGGAGCAGAACGTGGCGGCGGATGGCGTTGAGGATGGAGAGGAGCAAGGCGACGTGGCGCGGTCGACGGTGAAGAGGAGCAGGGAAGTGGCGGCGTCATGGAGGGGAAGTAGAGCACAGGAGGCAGCGGCGGTCGGCGGTGGAGCCGGGCGCAGGACGGTGGAGCCGGGAAGGTGCGGGTCGCGCGCGCGGCAGAGAACAGGTGGCAGCGGCGCTCGGCGGCATGCGGGTGAGGACAAGGACGGCGGCCGAGCGGGGAGCGGGGCGACGGGAACCGGTCGGAAAAGAGGAGATGGTCTCAGGGACCCGAAGAAAAAGGAGGCCGGTGGCGGGAGGGGTCCTTTGCAAAAGTGCCAGGGTGGGTTAGGTGGTTGGCTAGGGTTTGAGGGGTTGTAACCGGGTGGGCTTTAGGTGGGCTGCGGTTGGGCTGCCGGCTGGGCCGTGCCAGGCCTGGCCGGTTGGGAGGTCTGCCCCTACTTTTTTAAAAAAAAATTAGAAATTGTTTTCCTGTTTTATTTTAAAACCATTTTCAAACAGTTTTTGTATATGAAATTAAGTAGAGAAAATATATTTTTATTTAGGATAAAAAAGAGTGGATTAATTTTAACAACAAAATAGAGTTTAATAAAAATAACTTTCGGATCCAAAATATGCATGATGACATGGTGATGCACAAAAGAAAATAACAATCAAATCTAGTAGGGGTATTTCCGGGGCCGTTACACCAAGGGTGGGGGCACCTGGTGGAGGTGCTACCTCCTCCCCCACGCCTATATCAAACTCTATTTGTAATAGGCATCACTTGCATAAATCATCTCCTATGTTTGGTGATCTATTTATTTTCCATTTGCCTGCTTGGTAAAATGGAAGTGCTTTCAATTAACTGAAACTTCACTGAATTTTGTTTCACTGATTTTTTTACATTTAAGCAAACACTAAATTGGAAACTAAATATGTCACCAAAGCATAGATTATCAGCTTGTTGTGAGCTAAACATATTTTGGTGATCTACTCCTTTATAGGCTGGTTGTACTTGTGGTTTTCTGGGATTAGTATTCTACACTAAGCTATTCTTTTGTTAACCTGGCTGTACTTGTGGTTTTCTGGGATTAGTATTCTACGCTAGGCACATTCTTTTATTTCATTTTGCCTGCTTGGGAAAATGGCATTTCTTTCAATATTGTTTCCATCACTTTGTTATTGAATTTGTTTCAATGTAGTCTGAAGCTTTCTTAGCGTCTTGATCAATCGTCGGATACTTGTAGAGCCAAATATACTTTAATTTGAAGCTCAGTGTCTTCTCGCTAGAATTTACATTCTGATTAGTACTGACCTAGCCATGAGCATTTTTAATGGTGTATACACTATACACTTCAATTCTACAGGCATGCACATTCCACTCATTTCTTCCAAGAATATGTGTTTCAATTCTTGTTTAGGTTTAGATGGCCTACATATCAGTATTGTACTCTTCCAACAATCAGTCTGTGTAATGTCCAATTCTTTACGTAGCCCGTTCTCTTCTTCTTTCATTGGATTCTGATTGAACTTTGTTATTCATTTTGTCGAGAAAGATGAAACTGAGTCCCCAATTTTGATACTGTGCTTTAAACTGAAATTAACTCATGATGACTCCTACAACACCAGAGTAGCGGGAGGACACCGCCTGCGCCTGGGAGCATCGGGCTGCTGTCCACTTCAACTTCTTCTTGGACCAGCACAACAGCCACCACCACTACCGTGACCAGTAAGTCCATCTTCGCTTAACATCAACTTCTCTCAATATGTTCCAGGTCTCTGAATATTTTCTAGGTAACTCTAGTTCTTCAGAGAGTAGTTTTCCATACCAGTGAGGATTAGTGGCGTTCTTCTTTTGAATTGTTTGTGCTTTTTTATTTCGCTCAAGTTGAATCTGAGGACTGTATATGGAATATGTGCATGACTATACAATCTGAATAATTTCAGTACAACATTCAATTTGTGTATATGGAATCTGTACATGATTATACTGTCAACGTTGTTTTGATATACTGTCAAACATTCAGACAGTGTAGGATGAGAGGTACCGTGAATTGCTACTGTCAATTGCTAACTTGGAGTATCTGTTACACTTGACAGGTTGGTTTGCTAACAACCCTGTTCTCCCTGTTATTCTTAAATTGTTGTCAATATTCAGTGCATAATTTACTTACAAACATGAGGTGTGCAAACATTTGCACTATTTTTAACAATACTCCATCACAACTAAGCAACCACAAGGAGTATTAAGATCTGGAAGCAGTGTAGGTGGATTATTGACTTCCTCTTGTTCTTTAGGTGGACTAAAATTAAGATCTGGAAGCACCATTGTTCTTGAGGCGAGACGGGTTCGGTGCCTCAGACGACCTTGGGAGTGGGCGGATCATAGTTGCCGAAATTAAGGATCGTCCGGGTCGAGGAACGTGGAACGGGGTCGAGGTTCGCCATCCTAGCAAACGAGGGTCGACGAGGGGTATACTTCTTTGGGTCGCCATTGTGGGTCATGGATCGTGATCCACCTTGTTTTGGGTCGATGATCCCGGGTCGATAAGATGGGGAGTGGTACAGGATCAACTTTTTCCCATGAATTATGTTTCCTTATATTGCGTGGAGGTCCACATGTCGTCAGCCCACTACCATGTCAGTTGAACCAACGCATCTCATCTCTCTTGGTTCCGTTCTTCCCCACGAAGCAATCCCCAAATCCCACAGAAGTGACTGCAGTATAGTTGAACGGATGAATAGGTGCAATCCCAAATCCCACGGAAGTGTGGCGGCGGCGTGAGTTTGAGGTCTTCCGGCCGGCGCCGGCGTACCCACCAGTGGAAGGACGGAGATGGCGCAGATGGAGTGCACAGCTCGATGGAACGGCGGGCGAGTGGACTGGGGCGGGATTCCTCGTATGCTCTCTTCTCGGGCAGGAACTGCAGCAGCCATCGAACGGGGTCGTGACCCGTCCATGACCCACGTCGATCCGCCGTCGTTCCTGACCCGCGATCTGGATCGATCGACCCTAGGTCGTGGAACGCGGCATCGATCCCGTTCCCGGCTACTATGGGGCGGATCTGCCAGCGAGATGAGACGGAGCCGGCGGCGAGAAGGCGGTGTTGCCGAGAAGATGAGATGGTGCTGCCGGCGCGAAGTCGACGTTGTCGGCGAGCTGAACCAGAGTGGTCGGCGAGAAGCCTGGAGGTGCCACGAGCATGGAGGTGCTGGCTATGGTGCGGGACGGCGGTACGGTGCTCTGCTGGGTGGGTGCTGGGCGTGCCTGAATGCAGACGAGCTACTAGAAGGGGCCCGACATGGTGCTGCTATGGTGTTGGGCGTTGTCGGTGGTACGGTGCTCTGCTGGGTGGGTGCTGGGCGTGCCTGAATGCCGACGAGCTACTGGATGGGGCCGGCATGGTGCTGCTACTTGGGTCCCGTGGCCGGCCTCCGGGAGGTGCAGTTGGGCGATGTGCAGCTGCCAGCAACGCGCTGGCCACACATGCTGATGGATTCCGGCGGCGCGCGCAGATTCAGCTGGCTTGACGCTCACGTTGATGGATTTGCTTCTGCTGGCTTGAGGCGCGCGCGTCAGATGGATTCGGTTTTGCCGGCTTGAGGCGCACGCGGATGGATCCTGCTGGGGCGCAGGTGCTGGCTGGGACGTTGGGGGCAGAGGACGACACGACGATGGTGGGATTGGGATTAAGATCGAGATCGAGATTGAGGAAGACGATGTTGGGATCGCGAACAATGTGATTCAAAATTAGACAGGGCAGCGATGTTTTTTCACAGCTTTTCATCTGGTTCAACAACCCTAAAATGTCTTTTTTTTTTTGAAAGCCATTCGGCGAATTTTATTGATCAGCAAACATAGTTACATCGTTCACGAGCTTAGCTATAATAAAACTAGGGGGTTCATCGACCCAAATACAATTTAAACCAGAATGAGAAGCATTCCTAGTAAGCTCATGTGCCACTGAATTAGCTTCCCTGTTACAATACTAGCTTGATCAAACCCACTCCATAAAATGCAACAATCATCATAAATCGCAGCTGAAGATGTCGCCGAGAAACCACCATCTAGCATTGTCTCTACAACTTGCATACAATCCGTTTGAACAATAAACTTGTTGCACCCAATATGTTGTGCTAGGGACAGGCCCTCCCTGAACGCATATGCTTCTGCAGCGGAGCAAGAACAATTCATGGGTATGCAATGAATACCCAATAATTTTTGCAAAAACATTTCACTACATAAGCTCCTACATGCATGTATATACATACAGGTGTTCTTCTGAACGTGTTAAACTCGTAAAATTCGAAAAAACGCGCAGTCGGCAGGCCTCCCGAGTCCAGTCGTTCCAACCTGGACCAATTTGGACTTTTACCGGGCATTTTTTCCTTTAGTTGGGCACTTGGGCTGCCACCGAACCAATCCGACCAGAGGCGACTCAGAATACCCCCGACGCAAACCGTCGTCAGTTCGTCTTCCTTCAGACCTCGCCCGGTCCCGATTGATCTCAGCCGCCGCCCGCTGGCATTTTGTGCGCCCGTGCTGCCGGCCCGCCGCCCTTCGCCAGGCGACAGCTCGCACGCCGGTGCTCCGCCACATTCTCTGCCACAAAATCGACCAATTCCCTCCCGGTCTCCCCGCAAAGTGCTTCTCAGTTATAATTCTGTTTTGATTTTCTCCAATTGAGATTCTCCTTAATAATTAATTAAAAATATAACTTATAGGTATGAGAAATGATGACAACATTGCTCCCTTTCAAAAGGGAGATCGAGGAGTTAAATGGTATTTTTTCTATGTTCTTTCAATGTAATTTAATTATTGGAGAACGTTGTCACTACTATCAACAACTTGTAGTTCTTTTCTTGTTATTGTGAAACTACATATATTATATTACATTATTGTGCTAGAATTTTTTTAACTCCGAATACCCAATATAAAAAACCTGGCTCCGCCACTGTGGAAGATACTTCTTATAATTTCTTTTGTGAAGATTTTTTATGTTGTCATATATTTTAGTAAGGTGTACATAGTTAATCAAATGTAGCATCTGTTCTCACTTGTGCAAATAGTACGAAGTGACCGATAAACCTGTGGTATTGGTAAAAGTAAACCTATACCTCCTTTGGTGCTTACCTGATTTCATCTTCGCCTTTTAAGGAGGGCCAACTTTTGACGATATAAGTTGCAAGTGGGTGATCTTTCTCTGATGTTTGCAAGTGGCTCCTTTTCATAGTTCAATAATATATTCTCTCATGTTTCCGTGGTTGTATATATAAATGTGTGTTACTCCATTTGTTTCCTATGATTCACTATGTTTTGTAAGACCTAACAAACTTTTTCACCTATACATGAGTTCCACAGGATCGTGTGCCAAGACGCACTTCAAAATCTAGTTTATACTAGTACTCGTACTTGGGCTTCTATTTAGGGTAAAGTATTTTTCTTTTTGTTTCTAGAATTTGCGTGTGAAGAGTTGGGTACTACAGTACTTGGTTCCTTTACTCGAAGGCCACCGGCCAGTCGACCTACCACTCAAGATCCTGGTTCGACCGGCACATGGGATTGGAATCTACGCCTCCTATGCGCGACGTTTTTATTCATTTCCATGACGCCTCAACAAACTTTTCGCCGAGGGAAACGCTCCAACCAACTTAACCAAAACGAAAAGAGGGTGTCACGTTGGCCACGTGTACCGCGATGCCTTCTTAGACTAGCTATAGTGGGGCTTCAGACCGACAGGCCGGACGAGTGAGTGACTAGGCATCCAGTGCCCTCAAAAAAAAAAAGACTAGGCATCCAGTAGGTGGTCCTCGTGGAAGAAAGGAAATCTTTGGTCTTTGCGCCCAGCGTCTAGTACTAAATGCATTCTTTCCGCATGCATCATGCATGGCACCACGAGACAGTGACAGGGCCTTTGAAACTGCTTAGAGCATGTTTAATAAGAGAGCCGACTGTCGGCTATAGAGCAATGCCATGTCACATACAGTCAACATAAACCTCACCCATATAATAGGCTAGCTATTAGACCATCTCCATCGACGGCCTCTAAATAGGCGCTGGCAGGGGCGCCGGCAGAGCATCCTCTATTTGGGGATGTTGCTCCCACACCGGCGCCCCCATACTCCAGCCCCGATAGAATTTGAAACTTAAAATGAAAATTTTAAAACGGTATTCATACGAAATTCGAACGAAATTTATACAAAAGTAACTCGAATTTAAACTAAAAAACTAAAAAAAACATCTAGCGGCGCCGTGAGTCGAAGGCGCTGAAGTCCAGGTTATTGCCGTCGTCACTCGATAGCCCGAAGGACCAGTCGTCGTCGTCGGCGGCCTTCTCCTCCTTTGGCGCCGGCATCTCGGAAGGCCCGGCGCGGTCGACGAAGTTGGCGCCGTGGTCCCTGGCGGACCACACCGCCGCCTGCCGCGGGTCCATCGCGATATGCCGGTAGTCCTCGTCGACGGAGCGGCCGACCATGAAGTTTAGGCCGGGGAACTCCTCGTCGTCGTCGTCGCCACGGAGGGCCGCCTGCGCCTCCGCCTCCTTCTCCCACCATTTCTTCTTCGCCGGCGGAAGCGGTGGCGAGGGCGTCCTCCTCCTTGAGGCGGCGGCGGTGGCCCGACCCCGTCGTCCGACGGGCGGAGCAGAGGACGCGCGGCCCCGTCGCGGATGACGACGCCTCCGGAAGGAGGCGCGGGCGCGGCCGAGCGCGTGCGGGCGACGGATGATGACGATCCGGTGCGCGAGCTTCCGGATGCCGCGGTCCTTTCCGGCGCCCTCTGCAGAGTCGGTGCCGCCGGCGTCATGCATGTCGCCTGCGGGAAGTAGAGTGGGTCGCGCGGCGGGTCACCGTGGATGCGCTGGCGGAAGCCGTACTGGCGCAGCGTGGTGTCGACGTCGCGGTCGTACCACCAGGCACGGCGGCCGACGGTGTTGAAGCGGCCGCGCGAGCGGTCGGCCGCCGTGCGAGCTCGACGGCGCGCTCATCTTCGAAACGCCGCTGCCAGGCCGGGCTGTCGACCGCGTTGTCCGGCAAGTTCCTCTCCGCCGGCGTCATCGTTTCGCCGTTCCCTCGCGAGGGCTCGCGTCGTGGTCCTGCGGTGGCGACGGTGGCACGGCGAAGCGGCGTTGAGACGTGCCGGCCGTGCGGCGGTTGTCTGTACTACCGAAGTACATCGGCCTCGTCGAGGCTTAGCTGCAACGAGCGGAGCACGCCGCCGCCGCTGCCACCGGCCTCGTCGTTGTGCACCATCATCGGTGGGTGCGTGGGAGGTTTGCGCGGCGGTTGCGACGGCGGCGGCTAGGGTTGGAAGGCAGGGAAGAAGAGAAGTGCGTGCCGGTGGGGTTTTAAGGTGGCGGGTGCGCATTGAAGGCGCGTGGATAAGGTAGGTGGACGCCGTGTGGCCAGTCGCCGCCCTCATCGCCGCCTCGGTGCGCGGGAGGCCTTTAACGCCGACGACCAACATTCCCGCGTCGTTTCCGATGCGAACCGTCGCGTTCTCTCGCTGATAAGGCGCCCCCACCCGCGTAAACCGTCGTGCCGCGAGGCGCTGGCGCGACCGATTCGCGCCCTTCGCGAAGGGGCCGGCACGGGGTTGCCGGTGCTTCTATTGGGCTCGAAAAAGCACCGGCGCTCTTTGGGGCGCGCCGGTGTGAGCCCATTTTCGCTGCCGGCCCCCAAAACGCTATCGGGGCAGCTATGGGGCGCGCCGGTGGAGATGCTCTTAGATTTGCTGCTAGGTGGGCTCTAATCAAAAATTAATTTCTCAAGGCATGCGTACTAACACTAGTAGAAACAAGGGCTTTGGTTTTTTGCTCCAAAGAGCTTTTGCACCGGATTTGGCACGAACCGGTGCTAAAGGGGGTCATTAGCACCGGTTCGTGCCCTTTGGACGTATCGGGACCTTTAGCAGGTTCGTGTTACGAACCGGTGCAAATGAGATATCTTTGCACCGGTTCGTAACACGAACCGGTGCTAAAGGTTCGTCGCCAGGCACGTGCCAGCCGCGGGACCTTTTGCACCGGTTCGTATTACGAACCGGTGCAAATGAGCTATCTTTGCACCGGTTCGTAACACGAACCGGTGCAAAAGGACCATTTGCCCTATATATTCAGCTCACCCCCAACCAGCCAACTCACTTCATTTTTTCTAGGGGAAAGGTGTGTGTGTTGAGTGCTACCTTGCTTCTCTTTGGCATGCACATAAGGTGCTCGATGAAATGTCTGAGAGAATGATGCCGCTTGATTTTACACAAAACAAAAATGATATGAGGTGCCGGAGCGACACTTAAGCTTTCTCCTCTTCTCCTCGATCAAGGTTAAGCAACAACTTTACCCTTTCATTTGTACGGTGCTAATTTCCACTATTTATAAATATTATGATATTTTGTAATAGTTTTTTGATAAACTTAATTAATTATTTGATGTAGATGAACCGGCGGCAATGGATGTACGTTGACCGACGTCTACCCGAGTTCACTTCGGGCCTGAAAGAATTTATCCGTGTGGCTGAGGAAAACCCACAGGCGGATGGTTTTATGTGTTGTCCATGTGTTGATTGCCGGAACTTGAAGCAATACCCTGAATGGCAAGTCATTCACTCCCACCTGCTTTGGAAAGGTTTCATGCCCAGCTATAATTGTTGGACCAAGCATGGAGAAAGAGGGGTTATGATGGAAGACAATGAAGAAGAAGAGGATGATGATATGTACCCTAACTACGGTGATACTGCAACAGGGCATGATGAAGATGAAGATGCGGGAGGAGGTGAAGATGAAGAGGCATCAGATGAGCCCGTTGATGATCTTCGTCGGGCCATCGCTGATGCACACAGAGATGCAGAAACAGAAAACGAGAAGCGAAAGTTAAAGGGCATGTTAGATGATCACAAAAAGAAGTTATACCCAAATTGCGAAGATGGCAACACAAAGCTCGGTGCCACCCTGGAGTTGCTGCAATGGAAGGCAGAGGCTGGTATATGTGACAAGCCATTTGAGAAGTTTTGAAAATAATGAAGAGGAGGTTTCCAAAGGATAACGAATTGCCTGACAGTACGTACGAAGCAAAGAAGGTTCTCTGCCCTCTAGGATTAGAGTGTTGAAGATACATGCATGCATTAATGACTACATCCTCTACCGCGCTGAGTACGAAAATTTGGAAAAATGCCCGGTATGCACTGCACTTCGGTATAAGATCAGGCGAGATGACCCTGGTGATGTTGAGGGCGAGCCCCCTAGGAAGAGGGTTCCTGCCAAGGTTATGTGGTATGCTCCTATAATACCACGGTTGAAACGTCTGTTCAGAAATAAAGAGCATGCCAGGTTGTTGCGATGGCACAAAGAAGACCGTAAGAAAGACGAGATGCTGAGACACCCCGCTGATGGGTCGCAGTGGAGGACAATCGATAGAGAGTTCCCGGACTTTGCAGATAACGCGAGGAACTTAAGGTTTGGCCTAAGTACAGATGGAATGAATCCTTTTGGGGAGCAGAGCTGCAGTCATAGCACCTGGCCTGTAACTCTATGTATCTATAACCTTCCGCCTTGGTTGTGCATGAAGCGGAAGTTCATTATGATGCCGTGCTCATCCAAGGCCCAAAGCAACCCGGCAACGATATTGATGTGTACCTACGGCCATTATTTGAAGAACTCTTACAGTTGTGGAGCAAACCAGGTGTACATGCATGGGATGAGTACAAACAGGAGTCATTTAACCTACGAGCGTTGCTTTTCGTGACCATCAATGATTGGCCTGCTCTTAGTAACCTTTCAGGACAGACAAACAAGGGATACAATGCATGCACGCACTGCTTAGATGAGACCGAAGGTGCCTATTTGAATAAATGTAAGAAGGTTGTGTACCTGGGGCATCGTCGATTTCTTCCAAAGAGGCACCCCGTCAGAAAGAAAGGCAATCATTTCGGAGGTGAGGCAGATCACCGGGTGAAGCCTGAACTCCGTACCGGTGATGCTTTACTTGATATGGTCAAGGACATAAAAGTAATCTTTGGAAAGGGTCCTGGCGGTCAATCTGTTCCGAATGACGTCGTTACCGGACACGCACCCATGTGGAAGAAAAAATCTCTATTTTGGGATCTACCCTATTGGAAAGTCCTAGAGGTCCGCTCTTCAATCGACGTGATGCACGTGACGAAGAATCTTTGCGTGAACCTGCTAGGCTTCTTAGGCGTGTATGGGAAGACAAAAGATACACCGAAGCACGGGAGGACCAGTATCGTATGAAAGTCCCAAAAAACAAGCAAGAACAGAATTACAAGACGGATACAGGGAGTCGCTTAAGTCCTGCCAGCTACGCTCTTACCAAAGAAGAGAAGGATATCTTTTTTGAAGTCCTTTACAGTATCAAGGTGCCGTCTGGATTCTCATCAAATATAAAGGGAATTGTAAATATGGCGGAGAAAAAATTCCAAAACCTGAAGTCGCATGACTGCCACATTATTATGACGCAGTTGCTTCCGGTTGCACTGAGGGGGCTTCTGCGGAAAATGTTCGAATACCCATTGTGAAGCTATGTGCATTCCTTAATGCAATATCTCAGAAGGTAATCGATCTAGCTAGTCTTCCAAGGTTACAGAAGGATGTGGTGCAATGTCTTGTTAGTTTTGAGTTGGTGTTTCCACCATCTTTCTTCAATATTATGACGCATCTCCTGGTTCACCTTGTCGAAGAGATTGCCATCCTCGGTCTGTCTTTCTACACAATATGTTCCCCTTCGAGAGGTTCATGGGGGTCTTAAAGAAATATGTTCATAACCGTGCTAGGCAGAAGGAAGCATCTCCAAGGGCTATGGAACAGAGGAGGTCATTGAGTTTCGTGTTGACTTTATTCCTGACCTTAAGTCGATTGGTGTTCCTGAATCGCGACATGAGGGTCGACTAAATGGAAAAGGCACGCTAGGAAGGAAATCAATGATATGTAGGGACGGGATTTCTTTCACTCAAGCACACTACACAGTTCTACAAAGTTCCACCTTGGTGGCCCCGTATATCATGAACACAAGAATATTGTACGGGGCAGTCTGAAGACTGGATTACACATAAACATATGCAGACATTCGGCGGTTGGCTCCGAGCACATCTCATTAATAACAACGATATTGGAGATCAGTTGTACTTGTTGGCCGGGTCACCATCTTCGACTATACTGACTTTCCAGGGGTATGAGATAAATGGAAATATCTTCTACACGTTCGCCCAAGATAAAAAGAGCACCAACCAAAACAGTGGTGTCCGCATTGATGCAACAAACACTAGCAGTGGGGAAAAGGACACATATTATGGTTACATAGAGGAGATATGGGAACTTGGCTATGGACCTTCTTTTAAGGTCCCTTTATTTCGGTGCAAATGGTTCAAGCTGGATGGAAAAGGGGTAAAGGTAGACCAGCTGTACGGAATGACAACAGTGGATCTCAACAATCTTGGTTACAGAGACGAACCATTCGTCCTAGCCAATGATGTGGCTCAGGTTTTCTATGTGAAGGACATGTCCTCCAGACCGAAGAAAAGAAAACATAAGGAAACGAGCTCATCCGATGAGCCAAAGCGTCACATAGTTCTTTCAGGTAAAAGAACCATCGTGGGAGTCGAGGACAAGACAGACATGTCAAAAGATTATAATAAGTTTGCTGAAATTCCGCCGTTCATAGTGAACATTGACCCAACCATCGCGTTAAATGCTGAAGATGCTCCATGGTTACGGTCGAAGCGATCATAATGTATTATTATCATGTACTGTGAAGCATTTGTGGCGATTCTATCAGTAACATTGGTCATTTGCCCTAAATGCCATGAAACCTCGAACACGATAGCCCATATTGTGAAGGATTTTTTGTGATGTGTGCAATTATCCAAGTTTATTATTTTTCCTTGCAAGTATGACACATAATATGACGGCACGCGAAGGTTTCGCGTTGTTTGGATCATTTTTGAATTTTTTATGCTCGTTTCAAACTATATTCAAAACGGCGGGCATGAAGATCCTTCGCTCGGGGCGGAGTTTCACTAAACTTTCACTGGATCTCTGATGAAATAGCATGTTGTGAACCCAATAAATATTTTTACAAAAAATCTTGAGCATTATATCATGTGCATGTAGTTCAAATCTGGCCGGCCTCCTGCCGATTCGGCAGGAATTTGTCTTTTTCACGAGGGGTGGACGGAAAGGTTCCAGATACACATGGTTGGGAAATTATCCATCTTAGGTGGTCTACTATTTTTGAAAAATGTGTTGGTACCAATGTGAAACTTTAATTTTGTGGTTCCTTCACAAAACACCCCCTTTTCGGCACCTCGAAAATGGAAAATGGATTTTTCGTGCGATGAAAAGGAAAACTTCCTCCTGCAACATTGTAAGACATCCCAAGATACACATGTGTGCAACATTGAAATAGCATGTTGTGAGTGGAGATGGGTTGGCTTTTTGTACCATATTTATAGAGTCGTTCACGGGCTTGCGGGAAATTTTCCGAGGAGCAACTTCCGAAGATGTCGTAGGGCGTGCGCACCAACGACATCTTCCGCCACGGGAGATTTCCCAACCCTTTCCCCAATACTGTTAGAGGAGATGTAGTCCTTCATGGGCTTGCAGGGAAATTTTTCGAGGCGCAACTTCCGAAGATGTCGTGGCGTGCACCAACGACATCTTCGAGAAGTTGCCCACGGCCCCAACCCTTTCCCCAATGTAGAGGAGATGTAGTCCTTCATGGGCTTGCGGGGAAATTTTTCCGAGGCGCAACTTCCGAAGATGCCGTAGGGCGTGTGCACCAACGACATCTTCGAGAAGCTGCGCCACGGGAGATTTTCAACCCTTTCCCAATACTGTTAGAGGAGATGTTGTTGGGTGTATACTAGCAGCTTCCGAGCGGGACTCCCCGGAGGGGCTATATATAGCAATGTGCCTCCGGATAATCCCCCCGGATGAGGCCACCCCGAGATAAGGCAAACACCAGATAAGCCTCCCGATTTAGCCCCCCATCACCGGTTCCAGCCAGGAACCGGGATAAAAGGGGTATATAAACTAATCCACCATCTTTAGCACCGGTTCCAGCCAGGAACCGGAATAAAAGGGGTATATAAACTAATCCACCATCTTTAGCACCGGTTCAAGCCGAACCGGATAAAAGGGGTATCACCATCTTTAGCACCGGTTCCAGCCAGGGGAATAAAAGGGTATATAAACTAATCCACCATCTTTAGCACCGGTTGAAGCCAGGAACCGGGATAAAAGGGGTATCACCATCTTTAGCACCAGTTCAAGCCAGGAACCGGGATAAAAGGGGTATATAAACTAACGACAACGACTTTATTGAAATTTAACAAGATACGTTAACTAAACTTAAACTAAAACAACGACAACACGGCTTTATTGAAATTTAACATTAACTAAATTTAAACTAAAATAACAACTTCTACTAGTTCTTCCGCGCATCCGCTGCTGCCCTCCTGGCTGCCGCCTCCTGCCGCAGCTCCTCCTCACGACGACGCTTATGCATCTCCTCACTATCCAAATCCGCCACACGTGGCCGCTTATGCAGCTCCTGAGAGCCTCTCAAATGCTTCTATGGTAGCCGCTAGCGCCGCCTCCTCCCACTCCTCTATCTCCGCGAGTTGAGGGTCCACCTCATCCGCTGCTGCCCCCGCCGCCGCCTGCGCAGCTGCTGCTGCAGCTCCTCCCACTCCTCTATCTCCGCGAGCTGCGGGTCCACCTCCACCGGCGGCGGGTGCGGATTTGGGGGCATAGTGCAATGGGCTAGGGTTCTGTGATGAGTGAAATGGGAGAGATGGGGGCGTACTATTTATAGAGGGCGTGTAGGCGGGAAATCTCCGCGCTGCGCGTCGTGGCGGGAAAATATCCCGCACGGCGTCGCGTGGCGCGGGAAATATCACGCGCGGCGTCGTGGTGGGAACTCGATCCCGCACGAAACAGAGAAAAAAGGCGGGAAGAAGGCAAAAAAATTCAGCCAAAATTTTGACCTTTTGCACCGGTTCGTGGCTGGAACCGGTGCAAAAGGGTCTTTTGCACCGGTTCCAGCCACGAACCGGTGCAAAAGGCGACTATAACTCTCGCGCGCCCACCCTTCCTCCCCGACATTCGCGTGAGGAGAGCGACGCCGGCGGCTGCCGGTTGAGCCGCCGCCGCCGTCGCCCGCCTCCCGCGCTGCCGCCGCCCGCGCCGCCCATCCTCACCGCCGCCGCCTCCGCGCCGCCTCCTCCCACGCCCTCTCCGCCCGCGCGCGCCGCCCGCGCCACCTCTCTTCCTCCTCGCGTCCTCGCGCCGCCGCCCTCCGCCCCCTCCGCCGCGCCGCCGGCCCCCTCACCTCCTCCCGCGCCGCCGCGCTTCCTCCACCACCCGCGCCGCCGCGACCTCTGCCATGCCGGCGGTGCCCCCCCCGGCCTCTTTTTTTTTAATTAATTAGTTTATATTTAGGTTTAAATTTGTTAGGTTTTGTTAGAAAATTAGTTAGATTTTAATTAGATTTAAATTTGTTAGGTTTTAACATATTTAGGTTTAAATTTTAATGTGTGCAAATTAGTTAGATTTTAATTAGATAATTAGTTAGATTTTAATTAGGAAATTTGTGTTAGACAATTTAGTTAGGTTTTATGTAGTTAGGTTTATTTAGATGGAAAATTTAGTTAGGAAAATGTAGTTAGGTAAATTTAGTTAGAAAATTTAGTTAGGTTTATTTAGTTAGGTTTATTTAGTTAGAAAATTTAGTTACGTTTATTTAGTTAGAAAAAAGTAGTAAGTACTTTATTAGTATGTGTTAGAAAAAAGTAGTAAGTACTTTATTAGTATGTGTTAGAAAAAATTTAGTTACTTTTATTCATATTCATAAGTACTTTATTAGTATGTGTTAGAAAAAAGTAGTAATATTTGTTACTAATATATTTTTATAAGTACTTTATTCAAATTTCAATATTATATTTGTTAGTTTGCATACGATGCCGCGCCCGCCGCGTCCTGGAGCTAGGACAATTTTAGAGCAGATGCAGCTGATGGGGGAGGTTCGGGACTGGGCTCCGCCGGGGTGGCACTGGGAGGTGTTATCTTCCGGGGCGCGCACCTTGGTGCGGAATCCGGGTCCCGTCGTCGACCCGGATATTCTCTGGTGGAGGTCGCGTGGGCCACGGTCGTTTCAGAGGGAGCGCCGCCGAGGTGGTAGCTCAGCGTAGAGAGGAGGACGAGCACGTTCGCCGTTACCTGTATGCGTTAGAGACCAGGTATATGGGCGGATGGTCAGTTTTGCAGGGATCTCACATTAGCTATGATCCTGTTATTGTACCGTGGCTTTGGGTGTTCAGCCGGCGCGGCTCAGGACCCGGTCGGCGCCGTTGAGAGGTTCTAGTGTGATGTATTAGGGACCGATCGAGCTATATGTGTAACTCAGATCTTTGATTATTTATTGAGCATTATCCTTAATTAGTACCTATATATGTGTGTAACTCTAATATTTGATCATGTATTGAGCATTATTCTTAATTACTGCTTCGTTGTGTTTATAGCATTAGAATAACTTGTAAGTCTTTGCAGAAACTATGGAACGAGACCTAGAAAAAGAATACCTCGTCGAGGAGATTATCCGTGATGATGACGATATTACCTCTCTTTACCTAAACCAATCTGGCGAGGGAGACGAGCGAACCCGTGGAGACGGCTCCGATGAGGGAGATGAGCAAGACCACCGTGGAGATCGCTCCGGTGAGGGAGACGGTGACGACTCCGAGGGAGAAGCTCACGCCGCCGAGGTGTATATATATTAATTAACCAAGCCTCGAGATTTATGCATATACATATATTAACGTTGTTTCTTCTTTTAGACCTCCCGATCAACAAACTCTACTGGCAGAACTAAACGAGGCGCGGCCAGAAAGATGGAAGACCATGAAAGGTGCACCATCACGGAAATCGGTAGATGGCGAACCGATTTCTCCCAAGGCTCACGCAAAAAAGTTTGTAAGTCAATGCGGAGTTATTGTTAGGGACACCATCCCGATCACCACTCAAGAATGGAAGAAACCTGCAAAGGGGGACGAAGGAGTTACTTATGTCGACACGAGATCCAAAAATCTGATGTTTAGGAAGCTCCTGGTAAATTTCATCTTACCGGAGCCAGCTGACTCTGATAGTGAGAATGACAGGCCAGACCCTGAGGATCCCGAGCTGAATAGCGTACAGCGAAGAGTCAAGAAGTGGGCTCTTAAGAAGATGGCAGTACAGTTCAACGACTACAAGAAGAAATTGGACAACTTCTTTGTCAAGAAAAATAAGACTCCGGATTTCAATGGCCCCTATGAGAAGATAAAAGACCACTGGGAGGCATTTGTGAAGTACAAGACATCGGAGAAGGCAAAGAAAAGGTCAACCACCAACACTCAAAATGCTGCTAATAAGATGTACTTCCATACCATGGGGCGAGGAGGCTACAAGGCTGGCAGGCCTAAGTGGGAGAAATGGGAGAACGACCTAATTGAAAAGGGGATCCAGCCAGAGGTACTGAAATGGAACCAGCGGTCAAGGGATTGGTTTTACGCGCATGGGGGCACGTTGGACGCACAAGGGCACTGTATATATACACCAAGACATCAGGAAAACCCACTTCCCATCGAAGCCTTTAGAAATGTTGCAAAGGAAGTTGAAGATGGGAAGTTCCGTCCCGAAAGAGAGAAGGACCAGCTCACACGCGCCCTTGGGAATCCTGAACACCCAGGACGAACACGAACCATACCAGGTGGCAAGCCGTGGTGTATTGGGTTTCCTGCAGAAACGAAGAAATATCCCGATAGAAGCCATCAGAGGAAAAAGGATGTGGTTCAAGAACGCGTTGCTAAGCTAGAGGAGCAAGTGAGGATGATAATGTCAGGGGTCACCCAACCTCAAGCTAATCCGCAGATAGAAGAAGTTGCATTCGATGCTACCGGCCAGGGATCTCAGCGGAAAAGCAGCGTGGCTTCCACGGAGCTGCCGGGTAATGATGCAGATGTGGATCCACATATGGCTCCTCCCTCCCCTGTGGATCCGCATATGGCTCCTCCCTCCCCTGTGGATCCGCAGATGGCTCCTCGCTACCCTGTGGATTATATCACAGAGTCGACACCTTGTGAGCTACATTTCAAAACGATGGGCTACTTAACGCTCAAGGCGGCGATCGGCTATGTCTTACCGCCAGTACCTGATCAAAGATACCACTTCAAACCGGTTCCACATGGCTACGTTGGGGTGGATCAAGTTATGGATGGGTATGGGCCGCTGAGGCTTGACCACCCTGCCGGTGAAGGGGATTTGCTAGAGCTGGGAGAAGCCAAGAACACTACAGTTCTATGGCGAAAGGAATTCATTGTGATTCCGGGTTGGAAGGCGCCAACAAGGTCTCCACCGAGCCAGCATTCTCCACCGATGCAGCCGTCTCCCGTCAGCCTTCTCCGCCGGCGCGTGAGCCTTCTCCGCCGCCGCGTGAGCCTTCTCCGCCGCCGCGTGAGCCTTCTCCGCCGCCGCTCCACTCAGTCTAAGAGCAAAAAGCGGACCGCTACGGCAATGAGTCGTAACCGATCACCGAAACGCAAACAAGAGCCCCTCCCAAGAGTGCCTAAGGTTCCTCCCAAGAGACCTTATGACTATACAGTTGAGGAAAATGCCAAGATCGCAAAGGAACAATACATGAAATCCATGTTTGGCAAGAAAAAGCCCCAGCCTGAGCCCGAGCCAGCTATATCCAAGGAAAAGAAGTTGAAACTGCTGAAGAACCTTCATCAACCTGAGCCAAGTCTTTCATCGAACTATGACCGGTCTATTCGCAAGTCAAATGTGGTAGCAAAAGAGCGGTGGCAAAAAAGTAAGGAAGAAGGGAAACAAGTTCCCCAGCTTGGAACCCAGAAAAACTCGTGCCCCCCGCTCAATGTGTATCCCAATATCATAGACTGCCTTGATCCGACGCTGGTAGCACTATACAAAGACGAGGCAGATGCGAACAATATGAGTATTCCTGAGTACTTAAGCCGCCTCGAATTCATTCAGACGGATGATGTCCAAATAGCATACCGGTACAAGTACGGGCAATCTCTGGTCAGAGCTGAGGAGTTGCCTAATCTATCGACACAACTGCGAAGACTGCATAATTGGTACTTGGATGCATGTAAGGACGGTCAGAACTGGATCATGGTGGCAATCAAAGATGAGCACTACGGGCGAACTGACGTGATGAACATCGAATTTTGTGAATTATTTCAGTTATTCAATCGAGACGCCCTCGACAAATCTCTGCTCAGTGCCTACTGTCTGTAAGTATTATTTATGTAATTAAGTCTCTACCGCGGCTCGTCCATTGCATGCATATAACTATACTCTCACTATATTATGCAGAATGAAGATCCGTGAATGCCGCAAGGGGCAAATCTATGATCTTGGGTTCATTGACCCATATACCGTGAATGGGTATACTGTCGACAACTCTCCCAAGGACACGGAGAATAACTTGGTATATGCCTTAAGGAAAAACTCATACAAAAGGGCAATACTATTTCCTTACAACTTCGCGTGAGTGTTACTGTCTTCACACATTAAATCTTTTTCGCTTACTCCATGTGTTAAGTGTAATTGAAGAGTTATGCATATATATATGTGTCCGCAGGTTTCACTATATCCTGCTAGTCATTGAACCCGACACCGGAGTAGTAGAAGTCATGGACTCGAAGAGTAAACCCCTTGAGGCGTGGGGGGACATGGCTGATATCCTCCAGAAGGCTTGGACACGGTTCGCGAACAAGTCTCCGGGTTTACGGAATAAAGAGCTTCGAATAAAACCTGTACGGGTAAGTACTAGCTAGGTCGCGCATCTCTTTGATTCTAGTTTCAATACCATTATTATCATCCTTGATTATTATTTTGATTGAACTTTGTTCTCGTAAAGTGCTTGAGGCAAGAGGACGGGAATAATTTATGCGGGTTCTACGTTTGCGAGTTCATTCGCCAGAATACCCACCATATGACCAAAATTTTGGAACAACTTGATGTACGTAAACAACATTCATAACTTTATTTTATCACCTTGTGTTTCATTCACATACACATATATATATACTGACCACCGTACCTTCTTGAAATTATTAGATCCAACGGTTGCGGGATGGTCTTCTAGCAACCGAGCGTGTACGGGCAATTCAAGAAGAACTGGCGGGATTCTTACTTGAGCAAGTTATAGCTCCAGACGGAGAACACTATGTGCCCGACATCCAACATTGAATAGAAATTATTTTGAAAGTTGATGTAGACATATATATATGCATGAACGCGTGTCACTTTGATCGATATATGTAATATACTGGTTTCCTATATATATATATATATATTTGAATTGTCTGCATTAATATTATACCGTGTTTCGAATGTGGCAGAGTCTCGCGGCGTTTTAGTGCAATTCCTGCCAGTGCCGCGGCAGGGAAGGGCACTAAAATGCTGCCGCGGCACAACCCTTTTGCACCGGTTCGTTCAAACTCCCGCCGACGCCCCCACGTGGTGACCCCTTTAGCACCGGTTCGTAAGTGAACCGGTGCAAAAGGGGCCTTTGCACCGGATGGTTTGCACCGGTTGGCCATCCGGTGCATATGGCCATTACCAACCGGTGCAAAAGGCCCCGTTTCCACTAGTGTAATCGGCCTAGTCTGCATGCAAGGTGCCTTTCCTCGTTCGCTGTGCTATCGCCAGGCGACAGCTGAAGCGCTCGCTCCCCTCTCTCTCCTCTTCTCTCTTTCATCCACGTCAGATTTTGATGATATTTTAAGTCTTATAACCTGCTGACTCATCCTTACTATACTTGCTCTTAATGCATTCTTGGATCCTGACACTGAGACTGCATGTGTGGGTCTTGAGAGGAACCAATCACCCAAAACTCTAGTGCTTGGGTTGGACCAGGGATCGACGTACTATGGCAGCTTTAGCAGTTTAGCCCCAGAATTACAACTGGAGGCATTAATTCTCCAACAACAATAATTTGTTCTAATTGTTTGATGAATAGTTGTTCAATAGTATAGCCGGCTGTTGGCTGAAAGAGCATCTCTATCGGTGCCCCCTATACAGCTATTTGGGTTTAAACCAAAAAATTGCTTCCATCTGCGTCCCCAATACGGCTATTGGGGTCTAAACCAAAAAATTGCTTCCACCGGCGCCTCCCATAGCGCCCCCATAAGGCTATTAGGGTTTAAACCAAAAAATTGCTTCCACCGGTGCCCGCAAAAGCAAATCCACGTCATCACGTGCCCAATAGAATAGCCGCCATCCCTCAACTGACCCTGGTATGAAGGGAGGCAATCGGGGGCACCGGCAACGCATGCAATAAAACTCCACGTAGGAAAGATTCCTCCAGCCCCATAGCTCCTTCCCCCACCTACCTCTCTCTGTCTCTCTCTCCTTTTCTTTTCTCCACCTACCAGTCCCCCTCTCTCTCTCCTCTGCCATCTACTACCAGCATCACCTATGGGGCTTAACCGGCACTAGTACAAAACCGAGTAGTAGAGACGGCCCCTAGAGCCGGTTTACCCTAAACAAAATAAAAGCCGTCTCAGGACACGCACCCTCAGACGGCCGAAATTTCATTGCCATCTCTACTAAGTTTAGAGCCGGTTAAAAATAGCGGCCATTGCTAAAGTTTGAGCCAGGCCAAAAGAACAACCGCCTCCATAGATTCCTCAGACGAACGTGAATAAAAGCCGTCTCAGGACTTTTAGAGGCGGTGCACAATTCTGGCCGGCTCCGTGTGTCACATGCTATTGGAGCCGGTTACAATTATGAACCGGCTGAGGTGTTTTCTCGACGTTGGTTTACATGTTAAGACAGTAGTCTCCGTGCCAGTGATGCCATGGGGGGGGGGGGGGCACTTACTGCTGAGGTTTGCCGGAGTGTTTGAAGGTGAGTATCTAATTTTGTCCATTTTTATTTTGTATATTCTATTTCAGCTGCAAACACAATATATATTTCACCCAAATTTAACATACAAATTGTGATGCAGACCGTGGGGTTCATTCCATTTGGTCCACAGAGTTTCCTTTCGAGTTGGTTTTGTAATTCTTCTTTGATCCGGCCTTCGGGTGGGGTCATCTCTACTACTTATAAAGGCACGAAGTGCCGCGGGAAAATTAAATCTGAACCGTACGTAGGCTTTCATCTAACGACCAAAAATCATTTGTTCTCCCCCTCCCCTCCCTCCCCAAATCACGCTGACGCGCCTCCGAAGCTCTGGATCCCCGCCCGCATGGCCTGAATTCGCGGATCAAATCCCTGAATCATTGAAGTGATGTATAATTTCCGATCCTCCCATAAGACGATGGATTGCCGACGTCGGCGGAGAGAGCATACGGCGGGCGAGGCGACGGCGGTGCTGCGGAAGGAGGGGTGTCAGCTGTAGCTGTCGGCGCGTGCCCCGACGAGGTTGCCGCCGTGGGGCGCCGTCGTGCTCACGCCAGCCCCGAGCAGGTCGGGTTCTATGACCTCTAGCTCGCTCGCGCATGACTCCTCGGCCGCTTCCAGGCCTGTACCGTGGCCTTGCTATTCCGGACCGCATCGGCTACGGCGCCGCCACGCTACATGTCATCGCCTCTGTCGTCCGACACTTCATCTCCCAGGTGAAGCCCTGCTCTATATTCTAGACCAAAATTTTGTAGTACATTCTAGTCAATAAAAACACAGAAAACGAAGCGGTATTGTTCTCTTTATTGGATGTTGCTATTTTAAATGTAACTTGGATTGGTTGAAGTATTACTAATAAAACTATTTTATCTGATTTTTCTATTATGTAGACTAAATCAGAACAGAGGTAGTAAGTTCCATGAAGATCTTCTCAGACTACCCACAATGGAAGTATCATAGGTAGTATCATGCATTTCATGCATACAAAATGCTGATGTGGCAGTGTAATTAAGGATGAGAGAGAGGATACTAGTATCATAGGTAGATACCGTATCATAACACATACTACTAGAAAAATTTTATGTCAAGTAAATCTTGTATATATATTTGCATTGAGATTCTACAAATCAATTAATACGTATAAGACTATGATACTACTCCCTCTCTCACAGCTTATAAGGCACGCACATACCTCTAGGTCGCAAATTTGATCAAGTTAGCATTAGTTATGTGTTATAAAAATTATATCATTAGAAAGTTTAGATGTTGTATTTTTTAATGATATAATTTTTGCATTATATAATTTAAATTATATATGTCAAATTGGCAACCTAGAGATACGGGGAAGACTAGTAAACTGAGACGGATGGAGTAGTATATGATACAATGCATTGTGGAGATAGTAAAGTCTAGTAGTATCATGCGCATGATATTTCTATATGATACTATGCATTATGACTAAGTCTCATGTCTTTGTAGTTGCACGAACCTCAATGTTTATATGGGGTGATTGTAAGCATTAATGTGAAAACAATAATTTCACGAGCGCATGAGAAATAGCAATAATGGATGACTGTTCGGTAGGGGTCGGGAAAAACTGATGAGGAGCTAGTTCTTTTCTTTTCACAAACTCAATAACGTGGGCATTATCCTTCGGGTAACTGACATTGCCCTATCCTGCACGGCCTAACTGGAGGCCCATAAAGACACCCGATGGCAAGGCGGGCCACTAGGACGGTGCTGGAGGAGATTTCCTGAAGAATAAGATAGAGAGGAGCCGAACAAGGAAAGTTTAGAGCTAGGTCTTTTGTAAACCTAGTCGTACCGGACAGATCTCTTGAGACCTGGCCTCCTATATAAAGGCCAGGAGAGGGGCTGCCGAGGGACGGAAGAAATCTTAGCAATTTTAGTCACCACAAGTCTAGAGCTAGGTAGCCGCAGCACTTAGCCTCTCGACGAGATCACAGCCGAAACCTTCGGCACCCCATTGTAACCCGATATTCTTATAATCAAGATCAGACAGGCAGGACGTAAGGGTTTTACCTCATCGAGGGTCCCGAACCTGGGTAAATCTCTCTCCCTGTTTAACCGATGTCTCGCGTCAGCCTACAGGATTCCATCAACCCTAAGCCCCAATCGGAGGGCATTGTCGAGGAGTACCCTCGTCAATTGGCACCGTCTGTGGGAACCCTGTCGGCACAAGATCGGTCATCGGCAGATCCAGTTATGTCGTCGGCAGCTTCGCCAACGCCATCATCGTCATCATCGCCAAGTCTAGGAAGCCCGATTCGATTCGGCTCGTATGAGTTCACCCCGCATAGCGACTCTTCTCGCTCGACTTTCTCAGATCTACAAGGAAACATGGAGATGACGTTCGGCAGCGTCCACTACAACGTCAACGCGGAAGGACTCCTTCGGCTGCTAGAACCGTATGCCCCCAGGTCAGCGAGGAAATCACCGCCGTCGGCCGCGGAGCCAAGCGTGTCGTCATCAGTTGACCTCTCGGCGGGCTTAACGGACTCGACAAACTCATCCTCGCCATCGACCCCTCGGTCGACGTCTTCAATGTCCGTTGGATCCGATAACCCCGTATCGTCGGAGGCGACCTCGTACTACTGTCTGAACTGCGACACTAGGCATGGGTTGGGATCGAGTGACACACCTTTCATCTGCAGCGCCCAGTATTCATCGGAAGAGGACAGTGTCGACAGCGTCGTCAAGAGGGTCACCTGGAAAGCAGCGCACCATCAAGTTTATGCCGCCAATAACACGGGAAACGCAAGAAGTAGGGGAGATGGAGATCACACCCCTCGTTCCAGCAGGCGACCAAGTTTTGAAAACAGCGCCAGTAACAACAGCAGCGACTACACCATCGCGGAGGAAGAGTGGGCAGCAACCAGAGCAGCCGTGCTTAATAACACATCACTCCCCGCCGGAACTTCGGTTGGAACCCTCAACGCCTATCGCTCTATATTGGAGAAAAACCGGGAGCGTCTATCGAAAGAGCATGCCACCCTCGAGAAACGTCTATTCGCCGCAGAACAATCTAGCGAGCGACGAAGGGGCTCGCGAGGAAGCGCCTCCCGAAGCAGTCACGGCGTAGGGAAGCACCGATCGAGGTTATCCAGGCTTTCGGAAGATGATGCTAGGGAAATCACATCGAACCTGACCAAGTCCTTCATGACTACAGATACTGCGGGTATGCCACGGCCTAAAACCGTCGAGGGAGCAACTGCCAATCTCGCGGCGTACCTCATCAATCAACGACCCGAAGGTTCTATGGCTCAAGCCCACCGGGGCGCCCTAGAAAGCCTCGCAATCTTAGGAGACAACTTGGTCCCACGAAAGGAAAAGACCACGTTACAGGCCAGTGGGTCAAAGCATCGCTCGAGAGATGCTCGAGACGAAATCACCCAGAGCAGAATCGATAAAGCGAGGCGACGACGCGCCGCCAGGGAGGAATACGACAGTGACGCCTCGGATGAAAGCCAAGAGTACGACGGCGAGCTAAGGGGAGTGCTTGAGCTACAAGATCCGTGAGACGATGCCGCCCCAAAAATTCAAACCTACCCCCACCGACGCCGCTAAGTACGATGGACAGCAGGAGCCGAGGTCATGGATAGACGACTACCTACAGACTGTAATCCTACACAAGGAAATCAGGTAGCAGCAATGCAGTGCTTGCAGCTTTACCTGAAAGATTCGGCACGAGCTTGGTTGAGAGGCCTGCCGAAAGGTTCCATCAAATCATGGGACGACCTAGTGGACGCTTTCGTCGCGAATTTTCAAGCAACGTACAAGAGGCCTGTCGGGATCGAGGAATTACGGCATTGCCAACAGAAGCAGAAGGAGTCGATGCGCGCATACATCGGCAGATTCACTAAACTCTGAACGCTGCCGAAGACGTTTCCGTCGACAGGCAATCGATGCCTTCGGCGATGGCATCCGACGTGAAACCTACATAGAGGAACTTGGGCGCAAGAAGCCGAAAACTATAACCAAGTTAATGGAAATCGCCAACAGCTGGGCTGATGGCGAAGACAACGTACGAAGACCACGGCAACGCAGTGACGACGAAGATGATGATCAGCCGAAGCATGACTCGGGTGGACGAAGGGATCGCCGTAAGAAAAGAAAAGACCGCAGTTACGACGACAGTAACCTGGTAGCTGCGGGGTATTCCGATCGACAGGACGATCGGTACGACGGGCGAGACGATCGACAGACGGCAACCGGAACAACTCTGGAAACCGTGGCAACTACAAACCACGACCACAGAGGACTCCTGAGCTACCCTTCGCTGAACAGATAAATGCTCCCTATTACATGCACTCGTACATCGACTCTAAAGACAATAAGAAGAAGTCAAGTCACCTACTCAGAGATTGTCGACAGTTCATCGAGATGCAGAAGCAAAGACAACAGCCACCACCACCGCCACCTCCACCTCACCAGGTCCAGCTCATAACCCCAACGAGTCGTTTCCACCACCACGTGGGCAGATGAGCATGATCCATAGGACGGGTGTTTCGAGAAGGGAAATGAAGAAGCTCACCCGAGAAATAAACCTGGCAGAGAGCTTTATGGCCAACATTCCCGAATATATCGAGTGGTCGTCTCAGAGCATTATGTTTGGCAGAGCGGATCACCCGATGACAATCCCAAAGCCAGGGCACGCTGCCTTAGTCGTTGAGGCGCAAATCGGAGGATTCAAGATGAGCAAAATCTTCATGGATGGTGGAAGTGGATTAAACCTGATATTCGTTGACACAATCAAAAGTATGGGGATCACTATGAGGATGCTAGAAGAGACAGACACCTGTTTCCATGGGATTCTCCCCACTTCACCGGCGTACTCTCTTGGCAAAGTTCACCTGAACGTCGTCTTCGGCAAATCCGACAACTTCAGGAAGGAAAAGATCGAGTTCGAAGTCGTAAACTGGGAATCGCAGTACCACGCTATACTTGGAAGACCAGCTTATGCCAAGTTCATGGTTGTGCTGCATTATGCATACCTCAAGCTGAAAATGCCTGGGAGCAATGGGACAAACATCACAGTCTATGGAAGTTTCTCACGCTCGGACAATTGTGATCGCGACTTTCAGAGGATCGCTGCGAAGTTTGGGGTAACGCAAGAAGTCGTTGATCTTCCTTCAAAATCGTCGGCACACGATAGTAAGGAAGATGAACGCGTCAAGAAGACGAAGAAGAAGCCAGCCGATCTTGCTTTAGAAGCTTCGACAGTGAAAACTTCGGCAGCTAATGGCTCAGCAGTCATAGAAGAAAACAAGACACTGGCAATCACCGCCGGGACCCCTGGCGAAATCAACGACGCTTCCAAAATCGCTGACGCAATAGACAAGCTAGAAGATAAGAAGAACCCTCCCCTTGCTTAAGCGGACGGATAGTATTTAATTTTCTCTTTTCAACAGGGCCTTTTTTCGCCCCTTAGTTCCTTGCTTACTTTATTAACGAGAACTCAAGTTTTGTTTTCTTAAAAGCATTGCAGTAATTCGGAACCACATCATCATAAGCCTTGTTTGCGCATCTCGGCGAACATTGGTGCGATGAAGAACACGCCCAAAAGATTGCATTCCAAAAAAGCCTCTGAAACTACGAGTGCTAACGGATACGCAATCAATGGGGACCATACTCTTTTCCTTTGCTATAGATGCCTCAACAAGTGCCGTAAATAGCAAGGATCAGGGAACACATACATTAACGACCCACGTTCGATGCTTTACTTATGGGAGCATCTAAGAACGACGGAGTCATCGGCAGAACTAGTGCACCCGATATATTCGGGAGTTGCTGTCAGGACATACATCGGTTGAAAGCAAAGTTGCACATACAATGGGTTTAGCAAGACCCGCAACACGAGTTGATCACTCAAATAATTTGCTGACCAACCAACACACATGCGCTTAAACGAGTAATTAAGATTTGCTCCCCCAAAATGTGCCAACGGCATTAACATGGTAAAAATGCATACATATGCACCTACCGACAAAAATAGTTTAAGCCTAGCAATCCAAGCACTCGGATGTAGGAGGTAATCAAGTATTCTACTTACAACAGGGACACGATCCCAAATTATCCTTGTGGAGTTTCTTTTTCTTCAGATGCCTTCGAGGAATCTTCAAGCCTGTCAACAATTATATTGGAAGGCAGTACCACTTTCGGGTACAGCGGCTCCAAATCGCCCACCGCATTGGCAATCGACAGCAAGTTTGCCGAAGGATAACACACGAGGACGAGGGCAAGTGTGAATCTGGCTCCTGCAAAAAGTTGAGCTCGAACCAAGTCTCGGATTTTCTTGGTGTTACTGAATTCTGACATCAAAGTCAACAGCGTGGGAGGGACCGCGTTTAAAGGGAACATCGTCCTCCATATTACTCTCAGCCCTTTGTAGCATTTGTCGAAGAAGCGATGGACCTGCTGGACCCGATCTTGGAATTTCGCGACAGCCGAGGCCTTCGAGTGCTCTTTCCAGAAAACCTCATCCGACGATGATAGCTGAGTCAATGCGTTCACACGGTCGTGAATTCGCTTGTTCTCTTCAGCAGGGTTCAGAGCTATGACTAGCGAAGGAAACAAGGGAAGTTAAGACGATGTATTTCGTAGAAAAACAAGGAGTAAAATGACAAGGGGGCTTACAGTTCAAACTTTCGGTGGCCCTATGTAATTCAGTAAGAGCATAGCGCTCCACGTCAGCTGCAAGCTCGCTATTCTTCCTGATAATAGCAGCCAAGGCGTACGTACTACGCATATCCTTCTCCATCTGTGTGATCCGATCCTTCATCCGCTGGAGTCGATCACTCTCAGAGACGGCACCCGAAGAATCATCAACAGATGCAGGCACAGGGAAAACCTGCAAAACATTGTCAAAGGGCATGATGGATTGTTTGGATTCAGCATTGAAAGTTACTCCCATCGGGAGAGTGCAAGTAAAAATGTCATAATAAGAGTGCACTGGAAACATTGCCAGCATGGAATTTATTACAACCACACAAGTCTCATGGCAGGACATTGTTTTAATCAAACTAAGTTACAACTATCAGGGGACCTAGGTCTGGTTTGACAAGCTTGGACCAGCCGATGATTTCTTCGCGGAAACTAGTTCAAGAAGCTGGCGAGCACACTTGAGAGCCAAGGTTTTAAAGACACCCAGGTCGACAAGCTGCCCATCTTGTTCTTTCGGCAGCTCTTTGGACATCTCCTCAATATTGGCTTTGAAGCCATGATCCATCATGAGTTGAAAAGCTAGGAGGGCACCATAGGTACGCGAAGTACGTTTGAATACCTCGATAACCTCTTTGGTGTTGACGGCGAAAGCGTCGATCAGCTGCCCCAAAGTCTTGTCTGTACTAATCTTGGGGAAGATCATCGAGTGCATCCGTGTCATGGCTCCCTTACCCTTCTGGAGGAGGTCCTGCGTGAGCCGATGAGAAGCAAGAGTCATCGACAGAGCATTCGCTGGGGAATTGTCTGGAAGCTTATCCAGAACTTCGACAGGGATATCGGCAGCCTCTGTGAAGAACGAAATAAGAAGAGTTTATTAACAAAAGATTGAATTTACGAAGCAATAATCAACAAGAAAGCAGAAAGGGTATTACTAAGCAAAGCTAAGGAAGATTGGCGAAGAAGATCATCCTTTTCAGTCGCCCAAGATTCAGTGGCCAGTCTGGATGCCTCTTCGTCCTTCAACCTCTCGAGCTCCTCCTTCAGGGAGTCGACTTCCCGGCGAGCTTCGGCAGCTATTTTTATCGCGCCCTCCAACTTCGAGGAAGAAGACTTGACCTCCTTTTGCAGTCGAGCCTTGTCAGCTTCCAGGGAAGTGTATTGGGAGGCGAAAGTCTCTAAAGAAGATATGACAGCTCGCAAGTCCTTAAGAAAAAAGGAAAAACAAATGTTTGATGAAGGATTATTAATCAAGGTCCATTCAGGAAAGCTTACATGCGACAGAAAAAGACTTACAGGTTTCCCAAAAGAAGGAGTTGCGGCAGCAGTAGTCGAAGGGGTATCCTTCCCCTTGGAAAGGGAGGAAGCAGTCGATATCTGGGCCGCGGGGACTGCAGCAGGGGCCGAAGCTTCGGAAGCTGCAAGATTCGGCAGAACAACGCCAGATTTGGCCTTCTTAGATGGAGGCTCGATGAAACCTTCGTCGCTGCGAAAAATTGGCAAAGTCAAGAAAAGAATGTGAATGGTAAGGACAGAATACAAATTCTGGGAAAGGAAGCAAGGATTTACAGGTCGAAGAGATCATCTTCGTCAGCAAAGCCGCCGGATGATCTCTTCACAGGCGAAGCTTTTGCCTCCTCCACAGCTGCATCAACAAAGGCAGTATGATCAGCGTCATCATCACGCATTGACCCCGCTGTGTCGCTAATATCGTTGACTGGGGGTGGAGGATTGGTAAAGTCAGCTTCAGAGTTTATCGGATCATCGCGTTCATCCTTTGGGCTTGCATTCTCTCCATTTTGAAATCCTACAGGGGCTGAGGAATCCCTTCCTTCAGAACTATCGTCCGGCAGGTCTCGCAAATCTTCAAGAGCTACGGGGTTCTATCGAAGTAGAATAAGTAAGAACAATGACAGTCATATTGATCAAGGGAAACGACGCAATAAGAGTATGGAGAAATTTTTTTACCTCCATTGGCGGATGATCAGCATCAAAAGGAGGATGGGAAGATATCAGTGGGATTGAATCTTCCTGGCTAAAGTGAGTGAGACGGCGAACTTCATCAAGCAGTTCCTTTTCCGATAATTCGGCGATATTTATCCTGGTCTCATCCTTGGGACCCGAATATAACCACATCGGATGAGCCCTGACCATGATCGGCTGAACTCGACGTTTCAGAAACACAGCGGCTACCTCTGTACCTATCATGGTCTGGCCATCGGCTTCTTTGATCTGAAGAAATTTATCAAATAACTTGTCGACTGCTGGCTTTTCATCGGGAGAAAGGGTATTCTTCCAAGATTGCTTAGGCTTGGCTTCGAGAACGTCGGAGAAGCGAGGAAGCTGGGATTCGATTGTTGAAGAATCCCTAATATAGAACCACTTCAATCTCCATCCTTGCACAGATTCTCTCATCGGAAAATTGAAGTGATTAACTTCCGTGCGAACGACAAACCCAACTCCCCCGATGACAAAGGATTCGCCGCTACTGTTGTATCTCTTTACGAAGAAAATTTTCTTCCGCAACCCAAAGTGAGGCTCAATGCCCAAAAACGATTCGCAAAGGGTGATAAAAACAGCAAGGTGAAGGATTGAGTTGGGGGTCAGCTGCCACAATTGGATCTCGTAAATCCGAAGAAGGTGATGCAGGAACTTGTGGGCAGGGAGCGAGAGACCTCGATACAAAAACGACAAGAACATCACGGTAAAACCAGCAGGAGGATTGGGCCGTGAAATCGCACCTGGGAGAATGACATTCCCCTCGTCAGAAGGAATTAATCCAAGGCTCTGGGCCTTCTTTTCATCACGCTTTGTGGTGGTAGACGCCGGCCAATCGCCGGGGTTGGATCCAGCTGTGGAGCTTGATGGCGCTGGCGGCGCCGGAGCTGGAGGAGGAGCATCTGGAGCGCCTCTCTTCAACGGAATTGGGGAAGCTTTGGCGGCAGCACCGCCGCTCGCGGAGCTGGTGGCGATGGTGGAGCTTTTCTTCTTCACCATTGTTGGATCTGGGGAAGATCTGGAAGCGGCGGCGGCGGCGCAGCGGTTATGAGTGAAGAAGATGGAAGAAGGAGAAAAGGACGCAAAGGTGAAATGTGGAAAAGGGGAGAGTTTGCTCCGAAAGATTATAAAGCGCAAGGAAACCTGAGAAATGGATGGGCACGTGTCATTGTTTCCAATTCATTAAGAGGACCCTCTGATCGCAGAAATCGAGGAGGCGCCTTGGTAACTGTACGAGAGTAGCGGTCATCTCCTAAAACAGAATCACACAAGAGTAGGATGGGCCCAACGGGTCGTGTCCTGTCAGTCAGAATTGCAGCAGAGGATGCGTCATCAGTGACGTCGTGAAGCCCGCCGAAAGCATTCGAAGAGGAATGAAAAGAATCGAATGGTCAACTTGAGTCTACGCACAGATCGCAAGCGTCCGCACCTAGACTCGGGGGCTACTCCCATCGGGACGACGCGCACCCGATAAAATGTGAACTCGAAGATATTCCTGTGAAGAGATATTTGAAGAAAAGGATGGAATGTTCAGCTCGAGTGCACCCGGTCAACCGTGCCCAGACTGGGGGCTACTCCCATCGGGAGCCGGGACGCACCCGATAAAACTTTTGCACTCCAGGATCATGCCCGGGGACTTGATTCTGTGTAGGGTAACGTTGTTTTGCCATCGGCAGTTAACCAGCAAAGCTGGGCACGTTACTCAATATCCTTTACGCGTTTAAACCTTATTGAAAATACAAGCCCCGGTACAAATGTATCGGATGAACTATGGAGACTTGCGGAAAACTTCGGCAGAAGAAGACGTTCGAGTGGCACAACTTGAGTCTACGCACGGATTGCAAGCATCCGTACCTAGACTCGGGGCTACTCCCATCGGGAGCGCTGGACGCGCACCCGATAGAAGAAGATGATGCTGTTACAAGATGGACAAGAACAATCAAGGGAGAAGAACATACGATGGAGGCATGTTTTAGTCTCTACCCGAAATATCTTCGGCTAGACACTCGGGGACTACTGACGTGGGCATTACCCTTCGGGTAACTGACATTGCCGTATCATGCACGGCCCAACTGGAGGCCCATAAAGACACCCGATGGCAAGGCGGGCCACTAGGACGGTGCTGGAGGAGATTCCCTGAAAAACAAGATAGAGAAGAGCCGAACAAGGAAAGTTTAGAGCTAGGTCTTTTGTAAACCTAGTCGTACCCGGACAGATCTCTTGAGACCTGGCCTCCTATATAAAGGTCAGGAGAGGGGCTGCCGAGGGACGGAAGAAATCTTAGCAATTTTAGCCACCACAAGTTTAGAGCTAGGTAGCCGCAGCACTTAGCCTCTCGACGAGATCACAGCCGAAACCTTCGGCACCCCATTGTAACCCGATATTCTCATAATCAAGATCAGACATGCAGGACGTAAGGGTTTTACCTCATCGAGGGCCGAACCTGGGTAAATCTCTCTCCCGCTTGTCTGTTAACCGATGTCTCGCGTCAGCCTACAGGATTCCATCAACCCTAAGCCCCAATCGGAGGGCATTGTCGAGGAGTACCCTCGTCATACGGGGTAACTTCCAATCTAGTTAAAAATAATAAATTAAGCCTAAACCAGTGAAACTAGTCAAACAGTATTTGCCCACCCTAGTTCGGGACAGAGGAGGGAGAAAGACGGTGAAGATGTGGAAGTAGGAGAGATGGGCATGGAAATGACGAAATGTAGATCATATGTACGTTCTCTATTTCTTTTGCACAGAATAAACAAGACGCGGACTGTTCGCTGACATGTGTTAATCAGCAACCACTCTTCGACTACTCTTCTTTCTTACTCCCTCCTTACTAGTCCTCCCCGTATCCCTAGGTTGCTAATTTGACCTATATAATTTAAATTATATAATGCAAAAATAATATCTTTAGAAAATAGAACATCTAAACTTTCTAATGATATAATTTTTATAACATATAATTAATGCTAACTTGATTAAATTTACGACCTAGATATACGTGCACGCCTTATAAAGTGTGAGAGAGGGAGTACTACTTAGGCTGGTGCCAACGCAGGCTGGAGGCGGGGCGGTAGCGGCGGCGTTGGGGCGAGAGGCGGGCGAGAGCGGGGCGAGAGGCTAGCGGCGGGCGGTGGCGCGGGCGCCCGGCGGTAGGGGGCGGTACCGCCCGGCTGCCGCCCGCGTTGGGGGCGATAGAGAGGGAGGCGATAGTGGTGCTAGTGGGGGCGGTAGGGAGGCGGTAGGAAGGCGGTAGGAAGGAGAGAGAAGTGAGAGCTGACACTATAGTCCATGCACTGGCACCGTGGGGTGAGAGTGGGGTGAGAGTGGGGTAAAAGCTGACGTGGCGAGGCTATAGTGAGGTGATGCATTGGCACCAGGCTTATACTATCCTGACAGATACTACTCACAATCGCTGACATGTAGTACTAAACAAATCTCCCAAATGCATCCCAAATCAGCAAACGCTCTTCGACTACCCTTCTTTCTTACTACTAGTACTACGTAGTACTGTACTGTACTATCCCGAAAGACACTACTACAAATTCCCCAAATGAACCCCGAAAGACCGTAATTTGCCAGGGAAATCCAATCGGCCACACAATTGGCCATCCACCGAACAAACTACTAATCACAATCTCGTCCTAATACGCTTCGCGTAGGTGCATCGAGGAGCCAGCGGTGATGAGCCCGTCGCCCGGGACGTTCACTTTCGCCGGCGCCAGCTCCCACGCATCGAGCTTCGACACCTTTACGGCGCCGGTGCCATTGTTGAACATGAACAGGCGGCTGTTGGTCGTCGCCGCATGCTCCGGGTACACCCGCGCCGTGATGACCGTCCGGCCGCCGCCGCCGTAGCTCTCCACCACCGAGTGGTCGACCTGTTGCATGAACGCATGTTGTCATTCGATTTTCCAGTGCATATAATTATCTGGATAATCTAGTGTATGTGACGAGGAGCTCACCAGTGTCCTGAGCGATATGCTCCTCTCCTTCTCGATGTCGATGTCCACGAACCCTCCGTACGGCGGCTTGTACACGTCGGCTCTCGTAGTCGATCTGCCCAAGTTAATTTGCAGGAAGATTGTCAGTATGATTTTGCTGTCGCTGCACATGCTTAGGTTCAGAATTTGCGGGTGCTCTGTTTTTGCTGTACCTTCTGAGGTCGGTGCACATGAGAACCTTGTACTTGCCCTCGTGCCTGAACACTCTGAAGAAGACGGAGGTGTGCTCCTGCAGGTCGCCGGAGGCCAGGACGAGCAGCCCGAACGGGCCGACGCCGCCAAGCACGGACGCGCCCTTCTCGCCGCACAACCTCTGCGGGTCAAGCAGCTGGTTGGGGCCGAGGTTCTCGGCGCCCTCCAGGGACGGGACCTCGAAGACCACCTCCACGTCTGCCTGCGCGCCGGTGACGTCGATGATCTCGTTCATGCCGCCGGCGTTCATCTCCGCTCCCAGCAAACCGACCCGCGTCTTCCTCAACGTCTCGATCTCCTCGATCGGCCACTGCAGCAGCTGCTTCCCCTTGCTGTCCAGCCAGATCCTCCTCGGGACGGTCTGCACGCCGGCCCAGCCCCTGGCGAGGTAGTCGGCCTCAGGGTCGGACTCGTTGGCCCAGCTCCAGAGCACGCGCCGCTTCTTGCCCGCGTGGTAGAAGGACTTGGACGCGTAGACGTGGCCGTAGTCGAAGCGGCGCCATGTCCGGCAGTCGTTGTCCGCCTCCACCAGCGAGAAGGTGTCCGCGGCGTCGTCGTACCGCCCCAGCACGTAGTAGTCACTGAGCGTGTCCATAACGCTCTGCTTCAGCACGTAACTCACCGCCGCGCCGTTCGAGGGCGTGTAGTCGAGCCCGTGCTGGTCGCCGGGCTCCGCCACGGGGAACAGGTCCGGGCACTCCACCATGCCGGCGTCGCCCGCCGAGTAGAGCGGCTCGGCGTTCCGCTCCCACTGCCGGAAGTCCTTGCTGCGGTAGACCAGCGTGGATCCCGTGCCGTCCTTGAGCCCTGCGGAGACAGCGACGCGCCAGAGGCCGTCGCGGCCGAGCCAGGCCGTGGAGGGGTCCCGGAAGTTGTCGTGCACGACGTCGTCAGGGAGCGCGATGACTGGGTTGTAGCTGGGCTTCACCCACTCGCGGAGGAGCGGGTCGGAGGCGTTCTTGGGGAAGGCCACGTTCTGGACCTGGTTGTTGTCGGCGTCGATGCCGGTGTAGAGGAAGACCGGGGTGCCGTCGGGGAGTATGGTGGCGGAGCCCGACCAGCAGCCGTTGATGTCGAAGGAGGACTCCGGGTCCATGGCGTTCTCGAGGGCGGACCAGTTTACGAGGTCGACGGAGACGGAGTGACCCCAGGAGAGGTTGCCGTTGCCCCAGGTCGCGTGGTACGGGTTGTACTGGTAGAAGAAGTGGTAGACGCCCTTGTAATACATCGGCCCTGTACATTCAACGGAAAATAACTGCTAGTTCACTCTGTTCCGGTGCTCTGTTTTTTATGCCGTTTCAGTGCTCTCCAAGTACGTATACTATTTCATTTTACAAAAATCAGCACTCGTTCATGGCCAAAGAAAACTTGTTACAATTGCAGCACGTTTGATCAGTACCGGCAAAGGGAGTTGTGTCATCAGACGGCCGGGAAAGTAAGAAAAAATCCAACGTTTGTTTGGAGGAAGCAATAGATAAAAAGTTGTGCATGTACTTGTATCTCTTATTGTCGTCCCTAACATTTAATAAAATTCGATTAACTTTTAGTAAGAAAATAATTTGCTAAGGGAAGATATATAGTGTAAAAGGTCTTTTCATACTATAAGATAATAATTATATGGGTAGGAAAATAAGCCAATCCAAAGCTCTTGTAATATGGGACGGACTTAGTATTTTTTTAAGAGATCATCTCTTAGTTAATGGAAGATAACTTTTCTTTTTTCTTGTTCTAAAAAAAATACGGAATGAGATTGTTCAAATAAATATATATAATTAGTCTAAAATTTATCAAAATCATGTAAATTCTGAGAAAATAATCAAATAGCGTTAAATACTGGCTGATATCTTCTGAACCGGTGGGTGCTAGAAAAACCGGTTTCCAACGAAATCTCGGAAATACCGGACGGGAAAAAGGCCTGCTTCCAACTAAGCAAAACTGCTACTGAAAGATAAGGGTGATATCACCTATTGCATGCATGCGATGCTGTTAAACGTAGTGTAGCTCGGCGATCAACCGACCAGACCAGGAGATAGAAACAATATAGCCTTCATGTCTGTGGAAAGACTGAACTTTTAGACGAGTGTGCTTTGCGAGGAGGTCACGTCACGTGCAGCCACATTACCGCACACGACACGACGCATATGGTACATCGTCCTACTAGAGTAGTAGGCACGCACACGCATTACACCATCTATCTATCTATGGATAATTCCCTTCCCGGAATAGCAAGTAAATCTATCCAGGGATAACCATAAGCGTGTCCGGTGTTGACTGATGGCAGAAAAGATTGAAAGAAAGAAAGCTGCGCGTACCATTCGGATCTGTTGAGCAGCGCCATGAAATCCACCATATCCATCCCAAGCAACCAGCAAGCACAGAGAAGATTCAGGTTAGACGAATGAATGAATAATACGCAGCTGCGCGGAGCGAACAGGGGAGCGGGAATTCCTACCGTTCTGCCAGTTCTCCGTGGGCTGGAAGTGGTAGGCGGTGCGGTAGCTGTCGTGGCCGACTCCAGCGGCGGCGCTCTCAGGCGCGGGATCAGAGAGCCATCGGAGGGCGGCGGAGGACGAGAGGAGGAGGCAGAGGAGCACGGCGACGGCGGCGCACGCGGCGAGACGGAGGCCCGCCATGGCAACCAACCAAGTTGGCAACAGAGAGCGTGTGGGAGGGACGAGAGCCAGATGGACAGGCAAACGGCTGGGTGGTTGCGCTGCTCTCCCGCCTCACAGGGTGCATTTATAATGGTTGGGCTTCCTTCCTTTTTCTTTCCTGGAATTTGGTCCTTCCTTCCTTTCTCCTGGTTCCACCGGCCAGTCGCCCGACCAATCAGGCTCCTGGTTCCACCGGCAGATGGGATTGGGATCCACGCCGCCCGCCGCGGCCACCGACGGCAACGTTTTTAATGTCCTCCACGCCCGCGCCTGAGCAAACTTTTTTTTGAACAGGACGCTTGACCCAACTTTAATCGACAAGAGAACCGACTGATAGTCCACGGGACCGAATTCCCGGGTGTCTCACCCCGTGGCACTGTTCACCAGCGGTTACTGTTCACTTTGAACAGTAAAATAAAATTCAGACCTGCAGTCTTTGCTTCACGTTCTGGTTATTCCACTCGTACATGCTGGCGCGGGTAAGTTTTTTTCCTTTCTCTAGACAAGCAACCAATGCTAGGTTCTGCACCAATCATAGGATACTATATGACGTGCTTTTTTCCTTATTTATTTCTTTTCATTGGCATATTTCTTTCCTTTTTTTATTTTCTATTTTTTCCGTTTTTCTATTTTCTATTCTATTTTAGTAGTTACTTTATTTCTCAGTCAATTTCTTTAGTTCTCTTTGTTTCCTTATATTTTTATTTTTTATAGTGAATAAAGGTATGGTTTTTTTCCTTGAGGGCGCTAAATTTCTTGTCTCATTATGAGTCTTTTTTTTTAATTTTGATTTTTTTCGTAAATTAGTTTCTCATGCTTTTCCAATCCATATTATTTTATTTTTAGCTACATTAGTTTATATTTTGTCGCTCCATATTTTCTCTGTTGTTTCCTAGTATATAGTGAGTTGTTCCTTTGTTCTGTAAGATTTGTTCCTTCCGTTCCAGAAAATTAATTGTACCAAGGCTTTTGTTCCCGGGTGTATGTTTCTTGTTCCCTGTGATATTCTCTGATGTTCCTTACTCTATTGTGAGTTGTTCCTTTGTTCTGTAAGATTTGTTCCTTTGGTTATAGAAAATTAGTTCCACAAAGGCTTTTGTTCCCAGGTGGATTTTTCTTGTTCCCTTTGATGTTCTCTGTTGTTTCCTACTGTATAGTGAATTGTTCCTTTTGTTCTAGAGGATTTGTTCCTTCCGTTCCAGAAAATTAGTTGTACCAAGGCTTTTGTTCCTGGATGTATGTTTTTTGTTCCCTGTGATGTTCTCTGGTGTTCCTTACTGTATAGTGAGTTGTTCCTTTGTTTTCGAAGATGTGTTCCTTTCGTTACAGAAAATTAGTTCAACCAAATTTTTTGTTCCCAAGTGGATTTTTCTTGTTCCCTTTGATTTTACTTTCTATTTTCTCATCTAGTCCAAATATTTGTTTGTAGTTTTTATTTTCTCAATCCTAATTACATGCAAATATCTGCTTGTCCTTCACATTTTCTAATGCATGGGAAAGTGGATTGCTAATTAATTCTTTTCATCGTACGTGCACGCATCTTCGAGAACAACGGAACAAAATTGTTATTCTAGAAAACTTATTTTTTGGTTTCTAAATTAAATGTGAAGGTGCACGGTGGTGCATGTGCACGTGCACCACATGTCCACATGGTCACATGCTTGTATTCGAGCTAGCTAGCAAAATAGCAGATCTACTAGTACTAGGTTAGAAAAAATAATTCCCCGCATGTGGCAACAAGCGGGACGGATGTTGCATGTGCAGCGTAAGATCACATGTTTGTTCTTGAGACAGCTAGCTAATTAGCAGACCTACTAGAGCTAGATTAAAAAATATTTTATCCTTGCATGTAGCGGCAGGTGAGAGCTACCAGAAAATATTCACAACTGTTCGAGCTAAAACAACAGACGTAAAGGTTCAGGAATCGGAGTGGGCCCCTAGCATGGAGACGTCAGTTCGGGTCCACACACTACCGCATGTCTACGTCGAGTCCAGCAGAGTGTGTCTTTTTTACTCCCCACCTCGAAAACTTTAGGGACGATTTACACAAAAATGCCGAAATGACTCTTCGGCCAAACTATTTTACGTCTCTAACCTTTTTATGTGGGCGCCACACCTATCTATGTGGCGTCCATGGGAGCGACGCCACACATCGTCGGCTGTCAGGTTTGAGCCGCCACGTATGACAGGATGTGTGGCGCCCTTGCGAAGGGCGCCATACAGAAAGGCGCCACACAAAAGGGTTAGAATCGTGAAATAGTTTGGCCGGAAAGTCATTTCGTGCAATTCTTACCCAAAAGGGTTATTTTGTGTAAATCGCATCAAACGAACCGGTTTAAATAGATGCCTTCTTTCCTAACCGATGTAGTCCGGCGAACGAATGTCGCGGCGGTGATGTCACATGCAAACCAAAACCAACCATGCGATGTGATGTCAGTTAAGACCTAAATCTAGAAAGATCTCATAAAATAACCTGGTTTTGAAAAGATTTTACAAAATAACCTTTTGCTTGGCTCCGCACCAGATGGAGCCATGCTCAGTACCACAGCTCCATTTTAGGTGGAGCCAAGCTGATAAGCACGGCGCCATCCCAGGTGGAGCCAAACTCAATAGCACGGCTCCGTTCCGGGTGGAGCCAAGCTCAGAAGCACAACGCCGTCCCAGGCGGAGCCAAGCTCAGTAGCACGGCTCCGTCCCAGGTTGAGCCAAACTCAGTAGCACGGCTCCGCTCGAGGTGGAGCCAAGGTCCTTAGCCGTTTTCCAACAATAATTGGGAGTGGTTCATGCACCTAGTGAGGACCAAGGTTATTGAATCAAACGGAGAAGTTTGCATCATCTCGGACCGCCACCAAGAGATACTCAACACAATTATGAATCTCACCTGCGAGTGCTTCCTAAATTCATTTTCTGAATCCCCACGTAAAATATATTTTCCAGTAATCACGGGCGAAGGAAGTTCTTACAACCATATTAAATTCAGATTCGATAATGGTTATCCAAGTTCCTTAGAAAGGCCCCAATCAAGCATATGCCCGGAACAGCAGACATTCAATGATACTTCCTTCTATGCAGGATCTGCACAAACAGGATAATGCCATTGGATTAGAAAGGAAACAAATTAAGTGTGTGGGGGAATAACTACAATATTTGTTGCCTTGCATCTGACTCCACACTCAGGTCGTATCCATGCATAATCCATTTTACAGAGGCGAACTTGATTCGTGACGATTTTAAGAATTACTTATTGGAATGAGCTAAGCAAATCAATAAGAATTGAGAGTAGTGTTACGGGAAGGGTGATCTAGTAGGTACTTAAAAGAATATAATCAGAGCAGTGTAGGTACTATAACTAATACCATCACTTGGCACCTGATATTTTGCTTGCTCCATATACTTCAAGATTTACTATGTCGATTTTAATCCATGTACTTCAATCTCCTGAGAATAGGGCTGGTGGCCGTGGCCACCACCGTCGCTTCCCAAACCATAGATCTGGTCTTATATCACCATGACCTGAAATGTCAATAAAAAAAGCAATGATAAGTAAAATCCATCAGAGACAAATAATTGAATGTGGTATATCTTAAGACCCTTCTGATTCTATAAAAGGGCAAGGTATTTCATCAAGGCTAAAAGTGGACTTAATAGTTTTACTCGTGCATTGCAGTTTTAATCTAAACAAAATGAGTTTTGTTTGCCAGGTTCCTAAATTTGTGTTCTCAGAAGCGCTTCATCCTGGATACGTTCATTTGATGTTAGAATATAATCCTGCTTATCATCTACTACAGTTTTGCAGTTCATCCGACCAGTTGATCTGCAACCACATGTTATAAAAGTTCACACACTGTCTTAATCCAGACAGATTGGAAATGATGTGCAGATTGCAAAAAAAGAAGAAGGTAAACATATTGTTTTATACTTTCTGTGCATACTAAAAGAGACAAAGATGAACTTCTTTATATATCTTGCAATGTTTACGCAATGTGTGAAACGACATCCCCTGAAACACTGAAGGAAAAAAATATCAGACCATTGGTAACTGCTAGAGAAAAAACATTCAACATCTACCCATCTTTAGGTAAAACATATTCAGCCACCTTGTGTGAATCAGCAAAACGTGTATATTCATCATATTTAGTAACTGAACCTAGAAAATACCGTAAACACATAAACACAAAGGATACTTACCACCTGGATTAGTAAGGAGGTGTTGCACAGGAGCTCACTAACATCAGTTCTCAAGCACCGCTGCAGTCGACCTCATCTGTGTTAAATTAAAGGATAAATTACCTTATGGAGCTGGCAAGGTATATTGTCAAAAGGGCACATATTGGACAATAACATGATAGCAGAGGAGTTATCACTAATAACACAAATCTTGCATCATATTCTGCTGCTGCAGATGAAACAAAGGCACCATCACTAGTGGAAAATGATGCTTTTGCACCGGTTGGTAAGGGCCATATGCACCGGATGCCCAACCGGTGCAAAGCATCCGGTGCAAAAGCCCCCCCCCCCTTTTGCACCGGTTCAGTTGCGAACCGGTGCTAAAGGGGCACCACGTGGCGGCTGTCGGGCGCTCGAGCGAGAGGACCTTTAGCACCGGACCGGTGCTAAAGGGTCTGCCGCGGTAGGAAAATGTCCCAAAACGCTACCGCGGTAGAACCCCGCTACCGTAATTTTTTTTCGAATTATTTTTCAATACCTCTTTTTTTCCTTTTTTTCAGAATTTCTAATATTTTAGTTATTTCACAAGTTTAGTCTCTAACTACCCTTATCTCTAGTCTAATTAGATACTCGTGCTTAGACTTCCCGCTCGGTCACCCATCCTCCCACTACTTTAGCACTAGCACGCTTAACTTCCAAGTTCCTTTCCATCCCGTATCCAAGTGCTTCGCGCGCATGTATGTGATAGTAGTATCGTATCAATCCTATTAACATATCGGTCGATGTCATATTTATTTATTGTTCGAATTTCAAATAATTCTTTTAATAAACAAAAGTAATGATATAATAATAATCTTGAATAAATAAATAAACATTAACTTTATAATTTGTATTATTTTTAATTATTTTTAATTATTTCAATTTTTTGCAGAGTGTAATCTTTATGCAGGATGCAATTATTAATTTTAATTTTGAAAAATAAAAAAATATATATAATCCTAAATTTCTAGAAAAAACTAAAATCTTTCTGCTTTCATATTTTCATTTGGAATTTTGAGAATCTAAAAATTGGCTAACCGGGTAAACCCTGGTGAATTCGGATGTAACTTTTTCCCACGATGATTTTGATATATTATACGTTTTTTTTCGACGTCGTATGCAAAAGTTAATGCGGTTTTACCATTTTTCAAACTTTTTTTGAAAAAAAAATTGAAATTCAAATTTGTTAATTTTCCCTAATAGTAGGTTGCGTAACATACAGGAATCTCAAAAGATTTTATTTTTTGAATTTTCTATCATTTTCTTTTCTATTTTACAGTGTTAAAAAGGCGATCCGGGGGGGTGGGGGGTGGAGCGCTTTTGCAACGGTTGTGTTGTTAGTGCTAAAGGGAAAAACCCTTTACCAGTCAAACACGAACCGGTGCAAAAGAGCCAACCCTTTGCACCGGTTCGTGTTCTGTGGTCCCGCCGAACCGGTGCTAATGCCCCTGGACGTCAGACCACACGAACCGGTGCTAATGACCCCTTTAGCACCGGTTCGTGCCAAATCCGGTGCAAAAGCTCTTTGGAGGACAGGATAAAAGCCCTTGTTTCTACTAGTGCATCTTGAGATGGATGATGGGCGAAACCATGAAAGGTCACCTAATGCAAGCAAAACACCAGTCCAAACATAGACACTGTCACACTGGAGTTCAGTGGAAAGTGGTAAACTAAAATTACATGCTGAAAAAATGAGGCTAACAGTAGTTCTGAATTCTTGCATTGTATGACTGGGAGACAAAATATAAAACTCAAACCTGCCTGTTTTATAAGCTTTGCAAATTGAGCTCCTGAAACATCAGGGACAACACACGATGGAATCCATTAGGAGATTTGTATATAATTTCACCCACGACATGAAGCTTTTGAAGTGGCAAAGTTCTGTTGGTTCTTTCACAATACCTGCAGAGGACAGAACATCCAGCGCGAGGGAGGGCGAAATTGCTGCGGTCGCCTTATGCGATAACTCACATTTGGGCGTCTGTTGTTGTGTCCACAATGCCGCCACGAGAGCAGGCAAGTCGCGGTGGGCTTCACCTCTCGAGGTCAAGATCGAGGGAGGGGCACCGCCGCCCGATGCCTCCATGCTGAGGCCTGAAAACTGGCAGCGGAGTACAGCTTGGGCGTTCGGCGATGGTCGCCAGCGACGGCCGCAAGCCATCGTGAAGGAGGAGGTGTGTACCGTGGCGCTGGCCGCGATGTCGCTCGGCGCCACCACCAGGATCGAGGAGGGGGCGCGACATAGATGGTCTCCATCGCCACCACCCCCGTCGGGCCGCCGCATCGCCTCCCCTCCCGCATCACAGCGCTCCCAATCTCTTTTTTTTTTTTTTTTTTTTGAGAATTTCCCAATCTCTTGTTGACTCACTCTTGTTAACTACCATTTCGGGGCCCAATCAACGTGCTGCAGCCTAAAACAATACTGGGAGCAGCAGCCCTAGAAGGAAAATGGGCCGTCCAACGCTAAGGGCCTTTATAACCGGATCTTACAGCGGTTCGTGAGAGGATACCGGTTCGGTAATGCTAAACTATTGTAGACCCTTAGATTGTTCGATCCGACGGTCCAGAATGTCCAAACGCTGTGGAGAGGCCCTGGTGGTTCCTTTATACAGTTAACTAATAACCACTCCGGTTGCACCTGTTCCCGAGTCCTCCTCAAATGCAGCATCAACATTGATCTTTAGGAACCCTTCCATGGGCTTAGACCATCCTACTCTTAGCTTAGGAATAGGTTTATTGAACGCCATTTTATTGAATGTCTTAGATTTTAATACAGAGGGAGTATGTTTTATTATATCTTCCGACTTGTGTCAAAAAAATCTTCCGACGTATTTTACAAAAGGAAAATGATTCTCTCTAGGCGGAGGCTCGGGCGCTGGGAACCTCCACCTCGACCGCCCACCACCTGTCCCTTGGGGTCCCACCACCTACCCCTAACCTTATCTTCTTTCGTGAGAATGAATCGAGTGGAGCTCTCTGCCATGGCCGTCTCTACCCAGCTGTCCCACGCCATCGCACGGGTCGCCGCCAGAGCCGTCGGTGACATAGGCATCCCCAATGGGCCTGCCGAAGAAGGTACCCGGGGTTTTGTTGAAAGCCCACGACCCGAAGTTTATAAAGCCCGGAAGCCCAGTTGTGGAGTAGTTTGGAAACATAGAGTTGTATTAGAAATAATGACTTGTAGCTATTACGGGTTGAACTCAAAGAGTCTCCCGGACTTTGTTTCTTGTATGTTACGAAACCCTCGGCTCTGCCTCCTATATAAGGGAGTCGAGGGACAAAGAAATGATCGATTCATTGTCAACATAATCCTAGTTTTCTAGCAGTCGAGTACTTTTCCGGCTGAAACCCTCGAGATCTACTTGCCCTCTACTTCCGCTAAAACCCTAGTCTACAATCTGTAGGCATTGACAAGTGAATACCTTGTCAGTCGACGTCGCCACCCATCTTCCTCCCCAACTTTCCTTTCTCCCTGACCTCCCCCAAGTGTCCTACTTCCCCAATAGCATTGCCGGCTTCGACCGACGCACCGCCGCCTCAGTCCCCGGCGAAGGACAGACTCTAACGTGAGCCGCTGCTTCCTTTCCCCATGAAGGCTGGCATTGATGGAGCACGACGCCGCCTTCTTCCCCCGCGATCGCTGGAGGTCACCATCCCGCGCGCCGCCGGCTTCGTCCGCCATGACGGCCGCCGCCGCCTCCGTCCCACACAATGGCTGCACGCTTACATCCCGCAGTTCGCCGTCGGCGCCGTCCCACAGATGTCGCCAAAGCTTGGCCGCGGACGCCACGGCTTCATGGCCGGCCTCTGCGCACAGTAGCCCTCTACGTCGTCGGCGCCGTCACACTTCGCCGTTCTACGATCATCTAGGCACTCCGAGCAGCAGGTCTCTTCTCTGCCCATGTCACCGGCGAGGAAGACGATGGTGAGGACATCGTCACCGCTGCTACGAGCCAGTGCCCAACAATCTGCATTGTCCTTCGCTCATCGGCCTTCTGTCCGTCGGTGCTCCTCCGCCATTTTTGGGGTGTTGTTGCGAGTGGTGGAGCTGCAAACCGCATCCACGAGGGCTGCAAAGGACCATCTTCAAAGCTACAAATGTATACAATTTGGTGCTGCAAGTACGATGTGTCGGAGAAGCAAGGTGAGCTACAAAGTCCTCCGCCAGATGCTACCAATGGAGTGCCGAGATGCTACCAGTGGGGATGGCAGATGCTTCAAGTGGTTTCTAGCGTTTCTAGAAACCGTTGGCGGCGATGATGAAAACCTTCAACACATGTGCTGCAAAATGTCATCAAAGGTGCTGCAAACGTTTAACGAAGGTGCTACGAACAATTAGTAGTGCTGCAAAATGTCATCGAAGGTGCTGCAAACCTTCAACACAATTAGAACCAAGTGACAGTGCTGCCAATCGGAGTTAGTGTGCAGCCGGTGGTGCGCTGGTGAGAATTAGTTGACATGCTACAATAGTGAATTTTTTTGCTACAAATGGCCTGCGGTTTTGCTACTTTAATACAAAAATTTTGCTACAAGGTTTCCGGCAAGACTCCGGCGAGGTCTCCGGCGAGAATCCGACAAGGTGCCCGGCGAGGTCCCCGGCGAGCTACATATCTGACAGATATTTTTTTTTATTTCTAGACGAACCATTTTTTGCTTCAATGTGGACACGTGTTAACAATTCAACCAGCAAGGTCTATGTTTGAGGTGAAAGTGGACACGTGTTAAGCAGGGGATCCGGAGGCTGGGAAGTTTGGAGTCTCCGGAGGATTCCCAGCAGTCCCCTTTTCAAAACAGGTTCAGGTAGTGCAAAACATTGACGTCCTTAATCAAGGCCGTTTCCACACTAGCAACGACCAAGGCCCGCCCCATCCCTAATGCGGGTCAGGGCGCAGCTTCATGATCTCGCCTCCTCCTCCCGGTGGCGGTGGCGGCGTGCAGTCGACCGTGAGCGCAGCGGCCGAGCAACAGTCCCAACAATCCCTGAATATCAGCAGCTGCTTGTCATGGATGATACGTGAGTTTTCTGCAGCTAAATCGATTTATTTACTAAACGAGGATGAGGATTACGATCCGATGCGTGCCCCCTGCAGAAGGGATTGGGCGGCTATGGACGATGAGCCGGCGGGGCTCATCGCCGAGCGTATCCTCGCCTACGATGTCGCAGACTACGTGCGCTTCCATGCCGTCTGCCGCGCGTGGGGGTGGTGCTCCACTGACCCACGCGCACACGCCGGCCTTGACCGCCGGTTCCATCCGTGGTGCTACGGGAGGATCTCGCCGCCCCGAACCGCCGCTCCTTCCTCAACACATCCACCGAGCAGTGCGTCCTTGTAGACATCCTGGAGCTCCGCGACCACGAGCTCCTTGTCCTTGTCCTTGTCCATGACCGCATACTCATTCGCCTGCTCAACCCACTCACCCATCACCTCAGGCCCGTTCGGTGCCGGTGGTTTTGTATCTTTTGAGGAGTGTTTTGAGGGGTGTTTTGGGTGAAAAGACCAACCACCCAAAACACCATCCAAAACACTACAAAACCCCCTTTCACCTAAAACACTTGTCAAAACACTTATTTAGAACATTTGTTTTATAAACTAGTGTATTCAAATGTATTCAACACAAGACAATCTTTTTTGATAGTTTAAACTAAACTTGCATCACAAATAAAAATCTGAACGTTTTAGCACACAAGAAGAACATCTCTCATATCGATAATACAAAACATCAGTACCGAAATTCTACATAGTACAACAAGAGCACATGACAAGCCAACAAAGAGCTCAAACTTTCAGTCTATAGGTCGGGAAGATATTGCACAATATATATGCTAAATTTTACATCAGGATCACATGACAAGCCAACAAAGATCTCAAACTTTGAATCTATATATAGAATAGATGTTTCTAGGCATCACCTAATGACAACGTAAAGCATTTTGTTCGAGTTCAGACATTATACTGATGCAGTGGTTGAAATTACAAGGAAATGAGTTAATAAAAAACAATCAAATAAAGTACCGATTACTCACTTCATGGTATCAAGCTAAGAAAATGCTACTTGACAGATAATTCGGATGTCCTATGAGCCTACCAGCAGGTGCAACGACGAACGTGAGTTCAGAGGAGGGTAGTGCTTACTGTGTGCTACCAGCAGCGGCAGAGGCAGGGTGTCGGCCAGCAGTAGCAGCTGTTGGAATTATGTTCCATATAATACCTGAAATCCCATAGGCCCACGCATGAATGGAATTTGAATGGCTGCAGAAGCTGAAACGTTTTGCTGTAGTGGACAATGAATGGAATTTGAATGGCTGCAGAAGCTGAGACGTTTTGCTGTAGTGAACAATGAATACTGCTGCCTGTTCAGTTCGTCTTCCGTCCCTTCACTTCATCTCCCACCAAAGCCTTTTCGCCTCTCTCTGCATGTGCCTATAAAAGAGTGGTCGCTCCTCTCCAGAGAGACACACAACGAGACACAACACCATATGCGCCTACCACTCGGTTCCAGAGCTTTGCGTCGCCGCTCAAGACTTCTCCATCCCGTCTGCCGGCATGCACCGTTGGACCGGACAGCAGGCCTCCGGAACCCCGTCTCTTGTGATCCTGTACGGGAGAGAGGCGATAAGGTTTTTGGGGGAGCGCTCTAGCGCGACTGCTGGCTTCGACGTCGACACGGAGGCTGACGACTACTTCCCCAACGACAACTTCTTCCCCGACATCAACAACCTCTTCGGCGACATGGCTCTCAACAGCGACACCATCAACGCCAACACCAACGCTGGTTTCTCTTCTGGACTGTATGTGCTCTTACCTTCTGCTTATGAGATCATATTGTTTTTCCTCCTCCTAGCAATATGCTCAGGCTCACTGGCGGACCGAGCATCCCTGTTGCCCGGGCACGTGCCCGGGCTTCGCTTCCGCCCGTACGTTGCACTACACCAACTGCAGCGTTGAAAGAACGACTTCTCAATGGGGCGTGCCCGGGCTTTCTTCGGCGCGTGAGACTTGATCAGCGTATGCTCGATGGGATACTCAGTAATGGAGGCCGAACTGTCCATGACTTGTACAAAAATATCTATCAGTGGCCCAATTAACTAACACGCAGGCCGGCAGTCACACAAAAAATACCGAGACGTCCTAGGTAACCAGAAGAAAGCCCAATAAACAACAGCACGCTGCTTTGCTGCTCGGTAGATATTGCTAGCTTTGTTCATGTAAGAAAAAAAATACTAGCTCGTGTATAGTTTTATTTTCTACAAATTGCCAGTTATCTATTTGATAGAATGATTGATATTTTAACTCTAGCTTCTCAAAAAATTCTTAGCTAGTCAATAAAATGAATCCCTTCTCTCCTTAACCTTAAGTTAGGCCGCCAAACTATTTTTTTTTTCAAGCTCAGCTTCTCATAATAATCCTAGAGCTACAGATTGTTAGTTTACGGAAAACTCTACGAACGCGTACGAGCCGAGTCGGTTGGCAAGTATGGTTCCTTTCTTAAAAACAGGCCAAAATTTTGTTTTCACCCCTATTTTTGGTAAGTTGGTAAGCACCTTTTGTAAAAACCTCTTCCGTAAATGCAACATTATTCTAACCTCCCCGTATTCCCCAAATCGACTCTCCGAAACCCTTGCCCAACTGCTAGAGGCTACGGCGGCAGACCAGCAGGTCGCAGGCGATAGCCATGGGCGACAGATATTTGGGAGGTGGAGGACTGGATGTGAATTCACTAGTAGAAAAAGAGGCTTCCGTCCACCCCCATTAGTCCCGGAAATATTCGAACCGCGACTAAAGGGGGCTTTAGTCGCTGTTCGGGAAGCGACCCGCGATTAATGCTCCATCCGAGACGTACCCCTTTAGTCGCGGTTGGTAACACCAACCGGGACTAAAAGGCTATGGAGGATGCGGCCGCTGGAAAAACCTTTAGTCCCGGTTGGGGACACCAACCGCGACTAAAGGGTCGCGGTTGGTGTCCCCAACCGGGACTAAGGGTTTTTCCGAGTTTTTTTACTCCCACGCACCCCCACACCCCCGGATCGCCTTTTTTTGGTTTGTAAAATACAAAAGAAAATGATAGAAAATTCAAAAAAAAATTGTTTTCAGATTCTTGTATGTTATGCAACCTACTATTCGGAGAAATTAAGAAATTCGAATTTTCACTTTTTTGCAAAAAAAGTTTAAAAAATGGTAAAACCGCAATAACTTTTGCATACGACGTCGGAAAAAACGTATAATATATCAAAAAATCCTGGGAAAAAGTTACATCCGAATTCACCGGGTTTACCCGTTAGCCAATTTTTAGATTCTCAAATTCCAAATGAAAATACGAAAGCAGGAAGATTTTAGTTTTTGCTATAAATTACGGATTTTATATTTTTTAAATTTTTCAAAAAAATAAATTAATAATTGCATCCAGCATAAAGATTACTATTACTTTTACCCAATTTTTAGATTTTCAAATTTTTAGGTTTTAGGTTTGGCAAAAAAATATTTAAAAAATTAAAAATAATAAAAATTAAAAAGTTAATGTTTATTTATTTATTTACGATTATTATTACATCATTATTTTTGTTTATGAAAAAAATTATTTGAAATTCAAACAATAAAAAAATGTGACATCGACCAACATGTTAATAGGATTGATATGATAGTAGTATCACATACATACACGCGTAGCACTTGGATGCGGGACGGAATGGAACTCGGAAGTTAAGTGTGCTAGAGGTGGAGTAGTGGGAGGATGGGTGACCGAGCGGGAAGTTTGACCACGAGTAAGTAATTTGACTAGAGATAAGTGTAGTTAGAGATAGAGACTAAGCTATGCAAATAACTGAAATAATAGAAATTCTGAAGAAAAAAATAGAAAAAAAACGGAGTGAAAAAAAATTAGAAACCCAAATAAATTAAAAAAAAATTAACGAAATAGCCTTTAGTCCCGGTTGGGGACACAAACCGGGACTAAATGTTCTTCGCCCAGGCGCACGCTAGCCGCCCACGTGGACGGACCTTTAGTCGCGGTTCGTAAGCAACCGCGACTAGGGGGGCCTTTAGTCGCGACCCTTTAGTCCCGGTTGCACAACCGGGACTAAAGCCCGTTGTGAACCGGGACTAAAGGCCCTTTTTCTACTAGTGATCATTCGTCCGCCTATGTCCCAGGCCTAGCCGTGTGCAGCGGCCGGAAGCGCCAGCGAGATGGGAAGATGGCGGCTCGTCAGGCTCCACCTCAACGGCGCATGCATTCAAATTCGAATATGTCGTGAACTTGTGAACATTTGATTGTGTTGTCATCTTGCATGTATTGTTTTCACATTTCCACGTAAAACAAAACTAGTGTAAAAACAATATTTGTTCTGTATGATACTTACATTTGTCCGAGAAATTTTTTAGCTACCTTGCGGCGCGCCCAGGCTTCGACAATTTCCTGGGTCCGCCACTGCTCAGGCTCGTTGTTAGGTAACATATTGTTCTTACCAGTCAGTTTAGACTTGTTGCGTTTGTACTCTATGGTGATTTGCATGACTAGTTTAGTCTCAACCTTTCTAGTCATGTTTTATCTATTGTATTCTTTGTTTAAATCATGGGTAAATTTGCTAATATTTCCAACAATACAAAAACCTTATTATAGGCACTTTTCCCCTGTTGGCTTTGCCGCGTCTCTGAGGCCACCTCCGTTTGAGGGTGTGAATTTTAAGAGATGGCGTGCTAGAACAATTATCTGGCTCACAACAATGAGATGCTTTGATGCAACTAAAGGCAAGCTTGAAGGAGAGCTTACTCCCCTCGAAGAGAAAGCTTTCGAGGAAGCCGACACTCTTTTGAGGGGTGCTATTATCGGTGTTCTTGGTGAGAATATTGTTGACTCATATTTATCCATCACTACGGGCAAGGACATGTGGGATGCGCTCGAGGCTAAGTTTGGGGTCTCGGACGCGGGCAGTGAACTATATGTCATGGAGCAACACTATGACTATAAGATGACCGATGAGCGCTCCGTTGTTGAGCAGGCTCATGAGATACAGTCCATTGCCAAGGAACTTGAGCAGTTCACATGTGTGTTACCGGACAAGTTTATTGCCAGAGGCATAATTGCCAAACTTCCTCCTTCATGGAGAAATTTTGCTACTTCTCTGAAACACAAGAGACAGGAGTTTCCCATCACGGACCTCATTGGTACTCTTGATGTTGAAGAAAAGGCGAGAGCAAAAGACACACGTGCTCAAGGTGCCGAGGGAGGTTCTAGTGCCAATTTGGTACATAAGAAAAACTTCCAGGCCCACAAGTTCAAGAACAAGAACAAGTACGATGGCAAGGGAAAATTTGATGGGAAGAACAAGGCATCACAACCTACCAACTTCAAGAAGAAGACTGGTAAGAAGAAAGGAGTATGCCACATATGTGGTGATCCTGATCATTGGGCTCCCAATTGTCCAAATCGCTTTGACAAGCGGCAGCATGGGAAAGGCGGCAAGACCTCCAATGTTGTCATTTGAGATACTGAGATGAAGGATGTTGGGTATGGTATATTTCCTACTGTCCTTTCAGTATGTCATTCTCCTGAATGGTGGATTGACACAGGTGCCAATGTACATGTTTGTGCTGATATCTCCATGTTTTCTTTTTATCAGGTCGCAGAGACTTCCTTCGTGCTGATGGGCAACGACTCACATGCTACTGTTCGTGGTGTTGGTACGGTCGATCTGAAGTTCACTTCGGGAAAGTCCGTGCGCCTGAAGAACGTGCATCATGTCCCTTCTATCAATAAAAATCTTGTTAGCGGATCCCTCCTATGTCGAGATGGCTACAAGATTGTATTTAAGTCCAATAAATTTGTTGTGTCAAAATTTGGAACCATTGTTGGTAAAGGTTATGAGTGCGGAGGCTTGTTCCGCTTATCCCTGTCAGACATTTGTAATAAAGTTGTTAATCATATTTGCACCAATATTGAGGCAAATGTTTGGCATTCACGACTTTATCATGTTAATTTTGGTTGTAATGACGCGGCTAGCTAAACTGAATTTAATTCCGAGTTTCACTACTGTCAAGGGTTCTAAGTGTCAAGTGTGTGTTCAAGCTAAGCAACCTCGCAAGTCTCAAACGACTGCGGAGGTAAGAAATTTGGCACCTCTAGAACTCATACATTCATATCTTTGTGAGATGAATGGCGTGCTGACAAAAGGTGGAAAGAAATATTTCATGACGTTGATTGATGATTCTACTAGATATTGCTATGTGTATCTCTTGAAATCAAAAGATGAGGTGTTGAATTTCTTCAAAGTCTATAAAGCTGAAACAGAAAACAAACTTGATCGAAAGATCAAGCGACTTCGGTCTGATCGCGGTGGAGAGTATTTTTCCACTGAGTTTGATTTGTTTTGTGAGGAACATGGTATAATCCATGAGAGGACGCCTCCCTACTCACCTCAGTCAAATGGGGTGGCCGAAAGAAAGAACCGTACTCTAACTAATTTGGTTAACGCCATGTTAGACACATCAGGTCTCTCCAAGGCATGGTGGGGGAGGCGATATTGACTGCATGTCATGTTCTAAACCGAGTTCCCACAAAGAACAAAGAAATAACTCCATTCGAGGAATAGGAAAAGAAAAGATTAAAACTCTCTTACCTACGTACTTGGGGTTGTTTGGCAAAAGTCAATGTTCCAATTCCAAAGAAGCGCAAGCTTGGACCAAAAACCGTGGATTGTGTTTTTCTGGGCTATGCTTTTCATAGCATTGGCTATAGATTTTTGATAGTAAAATGTGAGGTATCTGACATGCATGTTGGTACAATCATGGAGTCGAATGATGCGACTTTCTTTGAGGATATATTTCCAATGAGAGATATACCTAGCTCATCGAATCAAGGGATGCCCAGTACATCTAGTCAGGAGTTAGCTACAATTCCTGAACCTACCATTTCGATAGAACACCCTGAAAACCCCGAGGAGGGTAACAATGAAACTCCTAAACGGAGCAAGAGACAGAGGACTGGAAAGTCCTATGGTGATGATTTCATTGTGTACCTCGTGGATGATACTCCTACTTCTATTTCAGAAGCCTATGCATCTCCGGATGCTGATTATTGGAAGGAAGCCGTCTGTAGTGAGATGGATTCTATTTTGGCTAACGGAACCTGGGAGATCACTGACCGTCCCTATGGGTGCAAACCTGTAGGGTGTAAGTGGGTGTTTAAGAAAAAGCTTAGACCTGATGGTACTATTGAAAAGTACAAGGCACGGCTTGTGGCCAAGGGTTATACCCAAAAGGAAGGTGAAGACTTCTTTGATACTTACTCACCTGTAGCCAGATTGACTACCATTCAAGTACTACTACCATTGGCTCCCTCATACGGTCTCCTTGTTCATCAAATGGACGTGAAGACGGCTTTCCTAAATGAAGAGTTGGACTAGGAAATTTACATGGAGCAGCCAGATGGTTTTGTACTAAATGGTCAAGAAGGAATGGTTTGCAAGTTATTGAAGTCTTTATATGGTCTTAAGCAAGCTCCTAAGCAGTGGCACGAGAAGTTCGAAAGAACTTTGACTGCTGAAGGCTTTGTCGTAAACGAAGCTGACAAGTGTGTGTACTATCGCCATGGTGGGGGCGAGGGAGTCATTATTTGCTTATACGTCGATGACATATTAATTTTTGGAACCAACCTGAATGTGATTAGGAAGACCAAGGATTTCTTATCTCGTTGTTTTGAGATGAAGGATCCTGGAGTAGCTGATGTAATCTTGAACATCAAGCTGCTTCAATCTCACTATGTGGAAAACATCTTGAGTCGTTTTGGGTATAGCGACTGCAAATCATCCCCAACACCCTATGATCCTAGCGTGCTGCTTCGAAAGAATAAAATGGCTGCTAGAGATCAACTGAGATATTCTCAGATTATTGACTCGCTTATGTATTTGGCTAGCGCTATAAGGCCTGACATTGCTTTTGCTGTAAGCAAACTTAGCTGATTTGTTTCAAATCACGGCGATGATCATTAGCATGCTCTTGAAAGAGCACTACAACCAAAATTCGGAATTCCCCAACGATTTTACTTCGTCAGCGAATGCCCAAAAACCGTCACGGAGATGTGATACTGACGGTTTGGAATTCCGTGGGGAACCTCGCATCATAGATGGCCGAGCTGATGGTTAGGCATGTCCATCATGGATCCATGACGGTTAGGACCAAGCCCAAAGCCTAGCTGGCCCGGCGCGTTGTGACGGACTTAATCCTTGTTGGGTGGTCCCCGTGTAGCCGACCTATGTGTCAGACGTGTCAGGACAATGATTGCGCCATCATTACGGTCGTGTGATAGCGTTTTGTCGCCTAGCATATTCTCAGCGATGCCGTGGCTTGGCCCGCAGAGGACACGTGGCACCTTCCCGTGAAAACACGTGGTGGCATCTGCTCTGATATAAACTACCGTCATTGCGACAAATGTGCCATTAGATTCATGACATGTGTCCACACGTGGCGACATACATCCGGTGGGCCCATCCAATGATGGGCCTTGAGGCCCGTTAGTTGATGTTCCTTGTATTCCATTGCATGATGGTCCTTGAGGCCCATTAAATTATGGGCCTTGAGGCCCGTCAGTTGATGGGCCTTGAGGCCCGTTGGTTGGTGGGCCTTTATCCCATTGTACGATAAGCCTCCGTTTCCCACTGGGCCTTTTAGGCCCGTTGCTTTATTTGTAGGCCCGTCATTTGATGGCCTTCTTCGGCCAGTCGAATTATGGGCCTATGGGCCGTTGTTTGATTAGCTTTCCGGGTCCATCGAGACGCTTTGCTGAATGGGCCATTTTGGCACATTGGCAGATGGGCCTATGATTCCAGATATTTCATATTTAGCCCGGGTTTTTTTTGTTAATGCGGCCCATCAAGAATTATGTGGGTCTTCAACAATGGGCCTTTTGTGGCCCAGCTAAAATGTAGTGGTGCCTCTTTGAATTGACCCAATTGTCTCGTATGCAACCCACTAAAATTCCATTTCTGATTTTTCGTATAAATAATATGCCCACAAGAGCATGCAAAAACTAAAAACGCTACATAATTACATACAGGAATATAATTTACACACTAAGGGAATTACAGTTATGCAATAACATCAGATCAGAGTTTAGCGTGCACAGTAGCACGAAGATATCTGTTCAACATGAACAGAACAGCTCCAGCAGCATCAAAAAACATTTCCAGCATTGAGCATACCACCACCTGTGTGAACCACGTTATCAGGGTTACGCAGTCTACCTTTACTTACATAAGCGTGAGAAACCTTTCAATCTTTGCGGACATCGCAACCTGCTTCTCTAATCTTTCCTTTGCCTTGGTTGTCAGCGGATCAATTAGATCCCTCTTGATCTTGGCAACATTGGACAGCTCTGCACTTGCCATCTTCTCCTTCTCCAGTTCTGCAGCAAGCTTGCTCATTCTGGATCGAGAGGAGTGATGTGTGACCCCTACATTCTGAAGAAATGTAGGTTGTGATGTTTTCCTCGAGAGGACCTCGTAAACAACCTAGGCCTCAGTCCTGCGTTGTCCGTCTGTTGTAGGTACACACAGCTGATATTCCATGTCAGCCTTATTTTACAATGAAGAATCATGGTTAGGAGATGCAGCAAGATATAAGATACACATTACTGATAACTCTTTGAAAGCTGGCTTACAATTGCATCCTTTGTCGGGGTGGAGAAGCCGTTCTGTCGGCTCAAGTGGCACTCTTTGAACATATCCATAGGACTAAGTTCTTTGCCATTGTATTTGTCCTTCTGAAAAAAAACATAAATAGGTGACCAGCTTAAAGGTTTCACGTGTACATAAAATCTACAGTTTCCGCTAGCGACCATGTGCACTAAAACTCATACAAGCAGCTAGCTACCATAGCTGGAATTCAATTCAACTGACGTTGCTCTGTCGATGACGTTATTGTCAAATAAATATAATGCAATCTGTCCTTAAAAACAGGGAACATCATCTAGCACGTGTGTTGAGCGCAACAACAAACTTACACAACCAACATACTTGAAACACTCATCACATCACAGTTTTATGTTGTGATAGTTCGTGACTTACCAAGTTTTCCAAGTGCCCGACATAGCTGCGTGATCCGGTTGCCGGATGGATCAGGACCTTAGCACGGTAGAATCTGTTTTTCTCACTGATTTCCTGCTGGATGGTAGAATTAATAACGGTAGTCATAGTCAAGCTTCATGCACTAGAAACCGCAATCATAAGTCAGAACTGATGGAAAGGGCTAGGCAATTCAGTTGACAAGTTCAGCTGCCATAAGCATGTAAAATGTACCAGCTTTGATTTGTATAAAATAACTGACCTTCATCTTGGGATCCATCCAGTGCTGCACAAGCTCATTGCACTCAACATCATTCATCGAACTAACAGGACTTTCTTTCGGTACATCGAAGAGAAGACGATTATCAAAGTGCTTTCTTTTAAGGATGTGCCGTTGGTGCTTAACACCTATCTGAAGATACCTCTTGCATGCTGCTTTTAGTGGTGAAGCATTTATATCCATATCAAACCTAACCTAGTGGCATGGAAGAACATGCATAAGAATGGAAATCTCTGAATCAACAGCATTATATAAATATAGCAGAGGGGCAAAACGCCTAGGATGGACTTACCGAAACTCTATGGTAATAGTCAGAGAGGAGCCTACTACCCCCCTTATATTTCTTCCAGTGCGAGCGCACAGGCACATGGTTCTTGACTACATTGTGGCATTCAGTTGCAAACTTTGCAGCGACAAAAGGTGACACTGGCCTTATCATACCTTTTTGAATGAGAACTGCCAGTTTGCCAGCCCTAGATTTGTTTAGCAAATTCAGAACTGTTCCTATGTTTTTTTTGTTTACCACTACACATGTAAACAATTAATGAGGTAATAATAATGGTACTACAAACAGAATATGGAATAAACAGACTAAATACACTAAACATGCATGCATTTATCCCCATTACTATACAGGGTTGCCTCGTCATGGTGAGCATCCATCTAGTGACTGACTATGTCCACAAAGACATGCCCAGTAGCATCATTACTTGTGTTCAAGGGAAGCAGCCTGAGTGTGTCATCGTGCAACAAAAGGTAACATAAATGCACATAAGAACTTGACAGTACAACAAGCTAAATGTAGTAAGAACTTGAATGTATAGCTTGCCTTCAGTGAGGGAAGGGTTTAGACGAAGGGATCTTCGACACACTGAGATTGGATTTGATTTGCATGTAGGAGGTGCCCGATCTGGAAATGAACTCTCGGCGCTCATCTGGGCTAGAAGTCCAGTTAGCCCTCTTGTTGTTGCTGGCGGTTATTGTTCCCAGGTAATAACTACAACATGGATCAATCAAGCGAGCATGAAAACGATTGATTGGCCTTCGCAATCAAACATAAATAAGACAAGACAAGATGTAAATGGAGGAACTAGCACCTTAGCTGATGAGAGAGCAGAGGAGGCCTCATGGATATTGTTAATAAGAGTGCAAGATTATAGTCTCCTTCAGGTGGCTGTGATGATGATACTCCCTTTTTGCCGTAGCTGTTGAGCCTCCCCTTTTACTAATTACTATTGTTTTCCTCCATTTCAACATGAGATGGCAGCAACATTTCTAGGCTGCTACGATTACAAAGACAAAAATAAACGTAGATTATGATGTGCTTGTTTTCAAGCTTCATGCAGTCAACTCAACCAAAAATCCGAACTTATGGACAGGGCTAGTACAATCCACAGCAAGAAACAGACGAACTAACAGGATGCGAAATAACTCAAAAAGAGTTTTACGAAATCCTGTATGGGAGACGATTTAGCCAAAATAGTGAAGATGTTGCCCCGGACGATGGACGGCCGTGGTCTTTGCATAACGCGGCAACGCTGCGTCCGGCGAACGGCGGGGACGAGTAGCGGGCAGGCGGTGGAGGATATATCCGGAGGGGGATCTAGGGTTAGTAGAGATGGAGAAAACTGCGTCTGAGCCTCGGTTGGATTCAGATTGGAAGCGATTGTCATGTAACCATAGTTTACAGTTACTTGAATACCCTTGCCCTCCCGAAAATGTTTGGCATTAATTCTGCAAGATAGGTGGGTAGAATGGCCATTTCGCTGGATGAAATTGGTCTGGCGCCAACTTTTTGGAGCCAACACATTTCAAATTTCTAACATGTGGGTCCGTAGTCATGGACTGTGCACTGAAGTTGGGCCGCGAACACACCTCTAAGTGAAGGGACATAGCCCAACAGGTTCATAGTTCCTGCAAAATACTACTGCCTATTCCATTACATTTTTTTCGAATTTGAAGCTTATTGATCAAATTATAGAATTACAATCACTCAAAAGAGTATCAGCGAGAAAACCCGGGATATAGTATCCACAAATCCGGGAAAATGTATCAGTAACTGAAATAATATAAACTAACTAATATGGGATAGTCGGAAACAATATTATCTTCCCAAAATTTAGTGATTTTTTTAACCTTTTTGTCGCGTCTCGCCTACGCGGATACCGGGGATGAACACACCCCCATTTCTTGTTGGTTAGTGGGCACGAAGGCGTTTCGGCCTCATTGCCGCCTTAGGATCATCCCCGGGTGGAGGAAAAGCTTAGACAAAGCACACACGATCATTTTTTACCCAGGTTCAGGCCGCCCTTCGGCTAACAGCCCTACGTCCTGCTTTGGTGGATTATCTTGGATGCACAAAGTACAAAGGTGATGGACTCTCTAGTGCCGGGTGGATGCTTTGATCAGCTCCTACACCTCCCGGACTTCCTCTTTCTTTTCCTCACTCTCTCCAACTGAATCTTGACCTTGACATTGTCAAGAAAAAAGCTCTAGCTCTCTTTCTCTTCTCTCTTCTCTCTATCGAAACAAGCTTAACCTAACTGAGCTCAATCTATCTGGGCCGAACTCCTAACTGTTCCACATCCAACTGTCCGATCCTCAACTGACCGAAAAAGCCTTCTCTATCTCCCGTTGATCTCTGGCTTATATACCTCCGGAGTTGGTCTCTACGGCTCGCCCGAGCACCGCCCAAGAGCGTTCCCGGGCTCAATCGGAAGGAACCACGCGGGCGACGGGCAGGTGGGTGGTGCGCGTGGCCAATGGATGGCCACGGGCGGTGCGCTGACGCTCGTGATGATGGCGTGACAGCTCGGGCAGCGAGCTGTCACTCCTGTCCGCGGCGCAGGCCTCTGTCGGTCTGCGCCATGATGGCGCGCAGGGGTGCAAGCGCCTCACCTGTTCCCCACGCAAGTCTTGATGTGTCCAATCGATCCCAGCTGTCCCCTACTCCCTGGCCTCGCCTGGCCAAGGAGAGGAGGCTCCTGAGCCCTTCCCGGGGCAGTCCGAGCCATGCCTTGGCTTGGTTGCCCTGCTTCTGTGTCCTTAGTATTTCTCCATGGGACGCTCCCGGGAGGAGGCCAAGGGCAGCTCCTTGCCCAGTTTGTCCTGTTCTTCATGTCCTGTCTGTTTGTCCAGACTCTCCTTTGTCTGGGAGCGCTTGTTCTCCACTGGGTGGCCTACGTCACAAGGTAAATCTTAGTGTAGTTGGGCTATTTTTACTACAAGTCATACCTGGTTGTTTATCATGGTTGCATCCGAGATGCCGTGGGCTGGAGCCCGTGCGCGCCGCGGCGTAATCGTGTGGACCTTGGGTCCCATTACGCCGATAGAAGCCCTCGGGCGAGGGCCGGCAATGCCACGGAGTAGCCCACGATCGGTCTTCATCTTGTGTTCTTCAGAAGGATTTGTTGCCGGGCTTCGCCCTACTGCGGCGTGCGGGCCCAGCCTGTCGCGGGGCACGAAGCGATGGGACGGTGCGCCAAGTCTTGACCACATTCGACGCGTGCAGGCGCCAGTACTTGAGTCCGAGCGCAGGCGACGCGCCTCGCCTCGTCTTCCGTGGAGAGTCCTTATTAATTGCGGTTGCTTCGAATCCTGCGCAAACACAGAAAAATGTGGGAGGGGACACGGCTCGCTCCAAGTGGACCGTTCCCCTCTTCCTGCTATAAAAAAGGGGGTGAGGCTTGGGCAGCAGCAGCGGAACATCCACCCCACTTCCTTCCAAACTTCTCGTCCCTTCTGTTCTCCTCTTGCTTGCTTGGCGGCGATGGCGTCGGAGGGCTCGAACGACGGCCGTGGGGATGAACTTTACGTCGCTGGGGAAGATCCTGTTTACCCCTCGGTGGAGGGACCACGGCGCAGGCGGAGGCACCGGCACCGCGGCCGCCGTGGCGCTCCTCCAGCCGACGAAGATCCTCCGGTGCGGGACAGCAGGGCCCCAGCCCGCCGTGATCGTCGAGGTGCAGCTCGTGGGTCAGGGGGCTCTGCAGCGCGTGGCTCTCCAGGGCCAAGGCGCGGTCGTAGCCCCCAGCCCTACCGGCGGGAGGGTGGTGATTACACGCACCACCGCGAGTTGTCCATTTCCCCCTCCCAGTCTCAGGAGGATTACATGGCCGATCTGGTGGGCTTCGAATTCCTGGTCATCCTGGGCGCATGATACAAGAGACGGCTGGTCCTTCCCCGTCGCTTAGCTGACAACCTGGAAGGCCACCTCCTCCGCGACATCGAGCTGCGCGAGTCGAGCGGCGGCCAGCCGTACTGGGATATGCGGGAGAGGGTAAACGAGGAGGGCCGCATGTACCTGGATGATGGATGGGCCGGCTTTGCTGACTGGTACCAGCTGCGGTCCGGCCACGTGTTGAAGTTCCGGTATCGCGGGAGCAGCCAGTTCGTCGTGAAGATCTTCGACAAGTCCATGTGCTGCCGCAGCTACTGGCCGTACTTCCTGGCCGACGGGGCGTCGGACGGGTCCCAGTTGTGATCCTGTGCGTCCTGGTTGTGCAAGCGCACCTGGGGTCACAGAGGGTGACTGATCCCCTTTCCCCCGAGCACGCTGCCCAGCGCCCGCTCCTCCTCCTTGTTTATCCCTTAGAGCTAGTTGCTGCATTGTATTCCATAGAAATGTAATACCGACTAGCTTTATAAAATTAAAATTACCTTCATTGCCTTATGTCCTTGCTCTTCGCATGTTTTGCTCTTCTCCATCTTGGTCGATTGGCCCGTTGGGGCGTCGTTCATTCTTCGGTACTGCACCTTGCTCCGATCAGCAAAGCCAGGTTGACGTCGACACTTGACGCGCGGCTCATGTTCAAGTCCTTTTTCCCTCTATTCATCGGCTTTCGCCTCACTTTGTTTCTGAAATGCGAAGAGCAAACCTTACGGCATCTTACCCATGCCTCGGGTCTAGAAATAAAGGCGTTGTGCGCTTGATCAGGGCGCACGGTTATGCCTGGCTCGTAGGCCTGACGTGAGAGGTAAGTCTGCGCGATTTAGTGTCCCCGGCCAAACCGGTCGCACAACGCTCATACCTCAGAGCGAATCATGAGAGTATGACGTTTCCTGGCAATGATGATTCTTTACCTACGTCAGGCCGGACGTGAGAGACGTGTCGATACGATTTAGAGCCCCCGGCTGGGCCGGTCGCACAACGCTCATACCTTAGAGCAAATCATGAGAGTACGACGTTCCCGGCGTTGACAGACTCCTGCGCTCACGTCCTGACCCGAGAAAGATCCAAAGGAATGCAAAACCCCGAAAAATGCTCAGAAAATAGAACAGGCAGAAGAAGCATGAGCAGCAGGATTCCCGTTCCAACACAGCCGGTTTACTCATAGGCCGGGTAGGCCAGATACGTCTGTTTACATCCGGATACAGGCGGTTTACTCATAGGCCGGGTAGGCTAGATACATCTGCTTATATTCATGTTGCCGCGAGCACAACTCGCTCGCGGGCTTTGGCAGGTGCCGGGAGTCTCTAACGCGCTCCCGGGCTTTTTTGTGGGGGTTGCCGGGAGTCTCTAACATGCTCCCGGGCTTTGAGGGCGGGAGGGTTTACTCTAAAGGGACCTCAGTCCGCTCGGAACATCGCCCCAGCCAGGTATGTCACATGTCATCGGAACAAAGTTCTGGAAAATGGCGCAGCCTCTTCCCGGACGAGCCGGGAATCGGGGCGCAAGGGTGGTCCGAATCGGACAATGGGGAGGGAGGGGCGGTAGCAACTGTTTTGAACATCTGTTCAGCACAGAGCACGGCATCCCTGGTATCAGCTTTAACGGTCAAGGTCCCCCAGGGGGAGGGAAGCTTGAGCACATGATAAGTGTGGTGGGTAACCACCATGAACTTTGCCAATGCTGGCCGCCCTATGATGCCGTTATACGGCAGGTGATGAGGCGGTTCCTCGGCAATGCCCACCATGAGGGGCTTGGGTTTTAGAGAAAGGTGACGATGGAAGTTCCGGGAGCGAGGGGAGACACGACATACCCAGGTTCGCGTCCCCGCGGTGGAGGATCGCTACGTCCTGCTAGCAATCCACTATATGAATATATGTGTACAGGGGGCCGCCATAGGCGGAGTTGTTGTATCTAGTCTAGTTCTAATCTGCGGGTTATGATGTCTAGGCGTGTCGCCTCTATGATTTATGTTTCTGAATATGTGTGTCCTAAGGGGTGCCCCTGCCTGGCTTTATATATCAGCCAAGCTAGGGTTTACAAGAGTCCTAGTAGGATTCGTACTGGAGTCTTCTTTCCTTGTAGTCCAAGTCGAGGCGCGCGCAGGTCCAGCTTGTCGAGTCCTTGTGCTGGTCCACCTTGATAATCTGTATCGGGTATGGCAATGTCGAGTACCCGAAGGTTTATGCCCACATCAGTAGCCGCCGAGTGTCTGGCCGAAGTAAAGCTTCGGGCAGGGACTAAAGTTGTCGTCATCCGAATGTCTTGATCATCTGTTGAATGTTGAATCTTGTGCTTGATGTGGAGTCGAAGTCGCTTTCTGTCGGGTGCGCGAAGCGTTCCCGATGGGAGTAGCCCCTGAGTCTATGGGCGGGTGCTTGCAGCCGCACATAGACTCAAGTTGTACTACTCGAAGATCTTGATGTTGATGCCGACGTCTTCAAGTTTATTCTTCTTTGTTGGCGAGGTTGCCATCTTTTTCTCGGGTGCGCGACCAGCGTTTCCGATGGGAGTAGCCCCCGAGCCTGTAAATGAATATGAAATAGTTATGTATAGGGTGTAAAAAATGCTGAGTCGGATACCGTACATGTCTTCGAGTTTCGAGAAGATTTGGATGCGTCGATGATTTTGATGATGTCATAGATAGAGGAATTGATGATTCGGATGATATCCCAGAGGAGCCGATAATTCGGATGATATCCCAGAGGAGCCGATAATTCGGATGATATCCTGGAGGAGTCGATAATTTAGGTGATATCCAGGAGGAGTCGATAATTTGGGTGATATCCCAGAGGAGCCGATAATTTGGGTGATATCCCAGAGGAGCCGATAATTTGGGTGATATCCCAGAGGAGCCGATAATTCGGGTGATATCCCAGAGGAGCCGATAATTTTATCGGGTGCGCGTCCAGCGCTCCCGATGGGAGTAGCCCCCGAGTCTAGGTACGGATGCTTGCAACCGTGTGTAGACTCAAGTTGAGCAACCCGATGTTATAGTTTTCTTCAGGTGCCGTTGACACATTGTTGTTTGTTCCAAGGGGCAATTCTTAATGCACCTTGAGCATCGTTGATGCTATTGTTTGTAAGTTTATCGGCAGAAAATTACTTGAGTGATCAGCTCATGTTGCAGGTTTGATAAACCTGTCGTATGTGCAACTTTGCTTCAACCGATGAAGTATGTTTTGGCGACAGCCCCCGAACGAATCGAAGGAACTATGCCTGCCGTCGACTCCGTCGCTCTTTAGTACTTCTGTAGTTTAAAGTACCGGCATGGGTCTTGTTTGTAAGTTGTATTGTGTCCATCAACTGCAGCACTCGATAATTTATCTGAGGCTTGGATGGATTTTTAGTATATCGATAACCATAGCTCCCGGTGGGAGTATTAATTAGTTATCAATATTGTAATAATCCATATCGATAACCATAGCTTCCGGTGGGAGTATTAATTAGTTATCAATATTGTAATAATTCATATCGATAACCATAGCTCCCGGTGGGAGTATTAATTAGTTATCAATATTGTAATAATTCATATCGATAACCATAGCTCCCGGTGGGAGTATTAATTAGTTATCAATATTGTAATAATCCATATCGATAGACATAGCTCCCGGTGGGAGTATTAATTAGTTATCAATATTATAATAATTCCTTGCAACCCCCGAGTAATTCCAGCGCTCCCGATGGGAGTGCATCGGGTCAATATTATATAACCATAGAAGATAAATACATTGGTAATCATAGATGATGAAGCCATTGACCCGAAAGTGTATCGGGTCAATATTATATAAGATGATATCCATTGAATATTCCAGACGATGAATCCACTTGCCCGAGAATATATCGGATCAATATTATATAGCCATATGAGATAAATCCATTAATAACCGTATGCGATGATATATCCATAGCCGAAGAAGATAAGTCCATCAAGTAATCATAGATGATGAAGCCATTGACCTGAGAGTTCATGGGGAGAAGATATATCCGGAGCCGAAGAAGATAAGTCCATCGAGTAATCATAGATGATGAAGTCATTAACCCGGAAGTTCATCGAGAGAAGATATATCCAGAGCCGAAGAAGATAAATCCATCGAGTAATCATAGATGATGAAGTCATTAACCCGGGAGTTCATCGAGAGAAGATATATCCAGAGCCGAAAAAAATAAATCCATCGAGTAATCATAGATGATGAAGCCATTGACTCGGCTGCAACGAAGGCCAAGCAGGTCGCACTGCGGACGCAGTCGAAGTAATCATTCGTCCAGAAATAGTTGATGTGGCGGGCGCAGTCGAAATAGTTGCGCCACCCAAGATGGTCCATGCGGCGGGCGCAGTCGAAATAATTCCGCCACCCAAGATAGTCCATGCGGCGGGCGCAGTCGAAGTAATTCCGCCACCCAAAATAGTCCATGCAGTAGGCGCAGTCGAAATAGTTGCGTGGCCAGAGATAGTTCATGTAACCACGCGGCGCCTGGCTGACGTGGCCGATGAAGAGGACGCAATTGATATGGCCGATCCGCGGCGGGTGAGCATCCGAATATATTGAGTCCGTAATGTCGTGTCTGTGACACGCAAGCCCCCGAGTATTGGCAAGTGCGCGACAGCGGGCGCGGTCGACCGAACAAAGTAATTGAAGTTTTGCTTCAATCTGCAATTATATTACGGCGCAAAAAACCTACGCGCAAATAATAGTACGAGCCAAAAAATATTTGGCGAAATAAAATTTTGCAAATAGTAATTAATTGAAAGTATAGCACCTGATATTTTTATATCGGATGTTCATCGCTTGATGAATTCGGATGACTTAATTCCGATCTGATGATCCTTGTATCGGGTGACGAACTCACGACGATGAGTCCGCGCTGTTCACCCATGAAGTTCCCACGGCTTGTGCGTCGCCCGATGGATCGTTTCATTAAATTTAGGACATGCCAAACAGACAAGCGGTAAGTACTTGAGTTTTAATCAATAATGGACAGTATATTCATGATGTACGTGGTAATTCTTTTTGCAACGAATCCAAAGGAAATAGAGTAAGAGTATGAACTTAGCTTGATTGGTTTTGACGTAAAGATGTAACAGCCAGTCCGTGCGTAGGTCGGCTTTCACGTGAAGATGTTTATCTTTTAATGCGTGCAGGCTATCCTCGCGGAAAACAGTATCGTGATTGATCCACATATCTTGGCCGGTTCTTTCTTTCCTCAATACTTGACGCCTGCGTGTATATCGGCTTGACGGAGACACATATCAGTGCGGTCGCATCTCTCGGATGCTGCCGATTAACTTGAAATTCTGAAGGTTGTCGATAGCGAAGTCAACGGATCCCGCCCGGATGGTAAAATCCAGTCACCGTTTTTCCCACAGACGGCGCCAATTGACGAGGCGGTTCTTCGGCAATGCCCACCATGAGAGGCTTGGGTTTTAGAGAAATGCGACGATGGAAGTTCCGGGAGCGAGGGGACACACGACATACCCAGGTTCACGTCCCCGCGGTGAAGGATCGCTACGTCCTGCTAGCAATCCACTATATGAATATATATGTACAGGGGGCCGTCATAGGCGGAGTTGTTGTATCTAGTCTAGTTCTAATCTGCGGGTTATGATGTCTAGGCGTGTCGCCTCTATGATTTAAGTTTCTGAATATGTGTGTCCTAAGGGGTGCCCCTGCCTGGCTTTATATATCAGCCAAGCTAGGGTTTACAAGAGTCCTAGTAGGATTCGTACTGGAGTCTTCTTTCCTTGCAGTCCAAGTCGAGGCGCGCGCAGGTCCAGCTTGTCGAGTCCTTGTGCTGGTCCACCTTGATAATCTGTATCGGGTATGGCAATGTCGAGTACCCGAAGGGTTATGCCCACATCAGCAGGGCAATGTCCGCAACATCAAAGATGATGTTCTCAGTGTTGTAGTTATCCTTCGAGCCGAAGGTCACATGAAGCTCAATCTTACCCCACGGCTGAGTCGCCCCCGGATTTACACCCAGGAAGGACTTGGTGGGGGACAATTGATCCTTCGTGATCTGCAGCTTGTCAACCAATTTGGCAGAGAGGATGTTGAAAGAGCATATTCTAAAATCCCTAGTGTTTTGTGTGTTTGATCACAACACTTGAATTGAATTTTACCATGTGTGCCTAAGTGTGTAGGTTTATTTTTAGCACCATGGAATTGTACCCACCTGTTCATATCTGTCCTTGAGTCTGGTTTATATTGGGCATATAGATATATGGGATTGGTGGAAGTGATAATGTTGAGGAGAAAACAAACCTGAAGAAGCTAATGCCTGAAGTATTTGGACCCCGGATCATCCGCCCCTAGTGGCTCGGATCATCCGGGCCCCTGAAGCAAAACGGCTAAGGACCAGGGGGCAGATATTTATTTCATCCGCCCCCCGGACGAAGGAAATCTCCGGCCTCCAACAGGGGAAATCGCACAGCGCACAGTTTTGGGGGCCGGATGGTTTTTCCATCCGCCCCCGGTTATTGTGAAATATCCGCCACCCCATCAGGGGACTTCGCACGGCGAGAAGACCTGGGGGGGGGGGGGGGATGGTTTTTCCATCCGCCCCCGGATGTTTCGAAATGTCCGGCCCTCACCAGGGGATTGTGCACCAACGGCACGCGCACGGAGGAGCGGGGCTGGAGGAAATATTCCCTCCACCCGAAAAGGAATATTCCAAGAAGGGGCCGGACCATCCGGCCAAGTCCCTGAAGCACCAGCACCAGATCATCCGGGGGGCGGCGCCGGATCATCCGGCCTACTAAAGCCAGATCATCCGCCCCCTCGACACAGCAACGGGCAGATGGCCCGTACGGGCTATAAAAGGGGGAGCCTTCTTCCTCCGCAAATTAGATCTGAGATTCACGAAGACTTTCTCTCTCCTCCATTGTTCTAGAGCTCAAATCTCGTAGATCTCCCTACCTAGCCAACCAAATCACTCCATACTTGGGGAATCGAAGGAGGAGGGCTAGATCTACCTATCTACCCAAGAAGTTTCAAGATCCCCATAGTTTTCCCTAGTCATTTGAGAAACCCTAGATCTCCTATGTGGGGGTCCTTGTTCTTGTTGAGCACTTTGTCCTAGATCTTGTTGTGACTAGGTCATGGTGTTGTTGGGAGCCTCCGTCCTTTGTGGAGTTCGCCCCAACCTTGTGTGAAGGAATCGCCGCCTCGACCGGCCTTGATAGTGGAGAAGTGAATACTCCTACTTGGGGTGTTCACGAGGAATAAGGTGAAGCCTTTGTGGCTGTTGGTACCTTTGCGGTCCACACCTCCTCAACGCAGACGTACTTCTTATTGTGGAAGGAACTGCAGCAAACACATCGCGCGTCATCTCGATCCGCTACCGTTCCCCCGGTCGTCCCTTTCCTTTTACACTTGCAATTTACTTGTTCTAGTTGTAGCTTTGCATTGCATCATCCTAGGATCATTTTACATTCCATAGCAATCACCTTTATATTCCGCTTCCGCATAAAAACTGAAAAAGAACTGAAATTGGTATAGCGCCTATTCACCCCCCTCTAGTCGCGCCAAATACACATTCAATTGGTATCAGAGCAAGGTTCTCTTGCTCGGGCTTTACCGCCTAAGAGATGGCCGACAAAGAGAAGCTCGGGGATGGAGCCCTTCCCGTGGAGCAACCAACTTCACCTCCACCCATAGCTCCCACTATGGCTACGTTGGATGACCTCAAGCAATTGGAGTCATCCATCCTAAGCCAAATGAGGGCTATGATGTCGGAGTTGCTTGCCCCAAAACCAACCCCCATCGTAGAGTCTAAGGAGAGTACCGAGAGTCCTCCACCTAAAGCTAATCCTTATCCTCTCTTGGGATTTGACCCCGCAAAGGACAAATCTCAAGAAGAGGAGAAGCTTGGGTACACCGGTACCTCATCTTCAAAAGGAAAGGAGGATCCAAAAGGTGAGGGACATTTAGGGGGTAACCATGCGGTGCCACCACCAAGTGATTACGCCGTAAATGTTCCAATCCCTATGCCACATATAGTCTCACAAGGTGCAACACCACTACTAGATTCTACAAGTTTCGAGAATTGGCAATTCTTAATGCATTCCCATGTTCGCAGCTCATCCACCGAATTATGGCGCGTCATCAAGGAAGGTTTCACGCCACGCGACCCAAGCAATCTCACAAGAAGGGATGTGGTGGACGACCAACTCAACGCCACCGCCCTCCACATGATACACATGGCGGTGACACCCAAGGACCGTGCTCATATCCGTACCCTCAAGACCGCCAAAGAAGCTTGGGATAAGCTTGACAAGCTCTTCCTTGGTAATGAGAGCATCCAAAGCTCAAGGTTTGATGAAGTCAATACCATGGCCAATGGTTTTATCATGGGTGAAGGAGAATCCGCCGAAGACATGTACCGGCGCCTCATCGCTCTTGCCGTGCAACTAGGAGACCTCGGTGCCAAGTTTGCGGATGATCATTGGGTCAAGAGGAAATTCTACAATGAACTTCTCCCATATGAAAAAGGAAGATTGACCGCCATCCGCCAAAACTCCCGCTATCTCTCCATGACAACAAATGAGGTCCTTAGCGAGATCATTGCTATGGATATCTCAAAGAAGAATGCGGACGAGCTAGTTGCATGAGCCCCCAACTCTCGCAAGCCAAATCTCGCATTGAAGGCCAAGGCTCATGATGAAAGTGAAAGCGATGAGGACCCCGTCGAGTGGAGTCCGGATGATCTCAAGTTCAACTACCATGAGTACATGGCTCTCGCCGCCAAGAACTTTTGGGATGGCAACAAGACAAGAGGCTCAAGGCCTAGAGGCAACTCAAGATACCCTCCTCGTGATTCTTCAAGAGGTTTCTCCAAGAGCCCAAGAGAAGGGTAAAAGGCAAAGACTTGCTACAATTGTGGCGACAAGAGCCACTTCGTTGCGGAGTGTCCCTTCGAGAAGAGAGAGGACAACGGTGGAAGGCTTGTCCGCAAGGACAAGTCCAAATCCTTCTCCAAGGGCTACTCCAAGTTCTCCTCCAAGCCCGGTGACAACTAGGTCTCCTTCAACAAGAAGCCAAGGGCGTTCGTGATCCGTGAGGAGTACTCCTCCGACGATGGTGATGACAATGATGACACGAACTCAAACAAGGAGGATGAGGGAGTGGCCGCCATCGCCATTACCACTCCCTCCAACTCCCTCGTCGATTCCCCAAATGAGAACCTCGTCACCAACAACTCACATTGCCTCATGGCTAAAGTATCAGAGGTATCATCCCCTCCCAAACCGACTTCCTCATCTAATGCTTCCACTATTGATGATGTTGCTAGCCTCGCTATCAAGCGTGAGGTTGTGGGTTTGGATGCTTTTCTCACTAACATGCAAGGGGATACCAAGATACACGTTGAGGCCTTCATGGCTCAACTAGGAGCAGCTCAAGATCTTATTGAGGAGAAGGAGAGGCTTGAGAGGGAGGCGGCCGATGAGATTGCCTCTCTCACTCAGGCACATGAGGAGGAGCACAACTTGCGTATTTCTCTTGAAGCAAGTGTTTTGAACCTTGAAGTCTCTAACAATGCCATAATCTCTAAACTCACTAAGGATCGAGATCATGCTCTCGCCTTGGTGGGTGTACTTAAAAAGGAGAAACTTTCTCTTGACGTTAACCACACCAAGTTACTTGAGGAATTGGAAACCCTCAAAAAGGACCACAAATCCTTGGAGAGTAAGTTTGCAATTGTCTCTAAGTCAAGTGGTCAACTTAAAGGGGAAGCTTCTAAGGAGAAAGAAGTAGAAGTGTCTAACTCTTGTTGTGACCATGTAGAGGAGCTTGCTGCCTTGAGAAGGCAAAAGAGAAAACTCTTGGAGGTTAACTCCCTCCAAGAAGAAGGCTTGAATGAGTACTTCCGATTGAGCAAGGAGAAGGTTCCTTGTTGTGATCATGAGAAAGAGATTGCCGCCTTAGAGAGGAACAAGGCCAAGCTCTTGGAGATCAATGCCATGCAAGAAGAAGCCTTGAAGGATTACTTCCCCTTGAGCAAGGATAGAGTCACTTGTTGCGATCATGAAGAAGAGATCGCAGCATTGGAAGGACACAAGCGCAAGCTCTTGAGGATTAACTCCCTTCAAGAGGATGCATTGAAAGAGCATTTTTGCTTGAACAAGGAGAAGGAAGTTGAAGTGTTTGATATCACTAACCCTTTTCCCGAGCATGAAGATGAAGTCAATAGGTTGAAGCTCAAGATCGAGAGGCTCCGGATTCATGCCATCTATTTAGAGAGAGCTCTCGAAGCTAAAGATGGAGCCAAGGAGGGCTCTAGCAATGAAGGAGGAGTGGCTACCAAGCCAAAGAAGAATAGAAGAAGAAGGACCAAGAAGAACAAGAACAAGAAGAATGTGGGTATCGCCCATGAGGCCGGTCCCTCTAGCCCAAGGAGGGGTGGAGTGCCCGACCCCACTACAAGGGGCTATGCCGGTGCTAACAACCCATCTCATGTTCTTTTTGTCGATTATTATGGTCGTGTTCGTGCTCATTTTGTTGGTCCTTATGAGGAAAATGTTGATTGGACTATTTGGGTTCCCAAACCCCTTGTTACTAACATGCAAGGACCCATTGCAAAATGGGTACCTAAATCCAAGAATTGATTCCTTGTAGGACTATGCTTCCGGTGGTTCTAAATGGGTGGTCGATAGTGGTGCCACTAGTCATATGACCGGAAGCAAGGATATTATTGTCGACCTCGTGCCTTCACACTCTACCGTATCATATGGCGACAAAAAAAGCTCTAAGGTATTGGGTCTTGGCAAGGTGGTGGTAACACCCGACATCTCACTTGTGAATGTCCTCCTTGTTGAGACCCTAGGTTACAATTTACTTTCCGTTCATAAAATTGCACATATGGGTCTTTGTACCTTTTTCGATGAACACATGGTGGTCCTCTTGTGGAGCAAGACACTTCGTGTAGCCTTTGTTAGATATGTAGAGAGCGGGTTGTATGTGGTCGATTTCTCCGGAAAGTCAACCTCATCCGCTCTTTGCCTATTCGCTAAAGGTGATGTGGGTTGGCTTTGGCATCGCCGACTAGCCCATGTCAACATGAGGACTTTGCAAAGCCTCCACAAGGGGGGGCACATTCTAGGACTAAAAGACGATGTTTCTTTTTGTAAGGATCGTGTGTGTAGGGCATGCGTTGAAGGAAAGATGCATGGAGCTCCTCACAAGGCCAGGACTACCATCTCTACCACAAGATGCTTGGAGCTCCTACATGTTGATCTCTTCGGTCCGCCGTCTCATGAAAGTCTTGGAGGGAAGAAATATTGCCTCATGATCGTCGATGACTACTCAAGATATTGTTGGGTATTCTTCTTCAAGCACAAGAGTGATACTCAACGGACCATGATGGAGTTTGCCAATCGAGTTCAACGCAAGTTCGATGCCAAGATTATTGCAATAAGAAGCGACAATGGTACGGAGTTCAAGAACTACACATTGGATGACTTTCTCAGCGATGAAGGCATTCAACATCAATACTCCACACCCTATACTCCCCAACAAAATGGAGTCGCCGAAAGGAAGAACCGAACCTTGATAGAAGCCGCAAGAACCATGATGATGGAATACAAGTCCAACTACAATTTTTGGGCCGAAGCAATCTCAACCGCTTGCCATGCAACTAACCGCCTATAGTTTCGCAAGGGTTTGGAGAAGACACCATATGAGATCCTAACCGGAAACAAGCCCAATGCCTCCTACTTCAAGGTCTTCGGATGCAAGTGCTATGTGCTCATCAAGGACACACGTCTAACCAAGTTTGACTCAAGAGCTCAAGAAGTTTTCTTTGTTAGCTATGCTATAGACTCTCACGCCTATAGAGTTTTCAACAAGTCCAATGGTCGAGTTGTGGAATCTTGTGATGTGACATTCGTTGAAGATGATAGTTCTCTAGGAGGGCGAAGTGCTTCTTGTGAGAAAGGAGATGAAATTCCCCCGGAGGCCATAGGGAGGATGGGTGTTGGTTTCTACCGACCTCAAGAGCTACCTCCTATGTGTGCCGGGGAAGGACCAAGTTATAATCAAGTAGAGGAATCTACACCACAAGGCCCAGCTTCTTCTAGTGAGCAACCAAGTGCAAGTCAACAACTACAACAACCCCAAGATCGACAACAACAACAACAACCGCAAGTTCGTCATCAACCACCATCAAGTGATCAAGGCCAAGCTTCAAGTTCTACACCGGACCCTTCGGAGGAGAGTGCCTCTAATCCTACATCTCCTACCACCTCCGGATTGTCCGGTCCTCAACATCAACAAGATTTACCTCCTCCTAATGATGATGATGATGCCCCCAATGGCAACTATGAGGGTCAAGGTGAGGACCTAAACCATGATGAAGATCAAGAGGCCTCTCAAGAATCTATCCTTGAGGCCGACACTTGCCGTGAAGACAAGACAACAAGAAATCTACGCCTCAAGTCCCATTCTTTGCGCTTTCTTTGCGCAACATTCTTGGAGATCTAAAGAGCAAAGTGTCTACCCGGAGGCAACTAGCAAACTTTTGTGAGCATCATGCTTTTGTCTCCATGGTGGAACCACTCAAAGTCTTTGATGCGCTTGAAGATCCGGATTGGGTGCTAGCAATGCACGAAGAGCTAAACAATTTCAAGAGGAATGATGTATGGACTCATGTGAAGCGCCCAGACCATTGCCGCAATGTTATCGGCACCAAATAGGTCTTCAAGAACAAGCAAGATGAACATGGCATCGTCATCCGCAACAAAGCAAGATTGGTGGCCCAAGGAGTGGACTATGGCGAGACGTTTGCACCCGTTGCTCGACTTGAGTCGATACATATCCTTTTGGCTTATGCCGCCCACCATGGTTTCAAGCTTCAACAAATGGACGTGAAAAGCGCTTTCCTCAATGGTCCTCTACATGAGGAAGCATATGTGAAGCAACCCCCGGGGTTTGAGGACCCTCACTTCCCGGAACATGTCCTCAAGCTTAACAAGGCTCTATATGGTCTCAAACAAGCTCCTAGAGCTTGGTATGAGCATCTACGTGAGTTGCTTGAGGATCGTGGTTTTGAAGTGGGGAAAACCGATCCCACTCTTTTTACTAAGAAGGTCAATGTGGAGCTTTTCAGATGCCAACTCTATGTAGATGATATTATCTTTGGGTCTACTAACACCATGTTTAATGATTAGTTTGCTAAGTTGACGATCGATAGGTTCGAGATGTCAATGATGGGGGAGCTAAAGCACTTTCTTGGGTTCGAGATCAAGCAACTTCGACAAAGCACCTTCATCAACCAAGCCAAGTACCTCCAAGATATGCTCAACTGCTTTGGTATGAAGGGGGCCAACGGAATTGGGACTCCCATGCACTTGAAGTGTCAACTCACCCTCGACGAGAACGGCAAGGCGGTGGATCAAAAGCTCTACCGCTCCATGATAGGTTCGCTTCTTTACCTTTGTGCCTCCCATCTGGATCTCATGCTTAGTGTAGGTGTGTGTGCATGGTTTCAAGCAAATCCAAAAGAAAGCCACCTTATGGCGGTGACGAGGATCTTCCGATATTTAGTTGATACTCCCAACTTTGTGTGGATTCAACGATGCTGATTGGGCCGGTAACAAGGTTGATAGGAAGTCTACATCTGGTGCTTGTCACTTGGGTGATCCTTGGTATGTTGGTCTTCGAAGAAGCAAAATTGCGTCTCCGTCTCTACCGCCGAGGCCGAGTATGTTGCTGCGGCAAGTAGTTATGCTCAGATTTTGTGGATGAGGCAAACTTTGCAGGATTTTGGAATTGTGTATAGCAAAGTGCCTCTATTATGCGATAACGAGAGTGCCATCAAGATCGCCTACAATCCTGTACTTCATGGCAAGACGAAGCACATCGAGATAAGGAATCACTTCATTCGGAATCACATTGCTAGGGGCGATATTGTTCTCTCATTCATTGGGACTAAGGATCAATTGGCGGATATCTTCACCAAGCCATTGGACGAGAAGAGATTTATTGAGTTGAGGCATGAGCTAAATAACTTAGATTCATCGAATATTGCTTGACCGTCGTGCGCACCCACCTACTCATATAGCATATATCTTGATAGGAGGTAGGCATGGACATAGGGGGAGTGCCGTTTAAACTTATTGAGCTATCCCTCCCCCCATAATGCATAAAGAAATCCAAAACATACTCTATTCGTCATTCAAGTGACAAATGAGCTTCATTGTTGAGTCTTAGTTGTGAGTCCAAGATTCATCTTCGCGACCTCACGCTATCATACTCAAACACGGTGGCCTCGGCCACCAACCTCCTCCTTGAGGAGTTTTTGTGGTTTTGTGTTTATTTTTGATTCTCTTTGTTTTCTTTTTGATTTCTTGATCATTAGAATTTTCTTTGATTTTTCTTGTTTGGGGGAAATTTTTTCCAAGTTTGGGCTCTTTAGTTTGATTTTTGCAAACTTGGGCAAATAGTACCTTTCACCAGTGACCACCTCTATCCTAAGCCATTCACCTACCCCAAAAATTTCTAAGTCTAAATATACCCATCGTTTGAAGGGTTTTCCTCTGTCAAGGGCCGGATGGTCTGGCCTACCAGGGCCAGATAATCCGGTAGGGCAGATGATCTGCCTCTCAGGGGCCGGATCATCCGGCTTAAGTGGGAGAAATAAATATCGGGCTGGGTCGGGATGGGGAAAATATTCCTCTTCTTCCCCACCCCGACCCAACCTTCTCTCTCTCTCCACTCCCACGCCCTTGGCTGGAGAATACCCCCTTGGGGCTCCCTCGACGACCCCAAGGCCTCCTCTTCCGTGCTTCGACTCGCACGGAGGCTCCTCCATCCGGAACATTCTCCACCAAGCACTTTTTGCCATGGAAGACGGTACTAAGCTCTATCTCACTTTTTAGGGTTTCATCCTAGTTGGTTGTGTAGAGGTCATAATACTCGAATTCCTTTGGTAGAAATCAAATTCAAGAGGCATGCTAGTGCTCCCTAGGATCGATCTACGAAAAAATTGGTGGAAAATCGAGATCCCTTTGGGACATTGCAGATCTGAACTGTTTATCACTGCAGGGCCGGATGATCTGCCCCTCCAGGGCCGGACCATCCGGCCTGGAGCAAATTTTCAGATCTGACTCTGTTTTCCATTACTGTTTTGCATATCGGTCCTAGGATTCCTATTTCGGGTATATTTCCTCATCTATATGTTGTATCTCTATTGCTTTTCACAGGTGGAAGCTCTAATGGAGGAGGAAGTGCTCGCCGTAGGGTTGCAAAATACCCCTCCTCCCGTCCTCATAAGGATCACATCATTGAACAGGAGGATGGTTCTTACACCACGAGAGACACCGAGAGGATCAATGAGCAAGCAGCGATACGTGCAGAGGCAAGAGAGAGGGAGGAGCAAGCCAAGAGGAAAAGAAAGGCCAACAAGGAATCCATGCTCAACATGAACATCATTGAGTACCATGCTCTCCGAAAGAAGAATACATACAACAAGGAAAGGACCTCCGAGAATGATTGTTTTTGGACGGAGGAACAACACCACATCATGAATGACATCTATCAAGTGCACCACACCAAGGTTTGCCCAATGCGAGCCTTTGATCTCGAGAAGCTTGGAAGCAAGGCTTATTTCAATGAGATGATGTGGGTGACGGAGAAGCTTGGACTTCATCCATTGATGGGACTCTGCCATGATTACAATGTGCAAATCATTCACCAATTCTTCTCCACCGTCTACTTTGGCAAGTCAAATGATGGAGATATTTATTGGATGACAAACAACCGCCCTTATCAATCAACCTTCAAGGTATTTGCTTCGGTTCTTTGATATCCATTCTATGGGAGGAACTCGAAGAGAGGCGGCAAACGGATGCATGAGCATGGTGTGGAGACGGACAAGAACAAGCTCGCCCCACTCTACAAGCCCGATGGAATTCCGGGTTTTGCAAAGAATCTCTACCCGCTCTATGACATCCTCCTCCGCAACTTCCGAAGCAACATCTGACCAAGTGCGGGCAACAATGATGCACTCCGTGGTGGCCTCATCAATTTCCTCTACCACTGCTACCACGTATTTCACAATGGTGAGGGGTACATGGTTGATCAAGAGATCGACGTCATGGATTTCATCTTCGAGGAGGTCTTCTATGCCATTATGGAGAGGAAAGTGCCTCCATATGCCCCTTATATCATGAAGTTGCTTGTTCATGTGGTCCAAGATCAAGGTGATCTTCTTGAGTTCGCCGATATTCACCCATATGGCACCCTCCGCATCAAAAATGAGCATGTCAAGTCTGTTGAGAAGGCCAGGTTTGCGGAGGAAGAGGGTGAAGATCCAATCTACCACTCCACTCTTTCTCGCACCTTGGTGAACAAGAAGGTCAAGAAGCTCAACTGGTACGAGAAAATTATGTTGTGCATGAATGTGGAGATCCACAAGGAAAACTATTGCCTCTACAAGGACAGCCGCAAGGTCCAAATGCAAAACCGGGAGATCATCAAGAATCAACATCAATTCATGAATGACGCTCGCCGCCGTGCCGGTGAAGAGGAAGTGCCTCCTCCCGCGGACTCAGCCACCTCTTCCACCATTCCGTACCATGAGTACAACACCTCCAAGGTGTAGTGGTTGGACTTCGAGGATGTCTCCTCCAAATATGCACACAAGGGCAAGGAGACCGTGGAGGAAAGCGAAGAGGAAGAAGAGGAAGGAGATCAGAACGACTCTGACTCCGAGTGATCCTTCATCCGGGACGTTTAGCATGCTCTTCTCCCTTTTTGGTGTCTCGATGCCAAAGGGGGAGAAGTTGTTCTATTAGGATGCCGGGAATTTGCATGGGTTGGGCATCATTTGCTTGCACTTGCCTTTTTGTTATTTGTGCAATGACGCCCCGGTTTATTTCATGTTACCTTGAACAATTCGTCATTTGATACTATGTCCTATTTGAACTATGGTTTGTAATAACTTTAAGTAGGTGGTTGTGGTGAACTATGGACATCCTTGTCCGCTTGAATGTGATGGTGGATTTCCTCTATTTCATATCTATTATCATCACATTATTGATGGCATATTGATTCATTGGGAGAGTTAATGGATTTATCAAGGCAAAGGTATGAAATTCAATCCTAGAACTCACATATATCTTGCTATGCCGTGTTAGTTTGTATTTGTGAAGTGGAGCTTCTCTAAAAATGTTGTGTATTTGTATTCAAATGCAATTGGTTAATATGCACACATTGAGGGGGAGCTTTGTTTCATTTTTGCAAACTAGTGATCTTATCATATTATCTATTATGCCTTGCAAATTCTTGTGTTGTCATCAAACACCAAAAAGGGGGAGATTGAAAGAGCATATTCTAAAATCCCTAGTGTTTTGTGTGTTTGATCACAACACTTGAATTGAATTTTACCATGGGTGCCTAAGTGTGTAGGTTTATTTTTAGCACCATGGAATTGTACCCACCTGTTCATATGTTGAGGTGAAAGCAAACCTGAAGAAGCTGATGCCTGAAGTATTTGGACCCCGGATCATCCGCCCCTAGTGGCCCGGATCATCCGGCCCCCTGAAGCAAAAAAACGGCTAAGGACCAGGGGGCGGATGTTTATTTCATCCGCCCCCCGAACGAAGGAAATCTCCGGCCTCCAACAGGGGAAATCGCACAGCACACAGTTTTGGGGGGCCAGATGGTTTTTCCATCCGCCCCCTGGATATTGTGAAATATCCGCCCCCCATCAGGGGACTTCGCACGGCGAGAAGACCTGGGGGGGCCGGATGGTTTTTCCATCCACCCCCTAGATGTATCGAAATGTCCGGCCCTCACCAGGGGACTGTGCACCAACGGCACGCGCGCGGAGGAGCGGGGCTGGAGGGAATATTTTAAGAAGTGGCCGGACCATCCGGCCAAGTCCCTAAAGCGCCAGCACCGGATCATCCGGCCTACTAAAGCTGGATCATCCGCCCCCCTCAACACGGAAATGGCCAGATGGCCTGTACAGGCTATAAAAGGGGGAGCCTTCTTCCTCCTCAAATTAGATCTGAGATTCATGAAAACTTTCTCTCTCCTCCATTGTTCTAGAGCTCAAATCTCATAGATCTCCCTCCCTAGCCAACTGAATCACTCCATACTTGGGGAATCGAAGGAGGAGGGCTAGATCTACCTATCTACCCAAGAAGTTTCAAGATCCCCATAGTTTCCCTAGTCATTTGAGAAACCCTAGATCTCCTATGTGGGGGTCCTTGTTCTTGTTGAGCACTTTGTCCAGAATCTTGTTGTGACTAGGTCATGGTGTTGTTGGGAGCCTCCATCCTTTGTGGAGTTCGCCCCAACCTTGTGTGAAGGAATCGCCGCCTCGGCCGGCCTTGATAGTGTAGAAGTGAATACTCCTACGTGGGGTGTTCACGAGGAATAAGGTGAAGCCTTTGTGGCTATTGGCACCTTTGTGGTCCACGCCTCCTCAACGCAGACGTACTTCCTATTGTGGAAGGAACCGTGGTAAACACATCGCGCGTCATCTCCGCTACCGTTCCCCCGGTCGTCCCTTTCCTTTTACACTTGCAATTTACTTGTTCTAGTTGTAGCTTCGCATTGCATCATCCTAGGATCATTTTACATTCCAAAGCAATCACCTTTATATTCCGCTTCCGCATAAAAACTGAAAAAGAAATGAAATTGGTATAGCGCCTATTCATCCCCCCTCCCCCCTCTAGTCGCGCCAAATACACATTCAGATGTTGAGGCCAGCCCCTCCATCCACCAGCATCTTGGAGACCCTAACATTCTTGATAATGGGAGAGACCACCAGGGGAAGCGTGCCAACACCGGTGATGCGATCCGGATGATCTCTCGCATCAAAGGTGATGGGCACATGCGACCACCTAAGCGGCCGCTGCTCCTCCGGGCTGGGCTGCACGGCGCACATATCACGGGAGAAATTCTTAAACTCCCCGTGGGAAGTTATGGCGTAGGCTCCTCCATGTGCGCACGCACAGTCGTTGACCTGTGGGTAAGCCCCGCGCTCACCATCATCTTTGTCATGGTCCGCCTCAAGGCAGCGATCGTTGCGCGGAGGAGGGGCTGCGTTTCTGTGGCCCCGCCCACGCCCCGGTCGCGCGCCTTGAGCGGCGCCTCCTTGTCCACCGCGGGGGCTCCAGGGCCGACTTGCGTGGTGCAGTTCTTGGCGTGATGCCCAGGCTGATTGCAGCGGAAGCAGTTCCCGAAGGCACCGCTCACCACTTGCTCAGCCCAACGCTTCTTCCGACCCTCAGCGTAGTTGATGACGGTGCGGCAGTCGCGTGCGTCATGGTCGTCGGACTCGTGTACGGGGAACCACTTTTTGGCGGCGGGCTTGACGACCGCCACATCCTCGGTGTCCCGGTTCTTCTGAGCGACCCCGGCCGGAGCGCTAGGCTCGGCGGCCAGGACCTGCGGAGGCCCGCGCTTGCGTGATCCTCCCTTCTTTGTGTGAGCGGCACCAGGGCTGACCCCGGTAGCCGCCTCGCGCGCCGCATCCTCGGGCGCCAGGCGTCCTTCCTCTGCCAGAGAGCAGAGGTCAGCCATGGCCCAAAGCTCGTGGGTGTTTCTGGCGGGGCGCATGTTGAGTTCTTCCCTCATTTTCTTGTCGCGCACGTTCATCATGAACACGCCGATGATAGCAGCATCTTTAGCTTTCGGAATGGTATGGGCGATCTGCGAGAAATGCAACATAAAGTCGCGCAACCGCTCGCCCTCCTTCTGGACGATGGAGTGCAGTTGAACGAGCATCCCAGGGCGTTTGAAACCCCCTTTGAACGCGCTGACGAAGCGAACGCAGAGCTCGCCCCACGAACCAATCGATTCCTTAGGCAAGTGCATCAACCATGACAAGGCCGTGCCCTTCAGAGCCATGGGGAACCAACTGGCCATGATCTTCTGGTTGGCCCCGGCCACAAACATTGCAGTGGTGTATAGGGAAAGGAACTCCTTGGGGTTGGTGTTACCTTCGAACTTGACGGGGACAAGGGGCCAAAACTTGGATGGCCATGCCACCTGCCGGAGGGCAGGAGTGTAGGCAAGGCAACCGCCCCCGTATTCCAAAGCAGCAGCTCCCGCCTCAGCTGCGCCTTCCGAGTTGGGCTCAGCCGCTCCCGCGGCTTGCTGGCACAGCTGCTGCAGGTATTCTCGGACGAGTGCTTCATTGGCCACGGCGGAGGTGCCGAGGCGATCTTCCGCACTACGACGCGAGAGGTCGGCAGACGATCCAATCGACGCGCGGTCCAGGTCCACGGGTCTTGGGGCTCCAGCCCCCAAGGGTCCCGTGGCTGGGCGCTTACCCCGCCCTTCTCTTCTAGGCCCGACAGCCCCCAACTCCTCGGCCGCGCCCCGGGGGCGAGGCTAAGGCGCGGGGTCTGGCACGCGCCCGGAAGCGATGGTCGGAGTGCACTCGGCACCACGTCTGGGTCCCTGCTGTGTCTGAGAGCGGGCGCAGACCGAGTCTTCGTGAAGTCTGGCGAACTCCAAGTGAGCGTGGAGCTCCTCCCTCCAAGCCTCGTATTCCGGAGTCCTAGACGGCGGTGGGTACCGCGTCAGGGCCTCCGCCAAGGTACTGTTCCCTGAACGGTGAGGCTGGGACGAGCGGCCGACACTAGGTGTGGCCTGCCGACCCCTGGCGGGATCCGGGGCGGCCGACGGTTGAGGGTGCGCCCGAGACCCCTGCATGGGAACCACACCCGCTGCCCCAGGGGTACAGCTCCAGAAGGGACGCCCCCGCCGGCGGCGCCTCCTGCGCCACCGGATGGAGCATCAGCTTTGGCGGCGCCTCCTGCGCCACCGTGAAGTTGGTCGTCGTTGGCGACGCCTCCTGCGTCGTCGGGTGGAGGGACCTTGGGCTCGGCAGTGCCTCCTCCGGCCTGAGCGCCGGCCTCAGCCGCGGGATGCGGCGGAGGTTGTGGTGGAGCCGCAGCACTTGGTCCAATGTGCGGGCCGCACGCGGGGCTCAGCTCTCAGGCCTACTTCCGTGGCAGGGCCATGAGATCGAGTCCGAGCGGCGGGCGTGCTCGCCGCGGTGGTACCAGCCTCTACTGCGGTGTTCCTTCCTGGCGTCATGGCCGATGTCGAGGCGGCCAAAGAGGACCATGGCGGCGAAGTCGATGGTGCTCACGAACGTTGCTGAAGACGACGAAGGTTGTTGATGCCGAAACACGAGCGCCCCCTACCTAGCGCGCCAGATGTCGTGTCTCGCCTACGCGGACACACCGGGGATGAACACACCCCCATTTCTTGTTGGTTAGTGGGCACGAAGGCATTTCGGCCGCAACGTCGCCTTAGGATCATCCCCAGGCAGAGGAAAAGCATACACAAAGCACACACGATCATTTTTTACCTAGGTTCAGGCCGCCCTTTGGCTAGCAGCCCTACGTCCTACTTTGGTGGATTATCTTGGATGCACAAAGTACAAAGGTGATGAACTCTCTAGTGCCGAGAGGATGCTTTGATCAGCTCCTACACCTCCCGGACTTCCTCTTTCTTTTCCTCACTCTCTCCAACTGAATCTTGGCCATGACGTTGTCAAGAACAAAGCTCTAGCTCTCTTTCTCTTCTCTCTTCTCTCTATCGAAACAAGCTTAACCTAACAGAGCTCAATCTATCTGGGCCGAACTCCTAATTGTTCCACCTCCAACTGTCCAATCCTCAACAGACCGAAAAAGCCTTCTCTGTCTCCCGTTGATCTCTGGCTTATATACCTCCGGAGTTGGTCTCAACGGCTCGCCCGAGCACCGCCCAAGAGCGTTCCCAGGCTCAATCAGAAGGAGCCACGCGGGCGACGGGCAGGTGGGTGGTGCGCGTGGCCAATGGATGGCCACGGGCGGTGCGCTGACACTAGTGATGATGGCGTGACAGCTTGGGCAGCGAGCTATCACTCCTGTCCGTGGCGTAGGCCTCTGTCGGTCTGCGCCATGATGGCGCGCAGGGGTGCAGGCGCCTCGCCTATTCCCCACACAAGTCTTGATGTGTCCAATCGATCCCAGCTGTCCCCTACTCCCTGGCCTCGCCTGGCCAAGGAGAGGAGGCTCCTGAGCCCTTCCTGGGGCAGTCCGAGCCACGCCTTGGCTTGGTTGCCCTGCTTCTGTGTCCTTAGACTTTCTCCATGGGACCCTCCCAGGAGGAGGCCAAGGGCAGCTCCTTGCCCAGTTTGTCCTGTTCTTCGTGTCCTGTCTGTTCATCCAGACTCGCCTTTGTCTGGGCGCGCTTGTTCTCCACTGGGTGGCCTACCTCACAAGGTAAATCTTAGTGTAGTTGGGCTATTTTTACCACAAGTCATACCTGGTTGTTTATCATGGTCGCATCCGAGATGCCGTGGGCTGGAGCCCGCGCGCGCCGCGGCGTAATCGTGTGGACCCTGGATCCCATTACGCCAACACTTTTTGTGAGATTAGCCCAAAATTTGATTAAAAAATTGAACATTTAAAATAAAAATAAAAATTGTAGTATTTGAAAGGGTATGTGTTCAATCTTGGAAATTGAAACAATCTGGAATAAAAAATAGTATTGGTGGTCCCCGATCATCTGATTTGCTCTTAAACAGCTTAATCTTAGATTTAGACCTCTGTGCAACGGATTACACATATAGTTGGTGGCATGTGCAAAAAAATGGGTGAAGTGAGTGTTTTGTGCAACGAGAACATCAATAAGTGGTGGTTTGTTCAATTTTCTCCCACCTACGGTACTCCCCCGCGAAGATTCCTTCCCTACATTTTGCTCATTTCCAACAGCTCTCGAATAATATTCTTGACTAGTTGGAGCAGAGAGGAGAGGAGGGAGAAAGGGAGTGGGCTCTAGCAATTACGCGTAGGCACTTTGTGAGACTGAAAGGTGGGCCATATATATGTTGGAAAAGTATTACTAGTACATTTTTATAACTCACTATGGTACATTGTAGCTCTATGTTGGCTCAAGATGACATGGCACTCACTTATAGCTAGCAGTTGGCTATACTATTATATACTTGCTCAAAGGCATGGAGAGGGGACACCTCCACAGCCGTAATCCATATGGGAGAGGGGGGTCTCCATTGGGGGTGCAAATAGGGGACAGGGAAATCCAATGATACCTTACCTGACATGGTACCACTTCTAAAATTCAAATTTACAAGCATCTAAAGATTTGAAAAAATTGGGAGTGTTTACAAGATGTGTACTTACATCCGAAATTTCAAACACAAATTCGAAATAAACACATAGATAAAAAAGGACATGTTTCTATGTGAATATTGTCATTTTGTGTTTTTTGTCTTGTCACACTATTTATGTAATATTTTTCAATTTTGTTTTTTCTTGAGTATTTCAAAATTCTATTTGCAAATTCTAGGAATTGTAGTAAAACACACATAATGTGAACGTTTAAAAATTTATTCTGATTTGAAAAAATTGTAACTTTGAACTTTAAATAGTAATATCATGGTATCTTGTAGTCCATGATATCACCGTATATATATGTTCTCTCAACCTGCTGGAGCAGGTTTCTTCCATCTCTCTCCCCTACATTTGGTATATAGGACTTGCTAATTTATGGGTGTATTGTAGGACTTCCTCGCTAGTGCACGATGCATCTTTTCGCCGGTGGCGGTGCCAAAAAGAGAAACACACACAGCATGCAATATATGAGGGTGAACGGCGGGCACATGACACCCGTCGAGGTATAGGAAACTGCACCAAAGCAATGGTGACACGCCGGGCACTGCACGAAAGTAGATCTCTTGGCCCATGTGCTGGTTAAGGACCTTTTTTCCATTGGCCAGGGCGTTTGGTAGTTTATAGCTATCATGCATATAATTTTCTAATTAAGGCTCGGAGGAAACGAGTGACTCTCGAAGTGGTCTCAAAGGAGATCCCATGATCGTTGTGTCCTTTGAACTATTGAGGAAATCCAGGTGCTAGTTTGTGTTTGGGTATGACAATTTTGAAAAATTCAAACATAAATGGGAAGACAAAATGGTAGCTTCATTTTCCATGCATGTGATGATGCACCCCTGTGCCAAATTTAGGTTCAATTGAAGAATGTAAGGTGACATATTGGTCAAGAGAAAGCTAGTTGGGGTAGACGGGCATGACCATCGCACTAGCGTCCTGAACTTTGAGAGACGATTGGGGGAGGGGGAATTATTGTTTGAGGGATATTATTTTTCATGGACAGTATCCGACACAAATAATCCAAATGTGAAGGTTTCATATTTTTCTGAAGGATTTTAAATTATGTACGACTTTTGGAATATTGGTCCAGCTAGGGTTGACCAGGGTTTGTGTAGGGTGGTTGAAACTTTTTGGTTGGTCCAAATGGTGTTGTGTGGTCCAAATGTGATGTATCATCACACCACCATGTGCCCCCCAGGTTTGGTAATGGCTTTCTGATACATGCTTCATAGAAGGAACGTACCCTTTTTTCCGTTAGGGCATGACAATTTTGAAAAGTTCAAACAAAAATGAGAAAACGCAATGGTAGCATCATTTTCCATGTGATGATGCACCCCTGTGCCAAATTTTGGTTCATTTGAAGAATGTAAGGTGAAAAATTGCTCAAGAGGAAGCTAGTTGGAGTAGACGGGAATGACCACCGTCGCACTAGTGACTTGAACTTTGAGAGAGGATTGGCATGGGGGATTTATTTGTTGAAGGCTATTATTTTTCATGGACAGTATCTGACACAAATAATCAAAATGTGAAGGTCTCATATTTTTCTGAATGATTTTGAATTACTTATGACTTTTGGAAGAATTAGTATACGTGGGACCCACATGAAGTTAAATGGTCCAAGAAAAAAAGGTTTCGTACACGTTTCCCAGAAATTGGAAAGTCGAGTACATGCACGACTACACGCGTCCACACCCACGCGTCCACTACTGGATACAGAGAGTCAGAGGCTATATAATTATCGGCCTCATCGTCTCTCCCGAGCGCGTCCTCTCCCCTCCCCCACACTGTGAAAAACTCCCATCCACGTACCGCACCTCTGAGGCTCCGACTTCCTCGCTTCCAACTGCTGCAGCATGAAGCGCATTCGTGCGTAGGAGGCGGAGCAATCGGTGGCCGCTGGCGCAGAGGATGCCTCTGCGGTAGTGGCCATCGCGGCGGGTGAGGCTTCACCGGGCACCCAGGCCGCTCGTCGCCTATGCTTGTCTGATTCTTCGGCCTCGGTCGAGATGGGCGTCCTGGCCGTCGAGGAGAAGGTGGATAGCAACGCCGTTGCTCCCGCGGAAGATCTGTACGGTGTTGTAGGCGACCACGGCGAGGTCTTCCTAGACCCGGTGCTGGACGCGGACCTCATCGCCGCCGCCATCGACCCATTCGACGATCTCGGCCCAAACGTTCAGTTCCAGGAGGATGCCAAGGGTGACGATGAGGATGTACTGCTCTTTTACCGAAACTGTCTCGATCCTCTTTGTTTCATATTACTGTTCATATGGTTTGCACGAGTTCTTGATTGATTTGATATCATACCTTGTTCTTGTAGATGTACTTGATTCTAGGGTTCGTACGGTACGATTCTAGTTTAGTTTCGACAAGATCTGCCATGTAGTTGTCTTAATTAGTCATATAATTAATTTATGGGTTCATACTTATTGGACTTGCAATTGTTGTGGATTATGTTTATTGTTGTTCATAGGGTTTTCTCGTGATTTAGTATGATTTGTTCTGCCATTTACTTATTCTACAGATATTTGATTTTAGGGTTTCTAAGGTTTGATTATGATAGTGTACTATTTATTCGATCTGTCATTAACCACCTGATTATGTACTTAATAATCACATGAGGATTTTGATGACATGGACGACGACAAGGAGCGCAGGGACCAGAAGAGCCGCTACATTCTGAAGCGGCTGAAGAGTGGTCAAATTCATTTCCGCAGGCGCGGGGAGCTATTTTGCCCATTCTGTTGCAAAATCGTCCAGAAGGACATCCTCAGCATGATCCAGCATACGAGGAAGCACCGCTCCGCAACCAAGGCCAAGCACGCAGTATATGGCCTCTTCCCCCAGAATTACGTCTTGCCTGGCTTGTTCCAGGTCGACGCCCCTGTTGCTGGCCCTCCTGCTCCTGGTCCTGTTTAAAGTTTATATGTGTAATCTTATTCCCCTTTGAAAGTTCAGCATTAAAATCTACTAGTGTAATGTACGCGCTTTGCACGTGGTGTTCTTATGATGTAGTACTCTTTTGATGCATTTGTGATGTAGTACTTTTTTTTTGAACTGATGTAGTACTATCTAAGAAAAATACTCCCTCCGATTCATATTACTTGATGTTAATATAGATGTATCTAGATACATTCATTTTAGCATCAAGTAATATGGATCGGAGGGAGTAAATTAAACATGGCATTTAGTGCATGAAGCTTGATAGATCGATCGGGTTGGCTAGAACGGCTATACAAAGTTCCTTAGGCAGATGCATGCCATGGACGATAGTGTACATCCAGTAAAAAAAGATTATATTGGTGATGAGAGTCAATTGGGGCATCTATAATACACAAAATCTTGATCACAGCTGATTTCAGCTAAGAGGGTTTTACTCACATTACACGTGTCACTTTCCTCGTCTGCAAAACAAATTTCAATAAAGGAAGAGAAAAGAAGAGGATATAGTGGGCGAGATCGAACAGCTTTTTATGTGTTAAACTGAGGCCTCGTTTAGGTGATTTCGGCTTAGGCCTAACAGCTCAGCATACCCACAAAGAAATCTCCTCGCGCGCACCACAGTCAGCAAAAATAACAAAATTAGCAAGCAAGTTTAAGAACGAACTGAATTTAGAAGGACTGGAAATAATAACCAACGTACGGTTCTCGAAGTCATATACTCCTAAAATATTGGAACCGCCATGTCCGCGCCTCGAGGTTTTGCTTTCGTGTAGTGTCACTGGAGTTTAATCTCACCGGCGTTGTGAAACTTTGGTCACACTGCACGAAACACTGTTAACAAGAAAAAATGTTTTGTGCAGTATTCCCAAGCATCACAACACCGATGGGGTAGAGCTGACTTCGTAGCGTAGTTACAGCCCTGATCGTCTATGTATATCTGCATATAATTAGTAACTTAGTATGCTTTTCAAGCAATATATATAGAGAAAGAGCACACATGTTCGGATCGAAATAATCGTAAGAGAAGAACAGTAAATCTAAGGCACGCCACTTCATCGGCAGAAGGGGCGCGACAGCGCATGGATTCATACCTTGAGTCGACGCTGGGTCGCAGAAGGGTGGCCGCACCTCGAGGATGCCGGCGACGTCTCCACCTCGGGCTCACCGGTGTCTGCATCTCAGCGGGCGGTGCGCCGCGCCATGTGCAAAATCTAGCGGAAGAGGAGAGGCCGATGACGCCGCCGACGCCTCAACCTCGGTCGCACTGGCCTACTGCTCCGCACCGAGTGTGCAAGATTAAGCGGAAAAGGAGAGACTGGCCGGTCGGCCGGTTGCTTGCTCTCTCGCTGAAGAGGTTAGAGATGGAAGGAGGGCAAAAGAGATAGGCGAATACGACCAGTCCTGCTGGTAGAGGTGTGCTATATATAGAATATACTACTGCCGTAATGTAAGCTGTATGGCCGCGCTCTTCATCTCCCTCCGTCCAAAAAAAAAAAAAAAAGTGTATTTTTGGCTCGCTCCATATTTTAGTCCACATATCAGTGTCTCCATGTCAGGTTGCGGAGCGTCAAACAAATCCGACTCCGTCGAAAACGTAGGCATAATCTATGTAGCTTCCTAACATTTGAAATATTTTTTGAATAGGAATATAACTAGCTAGGTGGCCCGAGCATTTGCGCGCCTAGTTTCCTAGAATGATTATGTTTGAAATGTTTTCTCCGCCGGCTAACTTTTCGTGCAATCAACATCTTATTTGATCTAATTCATTACTAATTACATGTCATGCAAAAAAAAGTACGTAGTCCTTTCTTCAAATCCCATGTGAATGCGGAAAAACAATGCAAAACCACATACAGAGTTTTTCATTTATCTTCATATTTGTATAGGGCCTTCTTTCTTATTTGTTGGTTTCTAATATAATTCAAAGTTCTAGGTTTGTCTGAAACAAATATTTATAACATTGACCGGATTATAGCAAACTATATCTGTATCTACAATGCCAAATTGATATTGTATGAAATAAATATACTGTATGGTGAATAACCAAATTTGTGCCCTCCGATTCATATTTTGTCGCTAATATGGATGTATCTAGAACGAAAATATGTTAGATACATCAATATTAGATACAATTAATATGGATCAGAGGGGTAGTAGATATTGAGTTTTTTCTACAAACTCTGTAAAACTTAATCTTATTTGACTTTATACATACATAGAATTTCGATTATTTTAAAGTGGGGGCACCTATCATTATACTACAAAAAATAGTGAATAGATAATGTATTGGAGTGTGGTGGTTCTTTCATAGTTGCATACACAGCTTTTGCATAAGCATGCCTTCGGAGAATGTTTAGATCCAAATACATTAGGGGAAATAATCTGTCTCTATCGAATTCATGCATTGTATAGTTTGAACAATTCATGTAAGTCATGTTTGGAACAAATAAAAAAGATAGGGATTTGGATGATATGTTTTCTATAAGAAAAAAGTTGTTCTACCATTTGGAACAAAGGAACATGAATCTAAGATTTCTCTGAAATTCCTATGGTATGGGCTATTCCGAATAAATTGTGGAGGAAAACCAATATCAGGTCCTACGTACTGTTTTCACCTCTTTCTATCTACACTTCGTGCACTGATTCGTCCTGTAGTGTGTCTTGCCCTTATGTCGTGTGGTTCTGGTTCGTCCCAGATCCTTGCTGGTACTGTCCGAGTTCTTGGAGACTGTTTTTTTGCTAACGTTCTCTCTTCATCTTATTGATATAAACTCCGGCATCTGGTCCGTCGAACTCCTGCACTGCTAGCGTCAACGGTGTGATAAGACAACAATAAAGCCCCGGCTGATGGAAACTGCGGTGGCACGGTGGATCGCCAGATCATGTAATGTCGTCGAATGTCGCACCTCTTTTTGCCCCTTTGGGCCGCCATCCAGACTTCAGACATCATTGCTACCTTGAGGTACGCTCATGAGCTTGTGTTTGTTAGTAGCTCCGATGGCGCAAGATTGCAGTTAAGCTGTTCCCCTCCAGTTAGCTTCATCGGCTGCACAACTTCCGATCCGTGCTCCTGAAACAAAATATCAGTTCGTAACTGAACCTGGCCGTGCACGAATTTTCACTCCCAACCTTGAGTACTTACTAATCCGCCAAACTCGGTGCGGATCCAGTATGGACGCGGTGGCAGGCCGGTGGAGGCGCGGCAGCCGGCTAGGAGGTTGGTGAAGTTGAAGGGCTGCCGTAGCTCATGAGAATCGTCTCTGTGCATGCCTACCTGTCCCAGCCGTCGAACATGCTGTAGGGGTCATTCTCCTTGGCGTTGCCCAGGCAGTCCGCGTAGCCGGTGTAGCCGTAGTAGACCATCAGGGCAGCATTGATCCTCGAGAAGGTGTCATTGCCCGATGTCGGGTGGTCGATCGCGCGATAGATCTGAGACTGAAATCGGTCAATCAGTCAAACAAACATGTCATTTACACATCTTATGATAGTATATATATAGAAAGAGACACAAACCACTTTGACGGGATAAGCAGGAAGGGGAGTGAGGAAGCCGGACTCCGTCGGATAGTCGTCATGGCGGAGTAAACGATGGCGGTGTCGAGCAGGTTCGGTATCGCGTCCGCACGGCTAGCTCTGCACACATGCAAATATATGTTCGGATTCATCAGCCGATCAAAGAAATTACTGATCATGCATATACTGTATGTACACAACTCGATCATACCGGCACATCTTGAATGTACTGCATGTCGCGTTTCGCCCGCTCTCCGTCATTGGTGAGCGCCTTGGTTCAGCTCTTTCCAAGGGTTCATCAGTACGTCGTGGCAATTTTGGCTCTCGCTCTAATACAACAATTATATATGAACGTTACTTGGGAAATACAAATTGCACGCTTCGATCGGTACTGTGGCCTAATCTAAATTATGCGACGCACTTATATATTCGGAGAAGCTAGGCACCATGAAATCCTTGGAGATGTCGAAGAAGACAGGGTCGGCGAGGCCGTAGAAGCTGAGGATTGGCGGCAACGACGCGTCTGTAACCTAGAACGATCAACCATCAACCATCAACCATCAACCATGGAGATATACTACTTTTCGATCAGGGAAGCAGCACCAATTAATCACGGCTTATCTGGCGAAAGAGATGAGAGCTTTTTTAGGTAGAGATAAAAGTTTCGTTGAGATCCTTTTCTAGGTAAAGATTGGATGTTACCGCATCCAAGAGGCCTTTTTTAACCAACCGGCTTATTTCCATCCAAAGAGATAGAGCTTGTTTAGATAGGATTTTGAACGGATCACAACCAAGAGTTGATCGATGGCTTTTTTGCACGCAGAGACACAAATAGCGATGACTTTTTTGCATCCAAAGAAAGAGAGTTTGTTTAGACTAGTAGCGTGGCACGTGCAATGCACATATTAGTAATGCACATAATTTTTTGTTCGTTTTAGACTTTTTAAAAATTACTCATCTAGTGTCAACCAAATAAATCTGAAAATATGAATGTGTATAATAATTTGCTAGCCAAATAATCATGTATTTGGAAAAATAAATCTGGAAGGCGCGGTTGTAGAAGTGACTTCCCGAACTATGTTGTAGACCTTGTTGAAAATATTATTCCCTTGTATGTAACTTTCAAGTATAAATAACAATAGTAGGAATCAAATCAGGGAGAAAAGAGCCCCCGCGTCGCCCCCCGCTCGGGCGGCTCGGGCGGAACCCTAGCGCCGCCACCACTTCCTCCCCCTCTTCCGATCTCCCAACCCCCTGCCGTCGCCGGCGCGCACGTGCGGGCAAAGCTCGTGAAGCTCTCGGCGGCGGCAGGTCCCCCTCTCGCGTCACCCGCGCGGAGGCGGCGCTGGATCTGCGGCGGTGACGACTGACTGGTGGCGGGGCTGGTCGGTGGCCAGCGTGGTGGGATCCAGGGTAGGATCCGGGGCGGCGGCCTCGGGCGGTTGTTCTGTGGCGCGTTGTGCCGGCTGCCTTGGCAAGGGCTGCAGTGGCCGGCTGATGGCTCGGTGATGCAGCTGGCGGCGGGGGTGACCCCTAAGGTTGCGGATCCGGCTTCTTCGGTGGGGTGGCCATGCCTGGTGGTGGCCGGTGAGTCCTCTACGCCCCCCCTTCCAGTGGCTCACGTTGGTCGCCTTCTTCGGTGTTGGGGGTGGCGGCGGACGACTCATCGACGGGTCTGTGGTCGGTGGCGGCCTCCTCTTCTGCCGATGAGGTCGACCGACGGGCGGCGGCGAGGGGGCCTGCCGTTCTGCCTAATAAAGGTGGCTGTCCTAGGGTTTCTCTCGCGCTAAGTGAAGATCGGTCGGAAGCTTCTTCCCACCGGGCTGGCTGGATTGTCGTGTTCTGGAATGTCCTGCCGGCGAAATTCATTGTGCGATCAATGCCTGAAGATTGCTAGATTGGGTGTTTTCGGTCGGGCGCACCCATGTTTTTTATCTCACCGTTTGGTTTCAGAGGGAGCACTTCGAAGCTCTGCTGGCTGTTAATATCATGGAGCTCGTTTTCTTTCCTTGGTGCTGGCGGAGAAGGTCATGAAAGCCGAGATCGGTGGAAGAGCAATGGTGGTCGGATCTTGGTGGTGAGGTGGAATTGGCTTGGAGCTTCGTGACTTCAAACAGTGACTTGTATGTGGGGGCAACTGCACAGGAGAAGTTCAGAGGTCTATCTTTCATGGTGAAAATCCAAGGTCTGGTCTTAATTGGTTGTGCCTGGCAATGTTCTTGTTGAAGGCATTATTTTAAGAGGGATGACTTTCTTGAGGGTGAAAACCTAAGATCTATGATCGGGCGATGACAGCGTTTGTGCACTGTTTCCTTTTTGAAGGTGTCACTTATGGAGAAGCTGATCTTCTGGTGTTGTCTTGGTGGTGTCAGTGTTGCTATTTCAAGTTTTCGATCTCTTTAGCGGGATTTTTTTTTCTGTAATTCTTCTCTCTTTTTTAGGTTGTGTGCATCCTTTATGTCATTAGGGCATGATGTTGTTGCAGAGGCTGGGTGTAATTGATATCTCCGCGATAATAATATATGCTCTTTATCGAAAAAAATAAATAACAATAGTTGATATATTTGTAAGTTTAGTTCTGAAGTTCCAAAAAAAAGCAGTATTGCAGAGATTTGCTGAATAATATATGTACTTCTCGAATACTTACTATAGTACTTCATCAGCCCAATCGGTTGATACAAATGAACCGGCTGCTGCTAAAACAATACAGATTTAGCGTTGCAAGAGGAGCTTGTCCCGCTCGATGTGGCCATACGTCGCTTCTGGCCCGAAAAATCTGTCTGGATCAATATCTGCCCGAGGTTAACTGCAGATGTAAGGTTTCATGTTGAAAATATGAAATTTCTAATCAAGTAATGTTACGTTAAATCTGCTTGAAAAGGTGCTTAGAGCATCTCTAGCAGATACTCCAAACCGCAAACCCCAAAACCACGTATCCAGGGCACCCTAACGCAGTTTTGGGGTTTGAGAAACGTGCACGCAGAGCAGAAACGGCAAACAGAACTACATATTTAAAAAAAAATTGGCGCGCGAGGTAGAATTGCATTGCATTTGGACAGTTCATGCATACATGTAGGCAAATTCGACTACATTGAAACAAAAGAAACTCGAATTAGCTACAATTCGAGCTAAATACTGCCGCCACGGCAACCTAGAACAAAAAATTGGCTCCGGGATGCTCACCGGAGCCCCGTGCCGTGGCGGCGGCACGTCGGCGGCCTCGTCACTCGCCGTCGCTGCCGAGGTCGATGAAGATCTTGCCCTGCTCCTCCACGACGAGTCGCCACTCCTCCGCCTTGTCCACGTCGCGCTGGCTCGAGCCCGACGACGGTGTCGAGGTGGCGCTTGTCGACGAAGTCGCCGGGCGCAAACCCTGCTTCCACGCCGAGCTTCGGGAGGAGGCGCTCCAGCTCCGCGTCGTCGAGGTAGTCGCCGGGCTTGAACGCGGGCGCCGGCGGGAGCTCGACGTCTTCCTCCATCTTCACCACCAACGCCGTCGACGGGCGCTGGCGGGAGCTCGACAACGAGGACGCCGCGGAAGGGGAGGAGGTTCGTACTCTTGACGCGTCCTCCCTGACGATGGAAAAATACCTTGTTGAAAGAGGCGCGTTAAGGAAAGGACGGTACTCGAAGAACAAAGAAACAATTAGAGCACTTACTGACAAAACGTCGACTTTGCGCCTCTAGTCGAGAGATAATTGTTTTCTCTCGAGCAGTCTGCTGAGTAATATTGTCACTCAGAGAGGTTTCTGCGTCGTGAAGTCTTTTTCGAAGATCTTCAACAACGGCGGCGTTTGATTCAGCTTTCTTGCGGGCCTTTTCGCTTTGTTCCAATTTCAGAGCAAGAGCGTTAGCATGTTTGTTGGCTTCCGCAAGGTCAGCTGGAAACATAATGGACAGTAACAATTGTCATGACAACAATTATGATGCAGAACATTCAATCAGGAGAAAAAGCAGCAAAGATAGTACCTTCAAGCCTGTTAGCATGGTCACGGTACCCGACGAATTGGGTACCGAGACGAATAAACTCCTTCATCAAAGGCTGCAAAAGAAAAGTCGCGGAAGAAAAATCAATATAGAAATTGAAAAGTTCGACAGTAACAAGCAAAAGAAGCAAAAATAGAGGGAAGTCAACAGTATTGAAATCTTCGAAACACAGGAAAGAAGTGAAGGACTTACATCATCCAGTGAAGGAGTTGTGGAACTGCCAATTAATTGGGAGGTTTCCTTGGCTGGCTCAACCCTAGCTCTCTTCGGTGTAGAGGCACGGGGGCTCTCAATTGGAGCAGTGAGCTCAACGTCCTGCTGAGGAGGCGAAGTTTCCTCTTCATCAGGTTGTGCTTCGGCGACAACTAAAGTATGCGACGTACTAGTTTTAGCAGTCGCGTCAATGGGCGGATTTTCATCCTCGTCGTCACTACAATAAAAGGCGACAAAGTAAGAAACAACATAGACAAAATATCGAGGGCAAACAACAAAAAGCAATAGAAAACTTACGAGCTGACAAGGGCATCCTCGTAAGGGTTGAAAGTTGTCCTTTCTTCAGTAGGAACAACTTCTTCGGCAGGAGGTGCGCCGGTCTTGGAGGTGCCAGAATCGTCAACTTCGTCCCTTTTTCTCTTGTTCCTTGGAGAAACAGCGGAGGGGAGGGAGTGTGTCGATGCGGGCGAGAAGTACCCTGGTTGTCGTCAGTAACAACAGCCTGTTCTTCGACTTCTCCATCTTCAGGAAGAGGAGGAAGAGAAGCTAGAACTGGATGATTCTACAAAGACAAGAAATGTTGACAACAAGTTATGCAGGGAACATCAGCAAAAATAGCAGTCGACAAAAAGTAAAAAACTCGGGAAGACAAAATAATAGTTGGAGAAGATACCTTGGGGAGAGGGTTGGAAACACTGTATGGCTCCACACGGCAAGAAGATGGAATGGGATCTTTCTTGCTGAGCGAAGAAATTCTTCGGATAAGTTTTTCCAAGTCCTTTACAGAAAGGTCCTTGGAAATCCTGTTAGCATCTTTTGCGCCAGCATACGTCCAAAGGGGATTTTTGCGAGCCTGCAGAGGCTGCACCCAAATCCTAAGGAAGTAGGCTGTGATTTGAATACCCGACAGTTCCTTGCCGCGGGTATTCTGAAGCTCATGGATACGGGACATGAGGGCCTCTGTCGCCGTTTTTTCTTCTTCGGTAGCTTCAGCATCCCAGGAACGGCGGCGAAGAATCTTCGTGTTTCCATCAAAAGGAGCTATGTTGTGCTCGACAGAGTTGGCACTTTCTTCGTGCACGTAGAGCCATCTTTTGCGCCACCCTTGGACGGAGTCGGGGAATTTAATGTCAAAATATTCGACGTCAGAGCGGACGCAGATAACAACGCCGCCTATGTTGTAAGCGGCGTTGTGGGAGCCATTGCGGCGAAGACAGAAGATACGTTTCCACAGAGCCCAGTTAGGAGGGACTCCGAGGAAACACTCGCATAGGGTGATGAAAATGGCGACATGGAGGATGGAGTTGGGGGTTAGCTGGTGCAGCTGAACCCCATAGACAAAGAGGAGGCCGCGGAGGAAATCATGAATAGGGGTGGAGAGACCGCGGATGAGGTGGTCGACAAAACTAACCCGATACTCGATTGGAGGAGATGGGTAGCTTTCTTCGCTAGGGAAGCGAATGGCACCTTCCTTCTTCATCAGGCCCAACTTCTTCATCAGGTTGACGTCCTGGTTGGAGATTTTCGATCTCTCCCACTCCAGATCTTCAGCGGCCATCTTGGATTCGGGCGTGCTGTGGCGAGTAAGCCGCGCGCGTGGTGGCATCAATGGGGGTGAAAGAGCGAAGCTTGTGCGTGGATGAGCTCAGAAAGCAATGGGCGTAATGGAGGTTTTTGTAGAGGAGAACGGAGGTGCGGCGCGAGCGAAGGTGTGAATGGAGGAAGAAGAAGGACTTATATAGGGATTTCACAGATCAACGCATCGTTGGATGGAGAAATCGTGCGGTTGACAATAAACTCATAACAAGGGGGTAAAAAGGTATTTTCACTGAGAAGAAACTAAACAGGCGCTACAGGACGTGCGCCAGGAAAAGCGGAGGACATGTGTCCCCCACTCGCACGACGTGTCAAGCTGACAAGAAATTTGGACCCACAAGACAGAGAGAGAGCAGCACTCGCGCTTTTTGGATACAATGGTCGTGGCTATCGTCAGTAACGAGGTCACTTTGATCAAGGGAAAAATCTCGACAAGTAAAGAATAAAGAAGATTGGCGGCAGGGAAAGTTCTCGGTTATTTTGGGAGCCTTTGATCAAATACAAGTTTTTGCCCAAATGCTCGGGGGCTACTTTGGAAAAAAGTAAAGTTCGAGTTTGACAATATAGAAATTGCGGGAGCCTATGATCAAACGCAAGCATTTGTTCATAGCCTCGGGGCTACTCCCATCGGGAGCGCTGTTCGCGCACCCGATAAATATGAAAAGCTCGAGAAAGAATGACAATATAGCGGCATGAAATGTGGAGCCTACAACCAAGTATAAATCCTTGGCTGTAGCCTCGGGGGCTACTCCCATCGGGAACGCTGTTCGCGTGCCCGATGAAATAATACAAGAAGTGAGCATATTTCGAGTTAAACATATAACTCGACATATACTCCCATCGGGAAGTCAATATAAGTCATCCGTGACTCAATAAAATGTGCTATTCCAGCAGCCGAAAAGGCACTCGACAATATATTCTCAGAGCGCTAAAAGTCGCGAATAATCTCTGAATGCCGCAAAACTTTGCGAAGGTAAGACCCCAGATCCGTTCTGAGCGGCGTGGCACCGTCTCTGACGTCGGATTGCTACTTTTTCCGTATCAACAGATACGAAGAAAAATCCTAACGGACGCGTTAGGTACCCGATAAAATATGACTGGGACTCGACAGAATGGTAAGACCTTAAGCGGCACCTGTCGAAGTTTACACCAGTATCCCGAGATCATGTCCAGGGACGTGATTTTGAAGTAGGTCTTTGCGGATTGCCACTAGAGCAGTTAACTAGTACCTGATCCGTCAGATGAACTAGCCCCAATTACCATTATCCCTGTACAATATAGAATTGCGTATCTAAAGATATGTGATAAGCTTGACGAAAATATAAAACTGGAGATTTTCCCTGACTCTTCGATTCAAGTAAAATCTCGCTACTGACATAGGCATCCCCAATGGGCCTGCCAAAGATAGTACCCGGGGTTTGCTGAAGGCCCATGACTCGGAAGATATGAAGTTCGGAAGCCCAAGATAGAATTAAGGAAAGTTAGAGTTGTATTAGGAAATATGGATTTGTAATCTTGCGGGACGGGTTAAACCCTCCCGGACTCTGTAACTTGTGTACTACGAAACCCTCGGCTCCGCCTCCTATATAAGGGGGAGTCGAGGGACAAAGAAAGGATCGATTCATTGCTTCACGTAACCCTAGTTTTCATAATCGTCGAGTACTTTTCGGCTGAAAACCTTCGAGATCTACTTGCCCTCTACTTCCAACTAAACCCTAGTCTAAAATCCGTAGGCATTGACAAGTTAATCCCTTGTCAGTGAGAGAGAGGGATGGGTGGAAAGAGAACCTAGTGTACAAACATTTGGAACTAGACAACATTGTGGAGTCATGGCTAAATTTCACATCGATGCTAAGTAGTACAGTATGGCAGATTTGGCCATTGCAACGTTGTGGATGCCCGGGTTTGATTTCTGTGCGTTGAGAGAGAAGCAATTTTTGCTAATTTAAAATGCATTGTAATCATAGAAGTACTACACTCTTTTATATACAAAGTTTGAGGATAAACATCCACTTATTTGAGGACGGAGGGAGTAAAGTAAAGTCATTTCGTTCACTGGAATTTATTTTTGCCACACAAGTTTTCGCCAATTTTGCTTTGGCCGTTATAAAGTTTGACATGTTGCCTTTATCCCATTTCCCTCTGTTATGGGTCAAAAGCAAGAAAGAAAACAAAAAAGGGTGAAATCAAAAAAGATTTCTCTGTTTTCATTTTGTTTTTGCCCCACCACATAGGGCAAATCAACAACACAAAAGACTACATTGGTGTTTCAGCGGAGAAAATTGCAGCTCACACCATGCTTTGTGGCATTTGTTGCACAGAACACACAAACATGATCACTTTTGCGGGTAGCACCAGTTTGTTGCTTAGAGCATCTCCAATAGCATTGCTATAATAGCAATCCAAAATTTTGGTATAAGAAGGGGAGAGAGAAGGTATAGCAATCCATACAAAAATCTGTTTTTCCAGCCTTCCTATAATAACAATCCAAAACTGACAATGTGCATGTGGGGACCCACATGTCAGTGGGTTGCACTTTTTTTTTCGTTTTCCCTCTCCTTTCTCAAATCTCTTCTCTTTTCTTCTTCCTCCACCAACACACGATCGGCCACTGTCTGCCGCCTGCCCCACGTCCGTCGCCTGCCCCACCGGTTGTGCCTGCATGTCGTCCTCCCACGCAGCTTGTCCATGCCGGTCGCTCGCCCAAGCCAGTGGTGGCGCATGGCCGCACAAGCTCGACGCATGATGTCGCCGACTTCCGATGTCGCAGGGTTGCGAAGGGGCGCGGGCGGGGCAGCTAGGCTGGGAGGGAGTGTTGGGTGCGCGGCGGAGCACTAGGAGTGCGGGCGGAGTGAGGGGGTGGCCTAGGGAGGCACGTCAGTGTCAAGGAGAAGACCCACCTCGCGCGAATCGGCCTGCGTCGTCCTCCCGAGGCGCAATCAGACGATCTCCCTTCGTGGGGCGGCTTGCGGGAAAAGGAGGGCTGGACGGCGGGAAGCACGGCGAGGCGACGTGGATGGTCGATCGCATGGGCGACCGGCGACAGTGAGGCAGCGGGGCGGTTGCCAGCAGCGAGACGCGCTACCGAAAATCTGACGTGGCGGCGGTTGGGCTCACACGCGAGGATATACAAAGTGTCCTCATACTTTGCATATTTGCAAAGTGGAGGTGCAAGCATAGCAAGCTTGCCCCTGTCGCCGGGTCGCATTGCCTTCTCGCGAAGCTTCTACTTTTGTTGCTGGTTTATTTTCAGTTTATTTTTTATTTGTTCAGTTGTCGTAAGAAGGTGTGTGGGCTATGTGCTAGGCCTGTGGATGACAATATTGAAATTCTAAATTAGCTAACTAAGATGCGAAAGCATGTGCCACTTACCGGTAGATATAGATATGGATAGATCTCACGGTATTTTGCCCCCAAGGGTGCAGAATATATAGTTAATTATTCTACACCCACACCATGTATCTTTGCAACCGTAAATAATTGTATGTCATGAAAATTTTGCCTTACTTCAAAAGTCGAGTAGAGCATAAGAAACAAATATACATGGCAGTTTTTTTTTGTTTACGTGACGTACAAAAATATGACATAAAATACGCATTTTTTTGGTGATTTTTACACTATAATGACTCATACATTGACTTTTAAATGTCGATTTTTGTTGTTGTAAGTCAATAAGAACGCAATTATTTGTGTAAAAACATAATTTTGAAATACAGATATATATACACATGTATCTATCCCTTAATTATCTATACAAGCGATTTTTTGAATTTGGATTCACCACCAAGTTACACAGCCTTCCCATGAAATGATCTTTAATTAGAGTAGTCCAAGCCGTTGATTTGCATGTTGAAACAACTATCTGTCGTTCATTAGACCTTTAACTCATTAAATCTCTGCAAGGAACACTTGATTCGCTGCCTTGCAGATGCGCTGCTAGCTTGAACCTGCTAGATGCATCCAGTTAAGTCAAGTGGGGCAGCAAAAGAATGGCAACTCGCTTTCTTTTACCAGTTTAGGGTTTAGGGTAGTCAGGAGTCGTCCTTTTTTGTGAATAGGGCACAAAAAAGAAAATTATTCACTTTTTACGATAATTTCAAATCCGGAAAGAGAAAATAGGACACATACAAATATTTTCTGCAAGAATTTACGACATATCTAGTTAAATTACATATAATTTACACTTGAGTTAAATCGACCCAAGCTAAAAATTAAATTCATATATAGCGACAAATTGACATAAATCCCAGAGTACACAATTGATCAGTTAAATCATCCCAAGCTCAAAAATAGATCCATATATAGATGCAAACCAACATAAATCTCCAAACCTACAAGATGCATGGCCACCCTAGTCTCCTTTGATTCATATAGAATATCTTCCTACGAATCAAACAAGTAGTGTAGGAATAAACCCCATAGGATCTAAAAATACATAATGCCTACACAATTCCTTTGAATCAAAGAAGCCCCAAAAAAGATATACTACTACTTACGATATTAAAATTATGGCAATATATAGCTGCAAATCGACATAAATCCTCAAGCCTACGAGATGGCCACCCTGTCGGGTTTGTGCACTAATAAAGTAGAAAATCAATTGTTCTATTTTTTTATCTTAGTTGGAGTGGCGTTTCGGTGGTTGCACGAAGCCGTGCTGGATGTTAAGGCTGTTGAGGCATGCCTGGTGGAACGCGTGCACCGCCTTAGCCTCATCGGCGCGCCGCTGCAATGCTGTGTCGCCGTCATGCGCTTCGAAAGAACAGCCTGGCTCCACGGCAAGCACCGCCTGAAGTGCGGTCGGATTAGGCGGCTGGCCGCGGGAGCTCCCTGCCTCCGCATCGTTTGCACCGGCCGTGAAGGGGAGCTCACCTGCTTGCAAAGAAGTCCACGCGGCATGCACGGGCGGAACAGCCGGCCAGGGCTGAGCGGGCGGCGCATGCGGGGTTGTGCGGGAGGTCCCTGCCTCTGCATCCATCGGCCCGCACGGGAAGCAGCTGGCGAGGGGCTCCACGGCCAGCGCCGCCGCCGCGGGCTGAACAACCGACCAGTGCAGAGCGGGTGGGTTATGCCTTGGCGTGCGATGGACGAAACGAAGGCGGTGCTGCCGCTGATGCTCCGCTTCCTCGTCGGTGGGAGGACTACGCGTGCGTAGTGTTTGGATTCGTAGCATAGAAAACAAAAATTTTCCTATCGCAAGAACGAACAACAAGCCAAGATCCAATCAAGAAGATGGTAGCAACGAGGTGAAGATCAACATATCCTTGAAGATCGCAAAGCGTTAACGAGATCAGATCTCGTGGTGGATGTAGACGATCACTTGCCGCTTGCAAAAGCGCGTAGAAGATCTTGACGGTGCCACGACGGGCATCACCTCCGTACTCGGTCACACGTTCGGTGTTGATGACGACGTCCTCCTCCCCGTTCCAGCGGGCAGCGAAGTAGTAGATCCTCCTCGAATCCCGACGATGGCGTGGTGGCAGTGGTGGTGGAGATCTCCGGCAGGGCTTTGCCTAAGCGCTGCGGGAGTAGCCGGAGGAAGGGGGCGGCTAGGGTTTGGGAGAGGGGGAGGCTGGGGCGCCGGCCTCAAGGGGGGCAGGGGTGGTGCGGCCAAGGTGTGCTGCCCCCTCCCTCTCTCCCTCATTATATAGGTGGATCCCCAAGGGTTAGGTCAAAAGTCTTCGAATAAGACCCCAACACCAAAACCTTCCATATGGCCAAACCTAGGGGGAGTGGGACTCCCCCTTTCCTTTGGTGGGGCTGGCCGGCCACCATGGGAGGAGTCCACCTGGGACTCCTCCTCCCTTAGGCTGGCCGGCCAAGGTGGGTGGAGTCCACCTTCCATGGTGATTTCTTCCGGACTCTTCTAGAACCTTCTAGAACCTTCCAGAAAAATACCGGATCATTTTCAAACCTAGAAAATGACTTCCTATATATGAATCTTATTCTCCGGACCATTCCGGACCTCCTCGTGATGTCCTGGATCCCATCCGAGACTCCGAACAAACATTCGAACTCCATTCCATATTCCATATCTACTTAAACGACATCAAACCTTAAGTGTGTCACCCTACGGTTCGTGAACTATGCAGACATGGTCGAGACTCTTCTCCGATCAATAACCAATAGCGGGATCTGGAGATCCATAATGGCTCCCACACATTCAACGATAACTTAGTGATCGATTGAACCATTTACATATGATACCGAGTCCCTTTGTCACGCGATATTTTACTTGTCCGAGGTTCGATCACCGGTATCTCCATACCTAGTTCAACCTCGTCACTGACAAGTACTCTTTACTCGTACCGTGGTATGTCATCTCTTGTGATCTTAATCACATGCTTGCAAGCTAATCAGACGACATTCCACCGAGAGGGCCTAGAGTATATCTATCCGTCATCGGGATGGACAAATCCCACTATTGATCCATATGCCTCAACTCACACTTTCCGAATACTTAATCCCATCTTTATAACCACCCATTTACGCAGTGGCGTTTGATGTAATCAAAGCATCCTTCCGGTATAAGTGATTTACATTATCTCATGGTCGAAGGATTTAGGTAACTATGTATCGAAAGCTTATAGCAAGTTGAACTTAAATGACTTGATCTTATGCTATGCTTACTATGGGTGTGTCCATCACATCATTCACCTAATGATATGATCTTGTTATTAATAACATCCGATGTTCATGATCAGGAAACCATGATCATCTATTAATCAACAAGCTAGTTAAATGAGAGGCTTACTAGGGACTCTGGTTGTTTACACAACACACATGTATCAATGTTTCCGGTTAATACAATTATAGCATGGAGTGTAAACATTTATCATGAACACTAAGATATAACAATAACTATTTTATTATTGCTTCTGGGCATATCTCCAACAGTCTCCCACTTGCACTAGAGTCAATAATCTAGTTTACATATGTAAAGATATAACACCTTGGCCTTCGGTGCTTATCATGTTTTGCTCACGAGAGAGGTTTCAGTCAACGGATCTGACATGCTCAGAAACGTATGTATTTTGCAATTCATTTGCGTCTCAACGCATCACTCATTTTCCAAATGAGTCGGCATTAATCATATATGTCCAGTCTTCTGGTGGAACCTTAATTCCGCGGTCTGAAATATGTCACTAATATTGTCACACACAATATAGCTTCAAAGTTCTGACACTATCGGAACTACACCAAGTTCTCAAAGAACTTCTCGACTTTAAACATCCCAGTCATTGTCAAAACAATGACATACTCTGCCTTTGTAGAATCCGTCACAATATTTAGAACTCATCTAAATCTAGCATAGACTTCTTCTAGCTCATTGTGCTACCTTTTAAACAACACTTAGCCTAATTGAGATTGAAATTTTATTTTTATATGTGACCAAACTAACATCGGTGCAACACCTTACAGCGATTTGTTTGTCATTTCCCCATACAAAACTAATATCCTTGGTTCTTCTTAAAGCACTTCAGGGATATTCTTACTGTTGTTCAATGATCATCACATGAATCATTCTGGTATATGCTCCTAACTCTTTAGAGCATAGAACATCTGATTGTGTACATATTATTCGTGATCTAAAATCACTCATGTGTTTTTACTCATTGAGTGTCAGATACACCCAAGTCTTGTTAAACCTTTACATGAAAAGAACACCTTCTTAATATTTTTATATTGAACTACTTCAATATTCATTCTATGTACTTTAACTTAAACTTATTTTGTGTTTCAATCTATCTTCATAGATCTTGACACTAAATATGTTTCAGTCCATATCCTTTCATTGAAGTAAATTCTCAATGAAACCTTTTAATCAAGTATATAATTACATCTTTTATAATCAATGATATGTCATCCACATATAATATTATAACTATGTCTCAGCGCTCCCACTTAATTTCTTGCAAATGCAAGCATCTTCATCGTTTCTGATGAAATCAAAAACTCCTTAACTATTTCATCCGGTGAAGATTCCAACTCCGTGATACTCACTTCATCCAATTGAAGTTTGTATACCTATCTAGTATTCCACGGACTAGCAAAACTCTTGGTTGTATCTTGAATACACCTTTAATACACACTTTTGTTAAGTAATGTATTTTGCCATCCTACTAGCATATCTCATAAAAGAAATATGTAGCGATTACTAGAACAATCCGCATAGACTATAAGCATCGCTGCTAAAGATCTAATCTTATCGCAGTCAACTCTTTGAACTTTGTCATAAACAACTTTTCGACAAGTCGAGCTTCTTCAAGGATATTCCATCCAAGTCCATCAAATTTATAGATACATTTACTTTCAAAAAGTATTTACCTATCTTGGATTTTATGGCTCTTAGCCATTTAACAGAGTCAGGGCCCATCATAGCTTCTTTGTATGTAGATGGTTTATCATTGTTCAAAATCAATCCTTTGTCCACAAATCATTTATTTGATCACAAAGTAAACCATACCTACAAGGTTCAATAGGTACTTCGATCTCCATGACTATAACTCTTTGTAGACATGGGAGCTATGATCTTCGTGGCCGCTTCCGGAACCATTTCCGATGCTGCGCTACTCTGATCATCATGCTCAGGTTCATAAACCTTATCAAGTTCCATTGTCCTCCCACTCAAAATACTTCGCTAGAAACAATTTCTTGTAAATAAGTAAGAAACATTGACAAACACTTTTGTCTTTGTCTCCATAGTGGAAGGAATTCCCAATTAATTCTCTGGGATAACCAACAAAGACATTCATCCGATTTAGGTTGTAAACTTATTTACTTATGCTATGCATACCAAAATTTAAGAAAGGACTATTAGGGTTTATACCCATGCCATAACTCGTATGGTGTCATTTCAACGGATTTATGATGATGCTCTATTTAGTGTAAAAGCGGTAGTCTCTAAAGCATAATCCACAAAATATAATGGCATCAAATATATCATCATTAATCCAACAAAGTTTGGATACGTCTCTCGAACACTCCATCATAACTATGGTGTTCCGAGAAACGTGAGTTGTAGAACAATTTCATAACTCTCTTAGATGTTCGCTAAATATCGTAATTCAAATATTTCCACCATGATCCAATCATAGATATTTGACTTTTCTATTACGATGATTTCTACTTCATACTGAAATTTATTTGAATCCATTCAAAAAGTTTCAAACTTCTTCCTTATCGAATAAATATATCCACATATATATACTCAATTCATTGTTGAAAGTTTTCATGAAGTAGAAGAATCTCCCGCACACAACTATGCCCAGTGAACCACATATATCATCATGTACGTATCCACTAGGTTAGTTGCCCGTTCAACTCTTGGCCTATGAACGGTATTTCAGTCATTCTCTTTAGAAGAGATTTGCAAGCGCCAAACGATTCGAAAATCAAATGACTCCAAAAATCCATTTGCATGGAGTTCCTTCATGCGTTCCTTTCTAACATGACCTAAATGGCGGTTCCACTAATAAGTGGAAAATCATTTGCCTTATGGCATATTAGCGTCAGTGTTATGTATGTGTGTTTCACCATTAAGATTTATAATAACTTATCCATCGTACATGGAGTAAGGTCATAATTTGAACAACTCATTGTTTTTATTTGACCAGAGCTAAATAACAATTATGAAGTTCTTTATTATAAATCTCAAGAGCTAGGTAGAATGCCAACGACGAACACAATAACACTTTATTTTGTTCCAGACGTGCATTTCTATCATATTCCTTATCAGTCACTTAGGCCATTGTATTCTTGTATTGCGTTGTGTTGTATGACATCTCATACCAAACAATCTGGTACAAATACCCAAGAATTTCATTGTGTGACCAATCAAGGAATACATTCATAACATGTATATCATCTATATACACCTGAGCTAGACTTTCTAGTCTTTTCTTTCTTCCAAAATCTTTTGTAGTTTCTCTTTTAGTTTTCCTCATTCTCAGAAAACACTTCACCTTCAATAACTTCTAGGTCCATTGGTCAAATACCAATGACCTTGAGGTTCTTACTTGTAACGTCCCGGAAAATATTCCATACTAGTTTTGTTTGTCGTTTTGGTTTTCGCGTCATCGTGACGTCATCTGCATATTTTCTGGCATATTTTCAACCGCGAAAATTATTTTCCGAAAAACCCTATTTTGTTTTATTAAATACCCCGGCGAATTATAAAACCACCCCGCTCTTTTCTTAATTTCGAAAATCAAAACCAAATCTATTTTTCGGTCCGTTACTTTATATAAACTGTCGTGCTAAAATTATTTTATCGTTTGCTAAATAAAAGTGGGCGAAAGCTTGACAAAGTTTTGGCCCAAAACTAGCCCAAGCCCACCTACCACCTTGGCCTATTTAAAGGCAGCTCCCCTTCCCTTCTTCCTCCTCCCCAAACCCTAGCCCCCAAATTAGATCTGAGATCCCCTCTTTTGCTCCAAAAATCCCCACCCAAAATCTTCCCCTTTTTCCTCTTCCTTCCTCTCCAAAATCTCTGTCAAAATTCGCTGCATCTCGTCGCCGGCCGTCCTCTTCCGCGTCGCGTCGCCGGCCGTCCTCTTCCGCATCGCGTCGCCGGCCGCCTTGTTTCCTGGTCGCGCGCGCAAGCCAGCGTCGCCCCGCGCGCCAGCCGAGCCGCCCCTGCCACGCCAGTCCGCCGCTCGCTAGCTTCCTACGCGCGCGCGCAGCCGCTGCCGCCACCTACCGCCACACGCAAGCCAGCAGCAGCCGCGCAGCGCCGGCCGCGCAGACGCACGCACGCTCGCCTCGCACGCTGCGCCAGCTGCCCAGCCGCCGTACCGCGCGCACGTCTCCCGCGCGGAAGCCAGCCGCGCCGCGCCAAATCCTGCGCCAGCTCGCCTCGCACCCCGTGCCGGCCGGCCCGCCTTTTCCGCGCGCCAACAACAACAGCAGTAGCATTCAGCTCATAGCAACAGCAGTGCACAAGCAACACTCTTTTGCCCAGTTTTCGTCCCGCGTTTTGGCACCTATCACATGTTTGACAAAATACCCGAACTATTTTTGGCCTCCGTTTCTTCCGGCGACCGCGCCCGCTTTGTCCGAAAATCTATCCGGCGCGACCGCCCCTCCTTCGCCGCCGCCGCCACCTCTCTGACTCCGGCGCAACCACCTCTCCTTCGCCGCCGCCGCCGCCTCTCCGACTTCGGCGCCGACTCAAGTTCGACACCGACGCCGCCACCGCCAAGGTCTACTTCCTGGCGTTTGACGCACCGACTACTTCTGCGGCTCCGACAACTTCGACTACTTCCGCTCCGACACGACGACGACGTCTTGGACCGAAGACCCCGGCTTCGACTACTTCCTCGACGTCGGCGACTTCCGCCACTTCCACTCCGCCCCGGCGACCTCTTTTGTTCCGGTACCGTGAGACCCCGACCGTAAGCCCTATTTTCTAAATGTGCTATTTTGATCCTGTTGCATCTTTCATACATGTTTGCATCGCATATCATCTTGTTGCATCGCATATGTGGGTGTTCGGGGGTAAATAGCGATACACCTAATAATTAAATATGGGATTGTGCGGGAATGTTATTTTGTCCCGGTTCCATTTAATTTTGACGTAGATCACCCATGCCATGCTTATGCCATGTTAAGCAACCATTAATATGCGGGGTAGAAAAATAACTCGAACCTAATAATTGCTTGTCTGGATTCCGATTCCGCTTAAATTGGATAAGTTGCATCGCCGCATCATGTTTGCCATGCCATGCATATCATCTTGATCATGCTGGATCTTCTTTATCCGTAGTAGTAAGACTTGCATCCGTTGTTTGTCCAGCATTTGCTTCTTCCCGGATAGGATCGCGAAGTGGTGCGGTGAGGTACGACAAGTCCTCCGGATGTTCCTCGGCAACCTTTAACAGGCAAGCATTTCCTAAACTCCTGTCTCTGCAGGAGTCGCTTACCTATTTTATTTTGCCTTCTCTCTTATGCTAGCCTTGAGTTGCGTTCTTGTCACGTGTCCTTTCCACTTGTTACCTCAAGCAGCCCATATTGCCACCACCACCTCCTACAGCTATTGTTTGGTTATCGTGTCTGCCTTGCGCGTCGTAGTGCATGCTAGTGCTGTTTATATCTCGTTACCGTTATCGTATCTTATCGGGTTATCTGCTGGGGTATCATGACACATGGTTTTTGGATATGTTTGTTGGAGATAATCACACTTACTTTATTGTTAACAACTAAAATTGTAAGCAGAGGCATCTGTGAGCCCCTTTGCGAAAGCATCGGAACTTTGACTCGCTAATGTCCCCTAGGACCCGAGTTCTTGTTATCTGTTCCGAGATTGAGCGCTCTACCCATGCGTGGGGACGATTATTGGGACCCCCTCTCACCCATTACCTTTTCTCAAGTCAGTTGAAAAGGGGGCCACAAACTTGGTTTTATTTGCCTATGCCATGTATGCCATGCTTTACTTACTGTTGCCTTCGGGTGTTTATATTCTGTACTGTACCCCGCGGGACGTTTAGCGAAAGCGTGTGGTTCACACGCCTAGCCGCCGTCGCAAACCCTGAGTCCGCTTCGGAGCCGGACTTCGATACGGGTAGCTTAGTCGGGTGGCCCCCTAGACTTTCTTGTTGAACTGGGAATGGTCTTGTTGTGAGACATCCACCTGTCGTAAGTGGGTCGAGCATGCGTATGGTTACATTTGGGCAACCCCTGCAGGGTGTACATCTTATCGATAAGCCGTGTCCGCGGTTATGGACGACTTGGAATTGTATAGCTCGATCATAGAACAACTTACACCTTTATGCTGATGTTAATAATTTGCTAATAACTTGCGTAGTAATATAGCATTATTTCAACGGTTACTTAATAAAACTTGTCCACCGTGTGAGTGCCTTTGCCAGTACCTCTTTGCGAAGGGGGATCGCATCGGTTGGGTTTTGTTTGCAGAGTATAGAACTGTTAGTTTATGCGCTCTCTCATCTTCTCTGATTAGCCGAATGTTGTAGAGTGTCTCTATAGGTTTTTAGTGCTTGCGCGCTGCCGCTTAACCCCACCATATTGCCTATGACGTTCCTCTTGCGTCCTCTAAGTCCCCTGCGTGCCTCAAGTACAAAGGACGACTGGTTGACGAATGCTTATACGTCTTGAAGTCTTGTTAAGTACGAACCCGTACTTATTGCTGCTTCTTTGGGACATAACCGGGCAGGTATGAAGTTTTGTTCGACGAAGACGACGTTAGCAAGGTTACCCTTCCGGCTTGGCCTGGGCAGGGTTATGGACGCCATCGTTTATCTTCAGGACTCTTAGTCCAATTTGTATCTTGTCCGTACTCGGATGTATTCGATCTTCTGTATGATTCGGATCTTTGTATTGTATATTTGTATCTTGACTCGTTGGAGTCGTTGTTGTAATATATCTGCTTCTTGTGGGCTCTATTGTAATCCTGTTGTAATGTTACCTCTCGTGTTAATTCCTCTGGCATCACGTGTGTGATTCGTCGCGCACGTCGTGTCGGAGGGCGTCTCTGAATCGATATCGTGCGGATTTCGGCGGGATCGCTGGAATCCTCATGGTACCGGTTCCGGGGCGTCACATTACTTTGAAGTTGATCATCATATGACAAGTGTTTCAGATTTCACTATTAGTAACTTTGTAATGTGATGAACAATTTCACTCATAATTTTATCCATCAAATCATGATGACTTTCCGAGACCATGTCTGTACATGCTAGGCTCGTAAAGTTTAACCTCAGTATTCGCATGTGCAAACCTGGCTTGCACCCGTTGTATGCACACATAGAATCTATAACACCCGATCATCACGTGATGCTTCGAAACGATGAGTCTTAGCAACGGTGCATACTAAGGACGACCACTTCATGGATATGTGAATATCGTTTAGTGCCCAACTAGTTGGAGGATTGGGACGCCTGGCGTCTTCAACCTTCGTACATTCCCATAAAACTTATGAGTTTATGTAGTCTCACTAGATTATATTCTATCATCTTGCAATAAGGTCTTAGATATCACATATATCTCATACCTTGCTTATTTCTGAAAACAAAATTTCCAGCTCCTTACTTTTCAAACGGATTTGAACTTCAAGTTTCACGGAGACAAGATGACTTTAGGTACTAATTGAAACCATTGCTCTTTGAATCAACAATGTGAGGTTTACTAAAAGTTTGCAATAAGACTTAATCATTTCTTGATTCTTTAACAATACGGTACCAGTCCGTAAAGTTTCTTGTCATACTTAACAGTATTTCTATCTCAATTACAAGACTAGCGCATGGTAGATAACGGATGCCAATTCTACAAATTTAATTCAAAATACTATTCAGACTATGTTCATGATAATTAGTTCATGTTTTAATCTAATTACTAATGAACTCCCACTTAATACAACATCCCTCGTAGTTGTTAAGTGACACACGATCCATATCCACTACACCAAAACCGATCATCACGTGAGATGATGTAGCTTCAATGGTGAACATCAACATGTTGATCATATCATCCATATGACTCGTGTTCAACCTTTCGGTTTCCTGTGTTCCGAGGCCATGTCTGTACATGCTAGGCTCGTCAAGCAAACCCAAGTATTCCGCGTGTGCAACATGGCTTACACCCGTTGTATGTGAACATAGAATCTATCACATCCGATCATCACGAGATGCTTTAAAACGACGAACTGTAGCAACGGTGCATACGAGGAGAACACTTTATTATCTTGATATTAATGTGAGGGATCATCTTATAATGCTACCGTCGCGATCTAAGCAAGATAAGATGCATAAAGGATTAACATCACATGCAATTCATATGGGATATGATATGGCCCTTTAGTCTTTGCGCCTTTGATATTCATCTCCAAAGCACGGACATGATCTCCATCATCAACGGGCATGATCTTCATCATCGTCGGTGTAGCGTCAAGGTCCATGGCGCCGTCTTCATGGTTGTGCTCCCATGTAGTAACTATTACAACTGCTTTGAAATAATACTTCAACATGAAATTTAAAGACAACCATAAGGCTCCTGCCGGTTGCCACAATACAATAATGATCATCTCATACATATTCATCATCACATCATGGCCATATCACATCACCAAACCCTGCAAAAACAAGTTAGACGCCTCTAATTTGGTTTGCATATTTTACGTGGTTTAGGGTTTTCGAGTAAGATCTAATCTACCTACGAACATGAACCACAACGGTGATACTAGTGTTGTCAATAGAAAGAGTAGATTGAATCTTCACTATGGTGGGAGAGACAGACACCCGCAAAGCCACTTATGCAATCCAAGTTGCATGTCAAGCGTGGAGCAAATCTCATGAACGCGGTCATGTAAAGTTAGCCCGAGCCGCTTCATCCCACCATCCCGCAAGATGCAAAGTACACGAACTAAAGACAACAAAAGCATCAACGCCCACAAAACCATTGTGTTCTACTCGTGCAACCAATCTATGCATAGACACGGCTCTGATACCACTGTTGGGATTCGTAGCATAGAAAACAAAAATTTTCCTATCGCAAGAACGAACAACAAGCCAAGATCCAATCAAGAAGATGGTAGCAACGAGGTGAAGATCAACATACCCTTGAAGATCGCAAAGCGTTAACGAGATCAGATCTCGTGGTGGATGTAGACGATCACTTGCCGCTTGCAAAAGCGCGTAGAAGATCTTGACGGTGCCACAAGGGCAGCACCTCCGTACTCGGTCACACGTTCGGTGTTGATGACGACGTCCTCCTCCCCGTTCCAGCGGGGTGGAAGTAGTAGATCCTCCTCGAATCCCGACAGCACGACGACGTGGTGGCGTGGTGGTGGAGATCTCCGACAGGCTTTGCCTAAGCGCCGGGAGTAGCCGGAGGAAGGGCGGCGGCTAGGGTTTGGGAGAGGGGGAGGCTGGGGCGCCGGCCTCAAGGGGGGCAGGGGTGGTGCGGCCAAGGTGTGCTGCCCCCCTCCCTCTCTCCCTCACTATATAGGTGGATCCCCAAGGGTTAGGTCAAAAGTCTTCGAATAAGACACCAACACCAAAACCTTCCATATGGCCAAACCTAGGGGGAGTGGGACTCCCCCTTTCCTTTGGTGGGGCTAGCCGGCCACCATGGGAGGAGTCCACCTGGGGCTCCTCCTCCCTTAGGCTGGCCGGCCAAGGTGGGTGGAGTCCACCTTCCATGATGATTTCTTCCGGACTCTTCTAGAACCTTCTAGAACCTTCCAAAAAATACCGGATCATTTTCAAACCTAGAAAATGACTTCCTATATATGAATCTTATTCTCCGGACCATTCCGGACCTCCTCGTGATGTCCTGGATCCCATCCGAGACTCCGAACAAACATTCGAACTCCATTCCATATTCCATATCTACTTAAACGACATCAAACCTTAAGTGTGTCACCCTACGGTTCGTGAACTATGCAGACATGGTCGAGACTCTTCTCCGATCAATAACCAATAGCGGGATCTGGAGATCCATAATGGCTCCCACACATTCAACGATAACTTAGTGATCGATTGAACCATTTACATATGATACCGATTCCCTTTGTCACGCGATATTTTACTTGTCCGAGGTTCGATCACCGGTATCTCCATACCTAGTTCAACCTCGTCACTGACAAGTACTCTTTACTCGTACCGTGGTATGTCATCTCTTGTGATCTTAATCACATGCTTGCAAGCTAATCAGACGTCATTCCACCGAGAGGGCCCGAGTATATCTATCCGTCATCGGGATGGACAAATCCCACTCTTGATCCATATGCCTCAACTCACACTTTCCGAATACTTAATCCCATCTTTATAACCACCCATTTACGCAGTGGCGTTTGATGTAATCAAAGCATCCTTCCGGTATAAGTGATTTACATGATCTCATGGTCGAAGGATTTAGGTAACTATGTATCGAAAGCTTATAGCAAGTTGAACTTAAATGATTTGATCTTATGCTATGCTTACTATGGGTGTGTCCATCACATCATTCACCTAATGATATGATCTTGTTATTAATAACATCCGATGTTTATGATCAGGAAACCATGATCATCTATTAATCAACAAGCTAGTTAAATGAGAGGCTTACTAGGGACTCTGGTTGTTTACACAACACACATGTATCAATGTTTCCGGTTAATACAATTATAGCATGGAGTGTAAACATTTATCATGAACACTAAGATATAACAATAACTATTTTATTATTGCCTCTCGGGCATATCTCCAACACGGAGACCAGAGCCAAATCGGAAGGCCATAGCTATATCGATTGGTCACTGAAGATGGAGAGGTTAGGATTTGGAAGGAGCGGAGTAGAGGAAATTGGTGCTTAAAATAAAAATGAATATCTTGGGTTCACTGCCAGGAAGGGCAAAGTTGGTCAATGCCTCGGAAGTTGAAATCTCTTTGGCCCCACTAAGGGAATAAATGTTAGTACCTCCATCCCAAATCTTAAGGCTTATATTATTTTTAGAAAGTCAAACTATGTCAAGTTTGACTAAGTTTTTACCAAAAATCATTAACATGCAAAATATAAAATTGATATCATTATATAGATAATGAATATATTTTCGTATGGTATCTACAAAAAATTATATTTGTTGATACATTGTTCTAAAATTTTGGTCAAACTTTACTTGGTTTGACTTTTCAAACAAATATACCACTATTCCCTCCGGTAGCCGCCCCAATTTCTACCTAGCGGTTAATTACCTTGCGGTTCCTCTCCCTCTTCCCTATCCCTCCCCTTGCCTCCTTCTTGCGGTTAATTTTTCTTTTCCCAAAATTATCATAAGTAGTATGCCGGCAGAAAATGCTCAAAATTATTGGCTTTTTTTCCGGATCTACGACCTTGATCTTTGTTGTGTACGGCTCATCCGAAGCCTAATACCACCTCCACTAACACTCCTGTGATTTTCTACCAAAGTAAATACAATATATAGGATTCCGCGGAAAAATTTCATGATATTAGCATAATTATTCATTGAATTTAGCGGTTTTTTGTTGTAATTGAACCGGCTAACCCGGCGGGTGGACCAGTGAACCTGTCACCTCACCGGTTCACTCACCGGTCCGGTTATATTGTGGGTGCATTCCATCATAGGTGTGTAAAGGAGAGAAATCACTATCCAAATATCAAGGGGAGAGAGATAATGCATTTTCGGAATATCAAAAGGAGAGACAAATATATTACTTCCCATTTAATTTGAATGCATGCATGTTTCCTTATATATATGATTCGTGGTGCCCAAACACCATGCATGGTGCACTCTAGTTTATTTACTTATATATATATATCAACTAGCAAATAACATATATAAGATCGATTAGGGTTCCCCTTCTTCCCATTGGCGCCGTCGCCGAACCACGGCCTTGCTTCTCTGGCCTTCAATTCGGGCCATGGACGCGGGGTGGGATGTCGCTCCGCGTTGGCGGAATGGATCCATTTTCTGGTAGTGTGGTGTGGTTCTTGACTCTTATGGATATTGGGGATCTCCGGATCCTCGAAACACATGGACGACGCTAGCTGCTCTGCTCACGTGAATCCATCAAGATCTGGTCCGTTAGTTTTTGGAGACCAACTGTCCTAGCTAGCTAATTGTTGCTAGTTGCATGTCTAGTTCAAAACTGCCACATTATAGCAGTAGAGATATATAGAGATAGAGAAGAGAAGAGATAGAGAAAAGTGGCGCATTATAGTACGTAGTAGAGATAGAGATAATATATATAGATAGAGCTAGATATTTTGCCTAGAAACTTTGTGAGAGATGAGCACGTACATTTAACTACACACAAGACTTGGAAAGAGGTCTAGACAACATATTTAAAAACATGGTCCGCGGGCACACCATGCATCATGACCATACAGTTACATTGTGAGTGCCAGATTGCATCCTAGGTGTATCAAGAGGTGAGAGGATGCACTTTCCAATTATCAAAAGGAGAGACAAATATATCATTTCCTAGTTTTTCATGCATGCATGTTTCCTTATATATATATATGATTTGTGGTGCCCAACAAACACAATGCATGGTGCACTAGTTAAACTACTTATATATATATATATATATATATATATATATATATATATATATATGTGGGAAATAGCCAGCTAACCACATGGCTAGCTACCCATGGGGTCAAAACCGTTGATTCACCCCATAGTAGATATAGGGATCATGATATGGTGGTGCCAATACCCAACGTTGTACTAACGCCGTCGGGCAGTGCTGCATGCCATCGACTTGAGATGGTGTTGCCATGCATGTCTTGTCACGGCAAACAACGTATGTGCATGCTGCCACCACACTAAGCACACAGATCATTGCATGGAAGTGGCATCGTCCGAAACAGCAGATGGTGTCACGCACGCAGCGTCCGAAAACAGCAGCAACATGACACGAGTTGCGACGGCATGAAAAAATGGAGGCGGCAAAAGAGTCACGCATGGAAACACAACGGCACGAAGAGAGTTTGTTTTTGAGAATGCATAGCATCAAACAATCAAAAACCCAGCGTGTGATCCTTGCCGAGCTGCCGTTTCGTTTTGATGCAAACGTTGCTGTACCATCTTGGATGTAACCACGGCGTAGGTTTGCGTCGCTGACCACTCTCCTCCACCTCTTCTCCCCCACCAGAGCAATTACACATCCACGCAGGACCCCGAGAATGACTTTGCAGCTGATCCCTTCCTCAATCTGGAATTTCACCCCCCCACCTCCCGTCGCCGTTGTCGAATCCAGATCGCAAGCTACGTAGGTGCGAACCGTTCCAATCGCATGCTATCCGGTGTTGATAGGATGATAAGTACCATTTTTTCTCACGTAACTCATAGTTGTTTCTGTAAAGCAGGATGAGCAGCGGCAACGGCGAATGGATCATCCATTCCAACAAGCTGTCGTGGAAAAATAGATGGAAGCAGACCGGTTTACAAGACTATAGCAGCGCTCACTACACCAACAACAGATCACGACCGTGCTGTTGATGTGCATGTCTCTTGCAAGGGCCAAGAACGCGTGTGCACGCTGCCGCCCGAGGCACGCATATAGACAGGGTCCCCGCGGCAAACTGGCCACGCAAAAAAACGTTGGAAGCAGATAGGTTGAACAAAAAAACAGCAAATTAAACACGCTCTACCGGGGGAGCATCGACGTGAGTAGCTGTTACCATGCATGTCTAGTCACCGAAAAATAATGTGTGTGCATGCTGCCGGCAAACCAAGCACACAGACCATTGCATGAAAAATGGATGGTAAGTCAAACGGACGTTTTCTCACACACAGCTCAATGTAACCAATCTACACTGCCCAATTCACATGCACCCTTTATCCAACGGTGCTAAGCCCTAGTAGCCAGGTAGAAAAAATGGTCTGCGGGCACACCATGCATCATGACCATACAGTTACATTGTGGGTGGGACGTGGATTTTCTACCTACATGGCTAGCTGTGCATAGGCCGGCCGCCATTGGATAAAGGGTGCATGCGTGCTAAAACTAGTAGATTGGATTCCTTCTTGGTTGTGGTGAGCTAATGACGTGAGTTTATGCCGTCCGGGCGCATGCACACAGTACGTGGCAAGGCAAACTCGTGGAGCTGAACGTAGGTGAGCAAAACCATCATGCATAGACTGCTTGTTTTGCATGCAAGGATTTGCTGCCTAGGTTGACCATTTCACATGGCGAGCTGTTCACTCCCTTATCTACATGATATGATACTGCTGCTGGAAATTTTGCGCGTGACCATGCTGCCGAAAACTTTGGATGCCACCATTTCACATGCTCCCTTATCTATATCATTATGATGACATACTGCTGCTGAATTTTTTTAGCTGAAACTTTTGCATGCGGCATTTTATGTCATCTTGTAAATTCGCTGCAAGAGTACAGCATGCAGAAGACTTCCAGCTTTGAAGACATGACGATGGTCACCATATCTGAAGATGCACATCACCAGCTGCCGAAGATTATACCAGGACATACTTTGCTGCGGCCGCAATCGCAGAGAGATGCCCTTCCGCGTCACCTCCGAATGTTAAACGTACTAAAACAGAGCAAGGCTAGCCACCAAAACCTGAAGACGCCCAGCTCCGGTCGCCAGCGATCATAGCAGGGCACGGTGCTTCGCTGCGGCCGCCAACGATCATCGGCGAACAGGCGCGGTGGCCGCCGCTGGATGTAACAAAACAGAGGAAAGCTAGTATGGTCAAGGATTATTTTACGAGATCTATTACCAAAATTGTTGTGCTACATTTTGAACGGTAGCATGGATGAGCAAAAGCATCACTGGGTATATCGGCTGTGAACTCTGCACGGTTTTGGGGTGAGACCAAAACAATGCATGTCATTTTGTTGCTTCTATTAATGGCGTGCATGACATTTTGCTGCTTGTACCAATGGATCGGACGTTAGATTCCTCGGCAAGTTAGCTGCATTTTTTTTGCCACACGATTGCTACTATGTAACACGATGGTGCCTGACAGATGGGTTAGCCTAATATATGGGACCTTTTCTCTAGCATATGCTGCAGCTGCTTATAAACTTGTATATATGCAGAACGAGAGGCCGCACGTTCTGATCTCTCATCCCCATTCAGCTGACCTTTATCTTCCTTGCCTTGGCTTCTCACAAACATACAAAATAAGGATGCAGAGGGGGCAATGCAAACTCATGTAAACTGAACTCTTTTTTAACACTAGCATGGCTCATCAACAGCATCACGAGTAGGCGAGTGAATCAAGTCTTCTGCATGTTATTTTGTTGCTTGTAACAATGGACCGGTCGCTGGATTGTCGGAAAATTATTTTGGATCTAATACAACACGAACTGCAGATAGGCTTCAAACTGAGCACATATACAGATTAGAATAATACCAAAGCTAGGCTTTATCCCGTAACTAGCATCAGTAGCAAGCCTTTGCACATACTGCAGATAGGCTTGAAAATACCAGGTCCATCATAACACTGACCGAAGCTCTTAAATTTACAGAAGCGAGCAATTAGACAATTACATATGAAAAGTTGAGTCATTACAGATGTGATGCACATTAGTAATCTGCCTCTCGTTGAGGCTCTAGAAAAACAAAACTTGCAGAAGAAAATTCATGCATATAGCTTCAGCGGCGTCACCATGGAAATAATCACATAGATTTGCAAATCCTGGCATTTTTTGTAGACAAAAATCCATCAAGCTAACTCAAGACCAATCAGGTTCAGCGGCGTCACCATGAAAATCATCACATAGATTTGCGGTGTGGTAGGAGAACCAGATTGAGCGGGGGGAGCTCTTGCCGGCGGGGAGCCTCGGCTGTGCATTCCGCTCCACGAACATGACCAGCATCGCGTTGCTGACACACGACAGCTGAACGTGTACACGCTGGCCAGCCGGTCCAGCGTTGCCTTCTCCCTATGGTACGCCATCATCGTCACGAATAGATGTTGTCGATGCAGTTGACCGTGAACTCGACGGCGGCGCGACAAGAGGATGATCTGCAGGACAAAGTTAAGGAAGAGTTGCAGGTTCGCCTGCACCCGCGCCTTCTCCGCCATCGCCCGTCGCAGCTCCTCCTGCGTCGCCCTGGCCGTGGCTGGCGCCCCGCTGTCGTGGTCGGCGTCATCGCCCCTTGAGGGAAGGGCTTGAGCTCCCCACGGCTTCTTCTGATGTGGATGCCTCTGGAGAGTTGCAGCTGAACGGCGGCATTGTCGGCCTAGGCGGGGCGGCGCCTTCGGCGCTGCTGCCGGAGCTAGACAGCGGCATGAGGTGCAGCTCGAGGTTGTGCCCGCCGCCATGGTTATGACTTGGCGGCGTCCGTGGCGACGGCACCTGCAGGTCGAACCGGTGGGACGCCACGGCCGTCGGGCTCCGCATTACCACTGCGCCGGGTCAGGCAATCTATTCCTCAAGTGGACAACTATTCCTCAAAGTATTTTTAGGTGAGGTTTGCTTTCACTAGGCTACGAAGGCGCAATGAGAAAAGCTTCTCGTTCTGGATAAAAGATGATATTGCCTTCCTTGCAGCACGGACACCTATTCACGATTTCTGTCTTTAGTTCTTTTTTTGACCACCACTTGCTTCTCTGCATTTATTTTCGACCCGAAATCAATGAAGCGATGCAGCGAACGTTGTACGGGCAAACTGAATTCTTCTCGTTGTTCTTGTGCCATAGTGCCACTACTACTTGCTAGCTCATCAAGATGCGGCGAAAAAGGCATGCGGGCGTCAGAACTTGTGACGTGTAGTTAGACTACTCATAGTGGGAGTAACATATCTAGTAACATCACACATCCCAAAGCATTTTGGTGACATGGCATGATAATAAATGAAGAAAGAGAGTGAGGTGGTAACTAGCTATGTTACTATAACATCACACTTCTCAAGACAAGATGAGTCTACAATCTAATAAATATAGCATGCATGATACCACATATAAGTAACTATGCACTATGGAGGTAGTAACATAGGGTAGTAACATGCACCATGTTACTACTCGATGTTACTCCCCACTATGACTAGTCTTACAGTCTGACTACTGAATGGCCTCTCCATGCAACAACGGTGACGCAGGGGGGGAGGGGTTATCATGGAGTTGCCGTTCAAAAAGGTGTGCTCCGGGTATGACGAAGTTTGACGGGCGTTGGGTTTGGACTCCACCATATCCTGTTCCCTATATCATTTATGGGGTGGATCAACGGTTGGGAGCCCATGAGTAGCTAGCCATGTGGGCATCTGGCTATTCCCCATATATATATATATATATATATATATATATATATATATATATATATATATATAGGATAAATACTTCCTACCCCTGGGTGTAGTTACACTCATATCTATATACTTCTGTACGGAAGTATATACGATACTTTATCGGTTTGAGTATGTTCGTATACTATATCTAAGATGCTACAAACCAAGTTTGGTGAAAAAAATGCAAGTGAACCCATAGTTTGCACTATATATCCGAAATACATGCATATGTATACGTAAAAAATGAGTCTACGTAAAACAATGTACATACTGCCTACAAAGTAGTATATATACTTCCAAAATAGTTTTATATACTTCATACTACATGTACATACTATCCAGTATGATAGATACTCTCTAGATTACGAGAAACACGCGTGGGTGTAACTACACCCGGGGTGTAGTATGAATATGTCTTATATATATATATATATATTTATATATATATATATCAATTAGCAAATAACAAACGATTAGGGTTCCCTAATTCCCGTCGGCGCCGTCGCTGAATCGCACCTCACTTATTTCGCCTTCAGTTCGGGCCATGGAGGCGGTGTGGGATTTCGGTCCGCGTTGGTAGGAGGGATCCATTTTCTGGTTTTAGGGTGGCGATCACGGGTGGTGGCGGCGGTGCCTTGTCCAGTAAGGTCTCCTCGACTTTAGCCCTATCTCGGCAGCGCTGATAAGCTTTGCGGGAGTGGTGTGTGGTTCTCGAGGACTAGCTTCTCGTATATTATGGATATTGGCCGGGAATCTTCGGATCCTCGTCAAAGAGCTTCGTCGACGGTAATCCCTTCATTGTCTCTCCAGGATGAATTTGGTCTTCTTGACCTGTTCAACGACTTCCCGCCCGCCATCGTCACGAAATGGAGGTTGAGAACGAAGGGCTTATCATAAAAGATAATTATGGAGATTGTCAGAGGTACATCTCACAATCATACAAAATCTTAACCGAATAAAATATGATAAAAAATGGTTATATCTCTTCCTACGTAGGGCGAGTTTACTATCCCCACAGTAGTAGTTCCAAAAGCCAAGAGGAGAAATTGGCATCGGTTTTTTGTGGTTTTGGAACTACCTCCACAATATGGGAACTCGTTTCAAAAGCCACAAAGCAAATATGAACTACTCTGTACTTTACAAAGCAAATGTAGAACTACTTTTGGCTACACGATGTGTCTGCTCGTGGATTACTTTTTGGTTGTGGATAAGGCTAGAGCAGGAATGGGAGAACCCGCTGATTGCGGACCCACATGTATGAACTGTCCTAAAATTTGAGAATCGGCCTAGCTAGATTGGCTTGCGAGCGAAATTTGAACAACCAAAATATTTCCCGCCTCCACACACACCCGTCACCGCTTATGTTTTTCAGATTCACCGGGAAATGTCCCTTCTCCCCGTCAGTCTTCTTAACTATAACGCATAAACACGGCGAGAGGGCGAAGGGTATTTAAGAAACTGTGTCCCAATTCCAGGGCCCGCATAACCAGCACTCCAAACCCGCATCGAGCCGCGTGACACATCCAGTATTCCCCACCAACTCCAAACCCACACCCGGCCAGCAGCCGGGCGACACCTGCAGTTTTTCCCAATTCGACGAACCCTAGATTGACCGCCGGCCACATCCACCAGAGCCCTCCCTCCCGCTACTTCACCATCATGTTCGGCAGACACATCGTCGCCGTGCTCCGGCCGCCTCGGCAGCGGTATCAATGGCGGTAAGTAATTGGAAACCATAAGTTACTCCGTAAGATAAACTGTTTAGATCATTAGCACGGTTGCTTAGAAAGGTGCCTAGTGTAGAGCCCCTGCATTTCTGCAATATGTTGAGATGCACTTTTATTTGGGCCTAGATCTGGTACTTCGAATACTAGTTCAGTTCGATCTGGGGAGTGATCGCTTGGCCGATGATGTTTGAGGCCAAGTGAAGTATCCTTGGTCAAGGATTATTAAACTTCTCTGCTGCAAGACCTCATCGGCGCTCATGGGGATAGGTGTAACCAAAGTGTGATTTGATCGGTTCTACCTGTCCCCGTGATCCCCATTGCAGTCGCAATACATAAATTATGAGGCTCTTGTTTAATGAAGTTGCTTGTCTATCGTTGATGTATTGTATGTAGTACACAGTAGTATATCAGGCACAATATCTTGTCCGTGTTATGCATTTCATTCTTGGTTGCCCATAGTTAGACCACAAGAGAGTGTTGAAGAGACGTCTTCTATTAAATATGTCTATTGGTTTCTATCTTACTTACACATTCCCTGCTTCCGAACACCCTATGAAACGCTCAAATTAATTGTCATCGTGCTATTCATTAATCCATCTTGTTATTCTAATCAGGGGGCAAACCTGAAGGTATCCCATGGGCAGCTCACCACTGATTAGGAAGATCCAACGGTCTCTCTGACTTGATATTAGCATACTATATAGGAGGATAAAAATAATAATAATACACAGTAGGATATCAGGCACAATATTGTTTATGTTATGGATTTCATTATTGTCGCTGGATTGTCTATGTTATGGATTTCATTATTGTTTACTCATATATAGTTAATTGTCATCATGCTCTTGATTGATCCATGTTGTCATTCTAACCAGGGGCTAACATGATGCCTCCGAAAGTATCCTCGCCCAAGATGGCTGCATAAGCATTAAGATCGGATGTTGCACATGCAATTCCAAGGCCCGCATAACCCGTACTCCAAACCCGCACCGAGCCGCGCGACACATCCAGTTTTCCCCACCAACTCCAAACCCACACCCGGCCAGCAGCCGGGCGACACCTGCATTTTTCCCCAATTCTACGAACCTAGATCAACCTCCAGCCACATCCACCAGAGCCCTCCGTCCCGTTACATCACCATCATGTTCGGCAGACACATCGTCGCCATGCTCCGCCCACCTTGGCAGCGGTATCAATGGCGGTAAGTAATTGGAAACCATAAGTTACTCCGTAAGATAAACTGTTTAGATCATTAGCACGGTTGCTTAGAAAGTTGCCTAGTGTAGAGGTGTTAGTGTAGACCCCTGCATTTCTGCAATACGTTGAGATGCACTTTTATTTGGGCCTAGATCCAGTACTTCGAATACTAGTTTAGTTCGATCTGGGGAGTGATCGCTTGGTCGATGATGTTTGAGGCCAAGTGAAGTATCCTTGGTCGATGATTATTAAACTTCTCAGCTGCAAGGCCACATCGGCGCCCATGGGGATAGGTGTAACCAAAGTGCGATTTGATCGATTCTACCAGTCCCCGTGATCCCCATTGCAGTCGCAATACATAAATTATGAGGCTCTTGTTTAATGAAGTTGCTTGTCTATCGTTGATTTATTGTATGTAGTACATAGTAGTATATCAGGCAGAATATCTTGTTCATTTTATCCATTTCATTCTTGGTTGCCCATAGTTAGGCCACAAGAGAGTGTTGAAGAGACTTCTCCTATTAAATGTGTCTATTGGTTTCTATCTTACTTACACCTCCCCTGCTTCCGAACACCCTATGAAACGCTCAAGTTAATTGTCATCATGCTATTGATTGATCCATCTTGTTATTCTAATCAGGGGGCTAACCTGAAGGTATCCCATGGGAAGCTCACCACTGATTAGGAAGATCCAACGGTCTATCTGACTTGGTATTAGCATACTATATAGGAGGATAAAAATAATAATAATACACAGTAGGATATCAGGCACAATATCTTGTATGTGTTATGGATTTCATTATTGTTTACTCATATATAGTTAATTGTCATCATGCTCTTGATTGATCCATGTTGTCATTCTAACCAGGGGGCTAACCTGATGCCTCAAGAAGTATCCTCGCCCAAGATGGCTGCAGAAGCATTAAGATCAGATGTTGGACATGCAACAAGTAACAGAAGAATTTTGTGTGATATCGCTCATACGTTTCCAAGGGAATTGCCTCTTTGTGCCGCCAAGTGTTGGGTTCGTTGCATGTAAAACAAAAAATTTCTACCGCAAGAACGAATAAAACCAAGATCCAATCTATGGAAAAGCCAAGATCTAATCTATGAGATCGGAGCAACGAGATAGAAGAGAGACTAACCCTCGAAGATCCAAAGCCTTAACGAGATCAGATCTCGTGGTTGATGTAGACGATCCTTCCGGTGCTGCAATCCGGCAGCACTTCCGTACTCGGTCATGCGTACGGTGTCGATGAAGTCCTTCCTCTCCCTGTTCCAGCGGGCAGCGGAGGAGTAGATCCCCTCGGAATCCCAGCAGCACGATGGCGTGGTGGTGGTGGTGGAGGAGAATTTCTGCAGGGCTTCGCCTAAGCCGGAGCAGGAGAAACTGGGAGGGAGGAGAGGTGGCAAATTAGGGTTGCGCGCGGAAGAGCTATGGCCGGCCACCCCACCCCTCCTTTTATAGTGGGGGGGTTCGGCTAGTGTTGCCCAAAACCCATCTAGGGCCGGTGCCCGGGGGGCCCACACCATGCCTAGGCGCGGCCAGGGGGGTGCCCGCGCCTAGGGGTCGTGTGTTCGCCTCCCGGCTCTTCTCCGTCTCCCCTTTGGACTCCATCCTTGTGATGCCCATGGGTGGACCCTCCGGAACCTTCTAGAAGCTTCCCCGTCTTCCACCGGAAAGTTCCCGAACTTTTCCGAAACCCCGAAAAATGACTTGCCTTATATCAATCTTATTCTCCGGACCATTCCAGACATCCTCGTGATGTCCTGGATCCCATCCGAGACTCCGAACAATATTCGGTCTCCATCTCATATTCCATATCTACTAAACAACATCGAACCTTAAGTGATGAGGACATCCCTACTACACCACTACCTCCGTCATTAATAGATGAAGATGAACCTGCTGTGAAGCTCAAGTCCAATGAAGTTCGGATTGGACCCATTACAAGGGCTCGTGCGAAGCTACTTAAACAACAGGTGAACTTGTTTCTAAACGGTACTTTAATTGATGAGAACTTTATACTGCCTAAGTCCTATTACTTATGTATCATCGTATCAAGAGGAGAGGCATCGCACGAGGAGGAGAGGAGCAGCTGGACATGAAGATGGACGTGAAGTGGACATGGAGCTGGACATGAAGATATCTCATGGACGCGCGAGGGAGGAGCGGGAGGCATGCGCGAGAGGAGAAGAAGACGTCCAGCCGGTCCAAGCCCGTCCGACCGGCCAACCCGGTCACTGACCCGGCCGACCGGCGCCAACCGGATGCGGTTTATCGTACCGGATGAAAACCGGAAATCCTCGCAAATATCCGGTTGCCGCCCGGTTGACCGGACCCCAGACCGGCCGATCCGGTCCTCGGTCTGTTGACGGATTCCACCGGACCGCCGAGTCTGTCACCAGATCTGTTCTGGGTCGGTTATTTTCGTACTTTTTCGACCTGAGGTCGTCTGAACTCCTATATAAGTCAGACGCCCCTAGCTGCTTTAGACCACGTTTAAGATAAACCCTAGTTCTTAGTTGTTTGCTTATGCAAAACTATTGAATCCCTACACCATATTGCTTGATATTGTGTAGATCCTGAAAAGTCTTGTGTGATCTGCTGTTCCATTGGGAATTAGACGGTTGCAACTTACCGCTTCGTGGTCGGCGGCTACGTGCGTGTGTGGAGTTGCGGATATCTTGCAGGGTTGAGAGCTGTTGCATTGGCGACAGGGACCAATCGAGAGATCTCGTTGCGTCATACAAGTTATCATCCACTACATCATCGTGTTTTCTCCGCTGCTATCACCCCGTGATCATCATCACCACCGTTGCTTACTGAGAAGATCGGGCCACCCCATATCATCTTGGTATCAGATTTCCAGTTTTCCTCGGTAAGCCATCCACAATCCACCCCATAGTTGAGTTGTGAGTGTTTTTCCTATCCAAAAAGCCATAAAAAGTTAGGGTTAGGGTTTGCCATAGCCTTAGATTGCACTACTTTCGAGTTTTAATTGCTTTTCGTAGTTGTTTTTGCGTATCCTTTTCTTCCATCTAGTATTGTTAGGGTTTGTGTTTCCGCTATCATCTAGAGTCAGTTTTTGTTGCTCCGAGTACACATATCATACAGTTTGCTTGTTCCCAACCATAGCCACAGCCTTTCGATATAAGTGACTAGGAACTTTCCCACAAGAGACTAGTTTTGCCGCTTGACAGGCTGCTCGTTAGGTCTTGGTGCTTTGCAATTTTCTCTGGCCGTGTTATCAAGGAGTTGAGCAAAAAAAAAAAAAACAAGCAAAAAGAGCTACATAGCTGCGTGTTATACAAAAAGAAAAATCAAAAAGAAGAAACAAAGTGAAGTGCTAGTAGAATCAAGTGAAGGCCTAAGTTTTTTAACTGCACCCGTAGTTGAGCAATCTTGTGCCTGTCTCGTTGAGCTTTGCTAGTGTCTCTCTAGTGCATTGCAACCTTTCCTACATATAGTTGCTTTGCCACATTTATCGCCTTGCGTGAGTATCTTTGGTTGTCTACGGTCAGCGTTAGAGCTTGTTATTGGTGCACATAGGTAGCCCACCTACAGCCCCACATATATCCTGCTTTGTCGTGTGATTGTTCTTATACCCTTGATATTCGCTTCGCTACATTCGTGCACTTGTCCGTCAATCCAAGTTGGTAAGCAATACTAATTCACTTTGGAACGGTAAGATTTCCTTTTCTTATCAGTTGTTGAGGGAGTTGTGAGAGTACCACCATATATTTTTGATTTAGTGCACTAACCTACTAACGATGTCTGCTAGTGATCATAAAATTGTTAATCAGGAAAACAAGAGTGCTGCAGATATCATCACATGGAGGGAGTATGAGGCTCTTCGTAATGAGATGCGACGTGAATTCCGCGCTCAGGATGATGAGCGGTCCAAGCAATCTCCCAAAAGTTGGATGCTACTCATGTGACCGTCACTACAATGCAAGATCAAATGATGGACGTACAACGCAGTCTTGCTGATTTGCGCTTAGCTGTTGAGAATTTGACCGCGCAACAACAACAAGACGATGATGATGATCTTGAACTTCAAGATGACGCACACAATGCTCGTGGTGCGCCACGTGGTAATCGTCCTCGCGGTTGGGCTCCACTTGGCCGCAATGGTCGTGGACAAGATGAGGAAGATGGATTGGGTAAGCCCAAGTTTTCTATACCCAAGTTTGAAGGAGGAGCTGATGTTGAAGAATACCTCACTTGGGAGCTCAAGATTGAGAAGTTGTGGAGCTTACATCCACATTATACTGAAGATCGGAAGGCAAGCTTTCTGAATTTGATGGCTATGCTTTGCGTTGGTGGGATGCTTTTGTTCGTAATCGTGATGAGGATGGTGAGCAACCTATACGCACATGGTATGCCATGAAAGAGGCAATGACTTCTCGCTTTGTGCCTACAAATTACTTACGGAATATATATGATAAGCTGACTCTATTGAGACAAGGTGTGAAGACTGTCGATGAATACTACATGGAGATGGAGATGCTTATGCAGCGTGGCCGTGTTCGTGAGTCTCTCGAGATGACAATGCAGCGTTTTCTGAACGGTTTGAAGTATGATATCAAAGGCATTGTTCGTCACTACAGCTACACCAATATGAATCAGTTGTTACATCATGCAAGAGAAGCTGAATCACAGTTGGCTGACGAAGCAAAGATCAAAGGACGAGCTACAGGAGCTGGGCGTTTCACACCACGCGCGGCCCCATCTACGGCACCGGCGCCTTCGACGCGCTCCGCCCCTTACTCTACTACGCCTAGTAAGCCGGTCTCCAATGTGTCTAACACAAAGAAGTCCGAATCTGCTAGTACGAGTGGCTCTAATGTGTCTACTGCGCGCAATCGCGATATGCTTTGTCATACATGTGGTGGCAAAGGTCACTTCAAGAGAGATTGTCCTAACCGCAGTTATGATTATCAATGAGGACAATGAGTATGAGACTGGAGATGATGTTGATCCTAATGCTCCAGAAGATGATGACTATGACACCGATGGTGAAGATGCATACCCGTCTGATGCTCGCACCATTGTTGTGTCGCAGCGTGCTCTTAATGTGTTGCCTAGTGCATCTACTCAGCGCTGCAATTTGTTCCAAACAAAAGCTTTAGTTGGTCCTGACAAGGCTTGCAAAGTCATTATTGATGGCGGGAGTTGCCGCAATTTAGCAAGCAAGGAGTTGTGTACCAAGCTGAAGTTGAAGTATCTACCGCACCCGCATCCATACTATATTCAGTGGTTGAGCGACAATGGTGAGATGAAGGTAAACCACATGGTGCGTGTTGAATTTGCTATTGGGCCGTATAAGGATTGTATTGACTTTGATGTCGTTCCTATGATGGTGTGTCACCTATTATTGGGTCGGCCTTGGCTCTATGACCGTTCTGTGCAACACAATGGCCGTGCTAATACATATCACTTGGAGTTCAAGGGCAAGAAAATCAACTTACAGCCTATGACACCACAACAAATTGTCAATGAATCTCGAAAGTTGAAGTGAATTTGGAGGATGCTTCTTTAGATAGGCGAGAGAATTGTAATGTTGTGAGTGATATAACGAAAAGTGAGAGAGTGAATTCCTTAGTCTCATTAGCCACCAAAGAAGACATGAGAGAATTTAGTGAGGATCCTACAGCCATGCCTCTTGTGCTTTTGTACAGGGGTACGGTTTTGGTTTCTAACGACATGACCTCTCTTCCTCTTGGCGTTTCTAATGTTTTGCAGGAATTTGGCGACGTGTTTCCGGATGAGGTACCTGCAGGACTTCCACCGTTGCGAGGTATTGAGCATCAAATTGACTTGATTCCCGGAGCTTCGCTACCCAATAGAGCACCATATAGAACAAATGCCGAAGAAACGAAGGAGATACAGAAGCAAGTACAAGCGCTACTCGACAAAGGTTATATCCGCATAAGCCTTAGTCCTTGTGCTGTTCCTGTTATTCTAATTCCTAAGAAAGATGGTACATGGCGTATGTGCGTAGATTGTAGAGCTATAAACAACATTACTATTCGATATCGTCACCCTATTCCCCGTTTAGAGGATATGCTAGATGAATTGAGTGGTGCTGCTGTTTTCTCTAAAATTGATTTGCGTAGTGGTTATCATCAAATTAGGATGAATGAAGGGGATGAGTGGAAAACAGCCTTTAAAACAAAATTTGGTTTATATGAGTGGTTAGTAATGCCTTTTGGTTTGACTAATGCACCTAGCACTTTCATGAGACTGATGAACCATGTTTTGCGTGATTTTATTGGCAAATTTGTGGTTGTGTACTTTGATGACATATTAATCTACAGCCGCAATGAATCTGATCATACTATGCATATTCGACATGTTTTGCAAGTGTTGCGTGATAATAAACTCTATGGTAATCTTGAGAAGTGCACATTTTGCAAAGATAAGGTCATATTTCTAGGTTACGTTGTCTCTAAGCATGGAGTAGAAGTAGATGTATCTAAGATTGAAGCTATTCAAAATTGGCCTACTCCCATGAATGTGAGTCAAGTAAGAAGTTTTCATGGTCTAGCTGGGTTTTATAGACGTTTTGTGCCCAATTTTAGTACTATTGCTGCACCTTTGAATGAATTGACTAAAAAGGGTGTTGCTTTTGAGTGGGGCGTCGCCCAAGATCATGCTTTTGATGAACTAAAGAGATTGTTAACTTCTGCACCGTTACTTGCACTTCCTGATTTCAATAAGCAATTTGAGATTGAATGTGATGCTAGTGGTATTGGAATTGGTGGTGTGTTGATGCAAGAGGGTCGCCCAATTGCATATTTTTCTGAGAAACTGTCTGGTGCTAAGTTGAACTATCCTATCTATGATAAAGAATTGTATGCTTTAATTAGAGTTCTTGAGGTTTGGCAACATTATTTGTGGCCAAAAGAATTTATCATACATTCTGATCATGAAGCTTTGAAATATCTGAAAGCCCAATCTACTTTGCATAAGCGTCTTGCTAAGTGGGTTGAGTTCATTGAGTCTTTTCCATACATTATTAAGCATAAGAAGGGAAAAGATAATATTGTTGCTGATGCTCTATCTAGGAAGAATATGCTATTAACTCAACTTGATGTTAAAATTCCTGGATTAGAAGTACTATGTGATTTGTATGCTACTGATCATGATTTTGCTGAACCATATCGCTTATGTGCTCTTGGTAAAGCATGGGAAAAATATCACATACATGATGGGTTCTTGTTTAGAGCTAACAAACTATGTGTTCCAGAATCGTCTGTGCGTTTGCTCTTATTGCAGGAATCACATGCTGGAGGTTTGATGGGTCACTTTGGGCGTGAGAAGACGCTACTCATGCTAGCTGACCACTTTTATTGGCCAAAGATGAGGCGGGACGTGGACAGGTATGTGAAGAGGTGCATTACTTGCAACAAGTCCAAGTCCAAGCTGAAGCCTCACGGTTTGTATACTCCGTTACCGGCACCTACTACACCTTGGGAGGATATTAGTATGGATTTTGTGTTGGGTTTGCCGCGTACTAAGAGAGGCCATGATTCTATATTTGTGGTAGTGGACAGATTTTCTAAAATGTCACACTTTATTGCCTGCCACAAAAGCGACGATGCGTCGCATATTGCTAACCTGTTTTTCAGGGAGGTTGTGCGACTACATGGAGTCCCGAAGACTATTGTTTCTGATCGTGACGTGAAGTTTATGAGCTACTTCTGGAAGACGCTGTGGAGGAAGCTGGGGACAAAGCTGCTTTTCAGCACTACTTGTCATCCTCAAACTGATGGTCAAACTGAAGTGGTGAATAGAACATTGTCACAACTGTTGAGATCCATGATCAAGAAGAACCTGAAGGAGTGGGAAGAGTGTTTGCCACATGTGGAGTTTGCTTACAACAGGGCGTCTACCACGGAGCTGTGTCCTTTTGAGGTGGTGTATGGTTTTAAACCCATTACTCCACTTGACTTGTTGCCTTTGCCCATACATGAGAGAGTTAATATGGAGGCATCCAAGAGGGCAGATTTTGTAAGATCCATGTGAAGACTAAAGAGTTGATAGAGAAGAAAGGCAAGAGCAATGCTGCAAGGATGAACAAGAAGCGCAAAGAGATGTTGTTCAAGCCTGGTGATATGGTCTGGGTACATTTTCGCAAGGATAGGTTCCCAAGCTGGAAGTCTAAGTTGAAGCCTCGTGGTGCTGGTCCTTACAAAGTGCTTGCTAAGATCAATGATAATGCATACTCGATAGATCTTCTAGTTGATAAGTTTGGTGTCAGTAATTCTTTCAATGTTGCTGATTTGACACCATATGACGGAGAAGACCTTGGAGCGTCGAGGTCGACGCCTTTTGAAGGGGGGGAGATGATGAGGACATCCCTACTACACCACTACCTCCGTCATTAATAGATGAAGATGAACCTGCTGTGAAGCTCAAGTCCAATGAAGTTCGGATTGGACCCATTACAAGGGCTCGTGCGAAGCTACTTAAACAACAGGTGAACTTGTTTCTAAACGGTACTTTAATTGATGAGAACTTTATACTGCCTAAGTCCTATTACTTATGTATCATCAGTATCAAGAGGAGACGAGCATCGCACGAGGAGGAGAGGAGCAGCTGGACATGAAGATGGACGTGAAGCTGGACATGGAGCTGGACATGAAGATATCTCATGGACGCGCGAGGGAGGAGCGGGAGGCATGCGCGAGAGGAGAAGAAGACGTCCAGGCCGGTCCAGCACCCGGTCCGACCGGCCAACCCGGTCACTGACCCGGTCGACCGGGCGCCAACCGGATGCGGTTTATCGTACGGATGAAAACCGGAAATCCTCGCAAATATCCGGTTGCCGCCCGGTTGACCGACCCCAGACCGGCCGATCCGGTCCCCGGCCCGGTTGACGGATTCCTGCAGGACCAGTCCTTCTCGACCAGATCTGTTCTGCCGGTTATTTTCGTACTTTTTTGACCCGAGGTCGTCCTGAACTCCTATATAAGTCACCAGACGCCCCTAGCTGCTTTAGACCACGTTTAAGATAAACCCTAGTTCTTAGTTGTTTGCTTATGCAAAACTATTGAATCCCTACACCATATTGCTTGATATTGTGTAGATCCTGAAAAAGTCTTGTGTGATCTGCTGTTCCATTGGGAATTAGATTTGCAACTTACCGTCTGCGGCTACGTGCGCAAGTGTGTGGAGTTGCGGATATCTTGCAGGGTTGAGAGCTGTTGCATTGGCGGGGACCAATCGAGAGATCTCGTTGCGTCATACAAGTTATCATCCACTACATCATCGTGTTTTCTCCGCTGCTATCACCCCGTGATCATCATCACCACCGTTGCTTACTGAGAAGATCGGGCCACCCCATATCATTAAGCGTGTCACCCTACGGTTCGCGAACTATGTAGACATGATCGAGACTCCTCTCCGATCAATAACCAATAGCGGGACCTGGAGATCCATAATGGCTCCCACATATTCAACGATGACTTCGTGATCGAATGAACCATTAACATACGATACCGATTCCCTTTGTCGCGCGATACTTTACTTATCCGAGGTTCGATCATCGGTATCTCTATACCTAGTTCAACCTCGTTACCGATAAGTACTCTTTACTCGTACCATGATATGTCATCCCTTGTGACCCAGTCACATGCTTGCAAGCTAATTAGATGACATTCCACCGAGAGGGCCCAGAGTATATCTATCCGTCATCAGGATGGACAAATCCCACTCTTGATTCATGCTCTTCCACTCATACTTTCAGAATACTCAATCCCATCTTTATAACCACCCATTTACGAAGTGGCGTTTGATGTAATCAAAGCATCCATTCGGTGTAAGTGATTTACACAATCTCATGGTCGAAGGATTAGGCTACTATGTATCGAAAGCTTATAGCAAGACGAACTTAATGACTTGATTTTATGCTATGCTTACTATGGGTGTGTGTCCATCACATCATTCACCCAATGATATGATCTTGTTATTAATAACATCCAATGTTCATGATCAGGAAACCATGATCATCTATTAATCAACAAGCTAGTCAAACGAGAGGCTTACTAGGGACTCTGGTTTGTTTACAAAACACACATGTATCAATGTTTCCACTTAATACAATTATAGCATGGGATATAAACATTTATCATGAACACTAAGATATAACAATAACCACTTTATTATTGCCTCTCAGGCATATCTCCAACAGTCTCCCACTTGCACTAGAGTCAATAATCTAGTTTACATTTGTAAAGATCTAACACCTTGGCCTTCTGGTGCTTATCATGTTTTGCTCATGGGAGAGGTCTCAGTCAACGAATCTAACACGCTCAGAAACGTATGTATTTTGCAATTCATTTGCGTCTCCACGCATCACTCATTTTTCAAATGAGTCGGCATTAATCGTATATGTTTGGTCTTTTGGTGGAACCTTAACTCTGCGGTCTGAAATATGTTACCAATATTGTCACATACAATATAGCTTCATAGTTCTGACACTGCCGGAACTACACCAAGTTCTAAAAGAACTCCTTGACTCAAACACCCTCGGTCATTGTCAAAACAATGATATACTCTGCCTTCGTTTGTAGAATCCGTCACAATATTTAGAACTCATCTAAATCTAGCATAGACTTCTTCTAGCCCATTGTGCTACCTTTTAATGAACACTTAGCCTAATTGAGATTTGTAATTCATTTGTATATGTGACCAAACTAATATCGGTATAACACCTTACAACGATTTGTTTGTCATTACCCCATACAAAACTATATATATCCTTGGTTCTTCTAAAGCACTCAGGGATATTCTTACTGTTGTCCAATGATCATCACATGAATCATTCTGGTATATGCTCGTAACACTTTAGAGCACAGGACATCTGATTGTGTACATATTATTCGTGATCTAAAATCACTCATGTGTTTTTACTCATTGAGTGTCAAATATACTCAAGTTTTGTTAAACTTCCACATGGAAAAGAACACCTTCTTGACGTTTTCATATTGAACTACTTCAATACTCATTCTATGTACTTTGACTTAAACTTATTATGCGCTTCAACCTATCTTCATAGATCTTGACGCTAAATATGTTCTTAGTCCATATCCTTTCATTGAAGTTAATTCTCAATGAAGCCTTTTAATCACAGCAAGTACATAATTACATCATTTATAATCAATGATATGTCATCCACATATAGTATTATAAATATGTCTCAGCGCTCCCACTTAATTTCTTGCAAATGCAAGCATCTTCATCGTTTCCGATGAAATCAAAACTCTTTGATTATTTCATCCGGTGAAGATTCCAACTCCGCGATACTCACTTCATTCATTGAAGTTTCTATACCTATCTAGTATTCTACGGACTAGCAAAACTCTCGGTTGTATCTTGTATACACCTTTAATACACACTTCTGCTAAGGAATGTATTTCTGCCATCCTACTAACATATCTCATAAAAGAAATATGTAGCGTTTACTAGAATAATCCGCATAGACTATAAGCATCGCTACGGAAGATCTAATCTTATCGCAGTCAACTCTTTGAACTTTGTCGTAAACAACCTTTCGACAAGTCGAGCTTCTTCAAGGATATTGCATCTATGTCCATCAATTTTATAGATCCATTTACTTTCAAAAAGTATTTATTCCTTCAGAAGGTTTACCAAGCTCCAAGCTTGATTATAGATACTATCTTGGATTTCATGGCACTTAGCCATTTTAACAGAGTCAGGGCCCATCATAGCTTCTTTGTATGCATTTGGTTTATCATTGTTCAAAATCAATCCTTTGTCCACAAATCATTTATTTGATCACAAAGTAAACCATCCCTACAAGGTTCAATAGGTACTTAGATCTCCATGGCTATAACACTTTGTAGACATGGGAGCCGTGAGCGTCGTGGCTGCTTCCGGAACCATTTCCGATGCTGCACTACTCTGCTCATTATGCTCAGGTTCATCAACCTTATCGAGTTCCATTGTCCTCCCACTCAAATATTTCGTGGGAAACAATTTCTTGGAAATAAGCAAGAAACATCGACAAACACTTTTTTGACTTCATAGTGGAAAGAATTCCCAATTTGTTCTCTGGGATAACCAACAGACATTCATCCGATTTTGGTTGTAAACTCATTTACTTATGCTAAGCATACCAAAATTTAAGAAAGGACTATTAGGGTTTATACCCATGCCATAACTTGTATGTTGTCATTTCAACGGATTATGATGACGCTCTATTTAGTGTAAAAGCGGTAGTCTCTAAAGTATAATCTACAAAAATATAATGGCATCATTCTATTTTATATCATCATTAATCCAACAAGGTTTGGATACGTCTTTCGAATACTCCATCAAAGCTATGGTGTTCCGAGAAACGTGAGTTGTAGAACAATTTTCGCAACTCTCTTAGATGTTCGCTAAAATTCGTAATTCAAATATTTCCACCATGATCCAATCATAGATTTTTGACTTTTCCATTACGATGATTTCCACTTCATGCTGAAATTTATTTGAATCTATTCAAATGTTTCAGACTTCTTCCTCATCGAATAAATATATCCATATATATACAGTCAATTCATTGTTGGAAGTTTTCATGAAGTAGAAGAACCTTCCGCACACAACTATGCCCAATGAACCATATACATCATCATGTATGTTTCCACTAAGCTAGTTGCCCATTCAACTCTTAGCCTTTGAACGATGTTTCAGTCATTCTCTTTTAGAAAAGATTTGCAAGTGCCAAACGATTAAAAATCGAATGACTCCAAAACTCCATTTGCACGGAGTTTCTTCATGCGTTCCTTTCTAACATGACCTAAACGGCAGTTCCACAAGTGGAATTCAAATCATTTGCTTTATGGCATTTTAGCGTTAGTGTTATGCATGTGTGTTTCACCATTAAGATTTATAATAACTTATCCATCGTACATGGAGTATGGTCATAATTTGAATAACTCATTGCTTTCATTTGACCAGAGCAAAATAACAATTATGAAGTTCTTTATTATAAATCTGAAGGGCTAGGTAGAATGCCAACGATGAACATAATAACACTTTATTTTGTTCTAGACGTGCATTATTACCACATTCCTTGTCAGTCACTTAGGCCATTGTATTCTTGTATTGCGTTGTGTTGTATGACATCTCATACCAACCAATATGGTACAAATACCCAAGAATGTCATTGTGTGACCAATCAAAGAATACATTCATAACATGTATATCATCTATATACACCTGAGCTAGACTTTCTAGTATTTTCTTTCTTACCACCAAAAACTTTTGTAGTTTCTCTTTTGGCTTTCCTCATATTTCAGAAAACACTTCAACATCAATAACTTCTAGGCTTGTTGGTCAAATACCAATAACCTTGAGGTTCGTACTTTGAAGTTGATCATCATATGATAAGTGTTCCGGATTTCACTATTAGTAACCTTCTAATGTGATGAACAATTTCACTCATGATTTTCTCCATCAAATCATGACAACTTCATGATGAAGCTACTATGGCTCATATGGATATGCGAATAACGTTAGTGCCCAACTAGTTGGAGGATCGGGACGCCTAGCGTCTTCAACCTTCGTACATTCCCATAAAACTTATGAGTTTATGTAGTCTCACTAAATCATATTCTATCGTCTTGTAATAAGGTCTTAGATATCACATATATCTCACACCTTGCTTATTTCTGAAAACAAACTTTTCAGCTCCTTACTTTTCAAACGGATTTGAACATCAAGTTTCACGGAGACAAGATAATTTTAGATACAAATTGAAACCATTGCTCTCCGAATTAGCAATTTGAGGATTACCAAAAGTTTGCAATAGGACTTAATCATTTCTTGATTCTTTAACAATACGATACCAGTTCGTAAAGTTACTTGTCAGATTTAACAGTGTTTCTATCTCAATTACAAGACAAGCGCATGGTAGATAACGGATGCCAATTCTACAAAATTAATTCAAAATACAATTCAGACTATGTTCAGGATAATTAGTTCAAGTTTTAGTCAAATTACTAATGAACTCCCACTTAATTCAACATCCCTCATAGTTGTTTGGTGGCACACGATCCAAATTCACTACACTAAGTCCGATCATCACGTGAGATGATGTAGCTTCAGTGGTGAACATAGACATGTTGATCATATCATCCATATGACTCGTGTTCAACCTTTCGTTTTCCTGTGTTCCGAGGCCATGTCTGTACATGCTAGGCTCGTCAAGCAAACCCAAGTATTTCCGCGCGTGCAACATGGCTTACACCCGTTGTATGTGAACGTAGAATCTATCACATCCGATCATCACGAGATGCTTCAAAATGACAAACTTTTGCAACGGTGCATATGAGGGGAGAACACTTTATCATCTTGATATTAATGTGAGGGATCATCTTATAATGCTACCGTCGCGATCTAAGCAAAATAAGATGCATAAAAGGATAAACATCACATGCATGGATAATGTGATATGATATGTCATTTTCTTCTTGTGCCTTTGATCTCCATCTCCAAAGCACATGAGCATGATCTCCATCATCACCAGCATTGCGCCAAGGTCCATGGCGCCGCTTCATGGTTGTCCACCATCCATATCAACTATTACAACTACTAACTCATAGTAATGAAATAAAGCTATTACATGGTGATTGACAGGCAGGTCATGAAACAATAAGGACAACCATTAGGCTCCTGCCGGTTTCCATATGACAATAAGGATCATCTCTTACATCAAATATAAACATAATCACATAATGACCATATCACATCACATGCCCCTGCAAAAACAAGTTAGACGCCTCTAATTTCTCTTTGCATATTTTACGTGGCTTGGGGCTTTCGAATAAGATCCGATCTTACCTACGAACAAGAACCACAACATAGATACAAGTGTTGTCAAGTGCAGATTGTAAATTGGATCTTAACTATGGTGGGAGAGACAGACACCCACTGAGCCACTTATGGAATACAACTTGCATGTCAAGCGTGGAGCAAGTATCATGAACGCGGTCATGTAAGGTTAGCCCGGGCCGCTTCATCCCACCATCCCACAAGATGCAAAGTACACGAAAAGCAAAAGACAACAAGAGCATCAACGCCCACAAAACCATTGTGTTCTACTCGTGCAACAGATCTATGAATAGACACGGCTCTGATACCACTATTGGGTTCGTTGCTTGTAAAACAAAAAATTTCTACCGCAAGAACGAATAAAACCAAGATCCAATCTATGGAAAAGCCAAGATCTAATCTATGAGATCGGAGCAACGAGATAGAAGAGAGACTAACCCTCGAAGATCCAAAGCCTTAACGAGATCAGATCTCGTGGTTGATGTAGACGATCCTTCCGGTGCTGCAATTCGGCAGCACTTCCATACTTGGTCACGCGTATGGTGTCGATGAAGTCCTTCCTCTCCCCGTTCCAGTGGCAGCGGAGGAGTAGATCCCCTCGGAATCCCAGCAGCACGACGGCGTGGTGGTGGTGGTGGAGGAGAATTTCTGCAGGGCTTCGCCTAAGCCGGAGCAGGAGAAACTGGGAGGGAGGAGAGGTGGCAAATTAGGGTTGCGCGTGGAAGAGCTATGGCCGGCCACCCCACCCCTCCTTTTATAGTGGGGGGGTTCGGCTAGGGTTGCCCAAAACCCATCTAGGGCCGGTGCCCGGGGGGCCCACACCATGCCTAGGCGTGGCCAGGGGGCCCGCACCTAGGGGTGGTGTGGCCGCCTCCCGGCTCTTCTCCGTCCCCCCTTTCGACTCCATCCTCGTGATGCCCACGGGAGGACCCTCCGAAACCTTCTAGAAGCTTCCCGGTCTTCCACCGGAAAGTTCCCAAACTTTTCCGAAACCCCGAAAAATGACTTGCCTTATATGAATCTTATTCTCCGGACCATTCCGGACCTCCTCGTGATGTCCTGGATCCCATCCGAGACTCCGAACAATATTCGGTCTCCATCTCATATTCCATATCTACTAAACAACATCGAACCTTAAGCGTGTCACCTGTAACATCCCAATTTTCAAATCAATGAAGAAGAAGAATTTCAAATACTCAAAATTTAGAACCAACAAAAACTTTTATTTGCATATAGTGCTATGCATAAGGTTTGTGCATTATTGTATGAGATTGCCATGATGTTTAGTTGTGTGCTTATGCTTACCACCTAAAACCCTAACTTGATCCTTTGAAGATCACAAAGAAAATCAAAAAGGAAGAAAAGAAATAAAATGGAAAAATCACAAAACCCTCACCTATGGTTTATGCCATTTTTGCAAATCTTTGACCTAGGCCATTTTGGCTTGCACCACTGGTTGGAGATTGTTACTAAACACTTATTAACACCTTTGAAATCAAAGAAACTCAAATCAAATCAAATTTGAAATCAAATTGTGCTCACATGCACTAATGGTCAAAACTGCCATTTTTAGCCTGATGCCTACTTTGAGCCTCTGTATTAAGAGATTTTCAAACCAAACAAATCCAACTCTTTGCACCTCATCCAAGACAACATCAAGGTGAACAACTTTGGTAAAGCACACCCCTGCAAATTCTTGCTAGATTCAAAGTTATGCTCAAGCAAAGTTGGAACTTTTTAACAGATTCAAGTTAGTGCCATTTTGAAATTTTCACAAATCAATTTAATTTTGAACACCACCACCACCATTGTGTGTCTTTGATCACATGAATCAACTCCAACAAATTTCATTCAAAATTTTGAAAATATTTTTCATGCGGCCATTATGTCAAACACCTTGTGGGCAGAATCAAACCAAACCAAACTTCACTATTTGAAATAGTGTTTGGCCAAATTTGGAACACAACTTGACTCAACCTTGTCCCCTGGTTCCCTCTCACCCCATTGCACCTGGTTGCAACCCTAGAGCTAGGCCAACATGGCAATGCCATGCCATGCCGGCCATGGCTCACCTACACCTTGCCAACCCTAGCTCTCTCACCTCCATCCCTGGCCACCATGTCCTACAGCATCCCTTTGATCCCCTGAGCACGCGGGTACTCGCCGTTGGTCGAGGAGAGGACGACAAGGCCCAGACATGGACGCGCCCACGACGCCCTGTGTCGCCGGGACGTGCATGGCCACGTCGACGCGTGCGCGCCGGAGCACGCCACGGGCACGCGTCGCCACGACGATGCAGACCACCCCTGGACCCCCTTTCACCGCCTTGAGCTTCCCCGCCGCACCAGGAACACCACGGACATCCTCGCTTCCCCGACCCGCGCCCGCCGTCGCCGGAGACGAAGACCAAACCCCGCCACTGCCGCGCAGATGCTCGCACGCGCCCGACAAAGTTTGGCACCGCCCAACATCGCCGTTGCCGCCAAGAGGACCGCCTGGACACGCTGAATAGCGCCGCGCCCTCACCTAGCTCGCTAGCTCGCCGTGACGCCCGCGCCATGGTCGCCCTTGCCGCAGCACACTGCCTCCCTCCGCCGCTATAAATAGCGAGCTCCCCTCGCTCATTTCTTCACACCACCTCGCTCCCCTCCTCCTTCTCGACCTCCTCGACCACCTCCCCTTCCCGATTAGCCACCGGAGCCCGTCAATTTGATCGTCGGAGCCCGTGACCGCCGCAGAAGCTCGCCGTCGATTGGAGCCGCCCCAGGACGCGCCGCCGGTACCAGGAGCTTCGCCGTCGTCGACATCGTCCTCGCGCACACTGCCAACCCTTGCTGGAGCACCGGTGAGCTCGCCGGACCCCCACCCTCGCCGCGCCAGTGAACCCTCTCGCCGGAGATGACGACGCGCGTGAGCTGTCCGATCCCAATCTAATCCAACGCCCCAGAGCCACCCATACCCCTTCGCGTTTATGTGTGACTGACGGGTGGAGCCCACCTCGTCAGGCAGCCCACGCGTGCGAGATGCGTGGTGGGCTGGAATTCCCTGTTTGAACTGTTTCGGCCCAGTAACGTTTCCCCGCGGCCCAGAAATTCAAATTCGATTTTTTGGATTTAAATCAAAATAGCTTTCAGATGCTTTTTCAAAATTAAATAGAATCAAATTGGCTCAACCAAATTTGATGAATTTTATATGGTTGGAAAGCTAGGGAAAAGATCTATCCAACCCCACAGGTCTCATCATGAGAATCGTTGTAGAATTAATGTGACAAAAATAACAAGGCAGGGACTTTTGCAACTTCAAACAATTATTAAAAATCAACCAAAAATGCTTTTGAGTTGATTCCAACTCTCATAAATCAAATTTCACATAATCTACATAGTTATGTAAAAATATCACATGGTTACTTTGTATGATCATGGGCTAGAATAGAAAATGGCTCTATGGCTATTTCTAGTCAATTGATATTGTCCAAAACTATGTGTTAAATCTTATGAGAGGTTTCTCTCATTTAAATCTTGTCCCAAGTAACTTAATATGAGGTAGTGACCATGGTCTACATAATCTCATATTGAATTATTTGGTGATGTTAAATCATAAGTATGGTAGTGTTAAATTGCATGAGGTACTCAACCTCATTTAAATCATTTTCCCAAATAATGATTATGAATGGTTGACCTTGGTCAACATGGGTTCATACATTACTTATTTGAGGAACTTAAATCTTAACAAGATTCAATGAGAGGAAATTATTTCTCCAAAGAATTAAATAGAAACCTTAATCAATATTTGTAATGAGAGGAAATTATTTTTCTTAAGAAGAAAACCAAGTCAACCAACATGTTAGCAATGTGGTAATGATGGATTAGCTTGTGTGAATCTTGTGTGTGCTTAGTCTAGCTCCTAAGAGTTGATTGGTGATTGTTACCTCGTATCCGTTTTTAGACGCTAGTACCGAGGAGTACCAGGAGGAGGAGGTCTATTGCCAGGAAGAGGAAGACCACTTTGATCAGTACACCAACCAAGGCAAGCTAATATTCTTGCAAGGTGCAAAGCTCTACCAGAGCAAGGCACACTTACCTATTACTTTATGCTCATGATGAAACCCAAGTTTTATCTTTCCAAGCTTTTACCTTGATTATTAAAGCTTACTTTTATAGTTAACTTTGGTCTAAGTATGGAGTAGTACAAGAGCATCAAACTTAGCCTAGATAGCTACAAATTAGTTAGCACCCCTCATGACTAGTTGCTAGTGCTAAAGGTAAAATGGTCTACTCTAGATGGGAATTGTGAAATGAAATGGTTTTGAAAAGTTTTGAAGGTGAATATGACCACTGAATGACGAGGTGAATTTGATAAAAACTGATGGTTGGGTTCGGATGCGATACCTTTCCAATTATTTAGTACCCCCACAATACCTGATTATGGGTAGGGCTTAGCTGGAAGCTTATGTACTTTAGTATGGGTTCCCTCTAAACAAGCGTCATAGGGGTTATGCCGAAAGCTGCCTCCACAATCAAAAGAAACGACGTTGAAAAGAGGTGAATGTCCGGCCCAAGCCCTGTGCAGTTCCCAGGATAGCAGATGGTTATCACTGGGAGGCCAAGCTCATGGGGAGAGGTGCCTATACTAGGTATGTAGGTGAAAGGTTATGGTTGATGATCCGCACGGAGTTACGATGATTCAGGGTTATCCCTGACGGATGTAATCAAATGTTGTGGCACAAGAGTACAACCTCTACAGAGTGTAAACCTATTCGAATAGCCGTGTCCACGGTTACGGACGGTTGGAAAGGCCATACTGTTCCGATGTCAGATGTTTCTTAAAAAGGAATGGTGAATGAGAAGTGGTGATTTGACTTAAATCACAACTAAGTTGTGGGAATGACACTAATGTTCCCACTTGGGTTAGTTAGCAATTGAGAAGTCTTTACTAAATGTTTATGAACTAAAATTGGCTTTATGCAAATAAACCTAGAGCTTAGCACCCCTTCCTAAAATTGATAGGATTTACATTAGTATTAGTTTGCGAGTACTTTAAAGTACTCACGGCTGTATCCCTGGCTATTCAAATGGCCAGACTATGAGGAGGAGCAGCAATATGAAGATGATGGCCAGCAAGACGTCTACAACAACTAGGAGATCTTCTCAAGCGTTGGCCTGTGGATTAGATAGTCCACTACAATTTCGCTTCCGCTATGTAATGTGTTCGTTGATCACTAGATCAACTATTTGTGTAATATTGGATCATGTGATCTATATCTGTAAGACGACTATGGTTTGTAATGAATGATGACTTATGATATCAACTGTTATGTCTCGCAACAACAATCTTCCTGGGATTGCGATGTATGGCATAATAGGCATCTGGACTTAAGAATCCGGGTGTTGACAAGTTGGTATCAGAGCCATTGTTTGACCTTAGGAGACCCTAGTTAGAATGGACGTTCAGAAAACTTAGTTTCAAAAACAAATGAAGTGATTATGTCTAGCAAAAAAAATATTCACTCTCTTTTCCTGGAAATCTTTTCAAAATAATAAGTCATGCTTTTCCTTATGAATCTACATAAAATTTTGACACACTTCTGTAACTTACTCATCCAATTCACTTTCAGATGGAGCCAAACAACACCAAGTTTTACCAGCTGGGGAATGGCGGGAGCCTGATCTTCGAGAGGGACTTAGATGCCCTATCTGAGTTCCTTGGACGCCCGCACCCAGAGTTCCACGGTGTCGAAGTCAACGACCAGCCCAGAGGGGAACTTCAGTGGATTATCACCGCTGATCTGAGGGGCAAGATGGAGCCTCCTACCTCTGAGAGGATCCTCTTTTCCTTCAGGGAAAGCAACTGGCTGGATGGCCTCGCTCGTGCTCTTCAGGAAGCACTTGCCCGTCTGTGCGGACAACACGTGACTGAGCTCCAGAGTACCCGCTTTGCTCACTTTGCAAGGCACGACACCATCGGAGGACCCATGGCACTGTCATCACACCCGGTGCTGAAATACCATGTGGAGCACCCGGACTTTATGCTGCACAAGACCCAGAAGGAGCTGGACAACGCTCGTGTCTACGCCAACCAGACTCACCTCCACCTGGCTCAGCATGCCGATGCTATCAAGATGCTTGCAAAGGACCGCAAGTCCCTCCGCCAGCAGCGTGCCAAGAAGGACGCTACTATTGCGCACCTCCGCGCAAAGATAGTATCCTTGGAGGCCACTGTCAAGGCCCAAGAGGACCAGCTGAGGGAGATGGAAGAAGAAGGTGAAGACATTCAGGGAGGAGCAGCCTTCATGAGTGATGATGATGACTTCGAAGAGGATGAGAACACCGACGTGGAGGACTACGAGTTCTTGGAGGCCGGAGAAGATGACTTCATCCCGATCGATGTGGATGATGAGTAGTTGCACTTGATCACTCGTGTAGGTGTGAGTTTGTATCCCGTCCTTTGAATCGTAGCACGAGAAAATGGTTCTTAAAACCATGGATGTGTTAGCTTGTAATATGTGATGCTTGAATGAATGAATGAATGTGTGTTTGTGTTTAGCATCCAAAGAATTCACGTTTTAAATTTTTGCACTCAACCCAAAATAAGCCATAGAAAATTCCCTCTTATCTCATGATCTATCTCAATGTTCAGATGGCCCCTCCAACTCGCAACAGCAGCCAAGATGTCATGATGCAACTACTGCAGACCTTGATGGCAGATCGAGAGAATGAAAGAGCTGAAAGACAAGCCAACCTAGCTGCACCTGCTCAGCAGCAACGCCGTGTCTCCACCGGCAGAAAGTTCACCCCCAACAACCCCAACAACCGCAACGGCCGTCTCTTCCACATGAATGATGAAGAAGCCCAAGAAGCCCCAGATGTTGTACTGGGTATGTTTTCTGTTAACTCGCACTGCAAGAGTGTTGTTTGAGGAGCATCGCATTCGTTTGTTACTGAAGATTTTGCATGCACTAGTAAAATTCAACCAATCAGTTTGAAGCATGTCATGATAGTCCAAATACCTGGTTCAACAACAAAAGCTAGAAAAATTTGCAAAGATGTGCCTATCAGAATGCATGAAGTAGATTTTTATGCAAATTTGATTGTTCTGGGAACAAAAGGTTTGGAAGTAGTTCTGGGTATGGATTGGATGTCGAAACATCATGGACTGATTGACTGTGCCAAGAAGGCCATCACCATGACTAGTAGCACCGGTGTGTTAGTAGAACACATATCTGAAAGGCTGCCCAGAAAGTTTACCTGCAACCAGAGTGTAGCCAAGCCAACTTTGGATCAGATCAGGGTCGTCTGTCGATACCCTGATGTGTTTCCCGATGATCTACCCGGTATGCCCCCAGATCGGGATATCGAGTTTATCATTGAGTTAATCCCCGAACCGGACCTATAGCCCAGCGAGCCTATAGTATGAACCCAGCAGAGTTAGTAGAACTAAAGAAGCAACTGGATGATATGCTAGCCAAAGGTTTAATCCAACCAAGTGCATCACCCTGGAGATCCCCAGTTTTGTTTGTGGATAAGAAGGACGGTGCCACTCGTTTATGTACGGATTACCGTAAGTTGAACGATGTCACCATCAAGAACAAATACCCCTTGCCAAAGATAGAAGACCTGTTTGACCAGCTGACCGGTGCCACAGTGTTCTCTAAGATTGATCTTAGGACTGGTTACCATCAACTGAAGATTCGTGCACAGATATCCCCAAGACTGCCTTTACCACCAGATATGGGTTGTATGAGTACAACGTCATGTCATTTGGATTAACCAATGCCCCCGCTTATTTCATGAACCTGATGAATAAGATCTTCATGAACTTTTTAGATAAGTTTGTCGTTGTCTTCATCGACGACATCCTAATCTACTCTAAATCTGAAGAAGAACATGAGCAACATTTGGAGATCATCCTAGAAACCCTTAGGGAGCATCAGTTGTATGCCAAGTTCAGCAAATGTGAGTTTTGGTTGAAGGAAGTAGGATTCCTGGGACATATCTTGTCTGCAGGAGGAATTGCCGTAGATCCCGCCAAGATCAAGACCATTACAGAATGGCAAGCCCCAACCACTAAGACCGAGGTCCGCGCATTTCTTGGATTAGCGGGATATTACCGCAGATTTGTTGAAGGCTTTTCAAGCATAGCAAGACCCATGACTCAATTGTTGAAGAAAGACAAGAAGTTTGAATGGACTGATAAATGTGAAGAAAGTTTCCAGCAGCTCAAGAGCAGATTGACCTCAGCCCCAATTTTGATCATGCCGGACATCACCAAGCCATTTGACGTCTACTGCGACGCCTCCAAGATTTGTCTTGGATGTGTGTTGATGCAGGAAGGCAAGGTGATATCCTACCTGTCAAGGCAACTGAAGCAACATGAGCAGAATTACCCAACTCATGACCTAGAGCTCCCAGCCGTAGTCCTAGCCCTGAAAGTATGGCGTCATTACCTCATGGGTAATCGATGCGAGATCTATTCGGATCACAAGAGCCTGAAGTACATTTTCACCCAGAAAGAGCTGAATATGAGGCAGAGAAGATGGATAGAGTTAATCAAGGATTATGATATGGAAATTCACTACCACCCCAAGGCCAATGTGGTAGCGGATGCCCGAGTAGACTGCCGTGTTTGAACTCCATGATAGCAGAAGAACAACCTAGCCTATACCAAGAATTTGAACAGTTTAGACTGGAGCTAGTTAGTGAAGGATACCTAGCAAGCATAGAGCTTCAGCCTACCTTGGTTAGCCAGATCAAAGAAGCCCAGAAAGGAAATGCTAGCATCGACGGAATCAAGAGCCAAATAGCTGCAGGGAAAGCACCTGGATTCACCGAAGATGAAGCAGGAGTTCTTTGGTACAACGGACGCCAATGTGTGCCCTCAGATTCAGAGTTGAAGCAAGTTATCCTGAAGGAAGCCCACGACACCCTTTACTCCATTCATCCCGGAGGAACCAAGATGTACCAAGATTTGAAGGAACAATTTTGGTGGCATGGAATGAAGAGAGAAATAGGAAGCTACATAGCTAAATGTGATATCTGTCAGCGAGTCAAGGCGGAACATCAGTGACCCGCAGGATTGCTGCAACCACTGCAGATTCCGGAATGGAAGTGGGATTCGGTAGGAATGGACTTCATCACTGGACTGCCCAAATCGAGTAAAGGAAATGATTCTATTTGGGTAGTGGTTGATAGATTGACTAAGGTAGCCCATTTTATCCCTGTCAATACCACATACCAAGGCCCAAAGCTAGCTGAGTTATACATCTCCAGAATAGTCGCCCTGCACGGAACCCCGAAGTCAATTGTGTCAGATAGAGGATCTCAATTCACCTCAAGATTCTGGCAGAAATTACATGAAGGACTAGGAACCCGGCTGAATTTCAGCACCGCATATCACCCGCAAACTGACGGACAGACTGAGAGAGTCAACCAAATATTGGAAGATATGTTGAGAGCATGTGTGCTAGAGTATGGATCTAAGTGGGAAGACGCACCTTACGCAGAATTCTCGTACAACAACAGTTACCAAGCCAGCCTACAAATGGCCCCCTTTGAAGCCCACGGAAGGAAGTGCCGTACCCTCTCAATTGGTCAGAAGTCGGAGAGAGCCAAGTCTTTGGACCAGATGTTCTTCGAGAAGCTGAAGAAAAGGTGCACAAGATCCGCGAATACCTCAAGACAGCGCAATCAAGACAGAAGAGTTACGCCGACAAGAGACGCCGAGAGATGACCTTCGAGATCGGAGATTTTGTCTATCTAAAAGTATCACCCCTGAAAGGAATGCAGAGATTCCAGCTTAGAGGAAAGCTTGCCCCCCGATATGTTGGACCCTTCAAAGTTCTGAGCCGCCGAGGAGAAGTATCTTATCAACTGGAACTGCCGGAAGAAATGTCGTTGTACCGATGTTTCACATCTCCTTACTTCAGAAGTGTTGGAAGTACCCGAGAAGACCGAGGTGTTCAAGAACATCGATCACAGATCGGTGGATATCAACAAGGACTTGACGTATCGCGAAGTGCCTATTCGCATCCTGGAAGAAGCTTTCAGAACCACTCGCACAGGAGTATCAAGTTCCTGAAGATTCAATGGAGCAACCATACCGAAGAAGAAGCCACTTGGGAGCGAGAAGACTATATGAAGAAGGAATACCCAGATCTCTTTAGTACCTAGTTTTCTTTACGATCTCGGGACGAGATCTTTTGTAAGGGGGAAGGGTTTGTAACATCCCAATTTTCAAATCAATGAAGAAGAAGAATTTCAAATACTCAAAATTTAGAACCAACAAAAACTTTTATTTGCATATAGTGCTATGCATAAGGTTTGTGCATTATTGTATGAGATTGCCATGATGTTTAGTTGTGTGCTTATGCTTACCACCTAAAACCCTAACTTGATCCTTTGAAGATCACAAAGAAAATCAAAAAGGAAGAAAAGAAATAAAATGGAAAAATCACAAAACCCTCACCTATGGTTTATGCCATTTTTGCAAATCTTTGACCTAGGCCATTTTGGCTTGCACCACTGGTTGGAGATTGTTACTAAACACTTATTAACACCTTTGAAATCAAAGAAACTCAAATCAAATCAAATTTGAAATCAAATTGTGCTCACATGCACTAATGGTCAAAACTGCCATTTTTAGCCCGATGCCTACTTTGAGCCTCTGTATTAAGAGATTTTCAAACCAAACAAATCAAACTCTTTGCACCTCATCCAAGACAACATCAAGGTGAACAACTTTGGTAAAGCACACCCCTGCAAATTCTTGCTAGATTCAAAGTTATGCTCAAGCAAAGTTGGAACTTTTTAACAGATTCAAGTTAGTGCCATTTTGAAATTTTCACAAATCAATTTAACTTTGAACACCACCACCACCATTGTGTGTCTTTGATCACATGAATCAACTCCAACAAATTTCATTCAAAATTTTGAAAATATTTTTCATGCGGCCATTATGTCAAACACCTTGTGGGCAGAATCAAACCAAACCGAACTTCACTATTTGAAATAGTGTTTGGCCAAATTTGGAACACAACTTGACTCAACCTTGTCGCCTGGTCCCTCTCACCCCATTGCACCTGGTTGCAACCCTAGAGCTAGGCCAACATGGCAATGCCATGCCATGCCGGCCATGGCTCACCTACACCTTGCCAACCCTAGCTCTCTCACCTCCATCCCTGGCCACCATGTCCTACAGCATCCCTTTGATCCCCTGAGCACACTGGTACTCGCCGTTGGTCGAGGAGAGGACGACAAGGCCCAGACATGGACGCGCCCACGACGCCCAGTGTCGCCGGGACGTGCATGGCCACGTCGACGCGTGCGCGCCGGAGCACGCCACGGGTACGCGTCGCCACGACGATGCAGACCACCCCTGGACCCCCTTTCACCGCCTTGAGCTTCCCCACCGCACCAGGAACACCACGGACATCCTCGCTTCCCCGACCCGCGCCCGCCGTCGCCGGAGACGAAGACCAAACCACGCCACTGCCGCGCAGATGCTCGCACGCGCCCGACAAAGTTTGGTACCGCCCAGCATCACCGTTGCCGCCAAGAGGACCGCCTGGACACGCTGAATAGCGCCGCGCCCTCACCTAGCTCGCTAGCTCGCCGTGACGCCCGCGCCATGGTCGCCCTTGCCGCAGCACACTGCCTCCCTCCGCCGCTATAAATAGCGAGCTCCCCTCGCTCATTTCTTCACACCACCTTGCTCCCCTCCTCCTTCTCGACCTCCTCGACCACCTCCCCTTCCCGATTAGCCACCGGAGCCCGTCAATTTGATCGTCGGAGCCCGTGGCCGCCGCAGAAGCTCGCCGTCGATTGGAGCTGGCACAGGACGCGCCGCCGGTACCAGGAGCTTCGCCGTCGTCGACATCGTCCTCGCGCACACTGCCAACCCTTGCTGGAGCACCGGTGAGCTCGCCGGACCCCCACCCTCGCCGCGCCAGTGAACCCCTCTCGCCGGAGATGACGACGCGCGTGAGCCGTCCGATCCCAATCTAATCCAACGCCCCAGAGCCACCCGTACCCCTTCGCCGTTTAAGTGTGACTGACGGGTGGAGCCCACCTCGTCAGGCAGCCCACGCGTGCGAGACGCGTGGTGGGCTGGAATTCCCTGTTTGAACCGTTTCGGCCCAGTAACGTTTCCCGCGCGGCCCAGAAATTCAAATTCGATTTTTTGGATTTAAATCAAAATAGCTTTCAGATGCTTTTTCAAAATTAAATAGAATCAAATTGGCTCAACCAAATTTGATGAATTTTATATGGTTGGAAAGCTAGGGAAAAGATCTATCCAACCCCACAGGTCTCATCATGAGAATCGTTGTAGAATTAATGTGACAAAAATAACAAGGCAGGGACTTTTGCAACTTCAAACAATTATTAAAAATCAACCAAAAATGCTTTTGAGTTGATTCCAACTCTCATAAATCACATTTCACATAATCTACATAGTTATGTAAAAATATCACATGGTTACTTTGTATGATCATGGGCTAGAATAGAAAATGGCTCTATGGCTATTTCTAGTCAATTGATATTGTCCAAAACTATGTGTTAAATCTTATGAGAGGTTTCTCTCATTTAAATCTTGTCCCAAGTAACTTAATATGAGGTAGTGACCATGGTCTACATAATCTCATATTGAATTATTTGGTGATGTTAAATCATAAGTATGGTAGTGTTAAATTGCATGAGGTACTCAACCTCATTTAAATCATTTTCCCAAATAATGATTATGAATGGTTGACCTTGGTCAACATGGGTTCATACATTACTTATTTGAGGAACTTAAATCTTAACAAGATTAAATGAGAGGAAATTATTTCTCCAAAGAATTAAATAGAAACCTTAATCAATATTTGTAATGAGAGGAAATTATTTTTCTTAAGAAGAAAACCAAGTCAACCAACATGTTAGCAATGTGGCAATGATGGATTAGCTTGTGTGAATCTTGTGTGTGCTTAGTCTAGTCCTAAGAGTTGATTGGTGATTGTTACCTCGTATCCGTTTTTAGACGCTAGTACCGAGGAGTACCAGGAGGAGGAGGTCTATTGCCAGGAAGAGGAAGACCACTTTGATCAGTACACCAACCAAGGCAAGCTAATATTCTTGCAAGGTGCAAAGCTCTACCAGAGCAAGGCACACTTACCTATTACTTTATGCTCATGATGAAACCCAAGTTTTATCTTTCCAAGCTTTTACCTTGATTATTAAAGCTTACTTTTATAGTTAACTTTGGTCTAAGTATGGAGTAGTACAAGAGCATCAAACTTAGCCTAGATAGCTACAAATTAGTTAGCACCCCTCATGACTAGTTGCTAGTGCTAAAGGTAAAATGGTCTACTCTAGATGGGAATTGTGAAATGAAATGGTTTTGAAAAGTTTTGAAGGTGAATATGACCACTGAATGACGAGGTGAATTTGATAAAAACTGATGGTTGGGTTCGGATGCGATACCTTTCCAATTATTTAGTACCCCCACAATACCTGATTATGGGTAGGGCTTAGCTGGAAGCTTATGTACTTTAGTATGGGTTCCCTCTAAACAAGCGTCATAGGGGTTATGCCGAAAGCTGCCTCCACAATCAAAAGAAACGACGTTGAAAAGAGGTGAATGTCCGGCCCAAGCCCTGCAGTTCCCAGGATAGCAGATGGTTATCACTGGGAGGCCAAGCTCATGGGGAGAGGTGCCTATACTAGGGTATGTAGGTGAAAGGTTATGGTTGATGATCCGCGTATGGAGTTACGATGATTCAGGGTTATCCCTGACGGATGTAATCAAATGTTGTGGCACAAGAGTACAACCTCTGCAGAGTGTAAACCTATTCGAATAGCCGTGTCCACGGTTACGGACGGTTGGAAAGGCCATACTGTTCCGATGTCAGATGTTTCTTAAAAAGGAATGGTGAATGAGAAGTGGTGATTTGACTTGAATCACAACTAAGTCGTGGGAATGACACTAATGTTCCCACTTGGGTTAGTTAGCAATTGAGAAGTCTTTTACTAAATGTTTATGAACTAAAATTGGCTTTATGCAAATAAACCTAGAGCTCAGCACCCCTTCCTAAAATTGATAGGATTTACATTAGTATTAGTTTGCGAGTACTTTAAAAGTACTCACGGCTGTGTCCCTGGGTATTCAAATGGCCAGACTATGAGGAGGAGCAGCAATATGAAGATGATGGCCAGCAGGACGTCTACAACAACTAGGAGATCTTCTGACGTCAAGTGTTGGCCTGTGGATTAGATAGTCCACTACAATTTCGCTTCCGCTATGTAATGTGTTCGTTGATCACTAGATCAATGATACGTCTCAAACGTATCTATAATTTCTTATGTTCCATGCTAGTTTTATGACAATACTCACATGTTTAATATACACTTTATATCATTTTGATGCATTTTCCGCACTAACCTATTAACAAGATGCCGAAGCGCCAGTTCCTGTTTTCTGCTGTTTTTGGTTTCAGAAATCCTACACAGGAAATATTCTCGGAATTGGACGAAACAAAAGCCCACGGTCTTATTTTCCACGGAGCCTTCCAGAAGTCCGAAGAGGAGACGAAGAGGGGCGTCGAGGCGGCCACACCCTAGGGGGCCCCACACCCCGGCCGCGCGCCCTATGGGGTGGGCCCGTCGGCGTCCCCGACTCTGCCCCTTCGCCTATTTATTCTCTCCGTCGCGAAACCCTAGTACCGAGAGCCACGATACGAGAAAAGTTACGAGACGCCGCCGCCGTCAATCCCATCTCGGGGGATTCAAGATCGCCTCCGCACCCTGCCGAGAGGGGAATCATCACCGAGGGCTCTACATCACCATGCCCGCCTCCGGACTGATGCGTGAGTAGTTCATCCTTGGACTATGGGTCCATAGCAGTAGCTAGATGGTTGTCTTCTCCTCTTGTGCTATCATGTTTAGATCTTGTGAGCTGCCTATCATGATCAAGATCATCTATTTCTAATGCTACATGTTGTGTTTGTTGGGATCCGATGAATATGGAATACTATGTCAAGTTGATTATCGATCTATCATATATGTGTTGTTTATGATCTTGCATGCTCTCCGTTGCTAGTAGAGGCTCGCCAAGTTGATACTTGTAACTCCAAGAGGGAGTATTGGGTTCATGCCTCCATTGAATCTGGGACAGTGACAGAAAGTTCTAAGGTTATGGATGTGCTGTTGCCACTAGGGATAAAACATCAATGCTTTGTCTATGGATATTTGTATTGTTTACATTACGCACAGTAATTAATGCAATTGTCTGTTGTTTGCAACTCAATACTGGAAGGGGTGCGGATGCTAACCCGAAGGTGGACTTTTTAGGCATAGATGCATGCTGGATAGCGGTCTATGTTCTTTGTCGTAATGCCCTAAGTAAATCTCATATTAGTCATCATGATATGTATGTGCATTGTTATGCCCTCTCTATTTGTCAATTGCCCAACTGTAATTTGTTCACCTAACATGCTATTTATCTTATCGGAGAGACACCACTAGTGAACTGTGGACCCCGGTCCATTCTCTTACATCTGAAATACAATCTACTGCAATCATTGTTCTCTGCTGTTCCTTGCAAACAAACATCATTCTCCACACCATACGTTTAATCCTTTGTTTACAGCAAGTGAGATTGACAACCTCACCGTTAAGTTGGGGCAAAGTATTTTGATTGTGTTGTGCAGGTTCCACGTTGGCGCCGGAATCCCTGGTGTTGCGCCGCACTACACTCCTCCACCAACAACCTTCACGTGGCCTTCATCTCCTACCGGTTCGATAACCTTGGTTTCTTACTGAGGGAAAACTTGCTGCTGTACGCATCACACCTTCCTCTTGGGGTTCCCAACGGACGTGTGCTTTACCGTCACAAGCAATCAACTATTTGTGTAATATTGGATCATGTGATCTATATCTGTAAGACGACTATGGTTTGTAATGAATGATGACTTATGATATCAACTGTTATGTCTCGCAACAACAATCTTCCTGGGATTGCGATGTATGGCATAATAGGCATCTGGACTTAAGAATCCGGGTGTTGACATCACCCTACGGTTCGCGAACTATGCAGACATGATCGAGACTCCTCTCCGATCAATAACCAATAGCGGGACCTAGAGATCCATAATGGCTCCCACATATTGAACGATGACTTCGTGATCGAATGAACCATTAACATACGATACCAATTCCCTTTGTCGCGCGATACTTTACTTATCTGAGGTTCGATCATCGGTATCTCTATACCTAGTTCAACCTCGTTACCGATAAGTACTCTTTACTCGTGATATGTCATCCCTTGTGACCCAGTCACATGCTTGCAAGCTAATTAGATGACATTCCACCGAGAGGGCCCAGAGTATATCTATCCGTCATCAGGATGGACAAATCCCACTCTTGATTCATGCTCTTCAACTCATACTTTCAGAATACTCAATCCCATCTTTATAACCACCCATTTACGAAGTGGCGTTTGATGTAATCAAAGCATCTATTCGGTGTAAGTGATTTACAAAATCTCATGGTCGAAAGATTAGGCTACTATGTATCGAAAGCTTATAGCAAGACGAACTTAATGACTTGATCTTATGCTATGCTTACTATGGGTGTGTGTCCATCACATCATTCACCCAATGATATGATTTTGTTATTAATAACAACCAATGTTCATGATCAGGAAACCATGATCATCTATTAATCAACAAGCTAGTTAAACGAGAGGCTTACTAGGGACTCTGGTTTATTTACAAAACACACATGTATCAATGTTTCCACTTAATACAATTATAGCATGGGATGTAAACATTTATCATGAACACTAAGATATAACAATAACCACTTTATTATTGCCTCTCGGGCATATCTCCAACACCAAGCCATCAAAAAGTCCTATCAGATGGATAAGCAATGCTGATTGGGAGGCACTTGTGAAAGCTTGGAAATTAACCCCAAAGGATGGTCTGCTTCTCTATGACCTTGCCACTCGTGGAACCTTCAATCCTGAAGGTGGTACTACCATGCCAAAAGAAAGTCCTGTCAGTTCAATTAGCAGTGTAGATTGGAACGAACTTGTGCGGCATTGGAAGGTATCCCATGGGTAGCTACCTGATATTGCAGCTGGTGGACACCTCAATCCTGAAGCTGGTACTGACATGCCAAAAGATTTAGATCAGTTGCTACCTGATCTTGCAGCTACTGGACACCTCAATCCTGAAGCTGGTACTGCCATGCTAGAAGATTTAGATCCATTGCTACCTGATCTTGCAGCTGGTGGATACCCCAATCCTGAAGCTGGTACTGCCATGCCAAAAGATTTAGATCCGTTGCTACCTGATCTTGCAGCTGGTGGGCACCTCAATCCTTAAGCTGGTACTGCCATGCCAAAAGATGAATATCCGCTGCTACCTGATCTTCCAGTTGGTGTATCCTTCTCTCTGAACGGTGACAAGTCTATGATGAGAGCAAGTCCTCGAAAGCTGAAGCGTGTGTAGTGCTCGCCACCAGCTGCCCTTAAGTATCCTCTGATGTAATGGTGTAATTGTAATTGGTAGTCCTTTTGTGGTGAACTGTTCTTATTTAAATTGTATCTGAGACTTAATAGATCCGTGAACTAATATTACTGGCAATGCAAGATCAGGTTAATTATATTTTTCATTATGTCTTTTGCATCAATGAACATATGAGAAAAGACAATTAGGTGGAAAGTGTGAATTAGACTCCTAGTCATCGAAGGTGCATCTATCATTGATGAAAACTTGAGCTCAAAACATTGGTATCTTCTATGCATATCATGGTCATGTACATTCTGTTATGTACAGCCTATTACTGCTGGCTCTTCCTCTTTGATGATCTATGTAAATCATGAAATCATGTACTGTGATCGTTAAGGTTAATATATCTTCATGTCAAAAAAAAGAAGGTGCATCTATCGATCATGCGTTTCTATTCCCTACATCAGCTTTGGGCCACGGTCTATCTCATAGGCCCATCCCCACTTATTTGGAGACAATTATTTTAGGACGGAGGTAGTAATAGTATATGCCAGGGACTTTTATCGAAAAAACATGCCAGAGTCTTACCGTGGCTGCAACCTGCCGACCTGAAGAAGTGGTTATTCGGCATAGGCTGGACGCTAGAAATGTAGTGAGGTGCAAGCAATGGCGGACGGCGGTGATGGACCTGCTCGGGTGCCGGCGATGGCAGGCCGGCAGCGGCAGGCCGGCAGTTATATAATCCCGCCCATAAAAAAGGGCCTATGAGGCGAACTGGAGCAGCGGAGCTATGGGTAATCGATCTGGCCCGGAATATAATTTTCTACGAATTGGTCTAGACCCCTAGTCTAGCTTTGAATATAAGCTGGGCTCCACTGTGGGCTTGTTTCGAACCGAATAAATAGGCCTTGGCCTTTACTCACCCAATTTGGCCCAAAGACACCTTGATACATATCAAATGTATCTACTTTTCCGAGCACCTTGCTCAATGATTTGCTCCGGAATCTCACCATACTTGGATGAAAACTGCTGAATCTGATGCCGTTTTTAGCAAAGTCTCCTTTTTGTCAAGTTTTTGCAGGAAATAAAATCGGGGAAAAATACCAGGGAAGTTTTTTACGAAAAGGAAGGACCTGGATCGTTGGATCACGAGAGGGGAGCCACGAGGCCCAAATGAGGCCAGGTGGCGCGCCCTACTTCTTTGGGCGCGCCACCCAGGCCCGTTTGGCCCGTGGTCGCCGTCTCGCCTCCCCCCTTCGCGTGGTGCCTTATATACCCTAAAAACCTAACCCCTGGAAGGAGACGATGTTTCACGAAACAGAGCGCCGCCGAGACCACGATCATTCATTTCAGGGGCCAGATTGATCCTGCTGTCCACCCCAGAGAGAGGCATTTCGAGGGCTTCTTCATCATCACCGCCACCGACATCATCACCAACCATCATGGGCTCACTCTCCATCACCATGAGTGAGTAGTTCTCTGTAGGCTTTAGAGGTGGATGGGTTTTGGATGAGATTGATCATGTAATCATCCATATGTATCAAGATTTGAGGTGTTTGTCTTGAAGATATTCGTGTATGAGTGTTGGTACACCTTTGCTATGTTTAATGCTTGTTACTAGGGCCCGAGTGACATGATTTCAGTACTGAACCTCTATTGCTTTATCATATATATGAGGTTGGTATTTATCTGCAAAGTGTATTACTTGCTATTATGTTGACCCTGCGAATCCCTAAGGTGACAGATAGGGAAAAACAAGGGGAATATGTGATAGTTCGAGGATTATGTGTGTTCAAGAATCTTAATGCTTTGTTCCGGTCTATTCGAAAGGGTAGACCTTAATTGCTTGTAGTTCCAAGTTGGCCCCGGTAAAATGGGCAAGCAGGACAAAAGATGTTATGCAAATTCTCTTAGTTACTACGCATAGCTATATTTGGATCACACACCTACACACAACTGAATTAGAGATGAATGCTATGTTAGTTGGATTACATTGCATGATCAATATCATTCATACATTACCCCATTGCTGCCTCATGCCTACGCTTTTAGCCACTGAAAGTTTCACATTGCTTCTTCCGGTGAAAAACTGGAAATCTGCTGCTTTTATTTACTGTTTGCTTTTACTGCTTTGAATCACCACTTGCTTTGTGATTTTATTGATATACAGGTGTGGCTGAGAGTGACATCTCAATAGCTAAAGTCTTATTGGTATTCTTGTGTTCCCCTTGAGTCGAACTATAAATTTTGGTAATACTTCCCATCGAAGATTTCAGCGATCCCCTATACTTGTGGGTATCAAGACATTTTCTGGCGCCGTTGCCGGGGAGCCTAGCTTTATTGGTAAGACAAGTTGTTATCATTTACTTTCTCCATTTATTTGTTTCTCACCATGGGAAAGGATAAGGGACCTGCTAAGAAGGATCTTAGGCCCTCCACTACAAGGAAAGGTACGGATTTGCCTTCTAGACCACATTTTTCGCCTCAAGCTGCTACTACTCCTGCTACTAAAAAGAAAGCTATTGTTCAAACTAGTTCACCATTATATATTATGTCAACTAGTAATGAAAGAAATTTGTTGGATGTTGATAAGGATAAAGAAGGTACGCCTGATTTATCTAAGTATGTGTCTGATGAACATATAGAATCTGAATTTGAAGATGATGAACTTTATATTGAAAATGATAAATCTTTGAGTCCTAAAATATCAAATGCTAAAGAAGATGGTATCTTTACTGAAGCCTTTATGAATGCCGAGCTAGATGATTTGGATGAATTTGAAGCTAGTTTGAGTTCTTGCTTAGATGATTTATTTCCTGATGCTAGAAAAACTGAAGCACCTGTGATATACATTAAAGATACTATGAATTTAATGTTGAGACTGAGAAAATAGAGAGAGCTGAAGCTATTAAGTTTAATGGTAGAGAGGATGAACTTCCTTGGAAATACTGAGATCCAAAAGCGCTATTACTTCTTGAAATTGTTTCCTTTCTCTTTGGGAGGTGAAGCAAAAGCTTGGTATAATTATTTAGCACCTAAATCTATTACTAGTAAGGAAGAATGCATCTATTTGTTTTGTAATAAATATTTCCCTGCTAGTAAAATACATGCTACGGTTGAAGAAATTATTCACTTCGCTCAAGGTGAAGAAGAAGGCATTCCTCAATCTTGGGGGAGATTTAGTGCCCTCGAGAGGAAGTGTCTAGCTCATGGTTTAAAGGATAAACAATTACTTGATATATTTTATAATGGGCTAACTGAAAGATCTAGATCTTATCTAGACAGCATTGCAGGTAACATTTTCAGGGACAGGACTATGAAAGAGGCTAAGGAATTACTGAATACCATCAGGCAGAACTATGATGATTGGCATATTGAAGAAGATATTACATATGGAAGAGGTATGCATAAATTATCTATTGAAAATATGAAAGAAGCTTCAAAGTCTCTCAAAAAAAGGGCATTAAAACTTCTGAGTTGAAGAAAATCTCTGAAGAGGGTCATAAATTTTCTATCGATGAACCATGTTTTCCTATTCAAGTACATGGTATAAACTCTGGTAAAGGTAAGAAAGAGGTATCATCTCCTACTGAAGTTTCTTTTGTTAATGGTTCTACTTATGATAGAGGAAATTTTGACTATGATATTAGAAGAGATATAATGAAAAATTCTCGCAATATAGAAATTATTCATAAAAATCTGAGCTCTTGCGTAGATTCTCTTAAAATGACTGTCAAACATTATCATATGATGCATAATCAAGTTGAGAAAATGATTTCTCTTCAAAATAAATTATATAAGAAGCTTCTTGATGAGAAAAGACAGGTTTGTGGAGTTAATACAACAGGAGGTTCAAGTACTCAGGACCCTAATTATCCTGAAGGACATCCAAAGAGAAAAGAACAAGAAGCTCGCAAGAAGAAATCTTTTGCAGGAGTGATGTTGTGCAAAGCACACCGTTGGGGAACCCCAAGAGGAAGGTATGATGATCACAGTAGCAAGTTTTCCCTCGGTAAGAAACAAAGGTTTAATCGACCAGTAGGAGAAAGAAATCACTTCTAAAGGTGTTGCTAGCTGACTTTGGCAGGGCGCACTACCGGTGTCAGCAACAACGTGGGACCTGCACACAACACAACCAAAATACTTTGCCCCAACTTACAGTGAGGTTGTCAATCTCACCGGTTTTGCTGAAAACAAAGGATTAAACGTATAGTGTGGAAAGAGATGTTTGTTTGCAGTGAAATAAAGAGAACAGTAAAAGAGTTGTTGCCGTGGGAATTGGCAATAAAAAGAATAGGTATTTGTAGTGTAAAAGAAAGGACTGGGGTCCATGGTTCACTAGAGGTATCTCTCCATAAAGATAAATAACATGTTGGGTGAACACATTACAGCTGGGCAATTGACAGAATAAAGACCATACATGACAAGATGATTACTATGAGATTCATTTGGGCATTACAACAAGATACATAGACTGTAATCCAACTGCATCTATGACTAATAATCCACCTTCCGGTTAGCATCCGCACCCCCCTTTTTAAGTTGCAATACATTATTGCATTGAGTAAAGTGTGTAAAGTAAACAATAGAATTATCCTTGGATAAAGCATTGTTGTTTTCTCCCTAGTAGCAACAACACATCTACAACCTTAGAAGTTATTGTCACTCTCCCAGATTACTAGAGGCATGAACCCACTATCGAGCATAAATACTCCCTCTTGGAGTCACAAGCACATACTTGGCCAGAGCATCTACTAGCAACGGAGAGCATGTAAGATCACAAATAACATATGACAAGTATATAATCAATCTCAACAATAGTATTCAATATTCATCGGATCCCAGCAAACACAACATGTAGCATTACATAAAGATGATCTTGATCATGATAGACAGCTTACAAGATCTAAACATGAAGCATAAATTGGAGAAGACAACCATCTAGCTACTGCTATGGACCCGTAGTCCAGAGATGAACTACTCACGCATCACTTCGAAGGCGGGCATGGCGATGTAGAGGCCTCTAGTGATGATCTCCCTCTCCGGCAGGGTGCCGGGAAGAGCTTCAGAACCGTCCCGAGCTAGGGTCGACGATGGCGGCGGCGATGGAACTTTTCATGGATGGAGGCTCGGGTATCTGGGGTTTTCTCGAGAACGTCAATTTATAGGCGAAAGGGCAAGGTCGGTGGACGCCCGAGGAGCCCACACCATACCTAGGTGCGGCCAGGGGCTGGGCCATGCCTAGGGGTGGTGTGGCCACCTCCTTGCTCTTCTCCATCTCTCCTCTGGACTCCGTCTTCGTTACAGTAAAGTAGGAACTTCGGCTTTTGTTTCGTCCAATTCTGAGTATATTTCCTGTACAACTTTTCTGAAATACAAAAACAGCAAAACAGGAACTGGCACTGTGGCATCTTGTCAATAGGTTAGTTCCAAAAATGCATAAAAGTGGCACGAAGTGTAAACAAAACATATAGCAATTGGTGTAAAACAAGCATGGAGCATCAAAAATTATAGATACGTTTGCAACGTATCAGCATCCCCAAGCTTAACTCCTGCTCGTCCTCGAGTAGGTAAGTAATAACTGTAATAATTTTTGAGGTGACATGAAGCCAACACAATCTTGATCAAGTTATTGTAAAAGCATTGTGAGCTGGGATCAAAGTGCTCTAAACATATGCATGATAGATATAATTCTAACAATAGAACTTAGCAACTATGTTACAACATGAGAAGTAATTCAAACAAAAGATCATGAATAATAGTGCACTGAAAGCAACTGTTTGTTTTTTAGCATAGAGAAAACATAGCAAAGTGGTATTCAGCTTGTCCTTCATGGAATAGCAAAACATAAATGCCAGGACACTTTGAGAGTTCAAAGGGTGACTAGATACAAATAATTGGAGAACAAGCAATAACATAATCATGAATCAATCAATAATAGATTTTGGACTATGCACATTATACCCAGAATGACAACTATGCTCTCTTAATTGGTGCATAAAGTTAGAAGATGAAGACTCAACATAAAAGTAAAAGAAAGGCCCTGCGCAGAGGGAAGCAAGATTACTCATGTGCTACAGCTTTTTATTTTAAATAAAACAGAGGTATTGAAAATGTAATTTTGAGAGGTATGTATGTCTATGTCAACGAATGGCATCAAATGATCTATCATCATTTCATGTTTAATGGCTTCAAGAGCAGCTCCCATAGATAGAACAATAAAGTTCCTCTTCTCCTTTGTTTGAACAAGCTAAGTTCATGATTTCTCAAGTACATAGTGTTAGGAGATTTTGATTATGCGTTCAATTTATATTTTAGTGGGCTGGGCACCCGCTTGCCTGCTCTTTTTGCAATATTAAGGACTAGCACATTATGCATGCTAGTCAAGGTGTGAAGCCAAAATAAACATGAAAGAGATAATAAAGCATTCAACACTTCCTTATGAGCTAAAACAGAAACACAAAACAAGTAATAATATTTGAAGGTTTAAAGGTAGCACACAAGCAATTCACTTTGGAGTGGCGGTGAAATACCACATATAGGTAGGTATGGTGGACACAATTGGCAACTTTGGTTTTTTTTTTGGGAGTTGGATGCACGAGTAGAGCTCATAATCAGTACAGGTGAAGGCTAGCAAAAGACTGGGAGCGACCAACTAAGAGAGCAATAATGGCCATAATCATGCATAGCGACAAAACATTATTAATCAAAGCATAAAGTGATATTACAAGTCAAAAACTAAATGATCATAGAGGATTGAGGTGACTGGTTTGTAGTCATAACATGGTGTAAGCATGTGCCAAGTCAACCCAATAAAGCATCAAAGGAGAATACCACAATATTATGCTTTTGTATGATGGAAACAACACATGATTCTTTCAATGGCACATTAAGCACTCTCAGCTATTTGAGACAAGTCATGCTACAACAATAACTACTAAGCATATAATTAAAGTAACATCTAACATGACATGCTAAAATCTAAGCCACAGTCTAAACAAGCTTCCTTTTGCACCACTATAAGCATGAAACATTTTACTCGTCTCCAACACCAATCAATTTATTTGAAAAAACTCTCATAGATAATAATCAATAAAGACCAGAGAGCTAGTCATACCTAACTAAAGAAAACCAACAAGCTCTGAACAAAATACGAGTGGAAAACCAGAGCTAAACGCAGTACTAGAAAAAGAGAACACTCGCAGAATAATAAGAGTGAAAACTAGAGTGTTCTATGCAATGAAAACGGAGTGTGTCATTCTCCAAAACAAATATGCTGGGATCCAACCATATGCTATAGAAAAAAAAACAAAAGAAAAATAAAAACAAAAATAAAGACGCTCCAAGAACAACACATACATATGAAGCAATAAAAATATAGTGTCTTGAAAGATGACCTGATACTTTTGTTGATGAAGAAGGGGATGCCTTGGGCATCCCCAAGCTTTGACGCTTGTACCTCTTGGATATTTCTTGGGGTGACATGGGCATCCCCAAGCTTGAGCTTTTGTCCATCCTTCATCTCATCACATCATTCTTCGCTCCCTACACTTGAAAACTTCCTTCATACAAAAGTTCACACAATTTTCATTAGCAACATTAGTGCAATCAAAATAAGAAATCCTTTTTGGTTCAGTTCTAACATAAGTCAAACATCCATTAAAACATTAGCTACTGTAGCAACTTCTTTTAAAAGCTATTTCTCTCAAAAGAACTCAAAAAGAAAAAAATTAAGAGGCAAATGCAAATAGTGGCAGTGTCAAAACAGAACAACAGGTAAAAATCAATTTTTTCGAAAATCCTCTGTTCCTCAAATTGAAAAGTGCAAAACTAACGAAAGTTATATAATAACCTGGGGCATATGCTCAAAAATTATCAGATCAATATGACGTTCTGGCTGGGAATACGAATTTTTTGGTGACAGCATAGAATCTGTTTCAGGACAGCAACTTCCCCAAATCTTACTTTCTTCCTATTAGAGGCTATTCTTGGCACAAAAACGAAATAAAAATGATAAGGAGAGGTTATTACAGAGGTAACAACTTCCAAGACTCAACAAAAGAAAATTACAGAAATAAAACATGGGTTATCTCCCAAGAGTGTTTTTCTTTAACGCCGTTCAGCTAGGCGCCAGAAAAAGAGTTTGAATCAAGTATTTTCAAGTGAAGAAGCATCAACATCATAATTTGTCCTAATAATAGAATCAAAAGGTAACTTCTTTCTTTTTATAGGGAAGTGTTCCATACCTTTCTTGAGTGGAAATTGATATTTAATAATCCCATCCCTCATATCAATAGCAGCACCAACAGTTCTAAGAAAAGGTCTTCCCAAAACAATAGGACAAGAAGCATTGCATTCAATATCCAAAACAACAAAATCAACAGGGACAAAGTTATTATTAACCATAATAAGAACATTATTAACTCTCCCCAAAGGTTTCTTCTTAGCAATATCAGCAAGATGAACATCCAAATAACATTTTTCCAAAGGTGGCAAATCAAGCATATCATAAATTTTTCTAGGCATAACAGAGATGCTCGCACCAAGATCACATAAAGCATTGCAATCAAAGTCATCCACTTTCATCTTAATGATGGGCTCCCAACCATCTTCTAACTTCCTAGGAATAGAAACTTCATGTTTTAATTTCTCTGCTCTAATTTGCATGAGAGCATTTGTAATATGTTTTGTAAAAGCCATATTTATAGCACTAGCATTAGGACTTCTAGCAAGCTTTTGTAAGAACTTAATTACTTCAGAGATATTGCAATAATCAAAATCAAAGTCATTATTATCAAAGGTAAAAGGACTATTGTCTCCCATACTTCGAAAAATTTCAGCACTCTTATCAGAAACAGTTTCAGTGGTTCTAGGCAATTTTGTAGAAGGAGTGGAGACTCTTCCTACACCAATTATTTTACCATTAATAGTAGGAGGTTTGCTAAAATTTGAGACTTCAGCACTACTAGTGGTGGTAATGGTACAAACTTTAGTCATACTATTATTTCTAGCAATTTCATCCTCTCTTTCCCACCTAGCATGCAATCAGCCAACATCCTAACATTGTCATCAATTCTAACTTGAATGGCATTAGAAGTAGCAAAGGGATCATTGTCTATAGTTACAGGTTTAGGAGCCATTTTATTAACTAAAGAAGATTGTGCTTCAGACAAGGATGAAATACAGGATTCAGCATTTGAAATTTTGACTTGCAAACCAGGAATTTCCCCATTTAAATTCTCAAGTTGATGACTAATATTTTTCAACATAGCAGATTGTTCCTCCATGGCTTTAGTGAATAATTTATTCTGCTCATATTGCATTTGCATAAAGTTCTTAGTGGCTTTTTCAACTTCTAAAATCTTTTCCTCGCTAGGCATTCCAGATCTACCATAATAACCATTGACACTACTAGAACGATATGGCATATAATTGTTACTACCAAGATTATTCCTATAAGCATTGTTGTTAAAATTATTGCTTTTAACGAAATTCACATCAACATGCTCCTCTTGAGCAACCAAAGAGGCTAAAGGAATATTATTTGGATCAACATGAGTTTTACCATTAACAAGCATAGACATAATGGTATCAATCTTATCACTCAAGGAAGGGGTTTCTTCAACAGAATTTACCTTCTTACCTTGTGGAGCCCTCTCAGTGTGCCATTCAGAATAATTTATCATCATATCATCAAGTAGTTTTGTTGCAGCCCCCAAAGTAATGGACATAAAGGTACCTCCAGTAGCTGAATCCAGAAGGTTTCTTGAAGAAAACTTTAGTCCTCCATAAAAAGTTTGGATGATCATCCAGGTAGTCAGTCCATGAGTGGGACAATTCCTTACCAAAGATTTCATTCTTTCCCAAGCTTGAGCAACATGTTCGTTATCAAATTGTCTAAATTTCATTATGTCACTTCTCAAGGATATAATCTTAGTAGGAGGATAATATTTTCCAATGAAAGCATCTTTGCATTTAACCCAAGAATCAATACTATTTCTAGGCAAAGATAGCAACCAATCTTTAGCTCTCCCTCTCAAAGAGAAAGGAAACAATTTCAGTTTAATTATATCTCCATCTACATCCTTATATTTTGCATCTCACAAAGTTCAACAAAATTATTAAGATGAGAAGCAGCATCATCAGTACTAACACCAGAAAATTGCTCTTTCATAACAAGATTTAACAAAGCAGGTTTAATTTCATAGAAAGCTTCTTCAGGAGCAAGTGGAGCAATAGGTGTACAAATAAAATCATTGTTGTTTGTGCAAGTAAAGTCACACAACTTAGTGTTCTCAGGAGTACTCATTTTAGCAAGATTAAAATAGAGCAACAAAAATAAAAGCTATAATAGAAACTAATTTTTTTGTGTTTTCGATATAAAGAAGCAAACAAGACAAAGTAAAATAAACTAAGCAAAACAATAACAAAGTAAAGAGATTGGAGATGAGAGACTCCCCTTGCAGAAATCCTCTTTCTCCCCGGCAACGGCGCCAGAAAAAGAGCTTGATGTTGTGCAAAGCACACCGTTGGGGAACCCCAAGAGGAAGGTATGATGAGCACAGTAGCAAGTTTTCCCAGTAAGAAACCAAGGTTTAATCGACCATTAGGAGAAAGAAATCACTTCTGAAGGTGTTGCTAACTTTGGCAGGCGCACTACCGTGTCAAGAACAATGTGGAACACACAACACAACCAAAATACTTTGCCCCAACTTACAGTGAGGTTGTCAATCTCACCGGTTTTGCTGAAAATAATGGATTAAACGTATAGTGTGGAAAGAGATGCTTGTTTGCAGTGAAATAAAGAGAACAGTAAAAGAGCTATTGCCGTGAGAATTGGCAATAAAAAGATCAGGTATTTGCAGTGTAAAAGAAAGGATCGGGGTCCACAGTTCAGTAGAGGTGTCTCTCCATAAAGATAAATAACATGCTGGGTGAACAAATTACAGCTGGGCAATTGACAGAATAAAGACCATACATGACAAGATGATTACTATGAGATTCATTTGGGCATTACAACAAGATACATAGACTGTAATCCAACTGCATCTATGACTAATAATCCACCTTCCGGTTAGTATCCGCACCCCTTTCAGTATTAAGTTGCAAGCAACAGATTATTGCATTAAGTAAAGTGTGTAAAGTAAACAATAGAATTATCCTTGGATAAAGCATTGTTGTTTTCTCCCTAGTAGCAACAACACATCTACAACCTTAGAAGTTATTGTCACTCTCCCAGATTACTAGAGGCATGAACCCACTATCGAGCATAAATACTCCCACTTGGAGTCACAAGCACATACTTGGCCAGAGCATCTACTAGCAACGGAGAGCATGCAAGATCACAAATAACATATGACAAGTATATAATCAATCTCAACCATAGTATTCAATATTCATCGGATCCTAGCAAACACAACATGTAGCATTACATAAAGATGATCTTGATCATGATAGGCAGCTCACAAGATCTAAACATGAAGCATAAATTGGAGAAGACAACCATCTAGCTAATGCTATGGACCCGTAGTCCAGAGATGAACTACTCACGCATCACTTCGGATGCGGGCATGGCGATGTAGAGGCCTCCGGTGATGATCTCCCTCTCCGGCAGGGTGCCGGGAAGAGCTTCAGAGCCCTCCCGACCTTGGGTCGACGATGGCGGCGGCGACGGAACTTTTCGTGGATGGAGGTTCGGGTATCTGGGGTTTTCCCGAGAACGTCAATTTATAGACGAAAGGGCGAGGTCGGTGGACGCCCGAGGGGCAACACCATACCTAGGCGCGGCCAGGGGTGGTGTGGCCACCTCCTGGCTCTTCTCCATCTCTCCTCTGGACTCCGTCTTCGTTACAGTAAAATAGGAACTTTGGCTTTTGTTTATTCCAATTCCCACAATATTTCATGTACAACAACATGCAAAACAGAAAACTATGGGGCATCTTGTCAATAGGTTAGTTCCAGAAAATGCATAAAAGTGCCACGAAGTGTAAACAAAACATATAGCAATTGGTGTAAAACAAGCATGGAGCATCAAAAATTATAGATACGTTTGCAACGTATCAAGGAGAAACCCCCAATAAAAGTGAAGAAAATGAGAACTCTGAAGATCAAGATAATGATATAACTATTTCGGATGCTGAAACCGAAGATGAGAATAATGAAGAAGATGTGGAAATGTCTCAACCACATGAAGAACCACCTGAAGATGTTGCTGATAAAGAGCCTGGTCCTACAATAAATGAAGATCCTCAATCCTCCAAGGATAAAAATAAGAAGAAGAAGGCTCCACCTCAACCAAAAGGTAAAGAAAGGGATCCTTGGGTTCATAGAACTATACCATATCCCCAAGAGGTAACTAAAACTCTAGAAAATGAAAGATTTGAGAAGTTTATTGAATTTATAAAGAGTTTATATTTACAAATTCCTCTTGTTGATGCTATTAAAATTCCTCCATATTCAAAATATATGAAAGACATTGTTAACAATAAGAGGAAAATACCTAATGAAGCTATTACTCCTATGCTTACTGATTATTCTTTCAAGGGAAAGTTACCAGAAAAGCGTGGGGATCCAAGTATTCCTACTATTCCATGCACTATTAAGAATACCTATGTGAAGTATGCTTTATGTGATTTACGAGCAGGGGTAAGTGTCATGCCATTCTCTCTTTATAAGAAGCTTAACTTGAATAAATTAGTTCCCACTGAAGTTGCACTCCAAATGGCTGATAAATCCACTGCTATTCCAATTGGTATATGTGAAGATGTTCCTATTATGATTGCTAATGTGTGAATCCCTACGGACTTTGTGATATTAGAAATGCCCGAAGACGATAATTTATCTATTATTCTTGGTAGACCTTTTCTAAATACTGCAGGGGCTGTTATAAATTGCACTGAAAGTAAGGTTTGAAATACCAATTCCTTCTCCAAAACCAAAGTACCAAATATTAATGGTTGGAACAAATCCAATCCATTATGAGGTACCCTGAAACTTCCTTTATTATTTCTGTTGAATCATTGTTTCTATCTTTGTCATAGTAATAATGAGACTTGATCAACCTCATTCTTAACATGATAATGATAAGATTATTATTCCTAGTACCTTATTATTGCATTAGTATTAAAGTTTCTTGCAAGTTTTCCATTTAGCATTTTATTCCTTTAATTAATTTCTGCCAGCTTTTAACAGTTTTTGTGTTTTGAAAAAATTTACACAGAAAATGGTCTTCAAAAATCACCAAAAAAATAAACAGGTCATTTTTTCTGCACAGAGGATCCATCAGGCAAAATAACAAGGCAAAACAGCAAACAGGGGAGAAAAGAGCAGGGGTGGCGCGCCCAACTTCTCTGGGCGCGCCACCTGTCCTCTTTGGCCCCATAGAGGGAGTTAGGTGAGGGGCAAAGGCCCAGGTCCTTCCCCTCGACTCAAAACCTGACCAGGTATTTTTCGAAAAAAAATCCTCTGCCCCATTGCTGCTCTATCTTCGATCTATCAATATTGGCAGCCATTTGCAAATTCCTTTGGAGGAATTACTCTTCAGTATGTGACTCCTCCACCCATCCAATTTGTTTTTGATATGATGCTTTATATTTTGGGGAGGATGCTGTTCTTGGTGTCACATATTATGCTTCAGAAATTCTAAAATTTGCAAGTTTTAGGGTGAAATAATTGGTAGTTTTGCTTGGTAGAGCCTCTATGAGTATTCTTGAGCTTATATAACTTGCTACATCTAATTTATTAGTGGTTTTTTATTAAAGTGTTGTAGGTTAATACTCTCATGGAGAAGGGGAAAGGGCTATTTAGTAGCCTTAGATCGAGAAGGAATGTCAGAGTGGCCCTCAATATGGATGATGAGCATCAATTTGAGGATGATTTGATCTATAAAGCGGAAGCTCTTGATGTGCATGCCACTAGGTGGCAAGACCCAATGATGCTCAAGGCAATGCATATAGAGGAAGATTTTGCCATCTTCCTGGAGCATACAAGGCTGGATGGATTTGTAAGCCGTCCCTTCAAGACGTATGCAAAGATAACTCGCGAGTTTCTTGCAACATTCAGGTTTGCACACACCAAGGAAAGGGCAGGTAAGAGAGGTAAAATCATCCCTGCCAAATTTGATGTTAAATTTGTCATGATGCAAAATAGGTTTGTTATGTCCCTTGATGAATTTTGCAAAGCTATTAATGTCCCAAATGTTGGGAGTTGGGAGGAAATCCCAAGTGATTCTGATGAGGAACTCCGGGCATTTTGGAGAAGCATTAGTGTGGATGTTCCTAATGATATCCGTAGGAGTAAACTCTCTCATATTCAACATCCAGGGTTGAGGTACTTTGCTTTGTTCTTAGTTAGGGGATTCCTAGCTAGAAAGAATGTAACTGCTTGCACAGGTCATGTTGTCTATTTATTGAGATGTGCTAGGAATGGAACTTATCCTGCATTTAACTTGGGAGTAATTCCTGCTAGAACTTTGTCTTATGCTGTTTATCACAATGAAACTAAACCACTCTATGCAGGTGCTATTGCCACTATGGTCTATGAGCACATTAGAGAAGAACGGGGATTTAATAACATTGGAACTGAAATTTTAGAGTCCAACTTGTTGAATTCTACAATGTTGGTTAAAATGGATATTCTTATTAGAGTGTGGTATAAGGATTTATATAAGTATAAGTATATGGTTAAGCAAGGTCGCTTTTCTTGCACTGTGCTTCCTCGTCTTGACTATTTTGACAGGTTATCAGATAGATGGATCATCGAACAGGAAGAGCATGAGTGGGAGTTGGCTCCCGAAGCTCCACAGGACGACGCATGGCCTAAGGAGGCCCCTGAGCCTCCTCATCAGGAGGTGTTGGAGGAAGTGCCTGCTCCGCCACAGGCGCCATGGTATGAGCCTGTACCACCTGCACATGATGCATGGATTGCACCCGCACCACCTGCACTGGACTCGTGGTATGCGGCCACGCCGCCAGCACCAGTCGCCTGGGGGTTCGCACCTGCCGCGCCCGACTACCAGCCTGGGGAAGGGTTTTCTTCCCGATGGGGGAATGAAGGTGCTTCTTCACAGTGGGGGCAGCCAGGGCCCTTCTACGATGATGGATCGCATGGTTGGCATCCAGGCTCCGACTATCCCGGCTACTAGCTTCACCCCAAGCTTGGGGGAGTATGTGCTCTTCCGCCCTTTCTCCATTGTACATTGCCATGTTAGTTTTCTTTGCATTCATTGTTGTTCTTCCTATTTTGCAATTTGAAAAACCCAAAAAGATTTCTTTTTTTGTTGCTGCATTTAGTTTTGTTTAACAAAAACCCAAAAAAAAACCAAAAAGATTTTCGTTTTAGCAAAACATTGAAAAGGAAGTAACAAAATCTGCACGTTGCTGTTCACTGTTTTATTTTTAATTCCTAGCCCGTAATTTCGATTGGGCTGAAATTTTCGCAGCATTTATAACTTTTCATCCCCTACTCTCACAAAAAATGGCGAAAATTCCTGGGATGTTTAAGTAGGGCTAAAAAGGGTTGCACAGCTGCTAAAATTTGTTGGCAGATTTTGTTTTTCATCACTAAAAGTGGCTAGTTGAATTTGCTATTGGTCCAAAATGAATGCTATACTTCTATATGGATCCCAGACACATGAGACACCTTATTGACATCATATTTTTAAGGTTGCTACTATAAGAATGAGATGCTTTGAGTGAACCAAGTTTAAATTTCTTAATTCTATATGTGAGCTTGTTGCGCAGTTCCAGTTGGGAGGGGAAGAACAACGATGATGAAACTATATGTGAGGATCGATAAAAGAGGTATGACACCTTTTCTATATTCATGTATGGAATTTAACGATAGCAAATACTTGTGCATAGTTTCATCAATACTTGGGAAAGTGATATTAGATGTCTACTATCTTTGTATTCTCCTCTCTATTTATGATGCAAATGAGATATTATTGAGGAATGCTATTTATACTTGATTGAGAGATAGTGGTTTTGAGTAAAAGTCTACGCATCTCATTATACTTGTTATTGCAGACTTGGCACATATTCAATGATGAATTATATTCTTATGTGTCTTTAAAATATGAAGGTTGATGTCTGTGTGACAGTCCAGCCCTTTAAATGGCAGAACTCATCGTTGAAACATATATAAGTCGGTAGATAGTATATTTGGTTGACCAACCATTTTCTTTTAGCCTTGAACCATTGAGCCATCTCCTAGAAAAAGAAAAGAAAAAGAGAAAAGCAAAAAGAGAAGAAAAAGAACGAAAAAGATTCAGAGAAAAAAGTGAGAGAGAGTTAGAGAGGGTGCTCACCGTCTGTTGTTCATGTTGTCCCGGTATGGATGGCCTATAGTAGAGATATCTATCTCCTTTGGTCCTTTGTACAGGCGTCATGGAGGTACCTCATTGCGGTATTCATGATAGAAGAGCAATGGGCCGCTAACAAAAGCCATGCCTAATCATGATGAAAGTTTCAGCAAAGAGCATCCTCAATTAGTAGAGTTAAAAAAATGAGAGAATGGAAAAAAGAAAGAAAAAAGAGAGGAAATAAGGAGAAGAGATAGAACCCAATGAGTTCGCTGCTTTAAAGACAGAAAGGGCTAAAACTAAGAAGTGCCCGCTGACTTAGACTTTTATGCTAAAAAGGGATGCACCCCTTCCACTCATAAGGTGTTAAAGCTAATAAGCGAACACCTACATTGCCACTCCACTTTATGGTCAACCAAAAATACTAGCTTCTTACTCATGTATGAGTCCTCTATGAGAGTCTGAATGTTAAAGGACTGGAAGGATATGACATCCTCCCATTATTTGGTTTTGCAATGCAAGTATCATGAAATTACTAGTCAACAATTGGAGGAATCAAAAGGTCTCAATAGCCTTGCTCATGATTCAATCAAATGCGATGCGACAACTTTACTTTTTGCTACTACCAATTAATCTTGTCCAAATAGTGTTGCCATATAGTACCTCCTTTACACCATGCATGGATAGAGGAACATGAACATAGTGCATATTTAGTAACACTTTGTCATTCATTTGTGAAGCTATGTATCGAATACTTGCCACGTTAAATTGTTTATGCATGCATAGAGCAAAGTTCTTGTCAAAGTCTTTTATAGCTTCTACACTATGTTTGAGTTGTTTGAGGACAAACAACGAGCTATGCTTGGGGGAGTTGATACATCTCAAATGTATCTACTTTTCCAAGCACTTTACTCAATGATTTGCTCCGGAATCTCACCATACTTGGATGAAAACTGGTGAATCTGATGCTGTTTTTAGCAAAGTCTCCTTTTTGTCAAGTTTTCGTAGGAAATAAAATCGGGGAAAAATACCAGGGAAGTTTTTCACGAAAAGGAAGGACCTGGAGCCACGAGGACCAAACGAGTCCAGGTGGCACACCCTACCTCTTTGGGCACGCCACCCATGCTCGTTTGGCCCTCGGTCGCTGTCTCGCCTCCCCCCTTCCACTCGTAGAAAAAGGGGCTTCAGTCCCAGTTCGTATGGGCCTTCAGTCCCGGTTTTGCAACCGGGACTGGACATTCGGGACTAAAGGCCCAACCCTTTAGTCCCGGTTCAAATGTACACCGGGACCAAAGGCCCCGCCACGTGGTGCGGCCAGGGGGCTCCTGGTGGAGGACCTTTGGTCCCGGTTCGTGAGACAAACCGGGATTAGAGGGTCTCTGCCGCGGCAGAGAAAATGGCCGTTTCTCTGCCACGGCAGAGGTTTAGGGTGGAGCAGCGTTTCTCTGCCGCGGCAGAGTTTCAGGGTTTTATGTTATTCGTTCAATTCTGCAATGCATACATCATTCAAGAAACCACAAACATCGTCATGTATATATAGACATCGTCATGAAATACAGTACAAGTAATGCATGTTTACAATATATAAAGCCGGGACCAAAGGTACCATATCTATTCATATCCCTAAGTCATAGATATACGAACTCCCGATGGTATTCTCCAGTTCGAGCTATGACCTCGCTAACAAAAAATCCCGGAAGTTCCTCTTGAATTGCTCGTATGCGATCCTCCGTTAGGAGAGAGTCCCGCAGGTGTTCCATCTAAATTAAAAAAATGAGATCAATATATACGAATGGAACTCAATACAATTGATGGTAATAAAATATGATTGTGAAATATTGTTCACGTACACGAATGGCATGTATAGCCGCCTCCGGGTCCCTGTGACATGCCATCTCGTGAATGAACTCGCAGACGTAGTATCCACATAAGTTATTCCCGGGTTCCTGCTTCAAACACTTTACGAAAAAATAGTTCGATCAAACTAATAAACAAGCATGGTATTGAAACAAAATATCAAAGAGATTCGCGGACATAGCTATATAGTACTACTTACAGGGCGATCTTGAAATGTAAGCTCTGGTTTCCATCGACCCGGAGCAGTACTTATGAACCGTTTCCAAGCCCTGCCCGGCAAAGAAAAAATGAGTAAATGAGTTATTGATTAGTTGATGATATCATCAAATGAGAACAGATGAAGATGCCGATACGATATTGATTGAAATTACCTCTGGAGCAGGGCAGCCATGTTCGCCCATTGCCCATGGTCTTTACGTTTCGAGTCCATGACAAGTACTACTCCTTTGTTAAGCTGAATGATTAGGAGAATATAGTGGAAGCTGCACACGCATAACTCGCCGGATTATTTAGACTTCATATCGAGTAAGTGAAATCGAATGTATGTAAGACAGTTATAACACTCACTCAAAGTTGTAAGGAAAGAATATTTCCTCTTTGTTTGCTTGCTTCTGTAAAAACCTTAGCAAGTTGTCCTCTGTGTCCTTGGCGTACTCTCGAACCGTAACTTCATGAACGGTGTTTGGGTCAATGAAGCCAGTGTCATAGAGCCCGCCTCTTTTGCATTCGAGCATCTTCAGTCTGCATAATATATAGCGTACAAAAAAAACATAGTGAGGATAATTGTTAGTGCAAATGAATGAGCTAAGCAAGACTTAATTACATAAATAAATCACTTACAGGCAGTAGCAACTGATGACAGATTTGTTGAGGGCGTCTTGATTGAATAACTGAAATAGTTCTTCAAACTCAATGTTTATCTCCTCCTTCCCCTGGAATTAATGCTCATCTCTAACTCCCACCGTGAGGTAGCTGCGATCCGAGTTCCGACAGGCTTGCAGGTACCATTCATGCAACCTTCGCATCTGAGTCCCTAGATGCGGGAGCTGGCCAGGTCTGACAAGATCCTTCCCGTATATGTATGTGTATTTGACTTCACCCATTGGAAAGTAACCTTCGTACTGAACATCTGCTCCAAGATCTCTAGCCGACCGTTCGATCATCGATGATGTCTCCGGATCATCATAGGAGTGCACGACAAAGGGGGGTAGCGATTGATTTTCCTGTTCTCCGAGCTGGGCAATTGTTTTCTCTTTTCTCGCTCTAGAGGACTGTCCAAGAGAGCGGTCATAATCACATGCCAAGTGAGCTTTCTTTGCTCTCGTCTCGGCAAAGTGCTTCATTGTATTCAGAGCTATAAACAGCTTTGGCGTAGGCTTCTTTGGCCCAAAATGCTCCTTCAGCTGGGCATTTACGACTTCGGCGTTTTGCTCATCAGTCATCTCATATGGTAACAACTCTGGAGTCTTAGACCTCTTCGGAGCTGATGATCTCTTCGGAGCTGTAGTACTTGCCGCGGTACTCTTCCTCTTTGGCTTAGGTCGCAGACTAGGCAGAGTCTCCTGATGAGGAGGAGGCGGCGGAGTATGCTCACGCGGAGGAGACCACTCACGCGGAGGAGACTGCGGAGGCGGAGGAGACTGCTCACGCAGAGGAGAATCATCACGCAGAGGAGAATCATCACGCGGAGGAGACTGCGGAGGCGGCGGAGGTGGCGGAGAATGAGCTGGAGGTGGCTTGCTTGGCTTCAAACCTGGAAACACAATGAGCTCCTTCCGCCATTGAACGGTGGTTCTAAGGATTCTCCCAGTTCAGTGATTTCCCCATCTTCACCTGCAGGGTGGTCAAGCATCAACGGCTCATATCCTGTCGTCACTTCATCCACCATCACAACAGGATAGCCATGTTGGACCGGACGGCAATGGTAAGTTCTTGTAGGTAAGACATTGCCGACCGCCGCCTTCATGGATATGTTGACAAATTTTACATGCAGCTCACAAGGACGGCTCTCTGTGAGATCATCCACGGGGGTAGCGAGGAGGCTCCAGCACCTGTTGATCATTATCGAGCTGAGTGGAAGCCACGCTGCTTTTCCGGTGCTGAGATTGCTGCGGGTCGATAGCATCGAATGCAGTATCTAGATGCTGCCCTGAGATCGCTGGGTTGTAAGTACTTGGGCAACGGTGGCTTGAAGGGCGCTCACAGAATTTTCTAAGGACGTTATGCGGTCTGCTTCCTTTGCCTTTCTCCCCGCATGGCTTTTATCAGGAAATCTCTTCCTTTCTGCGGGAAAGCCATACTTCCACGTAACGGAGCCTTCTGTGCCTCGTGTTCGTCCGCCGTGTTCTTTGTTCCCAAGGGCGCGTGTCAGCTCGTCGTTCTCTGTTTCGGGATGGAACCTCCCCTCCCGCACGTCCCTATGTTTATCTTCAAGGGCTTGAATGGGGTGCTTCAGATGTTCTTTATTATAAATACACTTCCCTGTTTCTGGGTCCAACCTTCCCCCAATCCCGTAGAACCAATCCTTCGACCGTTCGGTCCAATCGAATGTCCCTATTTGGATCCCTTTGTTGACCAGTTCCGCCTCAGCTGCCTGCCACTTAGGCCGGTTAGCCCTGTAGCCACCTGGACCCGTAAGTTGGTGATATTTCTTCAACGCAGCATTTGCCTTATTTGTTGCCGACCTTTTCTTAAATTGTTCAGACTCCGTGACATACTTCACGAATTTGGCCCAGTGATCTTTTATCTTATCATACCCTGCAAAGTCCGGAGTCTTCTTTTTCTTGACAAGGTCGTGCAATCTTTTCTTGTGGTGCTTGAATAGTTCGGCCATCTTCTTTAGAGCAAACTCCTTGACTGCCTCCTCCATCTCTTTGGCTCTATCGACATTCTCCTCTGGAGGTAGGTTGAAATGTCCCATGAGCTTAGTTAAAAGGTTGCGTTCGGCTACATCATCGACATAATGACCTGGTTCAGCGTCTCCCTTCGGCTTGTGCCATTCTCGAACGGTGATCGGGATGCAGTCCCTAACAAGCACTCCGCATTGACTTATAAATAATTTTGCAGCCTTGTCGGGAGCAGTCGGTTTACCACTCTGATCGATTTCGATGATGTCGTACTTAACACCGTCGGCCAACTTTTTGGCCGGGCCTCGCTTCGACTTTACAGAAGAATTGCTCGATCCGGAGGGCTAAAAAAGAAATAATTCATCATCAATATATATATACAAATTAGTTAATGCATCTAGTCAGCAGCGGCTTAATTTATATACCTCGGTGGACTTTGTAATAACTAAGGTTCCATCAGCGGAGCCATTATGATCTTCTTCCTCACCGGAGCCATCTTCTTTTCGCTCAAGATCCTCCGCGCCCTCACCGGAGTCATTCAAATACGATGCGGTGACATCGTCATCTCCACCGCTATCATCCAGAATATCGCCGGATATGAGGTTCGCCATGAATTCTTCTTGTACTTCGTCTCTGCCAGCGTCCATAGTTTCTACAACGACTTGCAAGTTATAGGAACCATCATATAATCACATATATAGATATTAATTAAGGATAATGCAGAAAACAGAAATTGGAGTTACATATATAATTATTAATTAAGGATCGATAATGTAGTGCTGAAAGCAGATAGTGCAGTTACATGCATATATAGCTCGGGTCCATTTTTATTTAACCCTAATACATCACTACAACCTATCAACGGCGCCGATCGAGTCCTGAGCCGCGCCGGGTGAACACCCAAAGCCACGGAACAATCACAGGATCATAGCTCACGTGAGATCCCCGCAGAACTGACCATCTTTTCCTATACATGGTGTCTAAGACATGCAGGTAACGGCGAACGTGCTCGTCCTCCTCTGTAATGCGCCGAGCTACCACCTCCTAGGGGGCCGGTTCCCTCTGAAACGAGCGTGGCCCACGCGACCTCCACCAGAGAAGATCCGGGTCGACGACGGTACCCGGATTCCGCACCAAGGTGCGCGCACCGGAAGATAACACCTCCCCACCCGAGGAGCCCAGTCCCGGACCTCCCCCATCAACAGCATCTGGTCCAGAACGGTTCCAGACCCTCCACGACGCGGTGGGCGCGGCATCGTAGCTATGAAAACTAAATCATATATGTACTAACATAATTAAACAAACATAATATTGAATTTGAATAACTTATGAATATATATTACTAACAAATATTACTACTTTTCACTACTTTTTACTAACATATAAATTTTTATCTAACAAATATTTCTAACATATAAATTTCACTACTTTTTTTATCTAACAAATATTTCTATCATATAAATTTTTATCTAACAAATATTTCTAACATATAAATTTTATATCTAACAAATATTTCTTCTACTATTTTATCTAAAATATTTTCTATAATCGGTTGGCGGCAGAGAGAGGAGAGAGGAGGCGGAGCGGAGGAGGATGAGGCGGCGGCGGATGGATGGAGGTGGCGGCGGAGGCGTGGACGGCGTGGAGGCAGCGGCCGGAGGCGTTGGACGGCGGCCGGAGGTGGAGACGGCGCGCGGCAAGGGGCGGCCGGGGAGCGCGCGCGAGCGGCGGGGCGGCGCGGCGCGGTGGCGGCGCGGTGGGCGGCGGCGCGGAGCGTGGCGAGCGAGCGTTCAGTGGCGGGTCGGTGGTCCCGGTTGGTGGCACGAACCCCCTTTGGTCCCGGTTCGTGGCACCAATCGGGACCTAAGGCCTATTTTGGCTGCCTATTCACTGCGCGCGCAAATTAACCCTTTGGTCCCGGTTCGTGGCACGAACCGGGACCAAAGGCAAATTTGTATGTGCCTTTTCAAATAATTTCGTTTCCCCCCTTATTTCAAATCAAAAAATAACATATGATATATCAAAATGTTCAGAAAAGAAATATCTATGTAATAAAAGTATAATTTATTCATTATGAACATTTAAATATTTACATTCCTTATGAATATGAATTTGAATAACTTATGAATATGAATTTGAATATGAAGTTGAATCACTTATGAATATGAATTTGAATAACTTATGAATATGAATTTGAATATGAAGTTGAATAACTTATGAATATGAATTTGAAGCCATGTACCAAACTGTCGGCGGGATAAGGACGTGAGGGCAACCATTAGTCCCGGCTGGTGGGTAAGTTTCCCGCCAAGACGCCACGCGGGAAAGTTTCCCGCCACGACGCCGCGCGGGAAAGTTTCCCGCCACGACGCCGCGCGGGAGATTTCCCGCCTACACGCCTCTATAAATAGCTCCTACGTCCCCATCTCCCACTTCACTCACCGAACCCTAGCCCATTTCACAATGCCCCCAAAGCCGCACCCACCGCCGGTGGAGGTGGACCCGCAGCTCGCGGAGATAGAGGAGTGGGAGGAGGCGGCACTAGCGGCTACCATAGAAGCATTTGAGAGGCAGAGTCTCCAGGAGCTGCAGCGGCGGCGTGTGGCGGAGCTGGATAGTAAGAAGATGATAGCGTCGTCGTGAGGAGGAGCTGCAGCAGCAGCTGCGGCAGGAGGCGGCAGCCAGGAGGGCAGCAGCGGATGCGCGGAAGAACTAGTCGAAGTCGTTATTTTAGTTTAAATTTAGTTAATGTATCTAGTTAAATTCCAATAAAGTCGTAGTCATTACTTTGGTTTAAATTTAGTTAACGTATCTAGTTAAATTTCAATAAAGTCATTGTCGTTGTTTTAGTTTAAATATAGTTTATATACCCCTTTTATCCCGGGTGGGGGCTCAAACCGGGACAAAAGATGGGGGGCTTAATCTGGGGGAGGCTTATCTGGTGTTTGCCTTATCTGGGGGGCCTTATCTGGGGAGGGATTATCCGAGGCACGCCGCTATATATAGCCCCTCCGGGAGAGCAGAGAGAGCAGTCCGGGAGCAGAGAGAGGAGAGGCAACGACCAGGATGGAAAGAGCCTCTCCGGCGGAGTTTCTCGAAGATGTCTTAGATGACCGGCCATCTTAGACATCTTCGGAAACTCCGCCCGAGGGAACTCTTCCTGCAAGCAGGACTCCCGCCCGGAAGCTGCTAGTATACACCCAACAACCAGTAGCTCAGGGTACAAAAGGAGGGGAGAGCAGAGAGAGCTTCCCGGGAGCTGGTATACACCCGGCGACGACGACCTGGAAGGAAAGAGCCTCTCCGGCGGAGCTTCTCGAATATGTCTTAGATGGCCAGCCGTCTTAGACATATTCGAAAGCTCCGCCCGAGCGAACTCTTCCCGCAAACCCGTGAAAGACTCCATCTCCTCTATCAGTGTTGGGGAATCTCCCTATATATATGGTACAATAAGCCAACCATCTCCACTGTTAATATCTTACATACAGTTACATGGTTACACAAAAATAAATGGAAAATTGATTGCCATGTTGAGATACTCATTTGTGACATGAACCTTCTTCAATTAACTTGATCATGGAGCATCTTCATCATTGAACCTTCTTCGGCCGTAACCATGGAGCATCTTCATCATTTAACTTGATGCTTGGGTCAATGTTCACTGTGAAGGGTGGAATTTCATCAAACTTATTATAATCTTCTGACATGTCTGTCTTGTCCTCCACTCCCAAGATGTTTCTTTTTCCAGAAAGAACTATGTGGCGCTTTGGCTCATCGTATGATGTATTCGTTTCCTTATTTTTCCTTTTTCTTGGTTTGGTAGACATGTCCTTCACATAGAAAACCTGGGCCACATCCTTGGCTAGGACGAATGTTTCGTCTCTATACCCAAGATTGTTGAGATCCACTGTTGTCATTCCATACAACTTGTCTACCTGAACCCCGCCTCCTGTTATCTTGACCCATTTGCACCTAAACAAAGGGACCTTAAAAGAAGGTCCATAGTCAAGTTCCCATATCTCCTCTATGTAACCATAATATGTGTCATTTCGGACTTTGTTGTTTATTGCATCAAAGCGGACACCACTGTTTTGGTTGGTGCTCCTTTTATCTTGGGCGATCGTGTAAAATGTATTCCCATTTATCTCGTACCCTTGGAAAGTCAATATAGTCGAAGATGGTGTCTGGGCCAACAAGTACAGCTGATCTCCAACAGTGGTGTCATTCATGAGATGTTTTTGCAACCAACCGCCGAAAGTCGACATGTGTTCACGTATAATCCAATCATCCGAGTGCCCTGGGTTCTGGGAGCGTACAAAATTATTGTGTACATTGATATACGGAGCCACCAAGGTGGAACTTTGTAGAACTGTGTAGTGTGCTTGAGTGAAAGAATGCCCGTCCCTACATATCATTGCTTTCTTTCCTAGCGTGCCTTTTCCAGTCAGTCTCCCCTCATGCCGTGATTCAGGAACACCAATCGGCTTAAGGTCAGGAATAAAGTCAACACAGAACTCAATGACCTCCTCTGTTCCATAGCCCTTGGAGATGCTTCCTTCTGGCCTAGCACGGTTATGAACATATTTCTTTAAGACTCCCATGAACCTCTCAAGGGGAACATATTGTGTAAAAACACAGGACCGAGAATGGAAATCTCATCGACCAGGTGAACGAGGAGATGTGTCATAATATTGAAGAAGGATGGTGGGAACACCAGCTCAAAACTAACAAGACATTGGACCACATCATTCTGCAACCTGTAGAATTTCTGGATTGATCACCTTCTGAGAAATTGCATTGAGGAATGCACATAGCTTCACAATGGGCAGTCGAACATTTTCCGGTAGAAGCCCCCTCAATGCAATCGGAAGCAACTGCGTCATTATCACGTGGCAGTCATGAGACTTCAGGTTTTGGAATTTTTTCTCTGCTATATTTATTATTCCCTTTATATTGGAGGAGAAGCCAGACGGGACCTTGATACTGCTCAGGAATTCAAAAAAGATTTCCTTCTCTGCTTTTGTAAGAGCGTAGCTGGAGTAATGATGTCATTTATCTATCTCATGCACTTTTTCTGGGTCTTTCAGACGTTGCTGGTCCTCCCGTGCTTCTGGTGTATCTTTTGTCTTCCCGTACACGCCCAGGAAGCCTAGCAGGTTCACGCAAAGATTCTTCATCACGTGCATCACATCGATTGAAGAGCGGACCTCTAAGAATTTCCAATAGGGTAGATCCCAAAATATAGATTTCTTCTTCCACATGGCCGCGTGTCCGGCAGCGTCATTCGGAACAGACCGTCCGCCAGGACCCTTTCCAATATTACTTCTAGATCCTTGACCATACCAAATATATCAGCACCATTACGGTGGGCAGGCTTCTTCCGGTGATCTGCCTCACCGTTGTAATGCTTGCCTTTCTTTCTTACGGGATGGGTACGCGTAAGAAATCGACGATGCCCCAGGTACACGACCTTCTTACATTTATCCAAGTATTCACCTTCGAGCTTATCTAAACAGTGCATGCATGCATTGTATCCCTTGTTTGACTGTCCTAAAATGTTACCAAGAGCAGGCCAATCATTAATGGTTACGAAAAGCAACGCTCGTAGGTCAAATTCCTCCTGCTTGTGCTCGTCCCACACAGTACACCTGTTATGGACCACAGCTGTAGAAGTTCTTCGACTAATGGCTTGTACACATCAATGTCGTTGCCGGGTTGCTTCGGGCCTTGTATGAGCACGGCATCATAATGAACTTCCGCTTCATGCACAACCAAGGAGGAAGGTTGTAGATACAAAGAGTCACAGGCCAGGTGCTATGGCTGCAGCTCTGCTCTCCAAAAGGATTCATGTCATCTGTACTTAGACCAAACCTTAAGTTCCTTGCATCCTCTGCAAAGTACGAGAACTCTCTATCGATTTTTCTCCACTGGGACCCATCAGCAGGGTGTCTCAACATCTCGTCTTTCTTACGGTCTTCTTTGTGCCATCGCAATAACCTAGCATGCTCTTTATTTCTGAACAAACGTTTCAGCCGTGGTATTATAGGAGCATACCACATAACCTTGGCAGGAACCCTCTTCCTGGGGCGCTCACCCTCAACATCACCCGGTCATCTCGTGATCTTATACCGCAATGCGCACACCGGCATGCATCCGAATTTCGTACTCATCTGTAGAGGATGCATTCATTAATGCATGCATGTATCTTTTGCACGTCTAATCCTAGAGGGCACAACCTTCTTCGCTTCATACGTACTGGCAATTCGTTACCCCTTGGAAGCTGCTTCTTAATTATTTTCAGCAACTTTTCAAATCCCGAGTCAGTGATACCATTCTCCGCCTTCCATTGCAACAATTCCAGTGTGCTACCTAGCTTTTTCTGGCCATCTTCGCAAGTTGGGTACAACAATTTGTTGTGATCCTCTAACATCTGGTCGAAGTTCAACCTTTCATTTTCAGTTTCACATTCTCTCCTTGCATCAGCAATGGCCCGACCAAGATCATCAGCATGCTCATCTGGTGCCTCTTGATCTTCTGCTTCATTGTCTTCATTGCCTTCTGATGGAAACAACCCCCCTTTGCAGTATCACCGTATTCAGCGAACATGGGATAGTTGTCATCATCCTCTTCTTCTTCATTGTCTTCCATCATAACCCCTCTTTCTCCATGCTTGGTCCAACAATTGTACTGGGCATGAAACCGGACGCAGCAGTGGCTGTGAATGGTACTCGAGGAAGAGTAATTTACGACATTCTTACAGTCAACACATGGACAATACATAAAGCCACCATATTTGTTTGCCTCAGCCACGACGATAAAATTTCTCAGGCCCGAAGTGAACTCGTTAAAGCGTCGGTCAATGTACATCCATTGCCGATTCATCTGCATGATATAATTAAGGTTATCAAAAACCATTACAGAACATCATGATTAGTGAAACGATGTATATATATACACATGCATTTTATCAATGAAAGATGGAAGGATAAAGTTGTTAACCTCGATGGAGAAGAAAAAAGACAGTTAAGTGTGGCTTGTTTTGCGTGAACTCAAGTGGCAAAACCTCTTAGGCATTTCATCGAACACCTCTTGTGCATATGAAGAGGGCAAAGCAACATACACCCCTCTTGTGCTAAGAAGTGGAAAAATGGCTAAGTGTGGCTCACACTTGGGCAGGGCAAGGTATATGTAGGCAGATGGGCACTTGGTCCCGGTTGGCAAGCCAAACCAGGACCAAAGGTTAGGCCTTTGGTCCCGGTTGGTATTACAAACCGGGACCAAACGGGTTCGAGGCCTGACACGGCCTGCCACGCCCTGCAGCAGCGCCTTTAGTCCCAGTTTGTATTACAAACCGGGACCAAAGACTCCAAACGAACCGGGACTAGAGGGTGGGGTCGCCCCGCGCCGAACGAACCAGGACCAATGCCCCCCACTGGTCCCGGCTCGTTTTAAAACCGGGACTAATGCTCCCAGGGGTGCTGGACAAAAGGCCTGTTCTCTACTAGTGTTCGTGTGGTGCCTTATATACCCTAAAAACCTACCCCCTGGAAGGAGATGATGTTTCGCGAAACAGAGCGCCGCTGAGACCACGATCTTTGTTTCGGGGGTCAGATTGATCCTGCTCTCCACCCTGGAGAGAGGCATTTCGAGGGCTTCTTCATCATCACTGCCACCGACATCATCACCAACAATCATGGGCTCACTATCCATCACCATGAGTGAGTAGCTCTCTGTAGGCTTTATAGGTGGATGGGTTTTGGATGAGATTGATCATGTAATCATCCATATGTATCGAGATTTGAGGTGTTTGTCTTGAAGATATTCGTGTATGAGTGTTGGTACACCTTTGCTATGTTTAATGCTTGTTACTAGGGCCCGAGTGACATGATTTCAGTACTGAACCTATATTGCTTTATCATATATATGAGGTTGGTATTTATCTGCAAAGTGTATTACTTGCTATTATGTTGACCCTGCGAATCCCTAAGGTGACAGATAGGGAAAAACAAGGGGAATATGTGATAGTTCGAGGATTATGTGTGTTCAAGAATCTTAATGCTTTGTTCCGGTCTATTCGAAAGGGTAGACCTTAATTGCTTGTAGTTCCAAGTTGGCCCCGGTAAAATGGGCAAGCAGGACAAAAGATGTTATGCAAATTCTCTTAGTTATTACGCATAACTATATTTGGATCACACACCTACACACAATTGAATTAGAGATGAATGCTATGTTAGTTGGATTACATTACATGATCAATATCATCCATACATTACCCCATTGCTGCCTCATGCCTACGCTTTTAGCCACTGAAAGTTTCACATTGCTTCTTTCGGTGAAAAACTGGAAATCTGCTGCTTTTATTTACTGTTTGCTTTTACTGCTTTGAATCAACTGCGCCACATGCTTTGTGAGTTTATTGATATACATGTGTGGTTGAGAGTGACGTCTCAATTGCTAAAGTCTTATTGGTATTCTTGTGTTCCCCTTGAGTCGAACTATAAATTTGGGTAATACTTCCCATCAAAGATTTCAGCGATCCCCTATACTTGTGGGTATCACACCTGGATGCGTAACAAACAAGTGGGACCCTTTGTGAATCCTGCGGGTCCCACATCTCCATGTAGGCCCGAGAGATGATATGTCACCTAGAAAGCTGCCAGACAGGTGGTCCATCTCGGACATCCGGGGCAGAGAGTGCACCACATGATGGAGGCAGATACTTGTGATCGCATGTGCGCAAAAAAAAGGCAATGAAACTGACATGTGGAGCCCTAGTTGGTCCTACTGATAGGACTGGTCCACTTCGCTGGCTTGGAGGCTTTCGGAACGGGCGGCCCCACGTAGGAAGGTCATGTCGGTACCTGACATGCGGGACCCACCAAGCTTTGACATGTGGGGCCAGGCGTCCAGAATTGACGGCAGGCAGACACTTGTAATCGCACGTGCGCAAAAAAAAAATTGGCATGGCAACTGACATGTGGAGCCCATGTTGGTCGTACTGACAGGTCTGGTCCACTTCGCATGCTGGGAGGCTGTCGGAACGGGCGGCCCCACGTAGGAGGGTCGTGTCGGTACCTGACATGCGGGCCCGAGTGCTGCAGGTCGGGTACATGTGTGCAGACAGTGGTTGTCTCCCCTTACAAATGTGGGTCCAAGTGCTGTAGGCATTGGACTCTTGTGCGGTCAGACAGAAAAGTACGTGAACAGCGTGCAGAGGGTGGGTCAGGTGTGTCCAGCGGCCCGAAGCCCAGCTCTTGTGATGCCCCCCCTCCCCGAGTCCGTAGTTTGGGCCGCCCACCTCCTGCGACGCTTTTTTCTGGACAATCGTTGATGTTTAGAGCTCGCCCGTCACGATTTTTCGGGGCCGAGCGGCCCAAAACGCCACATGTCATGCGAAAACGCGGCACCGTCACGGAAAAACACATTCGCTGACGGATTTCCAAACCGTTAGGAGCATTCCGTCATTGATGCTCCAGCTGGTTGTAGTGGAGTTATGCACTATCTAAAAGGCACTACGAGCTATGGCATTCACTATACCGGGTATCCGAGGGTACTAGAGGGTTATAGTGACTCAAACTGGATATCTCATGCTGATGAGATTAAGGCCACTAGTGGGCATGTTTTTACACTAGCTGGTGGCGCTATTTCTTGTAAGTCTTGCATGCAGACCATCTTAACGAGGTCAACAATGGAAGCAGAGCTTACAACATTAGACACAGCCACTGTTGAAGCAGAGTGGTTTCGTGAGCTCTTGATGAACTTACCTGTGGTTGAGAAACCAATACCGGCTATTCTAATGAACTATGATAATCAAACTGTGATAATCAAGGTTAACAGTTCTAAGGATAATATAAAGTCATCAAGACATGTGAAGAGGAGGTTAAAATCTGTCAGAAAAATGAGAAACTCCACAGTTATTGCGTTGGATTATATCCATATGTCTAGAAACTTGGCAGACCCCTTCACAAAGGGTCTATCACGTAATGTGATAGATAATGCATTAAAGGAGATGGGTATGAGACCCACCATATAAGTTAACCATAGTGGAAACCCACTCTATGTGATCGGAGATCCCGTGAATTAGAATTGGGAGACAAGCTGTGTGTTAAGTGAGAGGAAAGTATCCTTGTATGATACCACTCCGTGAAGATGTAATACTTTCCTAATATGCACGATAGGCTCATTTTATCTTAATGTGTTCTAAGTGGCTTTTTTGAACATAGATGTTGTCCTGCAGAACATCTGTTGAAGAACATACCTATATGAGTCTGGTTGTTAAACGTCACAGCCTATGAGAGTTGGGTGCTCTCAAATAAACTCATGAAAGGCCATGGAGTATGACGCATAACCTCCACCCGCAGGGAAGCCCTGCGATGGCTCAGTATCGGTCAAGGCTTTATGTGAAGATAGATCCGCGGAAAACTTGCAGTTCAAGGCTTAGTCCATTGTTCAAGTAGCAATCTAGTGTAGCATAGAGTTCTAGGTGAAAGTTCAACTTAACAGTCTTCACTATAGTACATGTATATAAAACATTGTTTTGGAACCAAAGGCAAACTTTATGTGCCTCTGGGATCTGGTGGGGGATTGTTGGAATTATGTTCCATAATCCCTGAAATCCCATAGGCCCACGCATGAATGGAATTTGAATGGCTGCAGAAGCTGAAACGTTTTGCTGTAGTGGACAATGAATGGAATTTGAATGGCTGCAGAAACTGAAATGTTTTTCTGTAGTGGACAATGAATACTGCTGCCTGTTCAGTTCGTCTTCCGTCCCTTCGTTTCATCTCCCACCAAAGCATGTTCGCCTCCATCTGCCTATGCCTATAAAAGAGAGATCGCTCCTCTCCAGAGAGACACACAACGAGACACAAAACCATATGCGCCTACCACTCGCTTCTAGAGCTTTGCGCCACCGCTCAAGACTTCTTGTAACATCCCAAGAGTAATACATAGTTCCTTTTTACCTTTCTTGCTTTTTGTTCATGCCATCATGTTGCATTCATGCATATCACCATTTTGGTTTTACTAAATTGCATTTGATTCTTGCTTTTCTTTTGTTTGCTTGTTGTTCTTCTTTCTTCCTCCCTCTTGGTTCATCCCCTCCTCTTGTGATGTTCCAAGAAAAGCACAACTCCATCTTCCCCTTCTCTTTAACCCTTACACAAAGGTCATGCCAAAATTTTCAATTATTTGGTGGCCTCTTTTAAATCTCTCCTACCCCTTCTATTTTTGCAATACCAACTAGAATTGAGTTGGAGATACTCCATATCAGATGGTTGGTTTATTATTAAGGTTTTGCCAAATTATGTTGCACATAAAATGTTGAGCTCTACTTTCAACATCTATGACTCCCTCTCTTTTCTTATTTTATTTTCTCAAGCAACCATGTATGGTCTATATAACTTGAGCCATCTCATATTCTTCTCTCTTCAAACTTACAAACAATACTTTCCTTCAAATTCATAAAACAATTTTGTTTTTGGAAAAGAAAAATAAAATCAGAAAACAGAAAAAGGAAGTGAGAAAAGAAAAACCCTAACTAACTAATCCCTATCCTAACTAAAGCAAGCCGGCAGCCCAGCTATCTAACCCTAGCCTAGCCTAGCCCATCTAACCCCTCTACTCTCTCACCGTGGTAGCCCAATCTAGCCCAGCCCAAAACCCACTTACGGAAACAGTAAACGGAGGCCCTTCATAACTTCACGTCGTCGTCCTCGCCACCTTCTTCTGGAAAGAAAAGCGACGATGTCGCCTCTCTCCTCACGGCGACCTGCTCCCCACCATCCTTTTATAAACCGCACCAACCACAGCAACCCTAGCTCGCCTCCCTCCTTCTCTAGCCGCCGCCAACCTTCTCCATCTCCTCCCGCAAAAACCCTACCCGAGAGCTACCGCCGCCGTCTGCCTCTCTCCGTCGCCGCCATGGGCCACCTCGAGTTCACCTGACCGGCGGAATCGACCCACTGCATCCTCCTCTACGTCATCGTCATCTTCACGGAGCCAACCGTCGTCAAGATCTGCACGAGCGTCCGCCGTCTGCATCGTCTAACCCCGGCCACTTCTCCTTCCTCGTCTCCGGCCAGCCTCCGCCTCTCCTTCCTCGTCGACGAGCACCCCAGGGTGAGCTACAACCTTCCCCCACTACCCTGCATGCATAACGCCACTGGATCAACGACGTGAGAAGGGATCTGAGGAAGAACGGAATCGAAAAACGTTAAAAATCGAGTCTTTTATATCTGTTCCACGGTCCTGTCTTCCGACGAGCGTCGCCGGCGAACCACTCCACCTCAGGTCGAGTTTCTTGCACCGCTGGATGCACTGCATCACCCTCTCTCTGGAGGACTTTGAATCGCCCAAAACGGAGCAGAGACGCCTTCGCCACCTTCGCCCAAAGTTGACTCCAGGAAATAGCTTCAGACTTCGCAGTTTTCGTCTGTGACACTGTCACGTCTTCCGACGATCACCACCGTCGACACCCTGCACCAAATCGCACCCAACCACCTCCGGATGAATCTTGGCACAACCAGCAAGCTCAACTCGTCGAGTTTTCTCAGTTTGGCTTCCCAGATCCGTAGTTCTCGACGCTTTAAGTTTCGTGCAGAAACTCCCCTACAGTAAACTGCAACTGTCAGTCTTCAGTTCGCAAGTGTTCAAAATTCAGTTAACTGGGCTTTACACTACACCTTGTCTGTATCTTGGTTCTGATCAAAACCATCGAGCTAGCCCACTGGCTCACGCCTTGCCTCACACCGTGGAGACCTGGGTTCGATCCCTCCCCGGCGCGAATAAAACCCCTCTTTTTGACCTTTGCCACGCGCGCGCCTACGTGGCAGGGGACCCACCTGCCATTGTCTGTGACTAGCCCCCAGCTCGGTATAAAATGTTTCCCGCCCAATCCTGGCCAATTTCAAAATTCCTTTTTCTTTTCTGAATTTGAAATCTGCCTACAATTCAATCTATTTATTTTTGCACTTTTTGAAACTCAAATTTAACAAACTTTATATCTATCTTGCTCAGAATTTTATGTACTTTCCAAATATGAACTTTGTTTTGGGTTTTGGATAATTAAAAATTGGACATAATTAAAATCTGAATTTAATTGAGTATTATGGCATAATTCATATCTTTAAATCTACAACTCCAAATTCAATATTTTTTATATCTAAATGCATCAGAAAAGTGAAAGGAATTCAAATCTTGCATCATCATGCATCATTGGCATCATCTCTGAATTGTCCAAAAATAAAACTTGCAAATTCAATTAAGGTATATGTGAGGGTGCTTATCATTTCATGTAACATTGGAGCACCCCACTTAATTTTGCTTTGCACATATCATCTTGCCATGTCATCATGCATCATATTGCGCATTGCATTTACTTGTATTGATTTGTGCTATATTTTCCTTGTATGGTTATATTTGGTTCTTCTCGAGTAGACGCCGACGCAGAGCAGTACGAGCAGTAGTACGAGCACCCCCAGGAGGATCGTGCCTGTGCTTCTACCGCTGATCTGACAGGCGAGCCCACCTCTTCACCTATTTTACATTTTCATGCTCTTTTGGTCTATTGCTATCCCTATGTTGCGATTCTGTTGTGTCACGTGTCCTATTCCACCTGTTACCTATACATCCGAGTTACACCTCCTCGCCCTACCTATTGTTTGTTGTTTGCCAGCTTTGCGAGTCGTAGGCGAGTTTAGGGTTTTTGTTGATATCTCGAAATGATCGGGATATCTTGTTGGGATGTTGACACATGCACTACCTTTTCGAAAATGAAGTTGATAACTTTTGCTACAATTTAAAATTGATATGGGATAATAACATTGCAGAGGCATCGGTGAGCCCCTTTGCGAAAGCATCGGATTTTTGTCTCGCTAATGTCCCCTAGGACCCGAGTTCTTGTTATCTGTTCTAAGACTGAGCGCGCTAACCACTCGCGGGAGATTTTATCGGGATCCCCCATCACCCTTTACCTTTTCTCAAGTCTGTTGAAAAGGGGCCACAACCTTGGTTTTATTTGCCTATGCCATGTATGCCATGCTTTACTTACTGTTGCCTTCGGGTGTTTACTTCATGTTGCCTTCGGGTGTTTATATTTCGTATTGTACCTTGCGGGACGTTTAGCGAAGCGTGTGGTTCGCACGCCTAGCCGCCGCGCAAACCCTGAGTCCGTCTCGGAGTACGGCCGGACTTCGTCACGGGTAGCTTAGTCGGGTGGCCCCCCTAGACTTTCTTGCAGAACTGGGAACGGTCTTGTCGTGATATCCTTCATTCGCCTGGTTGGAGGATAGAGCGTGCGTGTATGGGAACAGTAGTGCACCCCTGCAGGGTATATCTTTTCGGAAAGCCGTGTCCACGGTTATGGACGACTTGGAGCTGTTTAACTCGATCATAGAACAACTTACACCTAATCTTGTCGCTAATAAATTGCTAATTACTTGCGTAATAAGTTAGCCCTATTATAATGGAATGGATATAAAATTGTCAACTGTGTGAGTGCCTTGTTAGTACCTCTTGGCTAAGGGGGATCGCATTGGCTGGGTTTTGTTTGCAGAGTATAGAACTGCTAGATTATGCGCTCTCTCATCTTCTCTGATAGACGAATGTTGTAGCGTGTCTCTATTGGTTAGTTGCTTTCCTGCCGCTAAACTCCACCATATAGCCGGGCGAAGTTTATACCGCCCCCCAGCAAGCATAGCTGGTCTTGTCTCGCAAGTACGTGCCATTTGGTACTTACCCTCGTTTTTTTTTTTTTTTTCCGGAACCCGCTCTTCGACAAACAGGTACGACAGATGATGAGCAGTACGCAGGAGGCTACTTTGTCGAGTTTACGGACGACGACTTCGTTGCGTAGCAGGATCGTTCCTAAGGCAGCAGCCTGTGGCTTGTTGGTTATGGATCCCGCTTGGTTATCTTCAGGACTCTTAGTCCAATTTGGGTCTTGTCTGTACTCAGACTATTTGCTATCTTTATGTATGATGTACTGATGGGATATGTTTCCCTTTTGAGTGTCATTTGGATCTTGCTCAGTAGAGCGTTGCTATATATGAACTTTATTTCCATCTTTTGTGTCTTACATAGTCTTGTTGTGATATTGAATATGTATTCTACCCTTGTATCCTGTGCACCGTGCGTGTATGTGTGAAGTGCACAGGAAGGTGAAGCACTCAGGCTTGGAAAGCCTAACGTGAGCCTTTGAGGTGGGTGATGTGTGCATAGGCGTGTCGAGCTGTTGCTTGGCCTACCCATAAGCTTGGGAATGCGAGGCGACCTCACGGTCCCTTGTAGTGACCTCATGCACATAAACCCCTCATACCTGCGCGCTCTGGGTTTTCCTACTCTTGGGGCTTACACTTCTGCATCCAGTCTATCGGCGTGCACCGCTGGATGGGACAGCAGGCCTCCTGAACCCCGTCTCTTGTGTTCCTGTACGGGAGAGAGACGATAAGGTTTTTGGGGAGCGCTCTAGCACGACTGCTGGCTTCGACGTTGACACGGAGGTGGACGACTACTTCCCCAACGACAACTTCTTTCCCGACATCAACAACCTCTTCGGCGACATGGCTCTCAACAGCGACACCATCAATGCCAACGCCAGCACCAACGCTGGTTCCTCTTCTGGACCGTATGTGCTCTTACCTTCTGCTTATGAGATCATACTATTTTTCCTCCTCCTAGCAATATGCTCAGGCTCGTTGTTAGGTAACATATTGTTCTTACCAATCAGTTTAGACTTGTTGCGTTTGTACTCTATGGTGATTTGCATGACTAGTTTAATCTCAACCTTTCTAGTCATGTTTTATCTATTGTATTCTTCGTACAAATCATGGGTAAATTTGCTAATATTTCCAACAACAGCAGCACCCCGTCGTCCCTGCAGCATGGTTGCTGCCATCGGTGTTGATCAGCAGCAGGGCAGGCTCCCTGTCCCGGTGGTGGCGGCGCACCTGGACAGCGTCAGCTAGGTGAGAAGACCACCAGTCCGTCCTCCGTACGCATCCCTACGGTAGACGGCGTCGCCGAAAGCCGCGGTCCTCGACGCCGGCCGGTAGGTGAGGCGGCGCACTGGAACACCGCCGAGATCTGATGAAAACAGAACCAAAGTAATCGTTCATGTTAGGAGAAGGCAAATCTGATGAAAAATGCTACCTTTTTCGCATTGGAGACGACGTGGAGAAGCTCGGGGCCGTCGGAGGCAGCCGCGCCGGTGAAGAATGCAGGCGGAGGCGAGCACATGGTCGCGAGGCTACAGGTTGGAGGAGCACACGCGGCGGCGCCATGTGCCCTCCCGCTGGTGCTTCCCCTGCTGCTAGGGTTTGGTGGCGGAATAGAGGAGGAAGCTGTGCTTGGGGCGCAGGAGACGTGCCGGCATCAGCGAGCGACGGGGTCCCGGAGAGAAAGGGCAGCGAGGTCAGCGGCGAGTCTTCCAACGGGCGTCGCGAGCGCCCTGCGCCGCCAGCCAAAATGCGAGGGGGTGGAGCGTCTTGTTTCCACCTCAACCCGATGGGTTTCGGGGGTTTTTCTGGGCCCTTACCCGGCCGAAACCGGCTTGCCAAATGATTTATAAGTGCTTTGACGTGTCTTGATCGGGCCTAAAATTACACGTCAAAACCGGCCTAAACCCAAAAAGAAACACTGCTACCGAACGAGGCATCAGGGAGCTCCCCCCACTCACCACGGTAGTGCCCCAAGAGGACCACCGCTACTGTTTTGGAGAGTAATCCCCATTTCTACACGGACTTCATGCCGTGGGGCACTGGTATTGCCAATCATGATTCAACAGTGGTCATCTCAAAAAAAAAAAGATTCAACAGTGATGCTCTGCATGTTTGGCATGGCCAAGCCCGGCGACGACCACTGGACGTTGCTGAAGCACAACGGTCATGGGATGACTACGGTCAACGGCACCCTTGATGTTTGAAGGCCACTTCAACCGTGCTAACCTCAATGGTGTCATGGTGCTGGAAACCGGGGTGCAGATCAGCCACCACGGCTGGAGCTAGCTGCCAAGCTGAATATGCGTGTCTCCCCAATGGGGGATAGTGTGCACGCACCTCGTCAATAATTTTGGGGAGCGGATGCTGGTGCATCGTCAGGGCGGATGTACATCGAGAAATAAACCACGTTGGTGGTACAGCACGTATCGGGTGGATTTGGACACCGGGACAATATTCCCTGTCAAGAACTTGGGCGGGGTAGGTCGTGAGCTGTTTATGGGCAGATATTGCTCTCTCTCGGTGAGGTTTTCCCCTCTGGCTCCATTAGTGCTGACACCATCTACTTGAGCTTTGATGTCAGCGAGAGAAGGCTGTTAAAAGTTGGAGCATACCATCTCTCAAATGGAAGAGTCGGAGTCCCCTGTAGCTTGGTTCCACGGACACACACTCTCGGTGACTGTCTATCCTTGTCCAATATTGCCAGAGGAAATATCCCATTTCCTTGTAGATTAGCATGCACGGTTATGCAATATGCAATCTTTATCCCTTTGGTTAGCAAGTACTTGAGTGTATTTATCTAGCTAGAGTTATGTATGGATGATTGCTTCTGCTTAATTTTCATATTGAATCCACCAGCCATACATACAGTTGTGCAGGCATCCACCTGGCTAGCCTAGTGCGAAGATGAGTTTAGCCTACTGGTGTTATTAGGATGTTATACTGAATAAACAAATTATTGCATCTCGCATGTTGTGCTAGCAAATCTGTGTAGTTCATTGTTGCATCTCGGATGGTGTGCTAGAAAATATGTGTGCTTCATTGTTGAATCTCGCATTTCGCGCTAGAAAATCTGTGTACTCGAGACTGAAATTCGATTGGAGAAAATGTCAATCTTTACTGATATTATTTTTATTTACTTATTATGCAACAAGCTGCATGATAAAAGGCCAATACAATTCGATATTATTCTTGAGATATACAATCATTTGGGATAAGCAATGATTTGTTTCGAGGGGTTTGAAGTATTATGAACCTGCTAACACTTAACACTTAACACAGCATCTGAATCCATGTAGGAAGCAGAACATATGAGCACCGTTTGGCACCTGTTGGATACCTACTATCCCTAGAAATAACAGAATCATGCAACTGCAGTGTGTATGTGACTTGTGAGCAAACTAGAAGCAAATATTGGCTCTTCATAGATGGTGGGAAGCAAATGCGCATAGTTCGTGATATCAAAATTTTCATGTGCCATTTCAGAGGCAAATATGCCCTAATTCATGTACTAACCTCTTGCTTCCCATGCAAAACCAACTGTCAGGAAAAGGAAAAACACTAGGCTAAGCGTATATTTATTACTGCATCCATTAAATTATTGTTTGCAATATGGTACTTTATCATCATCCAGGAGACCAGCAATATCTCCTGATATTTAATGCTACATATTTATTATTTGGACAAAGTAAAATATATACCCCTCCAATTGTAATTATCATCATCACTACTGGTAAGGCTGCCTGTTCCACTTTCGCATTCCTCGTCATTGGAATTTTAACACACACACGAGAGCCAGTGACATGGGATCATAGTAAGATTTATATGCGAAAGAAATATTAGTGCAATTCATTGCATGTAAACTAGGTGTACATACGAGGAAAGGTAAACTTTTGTCAAAGCCATACATGAAAGTAACATGTTTTGTTGCAGGGGCTGGACTTTGGCGCAGGTGAGTGTACGAGAGGAACACACAAGAAGGACAAGCAAGGAACCATGGAGGGAAGAAAGAAACAAAGGAGGAAAGAAAAAGCTGAAGACAAAGCGCAATGCACGCAAGGAACCATCGTGGAAAAAAAAAAGGAAAAGCCGACATAGTGCAGGACAAGCAAGGAACCATGAGGGAAAAAAGCCAAAGCAAATGTATGTAGCACTCTGGCACCATCCGACCCATCTATCTTTCTATCTACCATAATAGCATTCTCAGCTCCTCTCCCCAGAGCCAGACCTCTGCTCTGCCACCGGCCCGGGTGAATCATCTTTCATCAGGTCACATCTCTTCATCATAGGCCTGGGTGAATCGTCTTCGATCAGGTGACACATCTATTCATCATAGGACATGTATATCTATGTGCATATGCATCTGTGACGGAACTGCATCTGTTTTTGCGACATCAGCAACTTAATTTTACATATTTGTCTGTCACGAAGCTGCGTCTCTATTTGCGCTCAGTGCGGGATCAGCAACTTAATTTAATAATTTTATACTTATTATCTGCAGGCGATGGGTAGATAGATATGCTCGGCCCTCACGGTTTTCTTCTGCCGCTCCTACCAGTACTAGCTACTATTTCCTTTTGATCGAGCTCAAAATCAAAATGGGTCGTCGTTTAGGAAGACTGGTTAGTACCTCACTCCATGCTAACCTCTATTTTTTTTACTGAAAAGGGGAAAACACTCCATGCTAATTAACCTCGTGACATGGAATTGCAGTTTAAATAATTGCTTGTTCAAAACTTGATTTTGATTGCACGTGCACGGCACTGGTAATCAGCCACACGACAACACTCAGGCATCAAGCAATACCAAAGTGCACCTCCGTTTTTTTTCATCTTTTCTTTCTCTCTTTCTAAGCGCGCAACACAAACACACTCTCAAGCAACCCACAAGAAACTAACCGAGGACACAAAGGATCAGTTGTTTTGTGCATGTATTGCTTTAAAAAAAATTATTTCATGCACTTGTACTTACTTTATGTAATGGTATATATAAGTATAGTTTTTTTTTACGAAACACAATACAATCGTACACGCTCACACACATGTATATACACTCACCCTACGAACACACTCATGCACAACCTACCTATATGAGCAACTCGGAAAGATTGAGTACAAAAAAACTGATTCGGCGGGTCTTAAGATTGACGAGTCACCAGAGATACCTCGCTATCGACGGAAATGTCGCCTCCCACTCAAAGAATATTCCACCTTTATGAGATACCAAAGTGTCAAATCTGGGGTGAGCTGGAGGTGCAACTGCTTTCCTAACATCCAACCATAGGTTGGTTCTCATATAAAGTATAGCTAGGATGCACACAACTGCATAACAAATAAAAAGAAACGACATAATACAGGTATAAGAAAATCATATAGAACACCCATGGTGGTGGTGATGGAGGGATGATCTGTAGACTAAGCTCCGGACGAGGACATGTTCATCCCCCATAAGACGCAGTCCCCCTCTAGCACCTCGAGCTTCCACAAGACGAGGGCATGTCTTCGTTGGTAGATGCTTCTTAGAGGGCTCACGGTCGCGGTGGCGTGGTTCCGACGGCATGTGTTCATGCCACAATTGTCTGATCGTGTTCAAAGCTGCGGTGGTGTAGCATGGACGGTAGGTTCTACTTAGCCGGCTCGAGGTGGCTAGGCCTCAAGAAGGATGGATGCCCTAGCTGCTCAGGTCTCATTGGAGCATGTAGGACGCTTCGAAATCCCTTGCGAGAATGTCAATGAAGCAGGCAAAATAAAATCACCGGATTGCGTTTTGGCAGGGAAAAAGGCAGATGACCGATGCCTCGCATACAAAGGAAAAAAGTCTTTGATAACTAGCAAATTTCCCGGGATATCAACGGTCTCCCGAATTACAAACGCCCTCCTTAAACTACTTCCACATCAAAAAATAACACTCTCATGTGGAACCCGCTATAGACCGTTGAGGTGGCCTATTGTGCATGTTCTAAGCCTTGCTCCATTAGCTACATGTCAGAGGTGGCAACCGCGCAGTTAGGCCTAACCTAAACTCCTCCTCCCACGACCCCGTGTGGCGGTACCTCCCCGCACCGAGGCTCCTCCTGCTGGTCCCCACGCCTCCTCCCATGACCTCCCATCCCTCCTCCGCCGCCGAACGCATCGTCGAGCAAAGCCCGCATGATGTGGCGGCGGAGGGATCATGCTCAGTGCGGCCAGGTGGGATGGCGGTGGCAACCACTCTCCCTCCTTCAGCTACGATGGTGCGCGGCGGTGGCTAGAGGCACGACGTGACAGATGGCTGGCAGCGGCGGGCGGACTCGTGAGGGCCCCAATCTTGCACCCTGCTGGCTCCTGGGCGTGGCAACGAAGGCGGCTTTGCATGCTTCACCATGTGAGCAGGGGCAGCGACATCCTCTTAGGAGGTGGACCCCACACCGATCTCCGGCGGTGAATGTCCAGTTTACGTGCCTCCATCGATCTGCCGACCTTTTCCGGTAGGTCGGGCGGCCTAGAATGGGCCGCTGCGTGGGGCTTGGCCTGAATAAAGGCGGAAGTCCTAGGGTTCCTCTCGCACCAAAAGGAAGAACTGTTTCATGCCTTTCGTCCTTGATCTAGCCAGAGTGTCGAGTTCCAGAAGGCTCCGCCAGCAAACTCCATTTGGCAAAACATGTCTGGATATTGCTGGATCGGATGGGATTCGGTCGTGCGCACCCCTGTTTTTTATGACCGCTTAGTCTCGGGAGGGGACAGAACGAAGCTCTGCTATTGGTTGCCATCATGGAACATGTCTTTTTTCGTTTCATGGTGAAGACAAATGCAGAAAATGGCATGGCAGCCGAGATTTGAGTACTAATAATGGTGGTTCGAGTCTTTGCGACGATGAGGGACTTGCTTGGTGTTTCAAGATTCGTAGCAGCGGTATGCAAGTGGGGGAGACAACACAGGTGAAGTTCAACGTCTTACCTTTCAGGGTGAAAATCCAAGGTCTTGCCTTAAATGGTTGTGTCTGGAAATGGCCTTGTTGAAGGCATTATTTTGAGAGTGGGAACTTTCTTCAGGGTGAAAACCTAAGATCTATGATCGGACGACGACGGCGCTTGTGCATTATTCCCTTCTTGTAGACGTCGCTTATGGAGAACACTTTAGCTAAAATTTTCCTTTTTAGCTTCTTTTTTCTTTTGGATGTGTGCATCTGTACTGCCATTAGGGTATTGCATTGTTGTAGAGGCCGGGTGTAATTGGTATGTTCGCGATATTAATATATTCCCTTTATTGAAAAAAGTTACATGTCAGATTTGGGCTTGTTTCTTTTTTTTTTTGCTGGGAACTATTCTCGTTTAACGATAACCCTAGGAGCCCGACAAAAGGCACCGTGATTCCCTGCTCTTTGTTTGCCTCACCAAACCGGTGGCCTTCCTTCCCATATTGGCCATCATCCTCTAGGCAGCAATGATCTTGACGCCGGCGCCCAGGCTCAACCCAGATGAGAACTCACGGCAGCGCTCGGTGGAGGGGGCGCTGACGTCTGCGGGAGAAGGTGGAGGGTGGGGCCATGCACCGGTGACAACGACGAGGTACGGACTCCGGTCCTTCCTTCTCTAGTGGAGAGCAGCAACAATGGAGGGCCTGGGGGAGGTGGCGCTGCGGAAAGTAGAGAGGATGGAGCCATCACTGGTAGAAAAATGCCCTTTAGTCGCGGTTCGCAACTGCCATTAGTCGCGGTTGCGCAACCGCGACTAAATAAGCGCGACTAAAGCCCCCCCTTTAGTCGCGGTTGCTTACGAACCGCGACTAAAGGCCCGTCCACGTGGGCGCCGGCGCGTCGGGCGGAGGACCTTTAGTCGCGGTTCGGGCCAACCGCGACAACGCGGGTTAATTTTTTTTAATCTATTTGGTTTTCTAATTATTTTTCACTCATTTTTCTTTTTCTTTTTTTTTCCACAATTTCTAGTATTTCAGTTATTGGCCAAGTTTAGTCACTAACTACACTTAATCTCTAGTCAAATTCCTTACCTGTGGTCAAACTTCCCGCTCGGTCACCCATCCTCCCACTACTCCAGCACTAGCACGCTTAACTTCCAAGTTCCTTTCCCATCCTCCTTCCAAGTGCTTCGCGCATGTTGTTGATACTAGTATCATATCAATCCTATTAACATGTTGGGTCGATGTCATACTTCTTTATTGTTTGAATTTCAAATAATTATTTTAATAAACAAAAGTAATGATGTAATAATAATCTTGAATAAATAAATAAATATTAACTTTTTAAATTTATATTATAATTAATTTTTTAATTTTATAATTTTTTAAATATTTTTTTTGCCAAACCTAAAACCTGAAAATTTGAAAATCTAAAAATTGGCTAACTTTATGGTTAAGTAATAGTAATCTTTATGCAAGATGCAATTATTAATTTAAAATTTAAAAAAATATAAAATACTGAATTTCTGGCAAAAACTAAAATCTTCCTGCTTTCATATTTTCATTTGGAATTTTGAGAATCTAAAAATTGGCTAACCGGGTAAAAGTTAATGCGATTGTACCATTTTTCAAACCTTTTTTGCAAAAAAGTTGAAAATTCAAATTTGTTAATTTTCCCTAATAGTAGGTTGCATAACATACAAAAATCTGAAAACATTTTATTTTTTGAATTTTCTATCATTTTCTTTTCTATTTTACAGTGTTAAAAAGGCGATCCACGGGGGGGTGTGGGGTGCGTGGGGAGTAAAAAACCTTTAGTCCCCTTAGAACCGGGACTAAAGGGGCCTTTAGTCCCGGTTGGCCAACCACGACAAAAGCCTTCGGCTGAGGCCAGTCGCCTTTGGCCAACCGCGACTAAAGCCCCTTCCGTCCACCAGCTGTCGACCGAGCCCGCTGGGCCCAGACCTTCGGTCGCGGGTCGCCTCCCGAACCGCGACTAAAGACCCCTTTAGTCGCGGTTCGAATATTTCCGCGACTAAAGGGGGCGTCTGGAAGCCTCTTTTCTACTAGTGCATGGGAGAGAATACGACGGGCTCAACGGTGGTGGGTATCTACGCTGGATTTCAACGATATGACGGCGTAGGTCAGTGGACAGGGGTAGTGCGCGGGGGAGGTTCACGCGAAGGACCGCGGCGGCACGCGGGGCCATTCTGGCGGCCAGGGACCTCTGCGGCATGCTGGTGGGGGCGGGCGGTCTCGAGAGTGCACTCGTTTCTTTCGAATGATGCAACTGCATGAGTAAGAATTCAGGAATTAACTTTGTATCATTCATCGTCCCAATATATTCATGCTAATAGTTATAGCATTTCAAAATATGGTAGTGACATATGTACTGCACAATTCACATCTAACAAATGTTCTTTACTACAGTACATAGACGGTATTGATGATGCCCCCACAAAGTTGCTTGATCTTGTGCTTCGGTTAGAGTACAGTCATAAAGCTAAATCATTCTTCCTGGCTGGCCGGTACATTGCCGAGGGTGTTGGAGCTTCTTCTGTTCTTAGAGCCACTGCCGAATTCCTGAAATCCGGACGAAGTCGTCCTGACACGAGACAACATTTTGGAAAAATTATTCATGTCGACTACTCTCTATGTAAAAACAGAAGAGATATGCAGAGGGCAATCACGAAGGAGCTAAACCTTTGTCATTTAATGCCAATCTTTGATAAGCTGGATGAGGACGATGATTTTAGAGGGATATCCGTCAGCTCTAGGAAAGAGATAGGGAGCATCGGAAGTGAGATACATGCGTTTCTAAGAAACGAAAGATTTTTGATGATTTTTCATTGCGAGGGAGAAGAATGTATTGATCTGGCCAGGTGTGGCATTCCTAATCCTGAATTTGGAATCTATGCTACAGGAAAACTATTATACAGTGGATATGGAAGAAAATGTTGGGTAAAGTCCAATTATGCTTATTTTAAAACAATTACTATATATCCTGGTAATGTTGATACCAATCAATTCCTGCATCATTTATTGCAAAAAAAAGCTGCTGAAGTGATTGATTACACTGGCATGGATGACATCAACCCATCAATAGTTTTGGATTGCTTCTTGTACTCACTCTTCCTAAGAAATCAAGCACAAGGGATGATCAGTTTTGAATGTGAATGGGATACTCATGCTTGCAACTACTGGATTTGTGATGGCATCCTTCATGGGGACAAAGCATACGATGTTGGCAGTGCATTGTATAGTGTGATACAAATGGTGCGCTATCGACGCGCAATAACAGACTATATGTCAAGCTTCATGTACTTGCCTGCACACAGAGAACGATATAAACATTGGATTTCAATCTCCTCGAACAAACAAATATCACAACATGCATCATCCTATTTCCTATCATTTGCGGGAGATGGTCAACCACAACTAAAAAATGATATTTTTCAACTAGCCAGCAACCTCCGTGTGCTAAAACTCTGCAAGTGCAACTTTGATTTTACATCCCCTCCTTTTCAATGCTGCCATAACCTAAGATTCCTTTGGCTTGATCATTGCACAAACACAGGGGAGGATCAAGGTGACGGGCCATGTTTCCCAAACATGTTGGTGCTTGACACACGCTTCACCGATTTTCCCTTGTTACCAGAGACTATAGAGCTGATGACAAATCTGAGGGAGGTAAATACCAAAGGTGTCTCATGGAGGACTATCAAGCAGGCATGGAAAAAGCTGCAAAACCTTCACAAGCTTCGGGTAACTGAATCCTCAGATGTGATCACAGTGGATAACTGCTCTTCCATAGATATGATGAATCTGGAACTTCTTGACTTGTCGGGTAACATTCATATGGAGTCATTGCCTACAATGTCATCAGCAGGAAACCTGAAGATGCTTGTTCTTGACGGCTGTTCTAGCTTGGAGCATGTTGCACTAGAAGGAGCCCCTCCACTGCTCGAGAGTTTTAGCTTCGATGGTTATGGTCCAGCAAAGAGTTGGACACACCCCATACAACTACCAAAAGTGGAGTTGCGCCCTGAGTCTCGCACTCGTTTAGTTCAAGAAGCCAAGGTGAGAAGGATTTCTCTAAAGGGTTGCGCTCGATTGCGCAATATTTTCTTGCGTGCATTGCCCAATCTTGAGGAGCTGGACCTATCTGGCACAACCATTCAGGCACTTGACCTCAGCGCGATGGATGTCCCAGGGCTAAAGAAGATATTCCTGGTGGGTTGTGAGCAACTGAAATGCTTATTATGGTCTGGACCAAACAACTGGTCACTGGGAGTTATACATGTAGACACTCGGAGGAAGACTAGATCTGTATTTTTCTGTGAAGAACAGATGTCCTCTCAGGTACTAATGGCTTTTACAGATGGAAGATTCATTTGGTCTTTCATAGAGCAACTCTATTTGTGTACTCGGTGTATCTCCAAATTCCACATCCATATTTCTTCCACAATTCAAAGCCAAGTGAACATCACCAAAGGTATCATGGCAATTGGTCCTAGCCTAGAGGGTTTGGTTCCAACTGGGCCCTTCTTACCATACAAGGATATTGTCCTTAACAAGGATATTGCCGCACTCTCGTCCTTGGTGTGGGACCACCGACAACTTTGTGCTTTGGGTGGGCATCTCGAGATTGGTGAAGGAAGCCACCATTTGGACAATTTGGATGAAAACGAAGATTCAAGAAGTTTCATAAACTCTATGGTTGAGTCATTGCATGTGCATGATAGTATCTCTATCACAACTATCCTTCCTGGAGCACCAAGATATTGGGCCAAGCTAAAATGGTGCCATGTTGAGAGGTGCTGCAAGCTGCACACTGTGTTCCCTAGTTGGGGTGGATATCGGAGCTTTGAGTCATTAAGGATATTTTCTGCATCTGATCTCCCAGTGGTCTACTGCATTTGGGGCACATACACTAATTATCACTGTACGTCCTTTCAAGAGCTACAACACATATACTTGCACAATTGTCCAAGGCTGAAGATTGTCCTCCCCATTTCTTTCACATTGCCAAACTTGGAAAGCATTCAGATTGCATATTGTGCTAACCTCCAACATATTTTCCCATTGAACGACAAGTGCCCTAAAGAGATAGCATCGGGTGTCACATTTGAGAAGCTGAAGTACATCAAGTTGCACCATGTCCACAAACTAGAGCAGATATGCACGACCAAACTAACCGTGCCGAAGTTGGAGATGATTAGCCTCAGGGACTGCTGGGCCTTGAGACGGCTACCAGCCTTGTCAAGCCAAGGCCCCAAGCCGGTGGTGGATTGCGAGAAAGAATGGTGGGAAAGGCTCGAGTGGGACGACTCCGACGCCAACCACGATCCATCGCTCTTCGAGACACGCCACTCGGCTCACTACAAGAAGACCCTCCCGAGGATCTCCGTTCTAAGGTTTGTTTTGACATGAATTTTGTTCTATGCATAAATAGATGAGCTGAGCAAGCTAGTGCCGTTGATTTACTGCTATCCGGATGACTAATGTTTTTTATTCCTATTCTTCTTTGTGTGTAGGTAATCTGGATCGTGCAAATGGAGGTGGATCGAGATGGGCTTACATGGACCGTGCATCATCTTATTGCATCCTGGTACAATCAAGTTGAAATGATCCCATATCTCTCTGACGCGTTTCCGTTTAATTTGCAAGTGTGTTCTGCGGCGTGGCGTCGGTGCAAGTCTTGTTGCTACTTGCGCGGCGAATAAAATGGTGGATATACACCTGATCTGATCTGGATATGTATGTGTGTGTGTGTGCTGGGATTGGTGTGCGATCAAGCAGCACTGGATTGTACCGCTAGGTCTCTCTAGCTTGGTGTAGTGTAGTGTTCACGACCGATGAAGCTGGTTTTTTTTTTCAGATGTGTTGGTGTACTGCTTGTTTGTAATAAAAATAATGTTTGTGGCCGTGTGCATCATCAACCTAGTTGTGTGTGATTGTCTGGTAGATGAACCAAGAATTGAGCTTAATTTGTGTTTGGTTGATGAAACAAGAACCTTGTGCACTTAACTGTTCTGAGGTTGAGTGGGTTGAAAATCTCGTGGTATATATTGCCATATCTACTACTCATATATATATTCTGCTAGCCTGGACGTGAGGCTACTGGTGATGAGCCTGGACGTATTCCTACGGGCTTGGTTCCTGCTGCGCTGGATCCAAGACAATTAGCTCGTCACCACAACGCGCCTTGTTAAATGAAATAATAAATAAATTTAAGCTGTCTTCCAAAGCTCACTTGTCTGTTTCCTGATGTGTCCCCCAGAACTCTGTTTCTCTTTTTTGATTCGGAACATGACACGATTGCTTCAATCCATCTATTCGTGTCCACAATCCAGATTCGTCCGCGCGGGTACTTTGACGCAAGAAAGTAGCACGTTGTTGTGTCACTAGTAGAAAAAGAGGCTTCCATCCACCCCCATTAAAATATTCGAACGCGACTGGGCTTTAGTCGGGTCGGAGCGACCCGCGACTAATGCTCCATCTGAGACGAAGGGTACGCCTTTAGTCGCGGTGGTAACACCAATCGGGACTAAAGGGCTATGGAGGGATGCGGCCGGAAAAACCTTTAGTCGCGGTTGGGACACCAACGCGGGTACCTTTAGTCGCGGGGTGTCCCCAACCGAAAGGTTTTTCCGAAGTTTTTTTACTCCCACACCCCCGCACCCCCGTGGATCGCCTTTTTTGGTTTGTAAAATACAAAAGAAAATGATAGAAAATTCAAAAAAATTGTTTTCAGATTCTTGTATGTTATGCAACCTACTATTCGGAGAAATTAAGAAATTCGAATTTTCACTTTTTTTGCAAAAAAAGTTTAAAAAATGGTAAAACCGCAATAAATTTTGCATACGACGTCGGAAAAAAAGTATAATATATCAAAAAATCCTGGGAAAAAGTTACATCCGAATTCACCGGGGTTTACCCGGTTAGCCAATTTTTAGATTCTCAAAATTCCAAATGAAAATAAGAAAGAAGGAAGATTTTAGTTTTTGCTATAAATTACGGATTTTATATTTTTTAAATTTTTCAAAAAAAAAATTAATAATTGCATCCAGCATAAAGATTACTATTACTTTTACCCAATTTTTAGATTTTCAAATTTTTATGTTTTAGGTTTGGCAAAAAAAATATTTTAAAAATTAAAAAAATTAAAAAGTTAATGTTTATTTATTTATTCACGATTATTATTACATCATTATTTTTGTTTATGAAAAAATTATTTGAAATTCAAACAATAAAAAAATATGACATCGACCAACATGTTAATAGGATTGATATGATACTAGTATCACATACATGCGCGTAGCACTTGGATGCGGGACGGAATGGAACTCGGAAGTTAAGCGTGCTAGAGGTGGAGTAGTGGGACGATGGGTGACCGAGCGGGAAGTTTGACCACGAGTAATTAATTTGACTAGAGATAAGTGTAGTTCGAGATAGAGATTAAGCTATGCAAATAACTGAAATAATAGAAATTCTGAAAAAAATAGAAAAAAAACGGAGTGAAAAAAATTAAAAACCCAAATGAATTAAAAAAAATTAACGAAATAGCCTTTAGTCCCGGTTGAGGACCCCAGGGGCACGCTAGCCGCCCACGTGGACGGACCTTTAGTCGCGGTTCGTAAGCAACCGCGACTAAGGGGGGGGGCTTTACTCGCGACCCTTTAGTCCCGCACAACCGGGACTAAAGCCCGTTGTGAACCGGGACTAAAGGCCTTTTTTCTACTAGTGTGTGCTGAGTGCAGAGTGCAAGGTAGATGGGAATGAGGAAGTTGCGGCGTGTCACTGAATTCGGCCGGCTCCACCGAGTAGAGCGCTCGAAGCCGGCACCGCCTCCCCTCCGCTACCGGCCCCTGCGCCGGCTCCCGCCTTCGTGTCACATATGCCGCTTGTCTCGCCGCAGCCTCCCATGCGCCTTGCGTCCGCCGCCGGGCCCCTACCTCCTTGGACCCCTTCTGCCACCGCCCAACGGCCGCCTGCCCCAGGGGCACCAGTCCCGCTGCCGTCGCCGGAGGCGCACTTCAATTCCGCCGCAGGCAGGCCGCAGCCTACTCCACCAGCCGACCACCAAATCAGTGGTAATGATCTAATTCAGTTGGCTAATTTTGCTTGGTCTTATTCAATCCTTTGCACTAAAATCGGTTCTATGCACATGATTGAGCAACCTAGTTTTTTATCACCTTATTCAGTACTGCAGAATTATAGCGACACCACGAACCGCAAACCCTAAATATGCTGATGGAGAACACCCCAAACACGTTTTGCAGGTTGAAAAAAGGGCTGAAAAAACGGCGCGCAGCCCAGACGCGCCGTTTTTTCAGCCCTTTTTGTGGCTGCGCGCCGTTTTTTCAGCCTGCAGAAAAAAATCGCAAACACAGGGTTTATGCAAATGTATGATCGATAATTCTCGAATGTAGCAACATAGAACATGTAAACTGATTGTTTGGATCACCCCAAACACGAAACACGGCTGAAAAACGGCGCGCATCTCAGACGCGCCAAACGTTGCCCGCATAACAGCATATTCGGGCCACGTTTCACGCGTCTGGGATGCGCGCCGTTCTTTCAGCCCGCAAACACATGGTTTATGCAAATGTATGATAAATCAGCCGATAATTCTCGAATGCAGCAACATAAAACATGCAAACTGATTGTTTGTACTCGATCATACATAAAACATGACACGAAAAAAGGATCAAGGTTCACATGATCAAGGAAGCGCATGGTCAAGCATCACCGTCTATTGCCGGCTCATCCACATGGCCGTCACCATTCGCCATAGCATCATCACCTCTGGCACCATTCGCGACAGCCATTGCAGCGCGTGAAGCTTCACTCCTTCGCGTCAAGATCTCCATCTTCGCGTGATTCCATCACTCAAGACGGAACTCATCCATCTCGGGTGGGTTCATCATCATAGTCGCATTCTCTGCCGCAATGAGCTCCGCCATGGCCCCGTTCTCCTCGGCACATGCTCTCCTCTCCTCCAAGTTGGCCTTGTGCTTTGTATCTTCCCGGAGCATGTTTCATTTTGCTTCATTCTCTTTGTTTTTCTTGTCCATCATCTCCTTCTTTGCCTCCAAAGTCTTCATCACCAACAATTCTTTAGACTTCACCATAACATCAATCTTGAGAGACAATGTTGGGGCCTCACATTGCTTTTTGATCTTGTCCTTTGTCATCTTTGTTCCATCCGGCATCTTCTTGTTCCTCTTGGTCTCAAGCACATCATCCTCTTCCGCATCCTCCAACTCGATAAGCTTATGCCTCGGTGGTGGCGCTTCTTGCTCCCTCATCTTCCATTTGTCATTGTGCTCAAGAATGGTATAGCAATGCTTGAATGTAAATGGCTTGCCCTTCAACCCGGGCATGTCCTTGTACCTTCTTTGCGCAATTTCTTACCAATCACCCGCGTCGGTGCCACTCTGTGGCGCATTCCTCACGGCCTCAATGCAACCGGCCCACCGACTGCACGCCGTCTTGATGGTATCCCATCAGTCTTGGAGTGAACATTAGGAGCGACTTGGAGTGGAAGATAGAGGTGGCATCAACTTGAAGAACTTGTCCTCGATGCGTTGCCAATACCTCTTTCCGGTTTGATCGGTGCCGGTCACGGCATCCATCGAAACTGCCTCCCAAGCCTTGATCAAGATCACATCTTCAAATTCACTATAGTTGCCGGTCCGAATCGCCCCCCCTCGCCTTGGCCACTGCCCCTTCGAACGCTCCCTCTTCTATCTCTTGCAACTCTCCTTCCTCATCACCATTTGCTTCTTCCTATTCCCCTCGAGGCCCTCCTCCATGTCGTTGTCGTAGTCTCCGCAATCTACGAGCGGTGGTGAATCAATGTCGACGGACGTGTCGTTGATCATGTCAACGTACGGGTCCGGCACAACATCAACGGCGGGACTTTTGCCGATGCGGGAGGCGCCGCGACCATCGCCGCCGTGAAAGCTGTCAAGGACGCCATCTTGGCGGCGGCTGGCTTCTTTGCGGCGGGCTTCCTCGGCGCAGGTTTCTTCTGTGGCTTGTTGTCTGGCTTCTTCGTCCGCTTGGTCGGAGTGGGAGCGACAGTAGCAGTGGGAACGGGAGCAGCTGTTGCGGTCGCGATGACGTGCAACCCCAGCCACTTCCGTTTTCCATTGGGGAGGACAGCTTCCTAGGCGCTGTCGACCATGAGCTCCTTGGTGGCGGCTGGTGCGGCGGCGCTAGATCCAGAAGCGGTGGGCCGGGTCGATCCGTGTGGCGCGGCCTGGTCAGCGAGCGGCGGTGGGTTGGGGGCTTCCATCTCGGTGCGAGCACGCCGTGGTGGAGGCCGGAGAGAGTGGGGGCGGCGCAAGTGGCGGCAGGTGGTGGGCGGAAGCGGGAAAGGGGAGGAGCTAAATGTTCCTTCTGGCCAATGTGGGGGAGGGGATGGGGTTCGTGCTCGCGCTGCCTCACGAAACAGGGTACTTGGTGTTTCCGCGGCGTGAAACTGGATGGCCCGGATAAAAAAAATTCGTATGGGGGTCTGATGCGGTGTCTGAACTGGCCCTTTTTTTGCCTCCAAACCCGCGAAACAGCGGTTATTATCCGGATGGGGGTCCGACGCGGTGTCTGCTAGAGTTGCTCTTACAAGGTAGCGGCCTTTGCTAACTTCACCGAATATTTCACTACGCCATAATTGTTACCAGTGACGGGCATTTCTAACGTCGGGGGTACGATGCAACGCTGACGATAAACTCGATTTTTCGACCATCTCTGGTACTTGCTCATCTGGCGAGCGGGGCATAGGGGCGAAATTCCAGTGGCAAGCTTAGGAGCGTTGTTCACGTCGATCTGGCGAGAATAAACGAGACAAGGGCGTCAGCAGTAATGTGTCGGTGATGTGTCTACATAACAGGCGGCCGTCAATTCTGGTGTTCTGTGACGGACTTCCTTCCATACGAACTGTTGTTTCTACCTTGCCGCTGGCGGTCCAGTTGTGAATCGTTTATCATTGGTACTTCAACGCTGATGGCCAAAATTTATCTCAGCTTGTCATTAGTTCATTAGTACCGATGACTTATGTTTTTCTTGATCGTCTGTGATAGAGTGTAAGTTGTGACGGTCATCAGAATCCTATTCGTCGGTCTACTTTTTTACGCACTGGCGGTCATGTTTTCTTTGAACGTCACTGGATATGATGTTCGAATTAAAAAAAAAATCATGTATTTGCCAGTTAAATACATTCTAGGGTAGGGTGCCGACATTTAATACGTATATAAATTCAGAAAACATACTAGAATTACGCACTCTGTTCCTTATTATGAGACGTTTTAGCAAGCTTAATTAGTTGACTAATAATAGCAAACTAATCAAGCTTGCTAAAATCTTATAATAAGGAAGGAGTAGCAATTTTGAACATAACTATTTACATCCATAAGTCGAGTTTGTAGCTCAAAAATGGTCCTCATCTTCAGCTGGCAAATTTGTCAACTTCTAAAGAAAGGATAAAAGAAAGTATTAAGCAATTAACTTCAAATTGGTCCTCTATCTTCAGTCCTGGGAAAAGGAACTTTCACGTAGAGGATAGACTCGTAACATTTTGTCTGCAATTAACAAGACTTAGGTTTAATAGGCAGTATCATGAATGTAGAGCATACATAGGTGTCCAGACAGTGAAACGTTAACAACGAAACAAGCTAAGAAAGGGGATATATAAGCATTATCATCACATGAATCACCTAAACCTAGTAGTATCAAAACAGGTTGATCTATACCTATATCAGCCAACGTTATCATCTCCTTTCGCTAGGTGAGGAAACACCCCTTGCATAGAGCACGTGTGACACAATCCTACCTTGCGGGGTTGTCCACCTTCAGATTGACAAAGCGCTCGAACACCTTTATCGCTTCCACCTTCATGTAGAGCATATTTAATTATCAGAGTGCTTATGGTTAGTAAAGGAAAAAAGGTAACCAGGGGGATATAAGCGTGATCACATGAATCACCTAAACCTAGCTAGATCAAAATAGGTTTACTATACCTATATCAGCCAACATTATCATCTCCTTTGGTTAGGTGAGGAAACAACCCTTGCATAGAGCCATGTGACACAAGTTATGCGCCGTTTTTGGGTACACTCGCCCATGTGCAACCACCATCAATCGGTCCTGGCCATCCACTTTACCAAGTAGGCTACATAATGTAGGTTCCTGCAAAACATATATATTGCAAAGATTTCAGATCCAGCACGATTAATAGGCTAAACAATTACTACTCTAACAAATGGTTGAGGCGACAATGCTTATAGTGATCATTCCAGTACTCGCTGTCAATGGATTCCAGGGAGTTAGAGCATCCCCAGCCGTTGGTGCTCCCCGGGCCGAAATCCAGCGCTATTTAGCGCCGGATGGATGAAACTTTTGGCCCTGGGAGCACCGAAGTTCCAGCCGTCTCCCCGGTAGGCACACCCGGGGTTCGGCGATTTTTAGAGAAAAACATCCCTGGATGACAAATTTCATGCATAATTCGGCGAATTTGACCACTTTTGCCAAAATTTGACTTATTTTTACAAATAAACATTACAGTTTAACAAAACAAGACAAGTTTTCAAAGAAATCAAATGGAAACTAGTTGGTGATGCCTCAAATACCCGGCTTTGAGATAGTCTTCACAAATGTTACCCACTTTGGATAGATACCGTCTGCAAGATAGTATCCCTTGTTGTAGTGCCGGCCATTGATCATAAAGTTAACCGGGGGAGCATGACCCTCAACAAGCTTGGAGAAGACCGGCGAGCACTGCAAGATGTTGAGGTCGTTGTTGGATCCCGGCATACCAAAGAAGGAGTGCCAAATCCAGAGATCATGGGTAGCCACTGCCTCAAGTATCACGAACACTTGAGCGAGGCAGTTGGACGAACACCTGCCGGGCGTGTCGACGATGAGCGAGGCGAGGGAGCTGCCCGGCGGCGGAAAATAGGCAGAGGGTGGGGGAACGGCGGAATATAGGCTGCTGGGTGGAGGAATGGCGGAGTTGGGGCAAGCCGCCGGCGGATTGCCGAGGGGTGGTGCCGGCGGCGAGAGAGCAAAGGGAAGGGAGAAGGGATTTCCATCGACAAAGTGGTGGGGTTCGTCTGTTCTCTCACCGACAGAGCGGGCCCGTCCCCGCTTTTCTCTCGTCCGGAGTCCCCGAGCGCTCCCCGGGGGGCCAGGGATGGCCTGGGCTCTCCGGACGGATGAAAGGCCTAATCCGGACGAAAACGAGGAACCGGGGGCACGACTGGGCCGTTTTCGTCCATCCGGATGACAAAAAGGCGTCCTAGGGGCCTCGTCGGGGACACGGCTGGGGATGCTCTTATGACATGGAGACTTTTTCTGCAATTAATGATTGAGGTATATCAAGCAGTACTATATATGTAGATCATATATATATAAAGTACAAGCTATATATGCATCATCAAATGAATAACCCTGTCACATATAGGTGTTCAAAAAGTTCAACGTTAACAAAGGAACACGCTAACCAAGGGGATATAAGCATCATAGCAAAGAAATATTTATTTTTACAATTAGCCCAATGGAAAAGAAATAGGTACTGCAAATTTATAGTTAGGAACAAACCATCTTTTCGCACACGTCCAGTTCTTGGTTCATCTTCTTCTGGCTCAGCATGTCTCACCCATTCACTCCTCTGCTTGATGCCATCGTCGTCGTTGGCCGACACTATCTGCTTTCGTAAGTAACAGCAGATGCCGAGCACTTCCCTGACGTTCCCTTGTTTGCAAGGGATATGTGTTCATTCTACCAACAAATAGAAACTAGTTATAAAAATGAAATTAGAAGAAGTATCTGACCCTACTGAAGCACCATTAGAAGAAGTAACTGAACTACCATTGAACATTAGTAGAATACAAGGATATAAATATGTCATTATAACCACAAGTAAATAATGTGTAGATATTGATGGGATTCGTAGCATAGAAAACAAAAATTTTCCTACCGCAAGAACGAATACCAAGCCAAGATCCAATCTAGTAGATGGTAGCAACGAGATGATGATGAGACTAACCCTCGAAGATTTCCAAAGCCTACGAGATTAGATCTCGATGTTGATGTAGTCGATCACTTGCCGCTTGCAAAAGCGCGTAGAAGATCTTGACGATGCCACAATCGGGCAGCACCTCCGTACTCGGTCACACGTTCGGTGTTGATGACAACGTCCTTCTCCCCGTTCCAGCGGGCAGCGGAAGTAGTAGATCCTCCTCGGAATACCGATAGCACGACGGCGTGGTGGCGGTGGTGGTGGAGATCTCCGGCAGAGCTTCGCCTAAGCTATGTGGGAGAAAGAGGGAGGAGGGAACCGCTAGGGTTTGGGAGAGGGGGTGCTTGGGGGCGCCGGCCTCAAGGGGCTTGGGTGGTGCGGCCAAGGTGGTAGCCGGCCCCCTCCCCTTCCTCATGTATATATAGGTGGACAGCACCAACGGTTGCCCTAGAATTCGAATAAGAGTCCAACTCTCAAACCTTCCAAAAAGTCAAACCTAGGGGGAGTGGGACTCCCCTTTTCTTGGTGGGGTGGCCACCTTGAGGTGGAGTCCACCTGGGACTCCTCCTCCCTTTGGCTAGCCAGCCAAGGTGGGTGGAGTCCCTTCGGGACTCCACCTTCCATGGTGATTTCTTCCGGTCTCTTCTAGAACCTTCTAGAACCTTCTAGAAAAACACCGGATCATTTTCAAACCTAGAAAATGACTTCCTATATATGAATCTTATTTTCCGGACCATTCCGGACCTCCTCGTGATGTCCTGTATCCCATCCGAGACTCCGAACAAACATTCAAACTCCATTCCATATTCCATATCTACTTAAACGACATCAAACCTTAAGTGTGTCACCCTACGGTTCGTGAACTATGCAGACATGGCCGAGACTCTTCTCCGACCAATAACCAATAGCGGGATCTGGAGATCCATAATGGCTCCCACACATTCAACGATAACTTAGTGATCGATTGAACCATTTACATACGATACCGATTCCCTTTGTCACGCGATACTTTACTTGTCCGAGGTTCGATCATCGGTATCTCCATACCTTGTTCAACCTCGTTACCGACAAGTACTCTTTACTCGTACCGTGGTATGTCATCTCTTGTGATCTTAATCACATGCTTGCAAGCTAATCGACGACATTCCACCGAGAGGGCCCAGAGTATATCTATCCGTCATCGGGATGGACAAATCCCACTCTTGATCCATATGCCTCAACTCACACTTTCTGAATACTTAATCCCATCTTTATAACCACCCATTTACGCAGTGGCGTTTGATGTAATCAAAGCATCCTTCCGGTGTAAGTGATTTACATGATCTCATGGTCGAAGGACTTAGGTAACTATGTATCGAAAGCTTATAGCAAGTTGAACTTAATGACTTGATCTTATGCTACGCTTACTATGGGTGTATGTCCATCACATCATTCACCTAATGATATGATCTTGTTATTAATAACATCCAATGTTCATGATCAGGAAACCATGATCATCTATTAATCAACAAGCTAGTTAAATGAGAGGCTTACTAGGGACTCTGGTTGTTTACACAATACACATGTATCAATGTTTCCGGTTAATACAATTATAGCATGGAGTGTAAACATTTATCATGAACACTAAGATATAACAATAACCATTTTATTATTGCCTCTCGGGCATATCTCCAACAGTCTCCCACTTGCACTAGAGTCAATAATCTAGTTTACATTTGTAAAGATATAACACCTTGGCCTTCTAGTGCTTATCATGTTTTGCTCACGGGAGAGGTTTCAGTCAACGGATCTGACACGCTCAGAAACGTATGTATTTTGCAATTCATTTGCGTCTCAACGCATCACTCATTTTCCAAATGAGTCGGCATTAATCATATATGTTCGGTCTTCTGGTGGAACCTTAATTCCGCGGTCTGAAATATGTCACTAATATTGTCACACACAATATAGCTTCAAAGTTCTGACACTATTGGAACTACACCAAGTTCTCAAAAAACTTCTCGACTTAACATCCTCAGTCATTGTCAAAACAATGATATGCTCTGCCTTTGTTTGTAGAATCCGTCACAATATTTAGAACTCATCTAAATCTAGCATAGACTCTTTCTAGCCCATTGTGCTACCTTTTAATGAACACATTAGCCTAATTGAGATTTGAAATTCATTTTTATATGTGACCAAACTAATATCGGTGCAACACCTTACATCGATTTGTTTGTCATTTCCCCATACAAAACTAATATCCTTGGTTCTTCTAAAGCACTCAGGGATATTCTTACAATGATCATCACATGAATCATTCTGGTATATGCTCCTAATTCTTTAGAGCACAGGACATCTGATTGTATACATATTATTCGTGATCTAAAATCACTCATGTGTTTTTACTCATTGAGTGTCAGATACACTCAAGTCTTGTTAAACCTTCACATGAAAAGAACACCTTCTTAATATTTTTATATTGAACTACTTCAATATTCATTCTATGTACTTTGACTTAAACTTATTATGCGTTTCAATATATCTTCATATATCTTGACGCTAAATATGGTTCAGTCCATATCCTTTCATTGAAGTTAATTCTCAATGAAACCTTTTATTCACATCAAGTACATGATTATATTATTTATAATCAACGATATGTCATCTACATAAAGTATTATAAACATGTCTTAGCACTCCCACTTAATTTCTTGCAAATGCAAGTATCTTCATCGTTTCTGATGAAATCAAAACTCTTTGATTATTTCATCCGGTGAAGATTCCAACTCCGTGATACTCACTTCATCCAATTGAAGTTTGTATACCTATCTAGTATTCCACGGACCAGCAAAACTCTTGGTTGTATCTTGTATACACCTTTAATACATACTTCTGTTAAGTAATGTATTTTGCCATCCTACTAGCATATCTCATAAAAGAAATATGTAGAGATTACTAGAACAATCCACATAGACTATAAGCATCGCTACGGAAGATCTAATCTTATCGTATTCAACTTTTTGAACTTTGTCGTAAATAAATTTTCGACAAGTCGAGCTTCTTCAAGGATATTCCATCCAAGTCCATCAATTTTATAGATCCATTTACTTTCAAAAAGTATTCACCTATCTTGGATTTTATGGCTCTTAGCCATTTTAACGGAGTCAGGGCCCATCATAACTTCTTTGTATGTAGTTGGTTCATTATTGTTCAAAATCAATCCTTTGTCCACAAATCATTTATTTGATCACAAATTAAACCATACCTACAAGGTTCAATGGGTACTTCGATCTCCATGACTATAACTCTTTGTAGTCATGGGAGCTATGATCTTCGTGGCCGCTTCCGGAACCATTTCCGATGCTGCGCTACTCTGATCATCATACTCAGGTTCATCAACCTTATCAAGTTCCATTGTCTTCCCAGTCAAATACTTCGCTAGAAACAATTTCTTGGAAATAAGCAAGTAACATTGACAAACACTTTTGTCTTTGACTTCACAGTGGAAAGAATTCCCAATTTGTTCTCTGGGATAACCAACAAAGACATTCATCCGATTTTGGTTGTAAACTTATTTACTTATGCTATGCATACCAAAATTTAAGAAAGGACTAGTAGGGTTTATACCCATGCCATAACTCGTATGGTGTCACTTCAACGGATTATGATGATGCTCTATTTAGTGTAAAAGCAATAGTCTCTAAAGCATAATCCACAAAAATATAATGGCATCAATTTATTTTATCTCATCATTAATCCAACAAGGTTTGGATACGTCTCTTGGATACTCCATCATCACTATGATACTCCAAGAAACGTGAGTTGTAGAACAATTTCATAATTCTCTTAGATGTTCGCTAAAACTCGTAATTCAAATATTTCCACCATGATCCAATCGTAGATATTTGACTTTTCTATTACGATTGTTTCTACTTCATGCTGAAATTTATTTGAATCCATTCAAATGTTTCAAACTTCTTCCTTATCGAATAAATATATCTACATATATATACTCAATTCATTTGGAAGTTTTCATGAAGTAGAAGAATCTCACACAACTATGCCCAGTGAACCACATCATCATGTATGTTTCCACTAAGTTAGTTGCCCGTTCAACTCTTGGCCTATGAACGGTATTTCATTCATACTCTTTAGAAGAGATTTGCAAGCGCCAAATGATTCAAAAATCAAATGACTCAAAAAATCCATTTGCATGGAGTTCCTTCATGCGTTCCTTTCTAACATGACCAAAATGGCGGTTCCACTAATAAGTGGAATTCACATCATTTGCCTTATGGCATTTTAACGTCAGTGTTATGCATGTGTGTTTCACCATTAAGATTTATAATAACTTATCCATCGTACATGGAGTAAGGCCACAATTTTAACAACTCATTGTCTTCATTTGACCAGAGCTAAATAACAATTATTAAGTTCTTTATTATAAATCTGAAGGGCTAGGTAGAATGCCAACGACGAACATAATAACATTTTATTTTGTTCCAGACGTGCATTATTACCACATTCCTTATCAGTCACTTAGGCCATTGTATTCTTGTATTGCGTTGTGTTGTATGACATCTCATACCAACCAATATGGTACAAATACCCAAGAACTTCATTGTGTGACCAATCAAAGAATACATTCATAACATGTATATCATCTATATACACCTAAGCTAGACTTTCTAGTCTTTTCTTTCTTTCTGCCAAAAACTTTTGTAGTTTCTCTTTTGGCTTTCCTCATATTTCAGAAAACACTTCAACATCAATAACTTCTAGGTTTGTTGGTCAATTACCAATAACCTTGAAGTTGATCATCACATGACAAGTGTTCCTGATTTCACTATTAGTAACCTTTTAATGTGATGAACAATTTCACTCATAATTTTTATCCATCAAATCATGACGTCTTTCCGAGACCATGTCTGTACATGCTAGGCTCATCAAGTTTAACCTCAGTATTCGCATGTGCAAATCTGGCTTGCACCCGTTGTATGCACACGTAGAATCTATAACACCCGATCATCACGTGATGCTTCGAAACGACGAGTCTTAGCAACGGTTCATACTAAGGACGATCACTTCATGGATATGCGAATATCGTTAGTGCCCAAATAGTTGGAGGATTGGGATGCCTAGCGTCTTCAACCTTCGTACATTCCCATAAAACTTATGAGTTTATGTAGTCTCACTAAATTATATTCTATCATCTTGTAATAAGGTCTTAGATATCACATATATCTCACACCTTGCTTATTTCTGAAAACAAACTTTCCAGCTCCTTACTTTTCAAACGAATTTGAACTTCAAGTTTCACGGAGACAAGATGATTTTAGGTACTAATTGAAACCATTGCTCTAATGTGAGTTTTACCAAAAGTTTGCAATAGGACTTAATCATTACTTGATTCTTTAACAATACGGTACCAGTCCGTAAAGTTACTTATCAGACTTAACAGTATTTCTATCTCAATTACAAGACTAGCGCATGGTAGATAACGGATGCCAATTCTACAAATTTAATTCAAAATAGTATTCAGACTATGTTCATGATAATTAGTTCATGTTTTAATCTAATTACTAATGAACTCCCACTTAATACAACATCCCTCATAGTTGTTTTAGTGGTACACGATCCATATCCACTACACCAAAACCGATCATCACGTGAGATGTTGTAGCTTCAATGGTGAAGATCAACATGTTGATCATATCATCCATATGACTCGTGTTCAACCTTTCGGTTTCCTGTGTTCCAAGGCCATGTCTGTACATGCTAGGCTCGCCAAGCAAACCCAAGTATCTCCGCGTGTGCAACATGGCTTACACCCGTTGTATGTGAACGTAGAATCTATCACATCCGATCATCACGAGATGCTTCAAAACGACGATTAGCAACGGTGCATACGAGGGAGAACACTTTATTATCTTGATATTAATGTGAGGGATCATCTTATAATGCTACCGTCGCGATCTAAGCAATATAAGATGCATAAAAGGATTAACATCACATGCAATTCATATGTGATATGATATGGCCCTTTAGTCTTTGCGCCTTTGATCTTCATCTCCAAAGCACGGACATGATCTCCATCATCAACGGGCATGATCTCCATCATCGTCGGTGTAGCGTCAAGGTCCATGGCGCCGTCTTCATGGTTGTTCTCCATGTAGCAACTATTACAACTACTTTGAAATAATACATCAACATGAAATTTAAAGACAACCATAAGGCTCCTGCCGGTTGCCACAATACAATAATGATCATCTCATACATATTCATCATCACATCATGGCCACATCACATCACCAAACCCTGCAAAAACAAGTTAGACGCCTCTAATTTGGTTTGCATATTTTACGTGGTTTAGGGTTTTCGAGTAAGATCCAATCTACCTACGAACATGAACCACAACGGTGATACTAGTGTTGTCAATAGAAAGAGTAGATTGAATCTTCACTATGGTGGAAGAGACAGACACCCGCAAAGCCACTTATGCAATACAAGTTGCATGTCAAGCGTGGAGCAAGTCTCATGAACGCGGTCATGTAAAGTTAGCCCGTGCCGCTTCATCCCACCATCCCGCAAGATGCAAAGTACGCTAACTAAAGACAACAAAAAACATCAACGCCCACAAAACCATTGTGTTCTACTCGTGCAACCAATCTATGCATAGACCTGGCTCTGATACCATGGGATTCGTAGCATAGAAAACAAAAAATTTCCTACCGCAAGAACGAATAACAAGCCAAGATCCAATCTAGTAGATGGTAGCAACGAGATGATGATGAGACTAACCCTCGAAGATTTCCAAAGCCTACGAGATTAGATCTCGATGTTGATGTAGTCGATCACTTGCCGCTTGCAAAGCGCGTAGAAGATCTTGACGATGCCACAATCGGGCAGCACCTACTCGGTCACACGTTCGGTGTTGATGACGACGTCCTTCTCCCCGTTCCAGCGGGCAGCAGAAGTAGTAGATCCTCCTCGGAATCCCAACAGCACGACGGCGTGGTGGCGGTGGTGGTGGAGATCTCCGGCAGAGCTTCGCCTAAGCTATGTGGGAGAAAGAGGGAGGAGGGAACCGCTAGGGTTTGGGAGAGGGGGTGCTTGGGGGGCGCCGGCCTCAAGGGGCTTAGGTGGTGCGGCCAAGGTGGTAGCCGGCCCCCTCCCCTTCCTCATGTATATATAGGTGGACAACACCAACGGTTGCCCTAGAATTCGAATAAGAGTCCAACTCTCAAACCTTCCAAAAAGTCAAACCTAGGGGGAGTGGGACTCCCCCCTTTCCATGGTGGGGTGGCCGGCCACCTTGAGGTGGAGTCCACCTGGGACTCCTCCTCCCTTTGGCTGGCCGGCCAAGGTGGGTGGAGTCCCTTCGGAACTCCACCTTCCATGGTGATTTCTTCCGGTCTCTTCTAGAACCTTCTAGAACCTTCCAGAAAAACACCGGATCATTTTCAAACCTAGAAAATGACTTCCTATATATGAATCTTATTCTCCGGACCATTCCGGACCTCCTCGTGATGTCCTGGATCCCATCCGAGACTCCGAACAAATATTTGAACTCCATTCCATATTCCATATCTACTTAAACGACATCAAACCTTAAGTGTGTCACCCTACGGTTCGTGAACTATGCAGACATGGCCGAGACTCTTCTCCGACCAATAACCAATAGCGGGATCTGGAGATCCATAATGGCTCCCACACATTCAACGATAACTTAGTGATCGATTGAACCATTTACATACGATACCGATTCCCTTTGTCACGCGATACTTTACTTGTCCGAGGTTCGATCATCGGTATCTCCATACCTTGTTCAACCTCGTTACCGACAAGTACTCTTTACTCGTACCGTGGTATGTCATCTCTTGTGATCTTAATCACATGCTTGCAAGCTAATCAGACGACATTCCACCGAGAGGGCCCAGAGTATATCTATCCGTCATCAGGATGGACAAATCCCACTCTTGATCCATATGCCTCAACTCACACTTTCTGAATACTTAATCCCATCTTTATAACCACCCATTTACGCAGTGGAGTTTGATGTAATCAAAGCATCCTTCCGATGTAAGTGATTTACATGATCTCATGGTCGAAGGACTTAGGTAACTATGTATCGAAAGCTTATAGCAGGTTGAACTTAATGACTTGATCTTATGCTACGCTTACTATGGGTGTATGTCCATCACATCATTCACCTAATGATATGATCTTGTTATTAATAACATCCAATGTTCATGATCAGGAAACCATGATCATCTATTAATCAACAAGCTAGTTAAATGAGAGGCTTACTAGGGACTCTGGTTGTTTACATAATACACATGTATCGATGTTTCCGGTTAATACAATTATAGCATGGAGTGTAAACATTTATCATGAACACTAAGATATAACAATAACTATTTTATTATTGCCTCTCGGGCATATCTCCAACAGATATGAAATTATGAACCCTACAAAATCATAAAATGAACTATACATAAATGTAAATATGAATATAGCAAACAAAATTGTCATAATATAATGCATTAGCATAAAAATGGAAATATTTAAATCAAGATGGTTATTGGTCTAATCATGCATATATGATCGTGACTCAAATATAGAAAAAAATGGATCGTTACCATGACAAACTAACCAAGGGCATTATATGAATATATAGTGTGTATTAAAAGTTACAAACATATATGATCATCAGTACAAAATAGCAAGATTGGATCATCAACATGGTTAACTAAGCAAATTAACTAAATAAAAAGTCTGCTGGCATGACCTTAATCTTAAAATTGCTGATGGGTACAGACAGTGTCTGCAGGGTATAATGAAAGTCAAACGTGAACATGTGAACATAGACAATTGATCATCTTAGTACATAAGTATTAGAAACACCTAGATTAAGAAAAGAAGAAAGCTTACATAGACGGTGTAGAAACCATACTAGCGAATTCAACAGTTCAACAAAATCGGAACTGAGAAAACGGAAAAGAGAGTCATGCAACAATTCACTTATATGAACAATTAGTATGGATAGTTGGATACCAGTAGAAATTGGACGTAACCTAGATAAACTACCAGTACAAATCAGTGTAAAATTAAGAGCTTAACGAAATCTTGGTGCAAAGCGGACCTAAACTAGCTAAATAAGCTTTGAACCAAGCGTATTGGGGATTTAGGGTTTATGGGGGAAGTTAGAATTTACAAGGGATTTAAGGATTAGGGCTCGTGCGCCCGGAGATTTGGGGATATGTGTAGGTTTACACAGAGTAAACAGGAATACTATGGCCAGAGAGCGAGAGAAGATTGGGAAGAGGACGGCAGGAGAAACTCACATGCTTTCCAAAACCCAGTACAATGCATAGCCGGAGCTAGGGTTTGTCACGGGCATGGCTCCGTCGGATGAGGATAAGAGTGTCGGAGTTCGTCCGAAGGTCGATGATGCTCTGGCTCAGAGGTGGCGGCAGCGGCGGCGGCGTGGGAGAGTGAGGGTGCGCCGGACCTGGTGCTGGAGAGGGAGTACGGCTGCTAGGGTTTTTAGAAAAATGGATTTGGGGACAAATGGGCGTCGAATGGATTTGGGAAACCTGCTATAGCCGCGCACTTATTTGTAAGTAAGTAACTAACAATGACGCTCAAGTTGTGATCGTCGGTGGAGATACTGCTTTGTTCTTCAGAATCGCCAGATCTGCTCGCAAGAAACAAAAATTGGCAACATAAAACAAAACGATAGTAATATAGCTAGACTAATATTTCTCATTAAGAAAGGACCAGCAGGAGAGATTTACAAAAGAAGCATCTAAGTCGACTCCATCGATCTGCAGCAGCTTCCCTTCGATCCTGGCTCCTGTTGGTCAGGCGCCTCCTCGTGCCTATGGGGCCCTCTGAAGCTGCATCACAACTTTCACTAATTTGTAGCCGGTAAAGTTCATGGAGAAGTGGTTCCACTGCAACTCCATCATAGAATTCAGTGCAGACATGGCTTCTGTGTCTTCTATGAGCAGGGGGTGAATAATATCATTCCAGAGCGGGTGCAGTAGCATATCCCCTCCAGTTCATTGGCGAGGCCGAGCTCCAAGAAGCTCACGGCATATAAGCCTTTCGTCGACATCTTGATCTAGAACTTGGGGTTTTTCTTCAGGTCTGCGTCAGGGTAGCACAACTCGAGGAAGGCTTGGATGAACTGTTTCTCCATCCTACCCCGGCTACAAACCCAGGCGCGAAGGTTGTTGTCATCTGGGGAACAGCCCAGCACTGTCGCCGCTGTGGGTGGGGGGATAAAGGTTGCCATTGGAGTGGAAGGAATGGGGAGCTTGAGCTAGAAGGGGAATGGAGATGTGGATTTGTGCTGCGCTCGGATTGAGTGGAATGAGTGGGGTGCATGTAAGATTAATCTGAAATTATAGGAGGTGATGGCCTGCAAGAACATAGGGTCATTCGTGCATGTTTTCGTGGAAGTATTATTTCCGATTTTTATATCGTATCCCAACGAGGAGCTTAGTAGGATGTTTATCTGTGGTGTTTCTGTCGCACCCAAGGTGTCACAAGTTGTGACGCCCCGGAACCGGTACCATGAGGATTCCAGCGATTCCACCAAAATCCGCACGATATCGATTCAGAGACGCCCTCCGACACGACGTGCGCGACGAATCATACACGTGATGCCAGAGGAATTAACACGAGCGGTAACATTACAACATGATTACAATAGAGCCCACAAGAGACATATATTACAACAACGACTCCAACGAGTCAAGATACAAACATACAATACAAGATCCTAATCATACAGAAGATCGAATGCGTCCGAGTACGGACAAGATACAAATTGGACTAAGAGTCCTGAAGATAACCAGTGGCGTCCATAACCCTGCCCAGGCCAAGCCGGAAGGGTAACCTTGCTAACGTCGTCATCTTGTACCTGTCGAAGTCGGGCCATCGGTTGCCGAAAAAGGGAGGAACAGAAGAGAAAAGAAAAGGCGAGAGTAAGTACCAAGGAACGAACTCCGGCACGTACTTAGCGAGACTAGAAATGGCTATGCTCGCCGGACGAGTATATGTATATATCGCCTGGGGCTATATGGTAGGTTTAGCGGCAGCAAAACTATACCCAATAGAGAAACGCTACAACATCCGTCTAATCAGAGAAGATGAGAGAGCGCATAAGCTAGCAATTCTATACTCTGCAAACATAACACAGCCGATGTGTTCCCCCTTCGCAAAGAAGTACTTACAAAGGCACTCACACGGTGGACAAGTTTTGTTAGGTAGCCGTTGTAGTAATGCTATATTACTACGCAAGTTATTATCAAATTATTAGCAGCAACATAAAGGTGTAAGTTATTCTATGATCGAGCTATACAATTCCAAGTCGTCCATAACCGCGGACACGGCTTATCGATAAGATGTACACCCTGCAGGGGTTGCCCAAATGTAACCATACGCATGCTTGACCGCTTCTTACAGGCGATGTCTCACAACAAGACCGTTCCCAGTTCAACAAGAAAGTCTAGGGGGCCACCCGACTAAGCTACCCGTAACGAAGTCCGGCCGTACTCCGCGGACTCGGGGTTTGCGACGGCGGCTAGGCGTGCGAACCACACGCGCTAAACGTCCCGCGGGTACAGTACAGAATATAAACACCCGAAGGCAACAGGAAGTAAACACCCGAAGGCAACAGTAAGTAAAGCATGGCATACATGGCATAGGCAAATAAAACCAAGGTTGTGCCCCCCTTTTCAACAGACTTGATAAATGGTAATGGGTGAGGGGGGTCCCAATAATCGTCCCCACGTACGGGTAGAGCGCTCAATCTCGGAACAGATAACAAGAACTCGGGTCCTAGGGGACATTAGCGAGTCAAAGTTCCGATGCTTTCGCAAAGGGGCTCACAGATGCCTCTGCTTACAATTTTAGTTGTTAACAATTAAGTAAAACATGTGTATCTCCAACAACTGATATAGCATGTGATAACCTCCCACAACCCAACATATCCCGATAACAGATCGAGATAAACAACAGAGCCTAAACACGCCTACGACTCGCAAGGCTCAAACATCAAGCAACGGCTATGGGTAAGGAATGGTGCATATAGGATTATTATGGTAAACAAGTGGAATAGGACACGTGACTCGATAAAGAATCGCAACATAAGGATAGCAGTGCGAGGGAGGGCAAAATGTAAAATAGGTGAAGGAGGTGGGCTCGCCTATGAAAAGCTGCAGAAGAACTTGTCGGAGAACTCGTCATATCTCACATCACCACTTCGCGACCCTATCCAGGAAGAAGCAATTGCTGGACGAACAACGTGTGCAAGTCTTACTACTACGGAAGAAGAACCGGCATGATCAAGATGATATGCATGTCATGGCAAAGATGATGCGATGCACTTATCCAATTTAAGCGGAGTCGGAACCCCGGACAAACAAATTAAGGTTGGAGTTGCAGTTATTATCGTCAAAGTTAAGGGTGGATTAGCATAGCAACCATGGCAGGGGTGAGCTACAACAAAGTTAAATGGAACCGGGACAACATTTATATAGTATCCCTCATATTCCATATGTTCCATATTAGGTGTTATTGCAATCTATCACGAGATTATATGATGCAAGATGCAACAGCAAGCATGGATGGCATATTCATGATCAGTGCATTTTTCTGATCAACTTTCATATAGAAAACATTTTATTCCGAGTTACAGATTAAAAGATATTAAGGAAATGGTTTTTATTAATTAAAAATAGATAAACAGGTTTATTTTAAATAGAAAAAGGACCCAGAAATTAATTTCATAAGGGGGAGGGACCCCGGGTTCATTTCGAAAACATGCAGGGGGGTATCTTGTAAAGGGCTGGAGGCAGGGGCACCGGGTTAGTTTAAGAAAAGAGGCAGGGGGCTATTTGCAAGAAAGTCAGATCTGGATCTGGGAGTGTTTTTCTCACCGGGGTGGGAGGTAGCCTCGGTCGCAGACAGGTGGGGTCAGGGAGGTGACGTGGACGCTGAGCTGGCGACGGGGAGGCCGACGCGCGGAAGGTGTTCGACGCGAGGATGCCGCGCGCGTTCCAGACGGGTGGTCACCGCGGCCGGCACAGATGCGCGCGGACGTTGTGAGGCGTTCTAGGAAGCGAGGCCGGGCGCGTTCAATGCGTCTCGCCGGCGCGGTCCAGGGGATGGCGACGGCGCTTCCAGGAGGTGGCCAGAGCGCTGCCGGCGGCGAGGATCTGCGGAGGAGGTGCCGGCCACCACGATGAGGAGAAGAAACCGGAAGCGAAAGGGAGGAGGAAGAGGTCTAGGAGACGCGCAACCTTACCAGGAAGCTCATCGTGACGACGGCGGAGGCAGGGAAGGTAGGTGGCGGCCGGAATCGAAGAATTTCGACGGTGGCCGTGGCGGTTATCGAGGTCGATGGCGACGCGATGAAGACCTCCCGGACCGATTCCTTCCGTGGAGAGTCTCAGGGCGCCAGTGCGCATCTCGTGGTGGCGTTGGCTCGTCGAGGGGACGGCCGGAGCGACGGTGCCATGGAGGAGCTCACGGTGGCCGGGGTGGGGTTTTCTCTTCTCTCGGTTTGGCTTGCAGATGAAGAAAGAAAAGGGGCGAGAGAGGCGTGGAGAGGAAAGTGAGGACGAGGGAGTTGTTGGCTGGCGCCAGAGATAAAGCGAGGGCGAGAGAGAGGACCACGGCGCCAGCAGCGAGCATGCTCCTCTCGTGCTCTGCGGGGTAGACGACAACGGGGAAAAACAAAGGAGAGGTTGAAAGGATACGGGCCAGGTGGGCTGGGCCAACTCGAGCTGGTCCATAGAGAGAAAGAAAAAAAGAGAGAGAGAGGCCAAGCCAGCTGGGCTGGCACTGGTGGGCTGTTGCTGGAGAGAAACGAGATGGGCCAGAAAGGGGAGGAGGGTCCAGGAAGGGTTAGGGGGGTTTTGTTTTATTTTCAAAATCATTTTCTCTTTTGAAAACTGTTTTGCGAATGATTTGAAATAAAATCAAATAATTTTGGAACTTGAACCAGGGAGATGAAATAGACAAAACAAAATATTTAGGTTTATAAAATAATTTTATTTATTTTGTTTTAGGGTTTATCAGAGGGAAAAGAGAGAGAAGGGTTTATTAAAACCATTTGAGAGAGAAAACAAAGAGTTAGGGTTTTATAAAAATAATTTTATTTTGTTGAAAACATGAATGATATGATGCATGATGTCATGGTGATGCACAAAAAGAAAAACAACAAACAATTCTATTAGGGGGTACTACCCGGGGCCGTTACAATCGACACCACTAACAAGGAATCTCGCCCCGAGATTCCACGTCATGCCAAGGGGGAGTTGGTTAAACTATCGAGTCTTCTTGTACCATGTTGACAATCACCCGACCTCGAGGTGGAACCTTCTTCTGGCGAAGTGTTGATCTTCTCGACACCACTAACAAGAAGTCGTTGTTCCGCTGTTGATGATGCACTTCAGTTGAGATCCTCCGAAGATCGAACCTATTAGTATAAGGCAGAGATCGTCCAACCCACGTCGGAACCTAATACTCAGAGAAGCAGATAAGAGAAGATCCAAAACTCGCAAAGGTAAGATGAGAAAGAATTTAGATAAGGAGAAAAATCAGATCTAATCAGATCTATCCAACGAATTTTCGAAAATAGGTTTTGACACGCTAAACTCAACGACCGTTGGCAAGGTTATCCTACAGGCTGGACTAGTGGGGTACCGTCAACCTCGATACCAACTTGTGACGCCCGGAACCGGTACCATGAGGATTCCAGCGATTCCACCAAAATCCGCACGATATCGATTCGAGACGCCTCCGACACGACGTGCGCGACGAATCACACACGTGATGCCAGAGGAATTAACACGAGCGGTAACATTACAACAGGATTACAATAGAGCCCACAAGAGACATATATTACAACAACGACTCCAACGAGTCAAGATACAAACATACAATACAAGATCCTAATCATACAGAAGATCGAATGCGTCCGAGTACGGACAAGATACAAATTGGACTAAGAGTCCCGAAGATAACCGTGGCGTCCATAACCCTGCCCAGGCCAAGCGGAAGGGTAACCTTGCTAACGTCGTCATCTTGTACTGTCGAAGTCGGGCCATCGGTTCGACAAAGGGAGGAACAGAAGAGAAAAAGAAAAGGCGAGAGTAAGTACCAAGGAACGAACTCCGGCACGTACTTAGCGAGACTAGAAATGGCTATGCTCGCCGGACGAGTATGTATATATATCGCCTGGGCTATATGGTAGGTTTAGCGGCAGCAAAACTATACCCAATAGAGACACGCTACAACATCCGTCTAATCAGAGAAGATGAGAGAGCGCATAAGCTAGCAATTCTATACTCTGCAAACATAACACAGCCGATGTGTTCCCCCTTCGCAAAGAAGTACTTACAAAGGCACTCACACGGTGGACAAGTTTTATTAGGTAGCCGTTGTAGTAATGCTATATTACTACGCAAGTTATTATCAAATTATTAGCAACATAAAGGTGTAAGTTATTCTATGATCGAGCTATACAATTCCAAGTCGTCCATAACCGCGGACACGGCTTATCGATAAGATGTACACCTGCAGGGGTTGCCCAAATGTAACCATACGCATGCTTGACCCGCCAGGCGATGTCTCACAACAAGACCGTTCAGTTCAACAAGAAAGTCTAGGGGGCCACCCGACTAAGCTACCCGTAACGAAGTCCGGCATAGCGGACTCGGGTTTGCGACGGCGGCTAGGCGTGCGAACCACACGCTTCGCTAAACGTCCCGCGGGTACGGACAGAATATAAACACCGAAGGCAACGAAGTAAACACCCGAAGGCAACAGTAAGTAAAGCATGGCATACATGGCATAGGCAAATAAAACCAAGGTTGTGGCCCCCTTTTCAACAGACTTGAGAAATGGTAATGGGTAAGAGGGGGTCCCAATAATCGTCCCCACGTACGGGTAGAGCGCTCAATCTCGGAACAGATAACAAGAACTCGGGTCCTAGGGGACATTAGCGAGTCAAAGTTCCGATGCTTTCGCAAAGGGGCTCACAGATGCCTCTGCTTACAATTTTAGTTGTTAACAATTAAGTAAAACATGTGTATCTCCAACAACTGATATAGCATGTGATAACCTCCCACAACCCAACATATCCCGATAACGATCGAGATAAACAACAGAGCCTAAACACGCCTACGACTCGCAAGGCTCAAACATCAAGCAACGGCTATGGGTAAGGAATGGTGCATATAGGATTATTATGGTAAACAAGTGGAATAGGACACGTGACTCGATAAAGAATCGCAACATAAGGATAGCAGTGCGAGGGAGGGCAAAATGTAAAATAGGTGAAGGAGGTGGGCTCGCCTGTGAAAAGCTGCAGAAGAACTTGTCGGAGAACTCGTCGTATCTCACATCACCACTTCGCGACCCTATCCAGGAAGAAGCAATTGCTGGATGAACAACGTGTGCAAGTCTTACTACTACGGAAGAAGAACCGGCATGATCAAGATGATATGCATGTCATGGCAAAGATGATGCGATGCACTTATCAATTTAAGCGGAGTCGGAACCCCGGACAAACAAATTAAGGTTGGAGTTGCAGTTATTATCGTCAAAGTTAAGGGTGGATTAGCATAGCAACCATGGCAGGGGTGAGCTACAACAAAGTTAAATGGAACCGGGACAACATTTATATAGTATCCCTCATATTCCATATGTTCCATATTAGGTGTTATTGCAATCTATCACGAGATTATATGATGCAAGATGCAACAGCAAGCATGGATGGCATATTCATGATCAGTGCATTTTTCTGATCAACTTTCATATAGAAAACATTTTATTCCGAGTTACAGATTAAAAGATATTAAGGAAATGGTTTTTATTAATTAAAAATAGATAAACAGGTTTATTTTAAATAGAAAAAGGACCCAGAAATTAATTTCATAAGGGGGAGGGACCCCGGGTTCATTTCAAAAACATGCAGGGGGGTATCTTGTAAAGGGCTGGAGGCAGGGGCACCGGGTTAGTTTAAGAAAAGAGGCAGGGGGCTATTTGCAAGAAAGTCAGATCTGGATCTGGGAGTGTTTTTCTCACCGGGGTGGGAGGTAGCCTCGGTCGCAGACAGGTGGGGTCAGGGAGGTGACGTGTATGCTGAGCTGGCGACGGGGAGGCCGACGCGCGGAAGGTGTTCGACGCGAGGATGCCGCGCGCGTTCCAGACGGGTGGTCACCGCGGCCGGCACGGATGCGCGCGGACGTTGTGAGGCGTTCTAGGAAGCGAGGCCGGGCGCGTTCGATGCGTCTCGCCGGCGCGGTCCAGGGGATGGCGACGGCGCTTCCAGGAGGTGGCCAGAGCGCTGCCGGCGGCGAGGATCTGCGGAGGAGGTGCCGGCCACCACGATGAGGAGAAGAAACCGGAAGCGAAAGGGAGGAGGAAGAGGTCTAGGAGACGCGCAACCTTACCAGGAAGCTCATCGTGACGACGGCGGAGGCAGGGAAGGTAGGTGGCGGCCGGAATCGAAGAATTTCGACGGTGGCGTGGCGGTTATCGAGGTCGATGGCGACGCGATGAAGACCTCCCGGACCGATTCCTTCCGTGGAGAGTCTCAGGGCACCAGTGCGCATCTCGTGGTGGCGTTGGCTCGTCGAGGGGACGGCCGGAGCGACGGTGCCATGGAGGAGCTCACGGTGGCCGGGGTGGGGTTTTCTCTTCTCTCGGTTTGGCTTGCAGATGAAGAAAGAAAAGGGGCGAGAGAGGCGTGGAGAGGAAAGTGAGGACGAGGGAGTTGTTGGCTGGCGCCAGAGATAAAGCGAGGGCGAGAGAGAGGACCACGGCGCCAGCAGCGAGCACGCTCCTCTCGTGCTCTGCGGGGTAGACGACAACGGGGAAAAACAAAGGAGAGGTTGAAAGGATACGGGCCAGGTGGGCTGGGCCAACTCGGGCTAGTCCATAGAGAGAAAGAAAAAAAAAGAGAGAGAGGCCAAGCCAGCTGGGCTGGCACTGGTGGGCTGTTGCTGGAGAGAAACGAGATGGGCCAGAAAGGGGAGGAGGGTCCAGGAAGGGTTAGGGGGGTTTTGTTTTATTTTCAAAATCATTTTCTCTTTTGAAAACTGTTTTGCGAATCATTTGAAATAAAATCAAATAATTTTGGAACTTGAACCAGGGAGATGAAATAGACAAAACAAAATATTTAGGTTTATAAAATAATTTTATTTATTTTGTTTTAGGGTTTATCAGAGGGAAAAGAGAGAGAAGGGTTTATTAAAACCATTTGAGAGAGAAAACAAAGAGTTAGGGTTTTATAAAAATAATTTTATTTTGTTGAAAACATGAATGATATGATGCATGATGTCATGGTGATGCACAAAAAGAAAAACAACAAACAATTCTATTAGGGGGTACTACCCGGGGCCGTTACACAAGTCTTAGGCGAATTGACTGCAAGGATTGACATGGAAAATGGTGAATGTAAATAAGGGAGTTTCGAGTATTGAAAGTGCAATAAAGTAAAGTGCATAAAAGTAAACAGCTATTAGAAAGTAAAATGAGTTTCTACAGATGAAAGAGTAGGCGTGGGGAGATTCAGTTCATGGTGATAGTGAATGTGCCTGGTGGAATAAATGTGATAAGTGAATATGATTCTTCCTATTTATATTTGAGTAGGCAAGCAACCCAAAAGAGAAAAAGACTCCTCTTGGCAGATTTCATCTTTCTCCAATGAAATACATAATTCAAAACAAGATTTCGCCTGGATTGCGATATTAATATTAGTTGAAACATAAAATCCAATGAAAACCCAATGAATCCAACTGATAGAGAGTGAAGAATCTGCAGTAAAAAGCATCAATATTTGGAGCTATCAGGAGGAGAGGAGAGAGTGTCCAGTCCTAGGACGTGCCTGTACTGTCACTTCACTAGCCTCTTTTTTGAACTGATGGCGCAGCCCCAATTTCCAACCCGAGGTGGGACGCAGCTGTGGCACGCGTGTCCTTGGTCAACCGAATCCAAGAAGACGCTCTGAATCTTTCAGAGGAAGAGACTCGGCTCAGATTTGGGGATTCAACATCTACTTGCGGCATCAGATTTAGAGATTTCTCTAACCGAACCTAAACGAGAAGAAAACGTTGATTTTGGTCATTAGAAAATACTGTTTAAAAAATGTAGAACTAGTGAAAATATAATTTACTTGCGCGTGGGGTCATGATTAGGATAATGTGGGGAAGACCTTATCTAGTGTGCGTAACGATGAATGTGAATTAAAGTTGATTTTTGCTAGACAAAAGCCATTTTATACAATTAAACAATTTTTTAATAGGAAATCTTGAAAGGAAATGTAGAACTAGTCAAAATATAATTTCCTTGCACTTGGGGTCATGATTAGTTTATATTGACTTGTGGAAAATAGGACTAGGCAAAGCACAGAGGTGAATGTTGACTTATTAAAGCTTGAACCTCCTACTTTGAAGCAACCAAAACAAGAGTTGAGACAAATTGGCTGCATCTCGAGATCACGTTTGTCGGGAAGACTTTATCTAGTGTCTGTAAAGATACATGTGAATTAAAGTTGATGTTTGCTAGAATGAAACCATTTTATACAACTAAATAATCCTTTTAATAGGAATTCTTGAAAGAAAATGTAGAAGTAGTCAAAACATCCGCGTGGGGTTATGATTAGGTTATATTGACTTGTGAAAATCGAACTAGCCAACACGAGCGGAGCAGAAATGGTGGTTTATTCACAAATTGGGTTATTTAGCAGAAAGGAGAGACCTATTGACTTACAGCTCCAACCTACTACTTTGAAACAACCAAACCAAGAGTTGTGACAAATTGGCTGCATCTCGATAGATCACCTTTTGTGGGGAAGAGTTTATCTAGTGTGTGTATGATAAATGAGTGGATGTTTACTGGACAACATCCATTTTACATAATTAAATAATATTTTAATAGGTAATCTGGAAAAAGAAATGGTAGAAATAGTCAAAATATAATGTCCTTGCGTGTTAGGTCATGATTAGTTTATATTGACTTGTGGAAAATAGGACATGCAATGCCCGGAGTAGAAATGGTGGTTTATTCACAAATTTGGTTATCTAGCTGGAAGGAGAGAGCTAATGACTTAGAGCTTGAACCTACTACTTTGAAGCAACCAGACCAAGAGTTCAAACAAACTTGCAGCATCTTGATACCACCTACTTTATCCAGTGTTCGTAATGGTAGATGTGAATTAAAGTTGATGTTTGCTATACATAAGCCATTTTTACAATTAAATAAATTTTTTAATAGGAAATCTTGAAAGAAAATGTAGAACTAGTGAAAATATGATTTCCTTGTGCATGGGGTAATGATTAGGGTATATTGACTTGTGGAAAATAGCTATAGGCAATAATGCCCAAAGCATAAATGGTGGTATATTCGAAAAGCGGGCTATGTAAACATGAAGAAAGAGACCCTTGTTGACTTAGAGCTCGAACCTCCTACTCATAAGCAAGCAAACCAAGAGGTCTGACAAATTGGCCGCATCTCGAGAGCGCCTTGTGGGGAAGACATATCTACTGTCCATAATGATGAATGTGAATAAAAGTTGATGTTCGCTAGACAAAAGCCATTTTATACAATTAAATAATCTTTATAATAGGAAATCTTGGAAGAAAATGTAGATCTAGTCAAAATATATTTTCTTTGCACGTGGTGTCATGATTAGGGTATATAGACTTGTGAAAAATAGCTATAGGCAACGCGTGGAGCAGAAATGGTGGTTTACTCACAAAGCGGGCTATGTAAACATGAAGAAAGAGACCCTTGTTGACTTAGAGCTCGAACCTCCTACTCGGAAGCAAGCAAACCAAGAGTTCTGACAAATTGGCCGCATCTCGAGAGTGCCTTTTGTGGGGAAGACGTATCTAGTGTTCATAATGATGAATGTGAATTAAAGTAGATGTTTGCTAGACAAAAGCCATTTTATACAATTAAATAATCTTTATAATATTAAATCTTGGAAGAAATAGTAGATCTAGTCAAAATATATTTTCCTTGCACGTGGGGTCATGATTACAGTATACCGACTTGCGGAAAATAGCTATAGGCAACGCGCGGAGCAGAAATGGTAGTTTACTCACAAAGCGGGCTATCTAGTAGGAAGAAGAGACCTTGTTGACTTAGAGTTCGAACCTCCTACACGGAAGCAAGCAAACCAAGAGTTCTGACAAATTTTCTGCATCTTGAGACCCGCCGGATTTGCTGACTTCGTGATGGCTGACTTTGGGTCACCGACATGTGGATCCTATGTTGCATGGGGCCCACCTGTCAGTGACTGAAAGTCAACTCACTTTGAGCTCCGCAAAGTGAGCAATCCACGCCCATCTCGAGAGCGCCTTTTGTGGGGAAGACTTTATCTAGTGTCCATAACGATGAATGTGAGTTAAATTTGATGTTTGCTAGACAGAAGCCATTTTATACAATTAAATAATCTTTATAATAGGAAATCTTAGAAGAAAATGTAGAACTAGTCAAAATATATTTTCCTTGCACATGGGGCCATGATTAGGGTATATAGACTTGGGGAAAATAGCTATAGGCAATGCGCGGAACAGAAATGTTGGTTTACTCACAAAGCGGGCCATCTAGCTTGCAGGAAGAAGCAGGGACCTTGTTGACTTAGAGCTCGATCGAACCTCCTACATGGAAACAAGCAAACCAAGAGTTCTGACAAATTGTCCGGACGTCGAGTGATCACCTTTGCGGGGAAAACTTCATCTAGTGTTCCTAACAATGAATTTGAATTAAAGTTGACGTTTTGCTAGATAGAAGCCCTTTTATACAATTAAATAATATTTTTAATAGGAAATCTTGAAAAGAAAATATAGAACAAGTGCAAACTACAATTTCCTTGCGCGTGGGGTCATGATTAGGGTATATAGATCGACTTGTGACCAGCTACTCAGAAGCAACCAGACCAAGAGTTCCGACAAATTGGCTGCATCTCGAGATCGCCTTTTTGGGGAAGACTTAATTTATCTAGTGTCTGAAATGATGAATGTGAATTAAAGTTGATGTTTGCTAGACAGCAATAGGAATTCTTGGAAGAAAACGTAGAAGTAGTCAAAATATAATTTCCTTGCGCGCCAGGTCATGATTAATTAGGCTATATTGACTTCTGGAAAATAGGACTAGGCAATACGCAAAGCTGAAATAGGACTAGGCAATAGGAAGGAGAGTCCTTGCTAACTCCTACTTCGAAGAACCAAATCAAGAGTTGCTTTAAAGTAAATATTTGCCAAATAAATGAAGTTAATTACAAAGAGTCTTCCTTTCAAACTAATCTTGCTGCTAAAATTAATGTTGTTAAGCTTCATGCACTAGCCAATGCAACCAAAAGTCCAAACCGATGGAATAGGGCTAAGCAATCCACTTATGCATATCAACAAATTTGCTCTCCTATAGTTTCATCTGATTTGGAAATGAGCCTATCAAGATCTATAAAAGTCCAATTTTGCTCTCCTTCTTCTGCTCCTTTGTGTAGCCTTGAAACTGGTAGTGCAGAAAAGAATTGTCAAGTAGGCTCACATAAAAATGACCAAAATAATCGGGTTCTCAAGCTAACCTTTCATCTGTAGAACGATACAAAGATGAAATAGACACGAATTTCTTTCTTTTCCTGCTGTCAACAGTATGATCATGTTGGTGCACTTCATACAGTTCATCATTTTGGTGCATTTCATACACTTCATCATCTTCATCCACTTCATGAACTCGCTGCACTTCCTGCACTTCATGAACTCGATGCACATCCTCCTCTTCATGAACTCGCTGCACATCTTGCACTTCATGAATTTGCTGCACATCCTGCACTTCCTCAGTCACAACTTGTAACACCCCAAATTTTCAAAGCAATGAAGAAAAGTCATTTCACTTATTCCAAAATTTTGAGCCAACAAAAGCTTGGATTGATTTAAATTTTGTGCATAGTGTTCATACATGAATGTTGTGATATTGCTATGATGTGTGTTTGAAGTGTTTCTAAACCACCAACATGCTTTTTGGATCAAAAGGGGAAACAAAGCAAAAGAAAATAAAATCAACATAGAGGCATATGTGAGCAAATGGCCACATTTGCAAATCCTTGCATATGCCATAATGGTTTGGTTTGAATTGCTTGAACACAATCCTAAACTCCAAAGAATACCTTTGAACACAAAACAATAACATTTGGGTCAAAGAAAAACAAAACAAATAAAAAGAAAAAGAAAAACCAAGTCACATGTGATAATGGTCAAATCTGCCATTTTTAACATGATGCCTACTTTGAGCCCCTGTGGTTATTTTTTTCTAAACCAAACGTCTTAATATTTTTGCCCAGATCACTAGTACACATAAAAGTGAATAACTTGGTGTTGGTCAACCTTGCTGGGTCATTTTAAAATTCTTAAATTAAGCATCCAAAGTGGCAACATTGAAACAGATTTAAGATCAACTCAAATTTGAATTTCCCCAAACCAACTCCATTTTGCAAACCAATACCACCAGGAGATGCCAAAGATTATTAGAATCACACCCATGAAAAAGTTTGGCAAAATTCAAATTTAAATCTCTTGCGGCCATTGTGTCGAACACCTTGTGTGCAAGAATCATATAAATTGACACACTCTAAAAACCAGTGGGTTTTAGCCTCAACCCTCACTCCACTTGTCATCCCTCACTCCCTCTACAACCCTCTGGACCATGCCATGCCATTGCATCACTGTTCCATGGACAATCATGACAATGCCATGCTCATGATCGCCACCATGACCTCACCATGCCACTCTCCTCTCCTCTCTTCCCTGGCTCACCTCACCATGTCCTGGAGACAGTACACACTCACCTGAGCACGCTGGTACTTGCCCCTGGCCAAGAGGAGACCTGCACGCCCCAGTCCAAGTCGTGCCCATGCCGGCCAGGACGCGCAAGGACGCCGACGTGTGCACGCCAGAGCACGCCAGAGCACGGCCTCGCCCCGTTGACCTCGCCCTCGCCTCGCCATCAGCGCCTGCCAGTAGACTCGCCACGACACCAGGAAGCCACCAGACAACATCCCTCTCTCTCTCCCGTGCCCTGTCGCCGTCGCCAACGTCGCCGACCTCCGCCACGGTACCGCAGTACACGTCGATCGCGCCACTGCTCCTGACCACCATTTTCTGTGCCATGACGCCTGTCCTGCTCGCCATGACGCCAGGAACAGCTCACCGTCCTCGCCCATGCCCTTAGCCCGTGGTAGTCTCACCTCGACCGTCGCCATGTCCGCGACCCCTGCCCCTCGATGAGCCTATAAATAGAGGCCTCCCCCGCTCGATTTCTTCACACCATCTCACTCCCCTCTCCTCCCTGAACACCCTCGACCTCTCGCCCCTCCACATTGCCCCTTGGTTCGCCGGAATTTCACCGGAGTCCGCCGCGGCAGTAGCCAGAAGAAGGCGACGATCCCGTCTTCCTCAGCCTCTCTCCCGACCACCGTTCGAGCTACCGCAGCCTCCTCGACCATTTGCCCGCCTCGCCGAGCCTCGCCGGAGCCCAGGTACCCCCCTAGCCACCCTCCTCGCCGCTGGTAGGGTTAGCTCTCGCCGTCCTCCTGTCGTGGATGGAGACGACCGTGGGCCGTTAGATCTCGTTCTAATCCTACGGCCCCCATTCACGCATACCGTTTCGGGTTTTAAAACCCACTGACGGGTGGGACCCTCCTGTCAGGTCGCCAGCGTGTGCACGAAGCGCCACTGGGCCGGCCCATTTTGCTTCCCGCGCGACCCATTTAATTCAAAAAGGGATTTTCCCATTTAATTTGAATCTGGCTCTGCATTCAAATTCAAAATTTGATTTAAAAATAACTACTGAACCAAATTTGATGATTCAAATTTCTCTGGAAAGCTTGTGACCTTGTCTAATCGAATAAATTATATGCAACTTCATAAACATAGTAGAACACATAGAGTAAAAATAACAACCCAGTACCTTTTCAAATTTCAAACATTTTTATAAAATCAACCCTAATGTATTTTGAGGTGATTCCATCTCTCATAATTCACATTTCAAATACTCTATTTGAATATGTAAAAATATGACATGGTTGTTTCATATGATCATGGGCTAAGATTCAAATAATGGCTATGCAGTCATTTCTAACTCATTTTTAAATTACTTAAAAATAGTAGTTAAATTTTATGAGATGTAGCATCCCATTTAAATCACTTTCCCAAGTAATTCAATGTGAGGTGATGACCTTAGTCTTCATGACCTCATATGTTACTACTTGAGGATATTAAATCTTAGTAATTCTCAAATAGTGGAATTTACTTTTCCAAAACAAAATAAAGAAAACCCTAGTATTACCTTGGGTGATGATTGTGATGATGCTAGATCATCTTGTGTGATAAATAAGAGTACTTAAGTATTGTTTGGTGATTGTATCCTCGTATCCGTTTATAGACGCTAGTACCGAAGGCTACGAGGAAGAAGAGGTCTTCTACGAAGAAGGAGAGGAACACTTTGAGAACTGTACCACTCAAGGCAAGCTATTACCAATGCAAGATATTACCATGAGCAACTTATAATAGTGCAAGATACCATTGCAATATTATTTATTTAGGGACTTTACCAATTCCAAGTTTTATCTTGCAAGCTTTACTTTCATTTATCAAAGCTTACTTTTATAGTTGACCTTTGTCTATGTTTAGATTACTACCAGAGCATCAAACTTAGCCTAGATAGCTAAAATTGAGTAGCACCCCTCATAGCTAGTTGCTAGTGCTAAAGCTAAACTTGACCACTCTAAAAGGGAACATGTGAATCAAATGGTTAGGCAAACCTTAGAATGATGAGTCATTCTATTGAAATTTCTGAAGGTGAATATGACTGATGAAGGACAAGGTGACTTTGACAAAAACTGATGATTGGGTTAGGATGCGATACCATTCCAACTTTAGCGTACCCCCACAATACCTGATAATGGGTAGGGCTTAACTGGAAATTTATGTATTTTAGTATGGGTTCCCTCTGAACAAGCGTCATAGGGGTTATGCCGAGGCTGCCTCCGTGAGAAGTGAAATGACGTGAAAAAGAGATGAATGTCCTACCCAAGCCTGTGCAGTTCCTAGGATGGCAGATCGTCATCGCTAGGAGGCCAAGCTCATAGGGGAGGTGCCTATACTAGGGTATGTAATTGAAAGGTTAATGGTTGATGATCCGCATACTGAGTATGATTATTCAGGGCTATCCCTGACGGATGTAATCAAATGTTGTGGCACAAGTGTACAACCTCTGCAGAGTGTCAAACTATTCGAATACTGTCGCGGTCATGGACAGTTGGATGGCCATACTGTTCCGTTGTCAGATGTTTTCTAAAATGACTTGTGACTTGAAAGATGAATTTGACTTGATCACAACGGAGTTGTGGGAATGACACTAATGTTCCCACTTGAGTAAGTTTAGACAAATAAAGAGTCTTTGAATACTAAGTGTTTATGAAATAAAACTAGCTTTGTGCAAATAAGCCTAGAGCTTAGAACCCTTAATGAAGCTACTAGTATATCTATTAGTATTAGTTTGCGAGTACTTTACAAAGTACTCATGGCTTTGTCCCTGGCTATTCAAATGGCCAGACTATGAAGAGGAGCACCAGTACCAGGAAGATGGACAACATGATGTCTATGATAACTAGAACCACCTCCTACTGTCAAGTGTTGCCTGTGGAACAGATGGACCGTTACTACGTTTCTTCCGCTATGTGATTTGTATATGATCGCTAGATCAACTGTTGTTTTAAATTGGATCATGAGATCCCTTGTTGTAAGACGATTATGGTTTGTAATGGATAATGTGTTGTGATATCAACTATTATGTCTCGCAAAAATGATCTTCCTGGGATTGCGATGTATGGCATAATAGGCATCTGGAATTAAAAATCCGGGTGTTGACAAGTTGGTATCAGAGCCTATCTTGACCCTAGGAGACCCTAGTTAGAATGGACGTCTGAAAATTTTAGTTTCAAAACAAATGAAGTAAATACTTATGAAAACCTATTCTCACTCTTATCCTTGAGATCTTTTCCAAAAATCCATGCTCTACTTTTCCTTGTAAATCTACCATAAATTTTGCACACATAATCACTTCACTAGCTGACTCATCCCATTTACTTACAGATGGAGATGCTCAACCACACCAAGTTCTACTAGCTGGGTAACGGAGGAAGCCTGATCTTTGAGAGGGACTTGGAGGCCTTAGCTGAGTATCTCGAGCGCCCGCACCCGGAGTTCTTTGGAGGGCAAGTCTATGATCAGCCTGGAGGACAACTTCAGTGGGTCGTAGTTGCAGACCTGAGGGGAAAGCTGGAGCCCCCTATGTCCGAGAGGATCCAGTTCTCTGTGAGGGAGAACAACTGGTTGGACGGACTTGCTCGAGCCATGCAAGAAGCACTTGCCCGTCTGTGTGGGCAGAATGTGAACCAGATCCATGGAACCCGCTTCGCCCACCTTGCAAGGCATGACTCAATGGGAGAGCCAATGGATCTGTCACCGCATCCAGACCTGAAGTACCATGTGGAGCACCTGGATTTCATGCTGCACGAGACTCGCAAGGAGTTGGACAACTCCCGCGCCTATGCCAACGAAACTCACCTCCACCAGTCACAGCAGACCGAGACCATCAAGATCCTTACTAATGAGCGCAAGTCACTTCGCCATCAGCGTGCTAAGAAGGACCACATCATTGCTCGCCTCCGCGTGAAGATAGCATCCCTGGAGGACACTGTCAAGGCACAAGAGACCCAATTGAAGGACCTGGAAGGAGAAGGTGAAGACATTCAGGGTGATGGAACATCCTACCTGAGCGATGATGATGACTTTGAGGAAGATGAAGACCTGGATTTCCACACTGATGTGGAGGGCTATGAGTTCCTGGAAGCCGGAGTGGATGACTTCATTCCGATAGAGGTTGACGAGGAGACCATGGATCCCGATGATGAGTAGTATCACTAGAGCACTTGCGTAGGTGTGAGTTTGTACCTATCCCACTTGTATCGTAGAACGAGGAAATGGTTCTTAAAACCATTGGTGTGTTAGCTTGTAATGGTTGTTTGTAATGAATGAAAGTGTTGTTTGATTTCAATTTGACAAGTACTCAAGTTTTAAACTTTTAAACTTTATCCAAACAAGCCATAGAAAATTCCCTCTTATCTTATGATCTATCTCAATGTTCAGATGGCCCCTCCAACCCGCAACAACCCCCCAGATGCAATGTTGCAGATGCTGCAAATGTTGATGGCAGATAGAGAAGTCGAAAGAGCTGAGCGGCAAGCCAACCTTGATGTACTGCAGCAGATAGCTCAGAACAACCAAGGACATGGACACCATGATCATCCTGGATCTAAGTTGAAGAACTTCCAGAATACTAATCCCCCCATGTTTAGCAAGACTGAAGAGCCCTTAGATGCAGATGACTGGCTCCAATCAATGGAGAACAACCTGGAAGTTGCAGGAGTTGAAGCTGCTGAGAAGGTGCTGTTTGCCACCCATTATCTGTCAGGACCTTCCAGAGCTTGGTGGAACAGTGCCCGTGCAATTAATCGAGGACAAATGATGACTTGGGAGGACTTCAAGCTCAAGTTCAGCAGATACCATGTGCCACCGGGGTTGATCAAGAAGATGAGAGATGAGTTAAGAGAGCTCAAGCAAGGAAGGATGTCTGTGGTGGAATACCGTAACAGATTCCTTACTCTGTCTAGGTACGCCCCGAAGGAGACAAACACCCATGAAAAGAAGAAGGAGAGATTCCTGAATGGACTGCATGATGAGATGCAGACAGTGCTGGTGAATATTCAGTTTGCTGACCTGGAAGCCCTAGTTGACTCTGCCATCCAGATGGAAGGGAAGCTTAACCAGGCCAATGAGAACCGCAAGCGCAGAATGATGAACCAGAGTGGACCCAGCAATACCTCTAGGTATCGCCCCAACTCAAGTGGAGGATTTGCATCAAGACTCAACAAGCCACCGGTGCCGTTGTCACGTCCGAATTTCCCCAATCGGAATGGAGGACACCCAAGGCCAGGAGGCAACCACAACAACCATACCAACAACAATCACTTCAACCGTGCCCCAATGAGAGCCCCCGGCAACCACAACAACACCAACACTGCCCCAAGGACTGGAAGCAATGTTGTCCCCATTACCCCAAAGGACAAGTCAACTGTGAACTGTTATGAATGTGGAGTTCTCGGGCATTACTCCAATGAGTGCCCAAAGAAATTGATGAAGACAGCACCCAATACCGCTGCACCTGCCCAGCAGCAACGCCGTGTCTCAACTGGAAGAAAGTTTGCCCCTGGCAACCCGAACAACCGCAATGGCCGCCTCTTTCACATGAATGCTGAAGAAGCCCAGGAAGCGCCAGATGTCGTGCTGGGTATGTTTTCTATTAATTCAGTACTTGCAAGAGTTTTGTTTGATTCAGGAGCATCGCACTCATTTGTTACTGAAGATTTTGCATGCACTAGTAAGATTCAACCAATTAGTTTGAAGCATGTTATGATAGTTCAAATACCTGGTTCAACCACTAAAGCTAGAAAAATTTGCAAAGCTGTGTCTATCAGAATACATGGAATAGATTTTTATGCAAATTTGATAGTTCTGGGAACAAAAGGTTTGGAAGTAGTGCTGGGGATGGATTGGATGTCGAAACATCATGGATTGATTGACTGTGCCAAGAAGGCCATCACCATGACTAGTAGCACCGGTGTGTTAGTAGAACACGTGTCCGAAAGGCTGCCCAGACAATTCACCTGCAACAAGAGTTTAGCCAAGCCAACCTTGGATCAAATCAGGGTAGTCTGTAGATACCCCGATGTGTTTCCTGATGAATTACCCGGTATGCCCCCAGATCGGGATATCGAGTTTATCATTGAGTTAATTCCTGGAACTGGACCCATAGCTCAGAGACCCTATAGTATGAACCCGACAGAACTAATAGAACTGAAGAAACAACTGGATGATATTCTAAGCAAAGGTTTGATTCAACCAAGTGCCTCGCCTTGGAGATCACCGGTATTGTTTGTGGATAAGAAGGACGGTGCCACTCGTTTGTGTACGGATTACCGTAAACTGAACGATGTCACCATCAAGAACAAATACCCCTGCCAAAGATAGAAGACCTGTTTGACCAACTGACCGGTGCCAGAGTGTTCTCTAAGATTGATCTTTGGACTGGTTATCATCAACTAAAGATTCGCGCAACAGATATCCCCAAGACTGCCTTCACCACCAGATATGGACTGTATGAGTACAATGTCATGTCATTTGGATTAACCAATGCCCCAGCTTATTTCATGAATCTCATGAATAAGATCTTTATGAAATTCTTGGACAAGTTTGTCGTTGTCTTTATCGATGACATTCTAATCTACTCCAAGTCAGAAGAAGAGCATGAGCAACATCTTAGCATTATCCTGGAAAACCTTAGAGAGCATCAGTTGTACGCCAAGTTCAGCAAATGTGAATTCTGGTTAACAGAAGTAGGATTCCTGGGACTGTTGGAGATATGCCCGAGAGGCAATAATAAAATAGTTATTGTTATATCTTAGTGTTCATGATAAATGTTTACACTCCATGCTATAATTGTATTAACCGGAAACATTGATACATGTGTATTGTGTAAACAACCAGAGTCCCTAGTAAGCCTCTCATTTAACTAGCTTGTTGATTAATAGATGATCATGGTTTTGATCATGAACATTGGATGTTATTAATAACAAGATCATATCATTAGGTGAATGATGTGATGGACATACACCCATAGTAAGCGTAGCATAAGATCAAGTCATTAAGTTCAACTTGCTATAAGCTTTCGATACATAGTTACCTAAGTCCTTCGACCATGAGATCATGTAAATCACTTACACCGGAAGGATGCTTTGATTACATCAAACGCCACTGCGTAAATGGGTGGTTATAAAGATGGGATTAAGTATTCAGAAAGTGTGAGTTGAGGCATATGGATCAGGAGTGGGATTTTTCCATCCCGATGACGGATAGATATACTCTGGCCCTCTCGGTGGAATGTCGTCTGATTAGCTTGCAAGCATGTGATTAAGATCACAAGAGATGACATACCACGGTACGAGTAAAGAGTACTTGTCGGTAACAAGGTTGAACAAGGTATGGAGATACCGATGATCGAACCTCGGACAAGTAAAGTATCGCGTGACAAAGGGAATCGGTATCATATGTAAATGGTTCAATCGATCACTAAGTTATCATTGAATGTGGGAGCCATTATGGATCTCCAGATCCCGCTATTGGTTATTGGTCGGAGAAGAGTCTCGGCCATGTCTGCATAGTTCACGAACCGTAGGGTGACACACTTAAGGTTTGATGTCGTTTAAGTAGATATGGAATATGGAATGGAGTTCGAATGTTTGTTCGGAGTCTCGGATGGGATCCAGGACATCACGAGGAGGTCCGAATGGTCGGAGAATAAGATTCATTTATAGGAAGTCATTTTCTAGGTTTGAAAATGATCCGGTGTTTTTCTGGAAGGTTCTAGAAGGTTCTAGAAGAGACCGGAAGAAATCACCATGGAAGGTGGAGTCCCGAAGGGACTCCACCCACCTTGGCCGGCCAGCCAAAGGGAGGAGGAGTCCCAGGTGGACTCCACCTCAAGGTGGCCGGCCACCCCACCAAGGAAAGGGGGGAGTCCCACTCCCCCTAGGTTTGACTTTTTGGAAGGTTTGAGAGTTGGACTCTTATTCGAATTCTAGGGCAACCGTTGGTGTTGTCCACCTATATATACATGAGGAAGGGGAGGGGGCCGGCTACCACCTTGGCCGCACCACCCAAGCCCCTTGAGGTCGGCGCCCCCCAAGCACCCCCTCTCCCAAATCCTAGCGGTTCCCTCCTCCCTCTTTCTCCCACATAGCTTAGGCGAAGCTCTGCCGGAGATCTCCACCACCACCGCCACCACGCCGTTGTGCTGTCAGGATTCCGAGGAGGATCTACTACTTTCGCTGCCCGCTGGAACGGGGAGAAGGACATCGTCATCAACACCGAACGTGTGACCGAGTACGGAGGTGCTGCCCGATTGTAGCATCGTCAAGATCTTCTACGCGCTTTTGCAAGCGGCAAGTGATCGACTACATCAACATCGAGATCTAATCTCGTAGGCTTTGGAAATCTTCGAGGGTTAGTCTCATCATCATCTCGTTGCTACCATCTACTAGATTGGATCTTGGCTTGTTATTCGTTCTTGTGGTAGGAAAATTTTTGTTTTCTATGCTACGAATCCCATCAGTGGTATCAGAGCCAGGTCTATGCATAGATTGGTTGCACGAGTAGAACACAATGGTTTTGTGGGCGTTGATGTTTTTTGTTGTCTTTAGTTAGCGTACTTTGCATCTTGCGGGATGGTGGGATGCGGCACGGGCTAACTTTACATGACCGCGTTCATGAGACTTGCTCCACGCTTGACATGCAACTTGTATTGCATAAGTGGCTTTGCGGGTGTCTGTCTCTTCCACCATAGTGAAGATTCAATCTACTCTTTCTATTGACAACACTAGTATCACCGTTGTGGTTCATGTTCGTAGGTAGATTGGATCTTACTCGAAAACCCTAAACCACGTAAAATATGCAAACCAAATTAGAGGCGTCTAACTTGTTTTTGCAGGGTTTGGTGATGTGATATGGCCATGATGTGATGATGAATATGTATGAGATGATCATTATTGTATTGTGGCAACCGGCAGGAGCCTTATGGTTGTCTTTAAATTTCATGTTGATGTATTATTTCAAAGTAGTTGTAATAGTTGCTACATGGAGAACAACCATGAAGACGGCGCCATGGACCTTGACGCTACGCCGACGATGATGGAGATCATGTCCGTGCTTTGGAGATGAAGATCAAAGGCGTAAAGACTAAAGGGCCATATCATATCACATATGAATTGCATGTGATGTTAATCCTTTTATGCATCTTATATTGCTTAGATCGCGACGGTAGCATTATAAGATGATCCCTCACATTAATATCAAGATAATAAAGTGTTCTCCTCGTATGCACCGTTGCTACAGTCGTTTTGAAGCATCTCGTGATGATCGGATGTGATAGATTCTACGTTCACATACAACGGGTGTAAGCCATGTTGCACACGCGGAGATACTTGGGTTTGCTTGGCGAGCCTAGCATGTACGACATGGCCTCGGAACACGAAACCGAAAGGTTGAACATGAGTCATATGGATGATATGATCAACATGTTGATGTTCACCATTGAAGCTACATCATCTCACGTGATGATCGGTTTTGGTGTAGTGGATATGGATCGTGTACCACTAAAACAACTATGAGGGATGTTATATTAAGTGGGAGTTCATTAGTAATTAGATTAAAACATGAACTAATTATCATGAACATAGCCTGAATAGTATTTTGAATTAAATTTGTAGAATTGGCATCCATTATCTACCATGCGCTAGTCTTGTAATTGAGATAGAAATACTGTTAAGTCTGACAAGTAACTTTACGGACTGGTACCGTATTGTTAAAGAATCAAGTAATGATTAAGTCCTATTGCAAACTTTTGGTAAAACTCACATTAGAGCAATGGTTTCAATTAGTACCTAAAATCATCTTGTCTCCGTGAAACTTGAAGTTCAAATTCGTTTGAAAAGTAAGGAGCTGGAAAGTTTGTTTTCAGAAATAAGCAAGGTGTGAGATATATGTGATATCTAAGACCTTATTACAAGATGATAGAATATAATTTAGTGAGACTACATAAACTCATAAGTTTTATGGGAATGTACGAAGGTTGAAGACGCTAGGCGTCCCAATCCTCCAACTATTTGGGCACTAACGATATTCGCATATCCATGAAGTGATCGTCCTTAGTATGCACCGTTGCTCGTTGTTTCGAAGCATCACGTGATGATCGGGTGTTATAGATTCTACGTGTGCATACAACGGGTGCAGCCAGATTTGCACATGCGAATACTGAGGTTAAACTTGACGAGCCTAGCATGTACAGACATGGTCTCGGAAAGACGTCATGATTTGATGGATAAAAATTATGAGTGAAATTGTTCATCACATTAAAAGGTTACTAATAGTGAAATCTGGAACACTTGTCATGTGATGATCAACTTCAAGGTTATTGGTAATTGACCAACAAACCTAGAAGTTATTGATGTTGAAGTGTTTTATGAAATATGAGGAAAGCCAAAAGAGAAACTACAAAAGTTTTTGGCAGAAAGAAAGAAAATACTAGAAAGTCTAGCTCAGGTGTATATAGATGATATACATGTTATGAATGTATTCTTTGATTGGTCACACAATGAAGTTCTTGGGTATTTGTACCATATTGGTTGGTATGAGATGTCATACAACACAACGCAATACAAGAATACAATGGCCTAAGTGACTGATAAGGAATGTGGTAATAATGAACGTCTGGAACAAAATAAAATGTTATTATGTTCGTCGTTGGCATTCTACCTAGCCCTTCAGATTTATAATAAAGAACTTAATAATTGTTATTTAGCTCTGGTCAAATGAAGACAATGAGTTGTTAAAATTGTGGCCTTACTCCATGTACGATGGATAAGTTATTATAAATCTTAATGGTGAAACACACATGCATAACACCGACGCTAAAATGCCATAAGGCAAATGATGTGAATTCCACTTATTAGTGGAACCGCCATTTTGGTCATGTTAGAAAGGAATGCATGAAGGAACTCCATGCAAATGGATTTTTGGAGTCATTTGATTTTTGAATCATTTGGCGCTTGCAAATCTCTTCTAAAGAGTATGACTGAAATACCGTTCATAGGCCAAGAGTTGAACGGGCAACTAACTTAGTGGAAACATACATGATGATGTGGTTCACTGGGCATAGTTGTGTGCGGGAGATTCTTCTACTTCATGAAAACTTCCAAATGAATTGAGTATATATATGTAGATATATTTATTCGATAAGGAAGAAGTTTGAAACATTTGAATGGATTCAAATAAATTTCAGCATGAAGTAGAAACAATCGTAATAGAAAAGTCAAATGTCTACGATTGGATCATGGTGGAAATATTTGAATTACGAGTTTTAGCGAACATCTAAGAGAATTATGAAATGGTTCTACAACTCACGTTTCTTGGAGTATCATAGTGATGATGGAGTATCCAAGAGACGTATCCAAACCTTGTTGGATTAATGATGAGATAAAATAAATTGATGCCATTATATTTTTGTGGATTATGCTTTAGAGACTACCGCTTTTACACTAAATAGAGCATCATCATAATCCGTTGAAGTGACACCATACGAGTTATGGCATGTGTATAAACCCTAACAGTCCTTTCTTAAATTTTGGTATGCATAGCATAAGTAAATAAGTTTACAACCAAAATCGGATGAATGTCTTTGTTGGTTATCCCAGAGAACAAATTGGGAATTCTTTCCACTGTGAAGTCAAAGACAAAAGTGTTTGTCAATGTTACTTGCTTATTTCCAAGAAATTCTTTCTAGCGAAGTATTTGAGTGGGAAGACAATGGAACTTGATAAGGTTGATGAACCTGAGCATGATGATCAGAGTAGCGCAGCATCGGAAATGGTTCCGGAAGCGGCCACGAAGATCATAGCTCCCATGACTACAAAGAGTTATAGTCATGGAGATCGAAGTACCCATTGAACCTTGTAGGTATGGTTTAATTTGTGATCAAATAAATGATTTGTGGACAAAGGATTGATTTTGAACAATAATGAACCAACTACATACAAAGAAGTTATGATGGGCCCTGACTCCGTTAAAATGGCTAAGAGCCATAAAATCCAAGATAGGTGAATACTTTTGAAAGTAAATGGATCTATAAAATTGATGGACTTGGATGGAATATCCTTGAAGAAGCTCGACTTGTCAAAAATTTGTTTACGACAAAGTTCAAAAAGTTGAATACGATAAGATTAGATCTTCCGTAGCGATGCTTATAGTCTATGTGGATTGTTCTAGTAATCGCTACATATTTCTTTTTATGACATATGCTAGTAGGATGGCAAAATACATTACTTAATAGTAAAAGGTGTATACAAGATACAACCAAAAGTTTTGCTGGTCCGTGGAATACTAGATAGGTATACAAACTTCAATTGGATGAAGTGAGTATCACGGAGTTGGAATCTTCACCGGATGAAATAATCAAAGATTTTTGATTTCATCAGAAACGATGAAGATACTTGCATTTGCAAGAAATTAAGTGGGAGCGCTAAGACATGTTTATAATACTTTATGTAGATGACATATCGTTGATTATAAATAATGTAATCATGTACTTGATGTGAATAAAAGGTTTCATTGAGAATTAACTTCAATGAAAGGATATGGACTGAAACATATTTAGCGTCAAGATCTATGAAGATATATTGAAACGCATAATAAGTTTAAGTCAAAGTACATAGAATGAATATTGAAGTAGTTCAATATAAAAATATTAAGAAGGTGTTCTTTTCATGTGAAGGTTTAACAAGACTTGAGTGTATCTGACACTCAATGAGTAAAACACATGAGTGATTTTAGATCACGAATAATATGTATACAATCAGATGTCCTGTGCTCTAAAGAATTAGGAGCATATACCAAAATGATTCATGTGATGATCATTGGACAAGAGTAAGAATATCCCTGAGTGCTTTAGAAGAACCAAGGATATTAGTTTTGTATGGGGAAATGACAAACAAATCGCTGTAAGGTGTTGCACCGATATTAGTTTGGTCACATATAAAAATGAATTTCAAATCTCAATTAGGCTAATGTTCTCATTAAAAGGTAGCACAATGGGCTAGAAAGAGTCTATGCTAGATTTAGATGAGTTCTAAATATTGTGGCGGATTCTACAAACAAAGGCAGAGTATATCATTTTTTTGACAATGACTGAGGATGTTAAGTCGAGAAGTTTTTTGAGAACTTGGTGTAGTTCCGATAGTGTCAGAACTTTGAAGCTATATTGTGTGTGACAATATTAGTGACATATTTCAGACCGCGGAATTAAGGTTCCACCAGAAGACCGAACATATATGATTAATGCCGACTCATTTGGAAAATGAGTGATGCTGAGACGCAAATGAATTGCAAAATACATACGAGCGTGTCAGATCCGTTGACTGAAACCTCTCCCGTGAGCAAAACATGATAAGCACCAAGGCCAAGGTGTTATATCTTTACAAATGTAAACTAGATTATTGACTCTAGTGCAAGTGGGATCTGTTGGAGATATGCCCGAGAGGCAATAAAAATAGTTATTGTTATATCTTAGTGTTCATGATAAATGTTTACACTCCATGCTATAATTGTATTAACCGGAAACATTGATACATGTGTATTGTGTAAACAACCAGAGTCCCTAGTAAGCCTCTCATTTAACTAGCTTGTTGATTAATAGATGATCATGGTTTCCTATCATGAACATTGGATGTTATTAATAACAAGATCATATCATTAGGTGAATGATGTGATGGACATACACCCATAGTAAGCGTAGCATAAGATCAAGTCATTAAGTTCAACTTGCTATAAGCTTTCGATACATAGTTACCTAAGTCCTTCGACCATGAGATCATGTAAATCACTTACACCGGAAGGATGCTTTGATTACATCAAACGCCACTGCGTAAATGGGTGGTTATAAAGATGGGATTAAGTATTCAAAGTGTGAGTTGAGGCATATGGATCAAGAGTGGGATTTGTCCATCCCGATGACGGATAGATATACTGGGCCCTCTCGGTGGAATGTCGTCTGATTAGCTTGCAAGCATGTGATTAAGATCACAAGAGATGACATACCACGGTACGAGTAAAGAGTACTTGTCCAACGAGGTTGAACAAGGTATGGAGATACCGATGATCGAACCTCGGACAAGTAAAGTATCGCGTGACAAAGGGAATCGGTATCGTATGTAAATGGTTCAATCAATCACTAAGTTATCGTTGAATGTGTGGGAGCCATTATGGATCTCCAGATCCCGCTATTGGTTATTGGTCGGAGAAGAGTCTCGGCCATGTCTGCATAGTTCACGAACCGTAGGGTGACACACTTAAGGTTTGATGTCGTTTAAGTAGATATGGAATATGGAATGGAGTTTGAATGTTTGTTCGGAGTCTCGGATGGGATCCAAGACATCACGAGGAGGTCCGGAATGGTCCGGAGAATAAGATTCATATATAGGAAGTCATTTTCTAGGTTTGAAAATGATCCGGTGTTTTTCTGGAAGGTTCTAGAAGGTTCTAGAAGAGACCGGAAGAAATCACCATGGAAGGTGGGGACTCCACCCACCTTGGCCAGCCAGCCAAAGGGAGGAGGAGTCCCAGGTGGACTCCACCTCAAGGTGGCCGGCCACCCCACCAAGGAAAGGGGGGAGTCCCACTCCCCCTAGGTTTGACTTTTTGGAAGGTTTGAGAGTTGGACTCTTATTCGAATTCTAGGGCAACCGTTGGTGCTGTCCACCTATATATACATGAGGAAGGGGAGGGGGCCGGCTACCACCTTGGCCGCACCACCCAAGCCCCTTGAGGCCGGCGCCCCCCAAGCACCCCCTCTCCCAAACCCTAGCGGTTCCCTCCTCCCTCTTTCTCCCACATAGCTTAGGCGAAGCTCTGCCGGAGATCTCCACCACCACCGCCACCACGCCGTCGTGATGTCGGGATTCTGAGGAGGATCTACTACTTCCGCTGCCCGCTGGAACGGGGAGAAGGACATCGTCATCAACACCGAACGTGTGACCGAGTTCGGAGGTGCTGCCCGATTGTGGCATCGTCAAGATCTTCTACGCGCTTTTGCAAGCGGCAAGTGATCGACTACATCAACATCGAGATCTAATCTCGTAGGCTTTGGAAATCTTCGAGAGTTAGTCTCATCATCATCTCGTTGCTACCATCTACTAGATTGGATCTTGGCTTGTTATTCGTTCTTGCGGTAGGAAATTTTTTGTTTTCTATGCTACGAATCCCATCAGGGACATATTCTGTCCGCAGGAGGAATTTCTGTCGATCCCGAGAAGATCAAGACAGTTGAAAAATGGAAAGTCCCAACCACTCAAACGGAAGTCCGTGCATTTCTTGGATTAGCGGGATATTACCGCAAGTTTTTTGAAGGATTTTCAAGCATAGCAAGACCCATGACTCAACTGTTGAAGAAAGACAAGAAGTTTGAATGGACTGATAAGTGTGAAGAGAGTTTTCAGAAGCTCAAGCAAAGATTAATCTCAGCCCCAATACTGATCATGCCTGACATTACCAAGCCATTTGATGTCTATTGTGACGCCTCCAAGATTGGTCTTGGATGTGTGTTGATGCAAGAAGGCAAAGTGATATCATATCTGTCTAGGCAACTGAAGCAGCATGAGCAGAATTACCCCACCCATGACTTAGAGCTAGCAGCAGTAGTTTTAGCCTTGAAGGCATGGCGTCATTACCTCATGGGTAATCGCTGTGAGATCTATTCAGATCATAAGAGCCTGAAGTACATCTTTACCCAGAAGGAGCTGAATATGAGGCAGAAGATGGATAGAGTTAATTAAGGACTATGACCTGGAAATTCACTACCACCCCGGCAAGGCCAATGTGGTAACATATGCTCTAAGTAGACAGCCGTGTCAATTAAACTCCATGATCGGAGAAAAGCAGCCTAGTTTGCTTCAGGAATTTGAGAAGTTTAGACTGGAGCTAGTTAGTGAAGGATTCCTAGCAAGCATTGAGCTCCAGCCTACCTTGATTAGTCAGATAAAGGAAGCACAGAAAGGAAATGCCAGTATTGATGGAATCAAGCACCAAATAGCTGCAGGAAAGGCACCGGGATTTACTGAAGATAAAGAAGGAGTTCTCTGGTACAACGGACGTCTCTGTGTACCAGCAGATTCGGAGTTGAAACAAGTCATTTTGAAGGAAGCCCATGATAACCTTTATTCCATTCATCCCGGTGGAACCAAGATGTACCAAGATTTGAAGGAACAATTTTGGTGGCACAGAATGAAGAGAGAGATTGGAAGTTACATAGCCAAGTGTGATATCTGTCAGAGAGTCAAAGCGAACATCGCGACCCGCAGGATTACTGCAGCCATTACAGATCCCTGAATGGAAATGGGATTCTGTAGGAATGGATTTCATAACTGGATTACCCAAGTCAAGTAGAGGAAATGATTCTATTTGGGTAGTGATCGATAGATTGTCCAAAGTAGCCCATTTCATACCAGTCAAAATGTAACGGCCCCGGGTAGAACCCCCTATTAGTTTTGCCTGTTCCTTTTCTTTTATGCCTCATCGTGCATCATGCATCATATCATCCATGCTTTTAATAAAATAAAATTATTTTATAAAACTCTAACTCCTTATTTTTCTCTCTCATATGGTTTTAATAAACTCTTCTCTTTCTTTTCCTTCGGATACACCCTAATCTCTCTCTCTTCCACATATTTGTTATTTTATAATTATGCTTTTCCAACAAATAAATTTTTGAATATAAAGGTGTTTTTGTTTTAGTTACAAATAAATTAGTATTTGAAAAACTAAATCCTAATATTCTCTCACCTTTGCCTCAAGTTCAAAATAGAAAAGAGTTTGTTTAAAAAGGTTTTAAATAAAACAGAAAAGGAGAAAACAGAAAACCCCTTCCCCTCCCTCCCTGGGCTCCCTCTCTCTACCCTGGCCCATTCTTTCCCCCCAACCGGAGCAGACCAGCAGGCGGCCCACCTCCCCTTCTTCTCCTCTGGCCCAGCCCACCTCTAAAGCCAACCTAGCCCGTACCGCTTCGTTTTTTTCCCTTGTCGTTTTCTTCCCCGAAGGAGAGCACGAGAGGCTCGTGCTCGCTTTTCTCCCCGGTCGCTGTCGATGCGCACCACCGCCCACACCTGCTCCCTCCCCTCTCCTTATCTCTGCCCTGGACCGCATCCTTTCCCCTCTCTCACGCCTACCTCGCCCCTTTCTTTCTTCATCTGCAAGCAAACGGGAAAATCTCCCCAACAACCACCACCACCGTGAGTTGCTCCGCCATGGCGCCATCGTCTCCGACCGCCCCTCGCCAAACCGAGACCACCGGTGGCTCCGCCTCGCTCTCCTCTTCCTCCTAGCAGAAGGAATCGAGCCGGGACGCCCATAATCCTCGCCTTTTTCGCCGTTCCCCTTCTCTGACCCGGCGGCGTTTTTCTCCGATTCCGGCGCCGACCGCTTCCTTCCGGCGCCATCGACCTCTCCTTGAGCTTACCGGTGAAGTCCTCGTTCTCCCAGCCCTCTTCCCCGTCTTGTACCCCCTCTCTCTCGTTCTGCCGGTGATGATCCGACCGTTGCCTTCGCAGGACCTCGCCGCCGGCCGCCTCCGGTGCCCTTCTCGGAGCGGCGCCACCTCATCTTGGACCACACCGACGAGACGCAGTTGTTGGACATGGCCTCGCCCCCTGGAACGTCTTGCATCGGCCGCGCCACGTCCGTCTGACCATGGTGACCGCGCCCCGCTGGAACGCGAGCGACGTCGCTCGGCGTCGAACGCCTGGCGGGCGTGCACGCATGGTTTGCCAGCGTGGCAGCCACGTCACCCGCCGGGTCCCCCCTGTCAGCGCCTCGGGCTAAGACCCAGCTCGGTGAGAAACGTTTCACCAGATCCAGATCTGGAACTTTTCCGTTTAGCCCCCTGCCTTTTTGTATTCCTCAACCCGCCGTCCCTGGCACCTGCCCTTTGCATGATAACCCCCTGGAATTTATGAAAATCAACCCGGGGTCCTCCCCCCCTGTATAAAATTATTCTAGGTCCTTTTCTATTTTAATAAAATCTATTTTATTTATTTTAAAATGCTAAAAACTAATTTGTTAATAACTTTTAATTGGTAACTCCAAATTAAAAGTGTTCTATATCAATTTTGATCAGAAAAATGAGAGGAACATGAATATGCCATCCATGTCTGCTGTTGCATCGTGCTTCATACCATCTCGTGATAGTTTGCATTATCACCTAATATGGAACTTATGGAATATATGGGATATAACTATTTGTTGTCCCGGTTCCATTTAAACTTGAAGTAGCTCACCCTTGCCATGTTATGCCATGCTAATCAACACTTAACTTTGTCGGTAGAAAATGCAACTTCAACTCTAATTTGTTTGTCCGGGGTTCCGACTCCGATTAATTTGGATAAGCTGCATTGCACCATCGCCGCCATGTAATGCATATCATCTTGCTCATGCTGATTCTTCTTTGTCCGTAGTAGTAAGACTTGCACACGTCGTTTGTTCCAGCATTTGCTTCTTCCCGGATAGGATCGCGAAGTGGTGTGGTGAGATACGCCAAGTTCTCCGGATGTTCCTCGGCAAGCTCTAACAGGCAAGCATTTCCTATACTCCTGTCTCTGCAGGAGTCGCTCACCTATTTTATTTTGTCATCTCCCTCATGCTATCCTTAAGTTGCGTTCTTGTCACATGTCCCTTCCACTTGTTACCTCACGCAGCCCATATTGCCACCACCACCTCCTACAGCTGTTGTTTGGTTATCGGGTCTGCCTTGCGAGTCGTAGTGCATGCTAGTGCTGTTTTATCTCGTTACCGTTTTGTTATCTTATTGGGTTATCTGTTGGGAATCATGACACATGGTTTATGGATATATCTGTTAATAGTTGCTTAGCGGAGGCATCGGTGGGTCAGCTGCTCGTTTTGTGACGGCTCACTTGTGTCTCTAAATAACTTAGGACCCGAGTTCTTGTTATCTGTTCCGAGACTGAGCGCTCTAACCACACGTGGGTATGCTTACCGGGTCTCCCCTCGACCACTGCCGGAATCTACAGCTTTGTCCAGTGGCCACAACTAGTTTTGAATGTTTATTTCTCCCGGGCGTGCAAGCATGTTTCTTTGTGGTCAGATGATATGATATTACTTTTGGGGAAGCCGTGAGTGCCTTGTAACCCCGTTGTCTCTTGCACGCTCGTAGGATGCGGTACGTATTGTTAAGAGGTCATCCTCTAGTGGGCTCTGATCCTCTTAGCCGTAGACGCAAACAGCTAAGTCCGCTTCGGAGCACGGCTGGACTTCGATACGGGTTAACTTAGTTAGGTGGCTTACTGGACATTGTTGTCGTGAAGGAGAGTGCGAGTCGTGATATCCACCTGTCATAAGTGGATCGATCGTGCGTTTGGGCACATTTGGGCACCCCTGCAGGGTTACAATCTTATCGATAAGCCGCGTCTGCGGTTATGGACGACTTGGAGCTGTATGACTCGACCATAGACAACTTACACCTGTTGTTCATTATTAATAACTTGCGTAGTAAGTTAGCACAACTTCAATAATAAATGGTTAAAACTTGACAACTGTGTGAGTGCCTTTGCCAGTACTTCCTTGCGAGGGGGGAACGCATTGGCTGTGTTATGTTTGCAGAGTATAGAACTGTTAGCTTGTGCGCTCTCTCACCTTCTCTAATAGACGACTGTTGTAGAGTGTCTCTATAGGTTTTTAGTGCTTGCGCGCTGCCGCTTAACCCCACCATATTGCCTATGACGTTCCTCTTGCGTCCTCTAAGTCCCCTGCGTGCCTCAAGTACAAAGGACGACTGGTTGACGAATGCTTATATGTCTTGAAGTCTTGTTAAGTACGAACCCGTACTTATTGCTGCTTCTTTGGGACATAACCGGGCAGGTATGAAGTTATGATCGATGAAGACGACGTTAGCAAGGTTACCCTTCCGGCTTGGCTGTGGGTTATGGACGCCACTGGTTATCTTCAGGACTCTTAGTCCAATTTGTATCTTGTCCGTACTCGGACGTATTTGATCTTCTGTATGATTTGAATCTTTGTTGTATATTTGTATCTTGACTCGTTGGAGTCGTTGTTGTAATATATCTGTTTCTTGTGGGCTCTATTGTAATCCTGTTGTAATGTTACCGCTCGTGTTAATTCCTCTGGCGTCACGTGTGTGATTCATCGCGCACGTCGTGTCGGAGGGCGTCTCTGAATCGATACCGTGCGGATTTCGGCGGGTTCGCTGGAATCCTCAGGGTACCGGTTCTGGGGCGTCACACAAAACCACCTACCAAGGCCCTAAGCTAGCTGAGTTGTATATCTCAAGAATAGTTAGCCTGCATGGAACACCAAAGTCAATTGTATCAGATAGAGGATCCCAATTTACCTCAAGATTTTGGCAGAAGGTACAAGAAGGATTAGGAACCCAGCTGAATTTCAGTACAGCTTATCACCCGCAGACTGATGGACAGACCGAAAGAGTCAACCAAATCCTAGAAGATATGTTGAGAGCCTGTGTGCTAGAATATGGATCTAAATGGGAAGACTGCCGCCTTTCATACAACAACAGTTTTCAAGCCAGTTTGCAAATGGCCCCATTTGAAGCATTGTACGGAAGGAAGTGTCGTACCCCTCTGAACTGGTCAGAAGTCGTAGATAGTCAAATCTTGGGACCAGATATTCTACGAGAAGCTGAAGAGAAGGTTCACAAGATCTGCGAATACCTCAAGACTGCCCAATCTAGACAGAAGAGTTATGCTGACAAGAGACGCCGAGACATGACCTTCAATATTGGAGACTTTGTGTATCTAAAGGTATCACCCCTCAAAGGAATGCAGAGATTCCAACTCAGAGGAAAGCTTGCACCTAGATATGTTGGACCCTTCAAAGTTTTGAGTCGCCAAGGAGAAGTATCATATCAGCTGGAACTGCCGGAGGAAATGTCAGCTGTGCATGATGTGTTTCACATCTCGTTACTTCGGAAATGCTTGGAAGTTCCTGAGAAGACAGAGGTTTTCAAAAACATCGATCACAGATCTGTGGATATGAACAAAGACTTGACCTACCGTGAAGTACCCATTCGTATCCTGGAGGAAGCATTCCGAACAACCCGCACCAGAAGTATCAAGTTTCTGAAGATTCAGTGGAGCAATCATACTGAAGAAGAAGCCACTTGGGAACGAGAAGATTATATTAGGACTGAGTTTCCCGATCTCTTTAGTTCCTAGTTTTCTTTAGATCTCGGGACGAGATCTTTTGTAAGGGGGGAAGGTTTGTAACACCCCAAATTTTCAAAGCAATGAAGAAAAGTCATTTCGCTTATTCCAAAATTTTGAGCCAACAAAAGCTTGGATTGATTTAAATTTTGTGCATAGTGTTCATACATGAATGTTGTGATATTGCTATGATGTGTGTTTGAAGTGTTTGAAGTGTTTCTAAACCACCAACATGATTTTTGGATCAAAGGGGAAACAAAGCAAAAGAAAATAAAATCAACATAGAGGCATATGTGAGCAAATGGCCACATTTGCAAATCCTTGCATATGCCATAATGGTTTGGTTTGAATTGCTTGAACACAATCCTAAACTCCAAAGAATACCTTTTAACACAAAAAAATAACATTTGGGTCAAAGAAAAACAAAACAAATAAAAAGAAAAATAAAAACCAAGTCACATGTGATAATGGTCAAATCTGCCATTTTTTACATGATGCCTACTTTGAGCCCCTGTGGTTATTTTTTTCTAAACCAAACCTCTTAATCTTTTTGCCCAGATCACTAGTACACATAAAAGTGAATAACTTGGTGTTGGTCAACCTTGCTAGTTCATTTTAAAATTCTTAAATTAAGCATCCAAAGTGGCAACATTGAAACAGATTTAAGATCAACTCAAATTGGAATTTCCCCAAACCAACTCCATTTTGCAAACCAATACCACCAGGAGATGCCAAAGATTATTAGAATCACACCCATGAAAAAGTTTGGCAAAATTCAAATTTAAATCTCTTGCGGCCATTGTGTCGAACACCTTGTGTGCAAGAATCATATAAATTGACACACTCTAAAAACCAGTGGGTTTTAGCCTCAACCCTCACTCCACTTGTCATCCCTCACTCCCTCTACAACCCTCTGGACCATGCCATGCCATTGCATCACTGTTCCATGGACAATCATGACAATGCCATGCTCATGATCGCCACCATGACCTCACCGTGCCACTCTCCTCTCCTCTCTTCCCTGGCTCACCTCACCATGTCCTGGAGACAGTACACACTCACCTGAGCACGCTGGTACTTGCCCCTGGCCAAGAGGAGACCTGCACGCCCCAGTCCAAGTCGTGCCCGTGCCGGCCAGGACGCGCAAGGACGCCGACGTGTGCACACCAGAGCGCGCCAGAGCACGGCCTCACCCCGTTGACCTCGCCCTCGCCTCGCCATCAGCGCCTGCCAGTAGACTCGCCACGACACCAGGAAGCCGCCAGACAACCTCCCTCTCTCTCTCCCGTGCCCTGTCTCCGTCGCCAACGTCGCCGACCTCCGCCACGGTACCGCAGTACACGTCGATCGCGCCACTGCTCCTGACCACCATTTTCTGTGCCATGATGCCTGTCCTGCTCGCCATGACGCCAGGAACAGCTCACCGTCCTCGCCCATGCCCTTAGCCCGTGGTAGTCTCACCTCCACCGTCGCCATGTCCGCGACCCCTGCCCCTCGATGAGCCTATAAATAGAGGCCTCCCCCGCTCGATTTCTTCACACCATCTCACTCCCCTCTCCTCCCTGAACACCCTCAACCTCTCGCCCCTCCACATTGCCCCTTCGTTCGCCGGAATTTCACCGGAGTCCGCCGCGACAGTAGCCAGAAGAAGGCGACGATCCCGTCTTCCTCAGCCTCTCCCCTGACCACCGTTGGAGCTGCCGCAGCCTCCTCGACCATTTGCCCGCCTCGCCGAGCCTCGCCGGAGCCCAGGTACCCCCCTAGCCACCCTCCTCGCCGCCGGTAGGGTTAGCTCTCGCCGTCCTCCTGTCGTGGATGGAGACGACCGTGGGTCGTTAGATCTCGTTCTAATCCTACGGCCCCCATTCACGCATACCGTTTCGTGTTTTAAAACCCACTGACGGGTGGGACCCTCCTGTCAGGTCACCAGCGTGTGCGCGAAGCGCCACTGGGCCGGAACATTTAGCTTCCCGCGCGACCCATTTAATTCAAAAAGGGATTTTCCCATTTAATTTGAATCTGGCTCTGCATTCAAATTCAAAATTTGATTTAAAAATAACTACTGAACTAAATTTGATGATTCAAATTTCTCTGGAAAGCTTGTGACCTTTTCTAATCAAATAAATTATATGCAACTTCATAAACATGGTAGAACACATACAGTAAAAATAACAAGCCAGTACCTTTTCAAATTTCAAACATTTTTATAAAATCAACCCTAATGTATTTTGAGGTGATTCCACCTCTCATAATTCACATTTCAAATACTCTATTGGAATATGTAAAAATATGACATGGTTGTTTCATATGATCATGGGCTAAGATTCAAATAATGGCTAGGTAGTCATTTCTAACTCATTTTTAAATTACTTAAAAATAGTAGTTAAATTTTATGAGATGTGGCATCCCATTTAAATCACTTTCCCAAGTAATTCAATGTGAGGTGATGACCTTACTATTCATGACCTCATATGTTACTACTTGAGGATATTAAATCTTAGTAATTCTCAAATAGTGGAATTTACTTTTCCAAAACAAAATAAAGAAAACCCTAGTATTACCTTGGGTGATGATTGTGATGATGCTAGATCATCTTGTGTGATAAATAAGAGTACTTAAGTATTGTTTGGTGATTGTATCCTCGTATCCGTTTATAGACGCTAGTACCGAAGGCTACAAGGAAGAAGAGGTCTTCTACGAAGAAGAAGAGGAACACTTTGACAACTGTACCACTCAAGGCAAGCTATTACCAATGCAAGATATTACCATGAGCAAGTTATAATAGTGCAAGATACCATTGCAATGTTATTTATTTAGGGACTTTACCAATTCCAAGTTTTATCTTGCAAGCTTTACTTTCATTTATCAAAGCTTACTTTTATAGTTGACATTTGTCTAAGTTTAGATTACTACCAGAGCATCAAACTTAGCCTAGATAGCTAAAATTGAGTAGCACCCCTCATAGCTAGTTGCTAGTGCTAAAGCTAAACTTGACCACTCTAAAAGGGAACATGTGAATCAAATGGTTAGGCAAACCTTAGAATGATGAGTCATTCTATTGAAATTTCCGAAGGTGAATATGACTGATGAAGGACAAGGTGACTTTGACAAAAACTGATGATTGGGTTAGGATGCGATACCATTCCAACTTTAGCGTACCCCCACAATACCTGATAATGGGTAGGGCTTAACTGGAAATTTATGTATTTTAGTATGGGTTCCCTGAACAAGCGTCATAGGGGTTATGCCGAGGCTGCCTCCGTGAGAAGTGAAATGACGTGAAAAAGAGATGAATGTCCTACCCAAGCCCTGTGCAGTTCCTAGGATGGCAGATCGTCATCGCTAGGAGGCCAAGCTCATAGGGGAGGTGCCTATACTAGGGTATGTAATTGAAAGGTTAATGGTTGATGATCCGCATACTGAGTATGATTATTCAGGGCTATCCTGACGGATGTAATCAAATGTTGTGGCACAAGTGTACAACCTCTGCAGAGTGTCAAACTATTCGAATAGCCGCGTCCGCGGTCATGGACAGTTGGATGGCCATACTGTTCCGTTGTCAGATGTTTTCTAAAATGACTTGTGACTTGAAAGATGATTTTGACTTGATCACAACGGAGTTGTGGGAATGACACTAATGTTCCCACTTGAGTAACTTTAGACAAATAAAGAGCCTTTGAATACTAAGTGTTTATGAAATAAAACTAGCTTTGTGCAAATAAGCCTAGAGCTTAGAACCCTTAATGAAGCTACTAGTATATCTATTAGTATTAGTTTGCGAGTACTTTACAAAGTACTCATGGCTTTGTCCCTGGCTATTCAAATGGCCAGACTATGAAGAGGAGCACCAGTACCAGGAAGATGGACAACAGGATGTCTATGATAACTAGAACCACCTCCTACTGTCAAGTGTTGCCTGTGGAACAGATGGACCGTTACTACGTTTCTTCCGCTATGTGATTTGTATATGATCGCTAGATCAACTGTTGTTTTAAATTGGATCATGAGATCCCTTGTTGTAAGACGATTATGGTTTGTAATGGATAATGTGTTGTGATATCAACTATTATGTCTCGCAAAAACGATCTTCCTGGGATTGCGATGTATGGCATAATAGGCATCTGGAATTAAAAATCCGGGTGTTGACACAACTTCTTTCTTCTCCTTTTTTTTGTGGCTACTAACCTTGCAACTTTTTCATGGGAGCCTTCGATCCTTTGCTTCTTAGGCCTTCCAGTTGGTCTCTTAAGAATCAGTGGTTCCTGTCTGAACCTTGGATTGAAAATCTCCCAATCATTTTCATCTGCCATCGGTGGTACAATCTCTGCATATGTTGCATAAAATTTGGCAACATCAAAGTACTCATCAACAAAATTTTCTATTTCAGCGCCTTCACCTCTCAGCTTTGAGATGAAGTATAGAGCATGGTAACATGGTAGACCAGTAATTTGCCATTTCCTGCATGAACAATTCATGTTTGCAATGTCTACACAATACCTCCTTTCAGTTCCAAGCTTGTCTATTGTATAAACCTCAGCTAATGTATTGAAACATCTAATCATCCTCATATTTATTGATCTAATTTCCTCTGACCTTTTATTCATTAAGGAAATCACTTTTGGCACTATTTTATGGCCTACAAATTTTCTTGCACAAATTCTTTTCCTAAAATCTATCTTCACCATTATGTACGGTCGTATTGCATCTAGCAAAACAACCATTGCAATTGATTTAAGGTGCGCAATCTTTGAACTGAAAATCTCTGCCAAACTATTGCAAACATAATCTACTTTGCTTAACTCACCAAACTTACTTCTATACCATAGTTTGGTGTGATGTTGTTCAAGGTATTCTTTCACCTTTAACTGTGTATACATGTTCTGCATGTAAGTAGCATGCCTGCTTGGGGTATATGTGTATGATGCTGGCCATAAGTTGTCTTAAAAGTTCTTGCCTTTGAACTTCTTCATAAAGTTAATAGAGAGGTGCTTCATGCATTCTCTATGTTCAACCCCAAGAAAGAGAAAATCAACAACTATTTGTATCCCCTTGCATGCGCCAGTATGTGTCACCAAGCCTGGAGGGTGACCTATTACTCCACGCAACCTCTCCATGAACCATGTCCAGCTTTCATTAGAATCACCCTCAATAATAGCATAAGCTACTGTAAATATCCAATTATTGGCATCTACATCAGTCGTTGTAGCAAGCTGTCCTCTGAACTTCCCTGTCAAAGCAGTTGAGCCTATTGCCAAGTATGGCCGGCACCCCTCTAAAAACCCCTTCCAGCATGCCTTCAGGCAGACAAAACATCTTTAGAAACATCTCTTATCAGCCATCATATACCTCCTGCCTCTTGAAATTTTTGGTCTTCCTTTTACAAACTCATAATCAATGTCAACAACACTCCTAGGTGATGTTTTCTCCACCTCAGCTTTGAAACTGTACAACATGTGGAAATTGTCATTCCACTTGCCCTGCATCAGGTCCAAAGCCATCTCCTTCCCATCAAAAACTCTATGGTAAGGAATTACCACATTGAACTTGTTAGTAAGTTTCCTTACCAATTCATTAGTTCCAACTGTTGGATCCTCCCTCACCCAATCAAGCACAGTAGCAGCAATCCACTTTGTTGAAGCAGGTCTTATTTTCTCACTTAAAGCAGTACTAGAGCAGTTGTGTTGCTGGGTCTTCACTTTGATCTGAAATGGATATCCGACCCTCATTGGGGATGCATGGAGTCGCCATTTATACATTTTGTCCCTACAATGCACCCTTAGTATTTTTTGTTCAATCTTTTCTGTGATACACTCAACCCAAATTTTATTATAAAAGTAGCAACTACATATCTGCAATCTTAAAAACTCTCAAAAACAGTCCCCACATCAATTGTAGGGTTGTTCTTGTCAGAGTATATGATAGGCCTGTCCTCATCTACATAATCATTTTTGCAACCCATTCCCTCATCTTCATCATCCTTGTCCTCATCATTACCATTGTCAGACTCAAAGTTTGGATCAAGATAACATTCCATATTTATAAATCTGGATGCACCATACTTCCTGCGGTAAGAAGCAACGTATAATCAGCGTGATTACTGAGGGCATTCGGATCGCTGATAAAATAGTTAAGAGGACAACTGAATTATTACCTTTCTTTGCCGACAAATGCCGCATCCTCCGATGTCTTGAGCTGCAAACAATTAGTGCATGCGTCCTCTACCCCTGTGCCACCCCCGCCCATGATCTCCAACCACTAGTAGGGAAATGGCTATAGGGGAAAGCTTATTGGCAGCGGACCCTGCTGAGGACACGTGGTTGCTATTAATGGTCGCGTTCCAAAAATGGGACGCCACCAGTATAGCCATACTAGCCGCGTGTCAAGGCTTTTGACATGCGACTATTACGTGGGCCCAGGCTGCGCCTGGGCTGAGAACTTAGCCGCAGCGTGCCAGCCAGGCGGCACGTGGCTAGTACCCTATTATCGGCAGCGTGCCACCGGGCCCGCACGCAGGTATTAGTTTTGGACCGTGGGGCGCCAAATAGTGGCAGCGTGTGTCCATTTGGTCCGCTGCTATTATTTTCACTTAAAGAAGTTCAATCGTTGCGCCGAAGCAGCCCCCCCACGCGCACACAGTTGTTCAATCCCATCTCTCCGTCGACGCCACTCGACCTCGCCGCCGACCACGCCAGAGCCGTTGAGCTACCACCCACGCCACCTCACCGCCGACCGTGCCCAGCGCCGTTGAGCTGCCGCCCACACGCTGCGCGCGCTCGACCTCGCTTTTGACCACGCTCGCGCCCGAGCGACACACCGACCGCCCACGCCGTGCTCGCCCCTCCACCTCCCGGTATAATCCTGTGCGCCCTTAATGTGCTCGATGAAACGGTTGTGTGGTGTGTATCGATATGAGTTGCTGATATTTTGCCAAAATGTCGATTAATTTCCATTTCGGCGAATTTCTGGCAACTCCGTATGTCCCATTTTTTGCAAAGGTCATGCCAAAAATTTTCGGTAATTTTACTGCTTGTGTTGTAATGCTGCGGTTGATGATTACGTGGTGTGTATCGATATGAGTTGCTGATGTTTTTCCGAAATGTTGATTAATTTCTATTTCGGCAAATTTCTAGCAACTCCGTATGTCCCATTTTTACCAAAGGTCATGTCAAAATTTTCCGTTAATTTTACTGCTTGTGTTGTAATGCTGCGATTGATGATTACTTGGTGTGTATCGATATGATTTGCTGATGTTTTACCGAAATGTCGATTAATTTACATTTCGGCAAATTTCTGGTAACTCCTTATGTCCCATTTTTAGCAAAGGTCATGCTGAAATTTTCCGTTAATTTTTCTGTTACTAACTATATGAATTTCAATTTTAGGCCGAAGATGTCGGGAGACCACAATGAGAAGGCGACGTGTTCTAACTCTGCGGCGCAAGAAAAAGAAAATGCAGTACAAGAAGAAGTAGAAGCAGCGTTGGAGTTTTTGCAAGAAACTAGTGGCACTGATGGCAACGATGGGGCAACTAGTGGCACTGATGCAACGGGACCACTACTGGCATCGAGGGCACAAAACTGAAGAAACAACGCAGGAAAAGGTGCCAAAACAAGCTCGACAATATAACGGATACTGTCTTGGAAGTAAGCCTTGCCAATGGTGAGCCTATTCAGCCGCCCTCAGTTGCAGCGAGTTATGGCGGCCAATGCGGATGTATTCTTCGAGATACCGTTTCGATCAATGAGAAGAACATTAGGGAGAATGCAGAATTATGTGCCAGCCTTATCTCGAAGTTGCACAAACGGTACACATTCCCACACCCTCACAACAACGAGAATCCCACAAAAAATCTAGTAAACACCCATGCCCTCGACAAGTTCAGTAGAGACTTGAGCAGTTGGAAAACGAGAGTACGAAGAATGGTGGATAAGGGTGATGATTACTCCAAGGTATACAAGGCATATCCCATGATCACGGAGGAGTAGTGGGAAACATTCAAGAATAATTGTGCTAGAAAGGAGGACAAGGATTTGCAGAGGTGGGGTTTGGACATGCATCGCATGAACATAGGTTCCGTCACTCTCGGAAGCCGTTGTTATGACCGCAAGAGGTCGAGGTGGGAAAAGGAGGACGCTGATCCTTTAACTGATGCCAAAATCAAGCCCTGGGAAGAATTCGAGGACCAGCGACAACATGAGTTTATCAGGGCTCGGTGCCGTCGAGACAAAAAAACCGGGGAATATGTAACAGACAAGAAGACGGAGCAATTAATTGCTGAACTGGTAATTTAACTACCATAGCTTTTAATTAAGTCGATTACATTCTAATAGTTACATTTCTAAATGTTTCTAATGTTTTTTTGTAGCGTAAGGAAAATCAGCTGGAAGGTGAAACCTCCTCCGATGGATCGCCCCCCTGGGATCAACCTTTAACCCGGGCGATAAACTTCACCCTCGGAAAGCCGGTGCAAATGAAGCCGGCACATGGCCGTGTTGCCGGCAAAGGAATCGACGCCCAGTGGAACTACTATTATAATGATGACAGTGAGCAGCGAAAGAAAAGGAGAAAACCCACCGAGGATATTTCCGATAAGGATATTGAGAAAATTGTGCACAAAAAAGTTAGTTCAATCGTCCCCAGTGAAGTGAAAAGGAAGTTGGGAATCATGGTTCCTAGCATAATGATGGCATTGAATATATGGTTTGAAGGTGGTCAAATAGGGCCTAATCCAATTGAAGAATTCTTAAATTCCGGTGACGAGGATTTTTCAATTGAGGATATTTTGACTAGAATCACATTGCCTACCGATGCGCAGTTAGCTCGTACAGGCGACATTATTGCAGTCAATCCTTCGGCGCCTATCAATGGCACAACGACAGCTCCAGCCACAATTCCTGCCGCAACTCCTGCCGCAGCTCCTGCCCGAGCTCCTACCATAGTTGCAGCCACAGCTCTAGCCACAGCTCCAACCAGAGCTCCAGCCAAAGCTCCTGCCGCAGCTCCCAAACGAGCTCGAACCACAACTCCTACAGCAGCTCCCACCGCACCTCTAACCACAGTTCGTGCCACAGCTCGAACCATAGATCCAGCCACAGCTCGTACCGCTGCTCCCACCCAAGTTCGTACCGCAGCTCCAACCACAGCTACAACCTCAGCTCGTACCCCTTGCTGTTGTGCTGCTAAAGCCTAAAACAAAGCACGTCGGAAAGTCCAAGAGAAGCAGGTCGAAGAAGCCGCTTGAAACAAAAGATCATTCGAAGATGACCACAACAGAGTTGTCAGCTCTTTTTGACAAGGGCATTGAACTGCCGACTATGAATGTAGTCAAGAATTACATTTGCGGCGGCGTACTTGTAGGAGATTTGACCGAGGGAAAAACTGTTAGGCAGCACTGTGGCGTTATTATATCAGTTTTGGTGGCTTACCACGGCAATAATTTTAGGAAGCCTATATCATAGCAAACCTCTGGAGTTATGGTTAAGTTCAAACCTAAACACTTCTACCAAAACTATGCAAAAAAATTCCAGTCAATTGGGAAGATTTGTATCTCCTGATAAACCTTCGAGAGATGGACGCCAGCATAGTGAGATGCTATACACTGTGAGTATATAGTTGACTCGATGCTTCAACATGTACAGAAGTAGCTATGTATAGCTTTGCTACTGACAAGTATTTTGTTTATGTAGGTTCAATTATACGAGATCCAGGGTCAATAACATCAGAGTACTCATCGTAGACCCTCATATGGTTTCGCGATAGTCAATTGATTCAGACGCGGTCGTGGTCGAGAACTACATTACCCATGAGATGGATCTGGCTTTCAAAGATAACAAGTTAATCATGTGAGCCTATAATAAAATGTAAAATATAGCAACTTATGCATCTTTTTTTACGCATTTGCTCGGATTTATGCAACTAACTAGTTCAAATTTTAGATTTCACTGGATTCTTATTTGTATCTCTCTATTGGATAGCCAAGTCTATTATTTTGATTCTTACCTTAGCAATTCGGTGAGAAATTTTAGGATGCAAAGGAACTTATTGATAGGTGATTGTTCTTTCATCCGCATAATATAAATTGATGTCATCTGTATTATTCTAAGGATTTTATGTCATTCATATTGTTTAGATCAATTACCGCATTTCGCTCGCGGGGACAAAATGCAGAGAAGATCAGTTACACATCACTAGAGCATAACATGTTTGTCCCGGTTAGTTTTGCTAGCACTTATACTAGTCAATGATTTATTTATTGGATAATATATGGAGTATATAATTTCTATGTTCTATGTCTCAGTGCTGATGAGTTCGTTGCATGGAAAACAAAAAAATTTCTACCGTGAACATGAACAAAAACCAAGATCCAATCTAGGAAGAAGCAAGATCTAATCTACAAGATCGAAGCAACGAGATGTATGTGAGACTAACCCTCGAAGATTCCAAAGCTTACGAGATTAGATCTCGTTGTTCATGTAGTCGATCGTCCTGTGCTGCAATCCGGCAGCACTTCCGTACTCGGTCGTGCGTACGGTGTCGATGAAGCCCTTCCTCTCCCCGTTCCACCGGGCAGCGGAGGTGTGGTAGATCCCCTCGAAATCCCAGCAGCACGACGGCGTGGTGGCGGTGGTGGGGGAGAAAAGCGCCAAGCCGGAACAACACTATGGAGGAGAGAGGGGGGCGGCCAGAGCTTGGGATGAAGTGGTGGCTTCGCCCCCTGCCCCCTCCCCTCTTTATATAAGGGGGGAGGTCGGTTTGGGTGGCCCCCCAAGCCCATCTAGGGCTAGGTCCGGCGGCCAAGGGGGGAAAGGGGATTTCTTCCCTCCCAAGTTGATCCCCCTAGGGTTTGGGGAAACCCTAAAGGGGTTGGCCGGCTGGGCCTTGAGGGGCATGTGCCCCTGGCCCATTAGGCTAGGGTGCATCCCCTTGGCCCATGCTAGCCCTCCTAGGGTCGTGGGCCAACTGGTGGGACCCCCGGAACCTTCTAGAACCTTCCCGATCTTTCACCGGAAAAATCCCGAACTTTTCCGAAACCTAGAAATCAACTTCCCTTATATGAATCTTATTCTCCGGACCATTCCGGACCTCCTCGTGATGTCCTGGATCCCATCCGAGACTCCAAACAAACTTCGGTCTCGATCTCATATTCTGAATCTACTTATGCGACATCGAACCTTAAGCGCGTCACCCTACGGTTCGTGAACTATGCGGAAATGATCGAGGCTCCTCTCCGACCAATAACCAATAGCGGGACCTGGAGATCCATAATGGATCCCACACATTCAGCGATAACTTAGTGATAGATTGAGCCATTAACATACGATACCGATTCCCTTTGTCACGCGATACTTTACTTGTCCGAGGTTCGTTCATCGGTATCTCCATACCTAGTTCAACCTCGTTACCGACAAGTACTCTTTACTCGTACCGTGGTATGTCATCTGTTGTGACCTTGTCACATGCTTGCAAGCTAATTAGACGACATTCCACCGAGAGGGTATATCTATCCGTCATCAGGATGGACAAATCCCACTCTTAATCCATATGCCTCAACTCACACTTTCCGAATACTCGATCCCATCTTTATAACCACCCATTTACGCAATGGCGTTTGATGTAATCAAAGCATCCTTCCGGTGTAAGTGATTTACATGATCTCATGGTCGAAGGACTAGGTAACTATGTATCGAAAGCTTATAGCAAGATGAACTTAATGACTTGATCTAATGCTATGCTTATTTGGGTGTGTGTCCATTATATCATTCATCCAATGACATAACCTTGTTATTAACAACATCCAATGTTCATAATCACGAAACCATGATCATCTATTAATCAACAAGCTAGTTATACAAGAGGCTTACTAGGGACTCCTTGTTGTTTACATAACACAAATGTATCAATGTTTCAGTTAATACAATTATAGCATGGGATGCAAACATTTATCATAAACATAAAGTATAATAATAACCATTTTATTATTGCCTCTTGGGCATATCTCCAACAGTCTCCCACTTGCACTAGAGTCAATAATCTAGATTACATTGTAAGATACCTAACACCCATGGCGTTCTGGTGTAGGTCATACTTTGCCCTAGTGAGAGGTTTAGTCAACGGATCTGCCACATTCAGATCTGTGTGTACTTTGCAAATCTATACGTCACCATCTTCGATGTACTCGCGAATCACATGAAAACGTAGCTTGATATGCTTCAACTTCTTGTGTGAGCTTGGTTCTTGTGCATTGGCACAATGGCACGCATGTTGTCACAATAAATGACTAATGGGTCCAATGCACTAGGAACCACACCAAGCTCAGTAATGAACCTCTTCATCCATATTGTTTCCGATGAAGCCTCCGAAGCCGCTATGTATTCAGATTCAGTTGAAGACTTCGCCACCGTGCATTGCTTGGCACTCATCCAGCTTACTGCAGCACCATTCAATATAAACACGTACCCAGACTAAGACTTAGAGGCATCAGGATCAGTGTTCCAACTAGGATCGGTGTAACTGGTTACAACGAGCTCTTGGTCACCTCCATAACAAAGAAACATATCCTTAGTCCTTTTCAAGTACTTCAGGATATTCTTGACCGCTGTCCAGTGTTCCATTCTGGATCACTCGATATCTGCTGGTCAAGCTAACAGCATGTGCGATATCCGGTCTAGTACACAGCATGGCATACATGATAGAGCCCACTGCCGAGGCATAGGGGATCTTGTTCATCCTCTCTCTTTCTTCTGCCGTAGCCGGACCTTGAGTCTTACTCAAGACCTTACCTGGCAACATAGGCAAGAACCCTTTCTTGCTTTCATCCATTCTAAACTTCTTTAGAATCTTGTCCAGGTATGTACTTTGTGAAAGCCCTATTAGGCGTCTTAATCTATCTCTATAAATCTTGATGCCTAAAATGTACGCTGCTTCACCAAGGTATTTCATTGAAAAACACTTATTCAAATAACCTTTAATACTGCTTAGAAGTTCTATATCATTCCCAATCAATAATATGTCATCTACATATAATATCAGGAATGCTACAGAACTCCCACTCACTTTCTTGTAAATACAGGCCTCACCATGAGTCTGTATAAACCCGAAGTCTTTGATCACCTTATCAAAGCGTCGGTTCCAACTCCCGGATGCTTGCTTCAGTCCATAAATGGAACGCTGAAGTTTGCATACCTTGTCAGCATTTTTAGGATCGACAAAACCTTTGGGTTGTACCATATACAACTCTTCCTCAATGTCACCATTAAGGAACGCCGTTTTGACATCCATCTGCCAAATCTCATAATCAAAAAATGCAGCTATTCCTAACAAAATCATCACAAACTTTAGCTTCGCTACAGGTGAGAAAGTCTCATCGTAGTCAACTCCTTGAATTTGTCGGAACCCCTTCGCGACAAGTCGAGCTTTATAGACACTAATATTACCATCAACGTCTGTTTTTCTTTTGAAAATTCATTTATTCTCGACAGCCTTGCGGCTATTAGGTAAGTCTACCAAAGTCCATACTTGGTTATCATACATGGATCCCATTTCGGATTCCATGGCCTCGTGCCATTTGTTGGAATCTGGGATCATCATTGCTTCCTCATACGTCGCAGGGTCTTCATCATTGTTATCCACAATCATGACATTTAGATAGGAATCGTACCAATCAGGAGTGGTACGAGCCCTCATCAATCTGCGAGGTTCAGTAGCTTCTTCGTTCGAAGTTTCATGATCATCATCATTTGCTTCCTCTCTTATCGGTGCAGGCTGCACAGGAACATCTTCCGGCACTGCGATACTCTGATCTATGAGAGAAGGTTCAATAACCTCATCGAGTTCTACTTTCCTTCCAGTCACTTCTTTAGCGAGAAACTCCTTCTCAAGAAAGGATCCGTTCTTGGCAACAAAGATTTTACCTTCGGATCTGTGATAGAAAGTGTACCCAATTGTTTCTTTAGGGTATCCTATGAAGACGCATTTCTCCGCTTTAATTTGGGTTCTAGCTTGTCAGGTTATAACTTCTTTACATAAGCTTCGCAGCCTCAAACTTTAAGAAACAACAGCTTAGGTTTCTTACCAAACCATAATTCATACGGTGTCGTTTCGACGGATTTAGATGGTGCCCTATTTAAAGTGAATGCGGCTGTCTCTAATGCGTAACCCCAAAACGATAACGGCAAATCGGTAAGAGACATCATAGATCGAACCATATCTAAGAGAGTTCGATTATGACGTTCGGACACACCATTTCGCTGTGGTGTTCCGGCGGTGTCAACTATGAAAGTATTCCGCATTTCTTTAAATGCATGCCAAACTCATAACTCAGATATTCGCCTCCGCGATCAGAATGCAGAAACTTAATCTTCTTGTTATGTTGATTTTCTACTTCACTTTGGAATTCCTTAAACTTCTTGAAAGTTTCGGACTTATGTTTCATAAAGTAAATATATCCATATCTACTCAAATCATCCGTGAAGGTTAGAACATAACGATAACCCACGTGATGCTACACTCATTGGTCCGCACACATCGGTATGTATGATTTCCAATAAGTCTGTAGCTCGCTCCATTGTACCAGAGAATGGAGTCTTAGTCATTTTTCCCATTAGACATGCTTCGCATCTATCAAGTGACTCAAAGTCAAGTGATTCAAGAAGTCCATCGGAATGAAGTTTCTTCATGCGCTTCACTCCAATATGACCAAGACGACAGTGCCACATATAAGTAGAATTATCATTCAATTTAATTCGCTTAGCATCAATGTTATGAACATGTGTATCACTACTATCGAGATTTAACAAGTATAAACCTTTCATCTCAGGCGCATGACCATAAAAGATATTATTCATATAAATAGAACAACCATTATTCTCTGACTTAAACGAATAACCGTCTTGCATTAAACAAGATCCAGATATAATGTTCATGCTCAACGTAGACACCAAATAACAATTATTTAGATTTAAAACTAATCTCGAAGGTAGATGTAGAGGGAGCGTGCCGACAGCGATCACATCGACCTTGGATCCATTTCCAACGCGCATCGTCACCTCGTCCCTCGCTAGTCTTCGTTTATTCAGCTGTTCCTGTTTCGAGTTACAAATATGAGCAACCGAACCAGTATCAAATACCCCACTACTACGATTACCAGTAAGATAGACATCAATAACATGTATATCAAATATACCTTTCTTCTTGATGTGGCCGCTCTTCAGATCAGCCAGGTACTTGGAGCAATTGCGCTTCCAGTGCCCCTCTTCCTTGCAGTAAAAGCACACAGTATCAGGCTTAGGGCCAACCTTGGGCTTCTTAGGAGGTGCAGCAGCTTTCTTGCCGCCCTTCTTGAAGTTGCCCTTGTTGTTAGGCTTGCCCTGCTTCTTGAAACTGGTGGTCTTGTTGACCATCAATACTTGGTGCTCTTTCTGTATCTCCACCTCAGCAGATTTCAGCATGGAGAAGAGTTCAGGTAACTCTTTGTTCATGTTCTGCATGTTGTAGTTCATCACGAAGTTCTTGTAACTAGGTGGCAGTGATTGGAGGACACGATGAATACCCAGCTGGTTAGGAATCACAATTCCCAAGTCACTGAGCTTCTTCGTGTGCCCAGACATCTTGAGCACGTGCTCACTAACGGAACTGCCCTCTTCCATCATGCAGCCAAAGAAATGTTTTGAGGCCTCATAGCTTTCCACGGCCGCATGAGTTTCAAAGATAGCTTTGAGCTCACGGACTAGCTCACAGGGGTCGTGGCTTTCAAAACGCCTTTGAAGCTCTGCCTCTAGGCTACACAGGATGGCGCACTGAACTTGGGAGTACTTAGTCTTCCGAGTCTGGTAAACATTCTTTACCTCATCGGGAGCAGTTTCTGCAGGTGGGGCACCTAGCGGTGCATCGAGCACATATTGCAGGTTTCCACCAGTAAGGAAAATCCTCACATGATGGAACCAGTCAGTGAAGTTGCTACCATTGCTCCTAAGCTTTTCTTTCTCTAGGAACTGGTTAAAATTGATGGTGGGGGCCGCCATGATCTACAACATATTTGCAAAGAGTTTAGACTAAGTTTATGATAAATTGAGTTCATTTTAATTCTTAAATTAACTAGGTGAACTCTGATGCGTCCCAAACGTACCTATAATTTTTGATGCTCCATGCTTGTTTGTTACAATTCTTATATGTTTTATGTGCACTTTTCCACATTTTTTAGCATTTTCTGGGACTAACCTATTAACGCAGTGCTGCAGTGCTAGTTCCTGTTTTCTGCTGTTTTTGTGTTTCAGAAAAGTTGTACATGAAAGTTTCTCGAATTGGACGAAACAAAAGCCCAGAGTCTTATTTTTCTGGGACGAAGACGGAGCTAGAAGGACACACGCAGGAGAGCTGCCACGTGGCAGTACAAGGGCAGGCATGGCCCCACCCTTGGCCGCGCCTGGCCCGTGTACTGGCGCCTCGTCGCCTCGTTTGCTCCGCCCTTCCGCCTATTTATTCCTCGTATCGGGAAAACCCTAGGGACCCGAGCCTCCATCCACGAAAAGTTCCGACGCCGCCGTCAACCGAAACCCTAGTTCAGGAGGGTTCTGCAGTCCATCCTGGCACCCTGCCGGAGAGGGAAATCACTGCAGGAGGCCTATACATCGCCATGTCTTCATCCGAGGTGATGCGTGAGTAGTCCTCCACGGGACCATGGGTCCATAGCAGTAGCTAGATGGCTGTCCTCTCCTTGTTGTGCTTCATGTATAGATCTTGTGAGCGGCCTAACATGATCAAGATCATCTATTTGTAATTGCTACATGTTGGTTTGATGTGGATCCGATTTATAGAGAGATTTCTTTGGTTGAGATTATGTATTATGTTATTATGATCTTGCATGCTCTCCGTTTCTAGTAGATGCTCTGGCCAAGTAGATGCTAGCGACTCCAAGAGGGAGTATTTATGCTCGATAGTGGGTTCATGCCTCTATTTAACCATGGGAAGTGACCTTGTTCTCTACGGTTGTAGATGTGTTGTTGCTACTAGGGAGAAAACAACGGTGTTCTATTCAAGGATAGTTTCATCGTTTACTTTACACACATTGCTTAAAGCGATAGTCCGTTGCTTGCAACTTAATACTGGAGGGTGTCGCGGATGCAATCCTGAAGGTGGATTATTAGTCATAGATGCAGTTGGATTACGGTCTATGTATATTGTTGTAATGCCCGCATACTTTCATAGCATGTATTCTGCACCAACCATTAGCGTAGAATCTCTGTTTGTCAATTGCCCATCTGTAATTTGTTTACCCAACATATTTATTTTATTGGGGAGGTGACTCTAGTGAACTGTGGACCCCGGTCCTTCTTCTTTTAATTGCAATCTTCTACAGCATTTTTCTGTTCTGTTCTCTGCAAACAATTCTTCTCCCACATGGTTCGTTTAATCCTTTGTTTCGGCAAAACCAGTGAGCTTGACAACCTCGAAAGTTGGGGACAAAGTACTTGGTTGTTTGTGTGCAGGTCTCCATGTTCTGCTGACGCCGGCAGTGCGCCCCCGCCACGAGTTGGTTCGCAACACCTCGGGAGAGAACGTTTTTCCTCCTGGTCGATAAACCTTGGTTTCTTACCGAGGGAAAACTTCCTGCTGTGCTCATCATACCTTCCTCTTGGGGTTCCACTCAACGTTGCGCATAAATTCTCCTTCATCAACTCCGCGCCCAGCAAGACTTTTTCTGGCGCCGTTGCCGGGGAGAAAAGCATCTCTTCTGCGAGGGGAGTCTCTCACTCTCAACTCTTTTACTTTGTTATTGTTTTGCTTGCATATTTTATTTTTATCTTGTTTGCATTTTATATCGAAAATCCAAAAAAATTTAGTATAGCTTTTATTTCTGTTGCTTGCATTATTTTTGTTCAATGGATAGTCCCATTACTATGTTGCCTGCGGGCATGATTTTCACTTTCAAGCAAGGGAGTGAGGAAAGTTTTAAGGAAGCTTACGATAGGAATTTTGATTGGATTGTTCCTGAGAATTTATTTGATGAAGAAAGTAAACCTAAAAGTGCTGAGAGAGGAACTTCAAAAACCACTATAGATAGCATAGAATGCCTGGTTGAAACTACTTTCATTCCCGATCTTAATGATTTCTCCCTTGACAATACTTGATTTGCACCCTTTCTGCGCCTAGCTCAAAGGCGTTAAAGAAAAGCGCTTATGGGAGACAACCCATGTTTCATTTCTGTTATTTTTGCTTTGTTGAGTCTTGGAAGTTATTGCTACTGTAATAACCTCTCCTTATCGTTTTTATTTTGTTTTTGTGCCAAGGGTAGCCTCTAATAGAAAGAAAGCAGTGTTTGGGGTATTTGCAATTCTGAAACAGATTCTGTGCTGGTCACGAAACAAATTCTTAAAAATCGCCAGAACGTTATTTTCAGCTGAAAATATTTTTGCTTATGCCCCAGTATGTTAGCTAACTTTCGTTAGTTTAGTATTTTTCGATTTAAGCAACATAAGTATTTCTTTAATTTCGATCTCTGCCTGCTGGTCTGTTTTGACAGATTTCTGCCATGTTTTGCATTTGCGTCTTATGCTTCGTCTTTTTTAGTTCTTTTGTGAAAAAGAGCTTCGGGAAGAAGTAGCTACAGTAGCTTATGTTAAAATGAGTGTTTGATATGTGCCATTACTGAAGCCTTGCTGGTTTGATATATTTTTATTTGCACAAATGTTGCTAATCAATTGTGCTGAGTTTTGTGTGAAGGAAGTTTTCAAGTGTAGGGAGAGAAGAATGATGCAATAAGATGAAGCATGGACAAGAGCTCAAGCTTGGGGATGTCCCCTGGACCCCCCAAGAAATATCCAAGAAGTACAAGCGTCAAAGCTTGGGGATGCCCAAGGCATCCCCTCTTCATCAACAAAAAGCACCAGGTCATTTTTCAACACGCTATATTTTTATTCCTTCATGTGATATGTGTTATCCTTGGAGCGTCTTTACTTTTTGCTGTGTGTTTACTTTCAATAAAGTTGGATCCCATCATTCATGTTTACTTTGGAGTGAGACACGCTCCACCGCTTTGCATATTTACTTTGGAGTGAGACACGCTCCGTTGTTTTGCATGTTTATTTTGGAGTGAGACATGCTCCACTGTTATGCATTTTGCGTTGGAGAGAGACACGCTCCACTTTTACATTTATTTGAGTTTCAATAGCTCTCTGGACATTTACTTGTTTTTCATATATGAGAGTTGTTTGGTTTCATTTGGTTGGCATTGGAAACATGAAAAAGTTTTATGTGTATGTGATGCAAATGGAAGCATTTTTAGACTGTGGCATAGTTATTTTTGCATATCTTGCTAGATTTTATTCTCATGATGAGCTTGTTAATTATGTTTTCATTATGATTAGTCTCAAATACTGAGAGTGTTTAGTGTGCCATTGAAGGTTTCATGCATTGTTTTTAGCATACAATAGAAAAGCATAATATTGTGGTATATATTCTCCTGCGAATGTTTTTATTTGGGTCGACTTGGCACATGTTTTGCAACATGTTATGACTACATTTCAGTCAATTGTTGCCTCTATGATCATTTAGTTTGCAACTTGTGTATCACCTTATGCTTTGATTAATATATTTTTTCGCTGTGCATGTGTTGCCTGCCAAAACCCACCGGCGAGCAGCGGCGAGCAACACGAAGAGCCGGGAGGCTCCCAGGACTGCGTGGGGGCCCTGGTCCCTCGGGCGACGGCCCGCAAAGAACTCCGGCACACGTCCCGGCTGTTGCGAGGGCGTGCCACCTGACCTATACCTGGTCAGGAAGGTGATGGATTGCTTCGATTATTCTCCTGCATGGTAGACACGTAAACATTAAATTCGAGCCTCGATCGGCTCTCAGGTTTCCCTGCGAATCGGCTCAAGGAGCCGATTATCCCATGATCCGTATTAGATCTACGGCAACGTGGGGGTCTTGCTTTACCAAAATTAAGCTAAATTGACCTACGACAGTCTAGGGTTTTCACCGCGTAACTGGAACGTCCTACACGTGATTGAGCCTAACAGATGCGAAAGATAACGGAAAACTAACCCTAGGAAAGGCCTAAAAACCAACACAGAGTCGATTCCCGGAACATCTCCTCTAGGATCGGCAAACTATACCTTACGTACCGCTGGATCATTCAATCCGTTTGCAAGGCCTAATCATGCGGATATCAAACCAATCCTTGAAGAACAAGGAACAGCTATAACAGATCAAATCTACTAAATAAAGATCAAGCAAGTCGCTGCCTTTACACCTTAAGATAGGTGTAAAGGCAGCTAGATATGTAGGGACAACACAACTAAGCAAATATCGAAGAAAGCATCGATGTTAGCCCCAACATATCTATGATAACAGTGTTGCTCGCCATCAACAAGGCTTCAGTACGCGACACGAATAACGAAATGAGATCGCCGATCGCAAGATGCGATCCGGGCAGCATGGCTTACCCGGAAGAAAACCTCGAAACAAGGGGTGGCGATGCGCCTAGATTGTGTTTGTTGTGAACGTGATCGTCCTCCTTTCTCAATAACCCTAGATACATATTTATAGTCCGTAGATTGTCTAATTCGGAATAATCCCAACCGTATGAGCTAAACTCTATCTTTTGATCCTAACCGACACATATCTTACTATAATTTACAGATACACGGGCAATCTAGCCCAAATCCTTTGTACGAGGCCGATTCATGAATATTTCCCGTGCATAATCTCCAAGCCCATCTCAATCACGGCCCACCTCCTGGCGTGGTTAAAATCTGGTGGTAACACATGCCCCCCTGGTTTTGGCAATAATAATTCCAAAACCACTCTGTTTTTTCCTTTCATCGGGTCACGCGTCTCAGAGCAGAACCGTCGCAGTATCCTTCATCATGATGCCTTGCCTTCTCAACTTCTCTGCATGATTTGACAGTTCTTTGGCACCACTTCCTCGGAAACCGCGGTAGCATTAAATTTCCACTATACCCCCTTTATTTAACCACACCGAGCAGTTCGCCTCTTCATTCTCTCGCTCCACACTAGCCATCGGAAAGAAACTCTCTTCCTCTGTAGCAATGTCTTCCTCCTCTTCCTCCTCTGCTTCATCGGGTCTTTCCTCCCTATCCTCTTCCTCTCGGGAGCCGACGCCAGAGTGGGACTCGATGGCGGCGCACGATATCCTCGCCCCACCGAAATGGGACAAGGAGGATCATGACTCCTCCGTCTGGTTCGAGGATGACAAATCCTTGACCGACGGAGAAGACGATTTCCAGTTCCTTGTCGATGGGGAACTGGAGGCGGAGAGCGAGGACGACCTCTTCTCCTGGGATGACTTCACCTCCTCCGACGAGGAGGAAGAACAAGAAGACGACGACGACTCCCTCGAGGAGTACCCGCCGGCGAAGCGCTTCCGCGCCGGGTCGGACGACGACGACGACGACGACGAGGAGGAGTACGGAGCCCCTGCCAAGGGCTACAGCAGCAGCGACGAGGAGCCCGCCGGTAGCAGTGCCGACGGAAGCTTCGACAGCGATGACGAGGGCAGCGACGGCCCCTAGAGTAGCATCCATCAGCATAGGACTAGTAGTAGTAGTAGATTGGTCAATAGACCTTTCTTTTGTTCGTAACCCCTTGAACAATTGGCTCTTTCTCTGTAAAAAATCCCTTCTATAAATGAAGAAAATGTTCTTATGTCGATTTTGTTTCCATATCAACTGCGCCGATTGTCAAAGTAAGTTAACGCGCAAAGAGCCGATGGCAGCGCATCGGCCTTCCCATAAAACGCGATTCAGACCAAATCGCCGATTTAGTGGCCTATTCTGTAATCTTTGTCCGAGAGAATAAACTTCAGATTCCTCAAATTGTCGTTCGAACAGGTCCAATTCGCGACCATGCAGACCTTAAATCTCAAATAACCTGTTAACTGCTCATTTGCGCTTGTTCCTCTAAAGTCGATGGCTGTGCATCGGCTTTTTTAATCTGGAGTCGATGTCTGTGCATCGGCTATGACTCGCAAAATTTTTTTTTTTTTTTCACCGGCCGATTTTATACATCGGCCTCCACATCTTACTGTCCGTCATCCCACATGCTTGGGAAATACTTCTTGAGGTGTTGACCATTGACGGCTACTGGGAATTTAACGCCGTCCAAGCTTGCTCATATATGCATTACCCTTCAAGGCCTGGACGACTTTGTACGGACCGTGCCAATTAGGAGACCATTTGCCATATGCTTTGTCCTTAGTTCCTAACGGCAACACAGCTTCCCATACAAGATCACCAACCTGAAACTCCTTTGGTCTCACCTTCTTATTGTATGCGCGAGCTACCTTGGCTTTGTTCTCTTTAATCTTTTCCAGCGACCAAAGCCTGAGTTCCGTTGCATCCTCAATAGTATCACTCATCAGGGCTGCATATTCTTTTTTCTGTGGACGCATCTCCGTGTCCAAGGTTTGTTGAATTTTTACGGCCAGATCGGGCCGTGCCTCAGTGTATGCAGGTATTGCGCCTCGGCTTCCTCCAAGCTACGTAGCCGCTGAACCCTACGTTTTTGGGAATGACTGAGTCCATCAAGACACCACCTTGGCCTGTGGTATCTATCTTCTTCCTCATCTTCTGATTCCTCAAAGTCTTCCTCTAGAGATGACTCAGTTTGTTTGTTCTGAGATAGGGGAGGGCCTAGACGTTTGAACACTGAGACTCCACCCGTGTCTTCCTTCTGCCGTCTACATTCCGGGCAGCTATCGATTGTAGGCAATCGGCTCATACCTGAATCCCAGCAGTGCTTGAAGAAAGGACAATCCCAGTGCCTGTCCATGTCATCCCTCTCTCTCGACTTTCCCTTAGCGCGACGCTCATACCCTTCGTCGTCTCTGCTATACCGACGATAGTCTCCATTGTCTACGTCAGACTGACGGTACCTCTCGTCGTCTATATCGTACCGCCGGCGTCGACCGTACTGACGCTCATATTTGTTAAGTAGATGTGCAGAAAGTGGCCGTTGATACCGCACATTCCTCACTTGTTCCTCGGTGACGTACCGTCTATCATCGTATCGGGGCCGGTCGCGTGGGCCGGCCTCTCCCTTTTCCTTACCGCGGGGTTGACCGCTTTCTTTCTCATACCTGCTATGGTGGTATACAGGCCCTGCCATGTTAACACCGAGTGAGAAATCCAGCTGACGCCTTGTGGGTGGATGATGCTCCACCATGTTAACGCCAGGAAACGGCTGTGTGTCCACCTTCATAGCAAACTGACCAAAGATCAAACGGCCTTGTTCTATCGCCGTTTGGATCTGCCGACGCAGCTCTTTACAGTCATTAGTGATGTGGGTGAACGAATGATGCCACTTGCAGTACGGTCTCCCGTTCAACTCTTGCGCCGTAGGGAATTTATGTCCTTCGGGTAACGTCAGCCGCTTCTCTTTGAGCAGCAAGTCAAATATTTGCTCAGCCTTGCTTACATCGAAGTCGAACCCTTTTGCTGGCCCTTGTTGTTTCACCCACTTGCAGGACATGGGATCTGCCCCCCGAGCCCATTCAGCCACGGCTACTTCTTGGTCTTCTCCAGAGTCCCCTACCTCTTCTGTCTCGACCAGACCTACCGGGCGCCTGAACTTGTCTTGGTACAATTCTGGGTGGCGCTGCTCGTACAATGTTAACTTCTGAACCATGTGTGCCAGTGAATTGTAGTCGACTTGGAAAGCTAGATCCTTGATCGGCGTGGCGAGGCCCAATGCCGCCAGATCGACTGCTTCTTTCTCAGTTAAGCGAGCCGAATAACATCGGTTCCTGACAGTTCTGAAACGCTGGATGTATTCCGCCACCGTTTCTCCGCGCTTGCCTCCAGCCCGGCAATGCCAGCCTCAGTAGCTTCTGAGTGATACTGAATGTGAAATTGCTCTTCCAGCTGCTTCCACGTCCGGACTGAATCTGGTGGCAACGAGGTGTACCATCCAAAAGCTGGTCCTGTGAGAGACTGCGCAAAGAACCTCACACGTAATGGGTCTGACGCTGAAATCATGCCAACCGTGCCAAATATCGGCACATGCTCAATCGAGCTAGACCCTTCGATCCACCGAACTTTGAGAACTCGGAGCCGATATTTGGGCGGTAGTGGAATCAATTCATACTCGTTGGGATATGGCTTGGAATAGCCGACCAATCTCCTCTTTGGCAAAAGGCCGAACTGGTCTCTTAAGATTGTACTGATTTGTTCCATGGTATTAGCTGCAGGGGCTGAGCTTTCATGACTCGTTCCGGTGGCATATTTGGCTAACCATGCCTGTTTATCAGCATCCGCTCCAGAGACTCCTCCTGCTACCATCTGGTTCGTGCGCGCCAAGTTATTGCAGTCCGGCACGTATGTGCACATGTATCCGTGTGGGATCTCCTTAGGTGGCTCTTGCAGGAACTGGTAATCGCTAGGATCGCCTCCGATCTTGTAGACGACATATGCCGCGAACACAGCGGCTCTGGAGCTGCAAGTGCGAATGGCAGCTGTGGTCTGGTTTGGAACGGTATCTCTCCTTGGTGAGTTCCTAGGGCAGGTCCTGACGGAGAGTACTGATGCTTCATGATCTCCTGAACCACACGAACCGCAATACGCTCAAAAGCGTTTACCAGGCTCTCAGAATGTGTAGCGAATGAGCCACCATGTAATTAACTTCCTGGCGCAGAGCTCTAGTGCGGTCTTCCGAAGGGGTAGACAGATCCACTTCATCGAGAACGCCTTCAGGTGAGAACCCCTTCCAACGAATGCCATGTTTACGGGTCCTCTCAAAAGAGCCGATGAGATCGGCTTCGAAGACAGCTTTAATCTCATCATATTTCTTCTTATGCTCCTCAGGCAGTTCTTCGTACGTGATTGGTGTCCCCGCCATTACAGCTGTAGATGTCGACGCCGTTGTTGTATATTGTCCCACCGGGCGTGCCAGAATGTGTTGCCTGCCAAAACCCACCGGCGAGCAGCGGCGAGCAACACGAAGAGCCGGGAGGCTCCCAGGACTGCGTGGGGGCCCTGGTCCCTCGGGCGACGGCCCGCAAAGAACTCCGGCACACGTCCCATTGTTGAGGCGTGCCACCTGACCTATACCTGGTCAGGAAGGTGATGGATTGCTTCGATTATTCTCCTGCATGGTAGACACGTAAACATTAAATTCGAGCCTCGATCGGCTCTCGGTTTCCCTGCGAATCGGCTCAAGGAGCCGATTATCCCATGATCCGTATTAGATCTACGGCAACGTGGGGGTCTTGCTTTACCAAAATTAAGCTAAATTGACCTACGACAGTCTAGGGTTTTCACCGCGTAACTGGAACGTCCTACACGTGATTGAGCCTAACAGATGCGAAAGATAACGGAAAACTAACCCTAGGAAAGGCCTAAAAACCAACACAGAGTCGATTCCCGGAACATCTCCTCTAGGATCGGCAAACTATACCTTACGTACCGCTGGATCATTCAATCCGTTTGCAAGGCCTAATCATGCGGATATCAAACCAATCCTTGAAGAACAAGGAACAGCTATAACAGATCAAATCTACTAAATAAAGATCAAGCAAGTCGCTGCCTTTACACCTTAAGATAGGTGTAAAGGCAGCTAGATATGTAGGGACAACACAACTAAGCAAATATCGAAGAAAGCATCGATGTTAGCCCCAACATATCTATGATAACAGTGTTGCTCGCCATCAACAAGGCTTCAGTACGAGCGACACAGAATAACGAATAAACTGATACTGCCCAGATCGCAAGATGCGATCTGGGCAGCTCGCTTACCGGAAAACCCTCGAAACAAGGGGTGGCGATGCGCCTAGATTGTGTTTGTTGTGAACGTGATCGTCCTCCTTTCTCAATAACCCTAGATACATATTTATAGTCCGTAGACTGTCTAATTCGGGAATAATCCCAACCGTGTACGAGCTAAACTCTATCTTTTGATCCTAACCGACACATATCTTACTATAATTTACAGATACACGGGCAATCTAGCCCAAATCCTTTGTACGAGGCCGATTCATGAATATTTCCCGTGCATAATCTCCAAGCCCATCTCAATCACGGCCCACCTCCTGGCGTGGTTAAAATCTGGTGGTAACAGCATGATTATGGCCATTATGCTCTCTTAGTTGGTCGCACCCGGTCTTTTTCTAGCCTCCATTTGTGTGAGTATTTTATTCATGCATCCAACCACCAAAAACCAAATATGCCAAACTGTCCACCATATCTACCTATATGTGGTATTTCATTGCCATTCCATAGTAGTTTGCTCGTGTGCTACCTTTAAAACATTCAAACAGTTCCTCGTTTTGTGACATTGTTTTTAGCTCACGAGGAAGTAAATTAAAATTGTGGTTGTCATCTTCCATACTAGTTAAGTAACTCAAAGACTCGCGAGGTTCATCTTGCTTGTCACATAAAAAAGTATATAAAAAAAAGAAGAGCTGGTTTGACCACAACTTCCAATAGGGGAAGAAAATAGGAAAATTATAAGAAAAGGGCACTCCTCCATGGTTTGTGATTGCTTGGTCGGCACCCGAGGATTCGGTTAGCCATGGTATGTGTAAGTAAAGGTTGGGAGGAGTGTCACAATTTTATAAGTAGTATCAATGAAAAGAGGCTTCGCCCAAATATTTCGGAACCGCTCTCAAACTTGCTTAGTATGGAAGATGACAATAGCTCTTTTTACTACTCGTTGACATGAACAACCACCTCTCAAAAGTGCATTTTATACTCTTGTTGTTTCAATAAAAAGCTTTAGCACATGAGTGATCTTACTTGCCTCTCAAAGAGAGACCTTCTTTTACTTTTATGTTGAGTCTCCACCTTCTAGTTTATGCACCACTTATGAGAGCATAGTTGTCATTCTTAGTTTTATGTGCATGGTCCCAAGATTTTATTGATTGATTCATAATTATGGTATTGCTTGTTCAAACTTTTTGTTTCTAGTCATCCTTATAATCTTTTAAAGGTGTCCAAGCATTTATGTTTTGCTTCCATTTATGGGACAAGATGAGTACCACTTTATTATGTATCTATGCTATGCTCTTGACAATCACTTTGCTTTCCATGAACATTATACATTTTCTTTTGTTTGATTACTATTCATGTTTTAGCATGGTTATTAAGTTTCATTGTTTGATTATATCTATCATGCTTATGTTTGGATTCTACGATTCCAGCTATGTTTGCTTTTACACTTAGATTGATCAAAGTAGTGTGACAGCATTTCACCTCAAAAATTATTTGTTTGTTATCACTTACCTACTCGAGGACGAGCAGGAGTTAAGCTGGGGATGTTGATACGTCCCAAACGTATCTATAATTTTTGATGCTCCATGCTTGTTTTGTTACAATTCTTATATGTTTTATGTGCACTTTTCCACACTTTTTAGCATTTTCGGGACTAACCTATTAACGCAGTGCCGCAGTGCCAGTTCCTGTTTTCTGCTGTTTTTGTGTTTCGAAAAGTTGTACATGAAAGTTTCTCGGAATTGGACGAAACAAAAGCCTAGAGTCTTATTTTTCCGGACGAAGACGGAGAATGACACGCAGGAGAGCTGCCACGTGGCGTACAAAGGGCGCGGCCCACCCTTGGCGCGCGTCTGGCGCCTCGTCGCCTCATTTGCTCCGCCCTTCCGCCTATTTATTCCTCGTATCGGGAAAACCCTAGGGACCCAAGCCTCCATCCACGAAAAGTTCCGACGCCGCCGTCACCCAAAACCCTAGTTCGGGAGGGTTGCAGTCCATCCGGGCCTGCTGGGAGGGAAATCTCCGCCGAGGCCTCTACATCACCATGTCTTCATCCGAGGTGATGCGTGAGTAGTCCTCCACGGGACCATGGGTCCATAGCGGTAGCTAGATGGCTGTCCTCTCCTTGTTGTGCTTCATGTATAGATCTTGTGAGCTGCCTAACATGATCAAGATCATCTATTTGTAATTGCTACATGTTGGTTTGATGTGTATCCGATTTATAGAGATTGCTTTGGTTGAGATTATGTATTATGTTATTATGATCTTGCATGCTCTCCGTTTCTAGTAGATGCTCTGGCCAAGTAGATACTAGCGACTCCAAGAGGGAGTATTTATGCTCGATAGTGGGTTCATGCCTCTATTGAACCATGGGAAGTGACCTTGTTCTCTACGGTTGTAGATGTGCTGTTGCTACTAGGGAGAAAACAGCGGTGTTCTATTCAAGGATAGTTTCATCATTTACTTTACACACATTGCTTAAAGCGATAGTCCGTTGCTTGCAACTTAATACTGGAGGGTGTCGCGGATGCAATCTGAAGGTGGATTATTAGTCATAGATGCAGTTGGATTACTGTCTATGTATATTGTTGTAATGCCCGCATACTTTGATAGCATGTATTCTGCACCAACCATTAGCGTAGAATCTCTGTTTGTCAATTGCCCATGTAATTTGTTTACCCAGCATATTTATTTTATTGGGGAGGCGCCTCTAGTGAACTGTGGACCCTGGTCCTTCTTCTTTTAATTGCAATCTTGTACAGCATTTTTCTTTTCTGTTCTCTGCAAACAATTCTTCTTCCACACGGTTCGTTTAATCCTTTGTTTTCAGCAAAACCGGTGAGCTTGACAACCTCGCTGAAAGTTGGGGACAAAGTACTTGGTTGTTTGTGTGCAGGTCTCCACGTTGCGACGCTGCAGTGCGCTGCCACGAGTTGGTTCGCACCTCGGAGAGAACGTTTTCTCCTACCGGTCGATAAACCTTGGTTTCTTACTGGGGGAAAACTTCCTGCTGTGCTCATCATACCTTCCTCTTGGGGTTCCACTCAACGTTGCGCATAAATTCTCCTTCATCAACTTCGCGCCCAGCAAACTCCCACTCAAAACAACATCCATCACATTGTCTTAGTGATTACACGAACCAAATCCACTACACCAAGTCCGATCTTCACGAGAAAAGATGTAGTTTCAAAGGCGAACACTCAAAGTGTTCATCATATCATTCATATGACTCATGCTTTACCTTTCCGTATCCCGTGTTCCGAGACCATGTCTGTACATGCTAGGCTCATCAAGGCTACCTTAGTATCCGCGTGTGCAAATCTGGCTTGCACCCGTTGTATGCACATGTAGAATCTATCACACCCGATCATCACGTGATGCTTCGAAACGACAAGTCTTAGCAACGGTGCATACTAAGGATGAACACTTTATTATCTTGATATTTTAGTGAGAGGGATCATCTTATAATGCTACCGTCGCGATCTAAGCAAAATAAGATGCATAAAGGATTAACATCACATGCAATTCATAATGTGTGATATGATATGGCCTTTCTTCTTGTGCTTTTGATCTCCATCTCCAAAGCACGGACATGATCTCCATCATCACCAGCATGGCGTCAAGGTCAGTGGCGCCGCTTCATGGTTGTCCATCACTTATAGCTACTATAACAACTACTTGAAATAAAGCTATTACATGATGAATAGACACGCAGGTCTTTAACAAAAATTAAAGACAACCATTAGGCTCCTGCCGGTTGCCATAATACAATAATGAACATCTCATACATCAAATATAATCATCATCACATTATGGCCATATCACATCACCAAACCCTGCAAAAACAAGTTAGACGCCTCTAATTTGGTTTGCATATTTTACGTGGTTTAGGGTTTTCGAGTAAGATCCAATCTACCTACGAACATGAACCACAACGGTGCTACTAGTGTTGTTAATTGAAAGAGTAAATTGCATCTAAACTATGGAGGGAGAGACAGACACCCGCAAAGCCACTTATGCAATTCAAGTTGCATGTCAAGCGTGGAGCAAGTCTCATGAACGGTCATGTAAAGTTAGCCTGGGCCGCTTCAACCCACCATCCCGCAAGATGCAAAGTACACTAACTAAAAACAAAAAAAGCAACACCGCCCACAAACTCATTGTGTTCTACTCGTGCAACAGATCTATGCATAGACACGGCTCTGATACCACTGATGGGTTCGTTGCATGGAAAACAAAAAAATTCTACCGTGAACATGAACAAAAACCAAGATCCAATCTGGGAAGAAGCAAGATATAATCTACAAGATTGAAGCAACGAGATGTATGTGAGACTAACCCTCGAAGATTCCAAAGCTTACGAGATTAGATCTCGTTGTTGATGTAGTCGATCGTCCTGTGCTGCAATCCGGCAGCACTTCCGTACTCGGTCGTGCGTACGGTGTCGATGAAGCCCTTCCTCTCCCGTTCCAGCGGGCAGCGGAGGTGTGGTAGATCCCTCGGCCAGCGCACGACGGCGTGGTGGTGGTGGTGGAGAAAAATTGCAGGGCTTCGTCAAGCCGGAACAGCACTATGGAGGAGAGAGGGGGGCGGCCAGAGCTTGGGATGAAGGGGTGGCTTCGCCCCTGCCCCCTCCCCTCTTTATATAAGGGGGGAGGTCGGTTTGGGTGGCCCCCAAGCCCATCTAGGTCTAGGGCCAGCGGCCAAGGGGGGAAAGGGGATTTCTTCCCCCCCAAGTTGACCCCCTAGGGTTTGGGGAAACCCTAAAGGGGTTGGCCGGCTGGGTCTTGAGGGGCATGTGCCCCTGGCCCATTAGGCTAGGGTGCATCCCTCGGCCCATGCTAGCCCTCCTAGGGTCGTGGGCCCACTAGTGGGACCCTCGGAACCTTCTAGAACCTTCCCGGTCTTTCACCGGAAAAATCCCGAACTTTTCCGAAACCTAGAAATCAACTTCCCTTATATGAATCTTATTCTCCGGACCATTCCGGACCTCCTCGTGATGTCCTGGATCCCATCCGAGACTCCGAACAAACTTCGGTCTCCATCTCATATTCCGAATCTACTTATGCGACATCGAACCTTAAGCGCGTCACCCTACGGTTCGTGAACTATGCGGACATGATCGAGGCTCCTCTCCGACCAATAACCAATAGCGGGACCTGGAGATACATAATGGCTCCCACACATTCAGAGATAACTTAGTGATCGATTGAACCATTAATATACGATACCGATTCCCTTTGTCACGCGATACTTTACTTGTCCGAGGTTCGATCATCGGTATCTCCATACCTAGTTCAACCTCATTACCGACAAGTACTCTTTACTCGTACCGTGGTATGTCATTTCTTGTGACCTTGTCACATGCTTGCAAACTAATTAGATGACATTCCACCGAGAGGGCCCAGAGTATATCTATCCTTCATCAGGATGGACAAATCCCACTCTTGATCCATATGTCTCAACTCACACTTTCCGAATACTCAATCCCATCTTTATAACCACCCATTTACGCAATGGAGTTTGATGTAATCAAAGCATCCTTCCGGTGTAAGTGATTTACATGATCTCATGGTCGAAGGACTAGGTAACTATGTATCGAAAGCTTATAGCAAGATAAACTTAATGACTTGATCTAATGTTATGCTTATTTGGGTGTATGTCCATTATATCATTCATCCAATGACATAACCTTGTTATTAACAACATCCAATGTTCATAATCGTGAAACCATGATCATCTATTAATCAACAAGCTAGTTATACAAGAGGCTTACTATGGACTCCTTGTTGTTTACATAGCACACATGTATCAATGTTTCAGTTAATACAATTATAGCATGGGATGCAAACATTTATCATAAACATAAAGATATAATAATAACCATTTTATTATTGCCTCTTGGGCATATCTCCAACAAGTGCCACCAGCAGCCAGAAGGATCCATGTTATGTGGCTTCTATGCTGCCTATCATATGGTTTTCGTAATGGGCAAAATGCAGGGAAATAAGCCATTTACATTGGTATGCAAACATCTTCTATTTTCTTTTTACTATATATTTTTCATATTTTGTACCTCTTTTGATCATACGTATTTATTACCTCGCAACCTAAGTTGGATGTGGGGGAGCTGTGACACTAACAAAGCTTCGCGACCAGATGTGCTCGTTTCTGTTACAACAAGTGGTTACTCCCATTGGACTGTTCCACAATCCTCCTGCTTGATATGTGTTGCAAATATAATCTATGTCATATATAGTCAGAAACTTTATCTTTGTTCTTTCAAAACGTTGATTGTGATTTTCAAAACTGTAATTTTTTATGCATGTCGTGTGTATATATGAATGTGTTATGTGGATCGATTAAAGAGTTTATATCTAGTGCTATGCTCATACACTGCCACGCCCGGAATAAGTTGGCGTGCGCAAAAAAAAGGACAACAATAATGGCAGCGGGCAATGATTGTTCATACCCCTATAACACAATGGCAGCGTGCAGAACGACACGCGAGCAGTAGCACGAACTATTAGTAGCGTGCTGCCCACACGCTGCCATGAAGGCTAATGACAGCGTGCAGGCGCGGCACACGGCTAGTACTTTACCTATCAGTCGCGTGCCGAGTGGGCACACGACTAGTAGCTGATACCACTGGCATATTACCAGTAGCGGGCCGGTGCCCGCGGCTAGTAGGCCAAAACCGCACGCGAGTGGTAGGCTTTTTCCTACTAGTGAACCCTGTCGTTTCGATCTCATCCCCCAGATCTGCTTCACATCCAGCCGCCATAGCATGACAAGCACTGGTAGGTGGCGGTAGTGCTTGAAAAGGGGTGGTGGTGGGGGGTCGGGGTCGGGTGTTGAAGCTTCGAAGAGAGCGCATCGAGGCAGTCGGGGCATGGAACGGAGGGCAAAGGGACAGTGGAAGATGCACGACGGTGGGCGACGACACGGTGGCGAGAGGTAGTGAAAAAGAGGGAGTGTGGCGATGATGTTGTGGCTGTTTGTGGCCGGTGACCAACTGGAACAACATATATAGTCAATTGCCCAGCAAAATACGGACACCGATCCAATCCCAACTAACCTTATACGCTACTGACGTCCTAGGTCCCGGATGTAAGGATAACAGATCAGAACTGTGTTGTACAAGGAAGGAAGACGGAATAAATCGTGGCATTTTGCACTACTAGGAAAATGCCTATGGATCGATTACTGCCGGCGCACCAACATGGAAACGCGCCGGTGGAAAATACCGCTGGCGTATCAGTATCGTGGCGCACCGGAGAACAACGGGCTACCGCCGGCGCACAAAGAGGATGGTGCGCTGGCGATAAATGGTGGCCGCGGCTCCATTTGGCCCGGGCCTAGCCCACGAACTACCGCCGGTGCACCGGCCTAGGCATGCGCCTGCGCTATTTTTTTATTACCGGTGCATGCCCGGCCTGGTGCGCCGGCGGTAATTCGTGGACCACGCCCGGCTTGGTGCGCTCACGAGAAAATTGCTAGTACAAGAAAATCTCATGTTTGGGGAAACCTGAGGTGGATCACAGAGATCATCCAGGATATCATCTTCCTACTATTTTTTTGCAATTCGACATCTCAGGAAGAGTGTTCTCACACCATGGACCAACATCGATTCTCATCTCATTCTAGCTTGAAGAGATCGACGATCCCTGTTGTTTTTTTTTTTGCAATTCGACATCTCAGGAAGAGTGTTCTCACACCATGGACCAACATCGATTCTCAGCTCGTTCTAGCATAAAGAGATCCACGATTCCTGCTGTTTTTTGCAATTCGACATCTCAGGAAGTTTTCTCACACCATGGACCAACATCGATTCTCATCTCGTTCTAGCTTGAAGAGATCAACGATTCCAAGTTCTTTAACCCGGCCGGCCCAATCAAAAACAGTTTTCCATGCTCCAAAATCATGGAATTGCTAGGTATGAAGTGCTCCCGTGTGCGCAGGCTCTGCCAGCCCACACAGAGACTGTCTGGATCGAAGACGCCATAGTAGTCGAGGTCGTCCGTGGGCAGGAGTATGTCGCCGATCTTCTTCATTAGGTCATCGGGGAGGACGGTCTTGTCCGCCACAGCATCGTCGGGCCATCAATTGGGAATCAAAAGATCGATCATTCTGGATTCTAAATCGATCGAGCAGTTGACTGTGGACGCACATTCCTTCCCGAGGATAGAACGTACTTATAATCCTTAATCGAATGGCACCTCCCGTGCGAATAGAAGTGGCAGAAGTGATTCTTCCGCTCCAACGTCTAGATCGGTGGCAATGGCCGGCAACCGTCCTACTCACAGTTGCATAGCCTACCGCGACGAAGTAGTGACGTGTTGGAAATGAGAAATGTCACAGCTATAGCAAAAATCTATACCAAACGGGGTTCGACCCTGCAGGTCGATATTTGCCGATGAGGACCACCGACGTTTCATATATGTGGCTGTTACACAAATACACAAAGTCGTCGACAAAGAAAAGAACAAGGACGTCACCACTTTTCGGATACACACGACGACGTACCAAATTTTATGGTTGTCATTGTTTTCTGGTTGACCCGTGACGCCCGCAAATAGTGCTATGTCACCGATATTTTCAGGCCCCTAGGACGGACCCCGAACCAAGAACCAACGACGGATTTTTTACTTTGCGTGTCACCGTTAGGCGTCGCGGAAACCAGATCACGAGCTACCGCTGACGATCTTTTTTTTCCCATCAGTGATTCGGCTTACCACCAGCGGACTTTCATTTTCGCGCCATGTGAGCAGTTGCGGCTATAAGCCTTTTCCCAGTAGTGGTTAGTGCGTATCTGAGGATTGCTAGTCCACCAAACATGTTGAAGATTTATCTAAATTCGGATGCATCTAGACACTACATAAGAGCTAGATACATCTAAATTTTGACAAATTGCAGACATATATTTCATGGGACGGAGGGAGTACTATAAATACCATTCCAATGAGAGGTTTGTTTCTTAGTCTGATTCGGAGGATTTTCATCTAAGAGTATTACTGTTCTTCGAATTAGTAATTTTGCCCCAATTAAGTTCATGTCAACAATTCATTAGGATGAACAAATATATAGGCCAGTACCTTCTCAGGTATGCACCAAAATTTGGCATACATCCTTTCTGTTATGTTGATGCAAAAAACTTGGATTCAGAAATGTGTGCATGCTAGAGAAGCAATCCGGCTGTACTAAGTCTCGGTTTGGCTGAACTAGGACTTCAGCTGCATAAGAATGTCATTCTCATTTGACAGTTGCAGGTTACGATCCGCAATGGTGTTCTCACCACTTATTTTCATCTCTCATTTTCACCACATTATTCATCTAAATCAAGCACTTTTAATTCTTGATTCTGCTTTTTTGTTGTTATTATATGCTGAAGAAGCTGCTTGTTGTGAAATGTGTTCTTCCAGTAACTTTACCTGTCTAGTTAAAGTGACTAAAGCTGTGTTTGGATGCGCAGAATTGTGCTCGGAATCATCGAATCTGGTATTCGGGCGTCAAATTCGGCCGTTTGGGTGAGTTTAGAATCTGGGCCTGGAATGGGAGCCAAATTCCGAGCCCAGCTCTCTCCCGTGCAAAATTGACCTCGCGCAATACGGAGCTTCCACCCTCGGAAACGGGAGGGCCTATTCTCCGCTTTAAGCGGAAGCGACCGTGGCTCCGCTTAAAGAAATGTAGGCTGGGCCAGGCCCATTTACTGTGTGACTGTTCTCCTTTTCCGTTTCTTGCGTTACAGCATATATTGCACTGTTCTTTCGGTTTTAAAAAGCTATACAAATTTTAAACTGAACAAATTCAAATCTGTACAAATTCTCAACCCAAAAAAATTCAAATCTGTACAAATTCTCAACCCAAAAAAATTCAAAATTGAACGATTTTCAGAAACAAACATTTTTCAAAATCAAACAAATTTCAAATTTCGAAAAAATTCAAATTTAAAAACTGTTCAAATATGAAAATGTTCGAAATTGAAAAAATTTCGAAATTTAAAATTATTAAAATTTCAAAAAATATCATATCTGAAAATAGTTCAAACACGAAAAATGTTCAAAACAATAAAATGTTCAAACATAAAAATTGTTCAAATTCGAAAAAAGTTCAAATCTAAAAAATCTAACTTAAAAAAGTTCAAATTCAAAAAAAGTTCAAATTATAAAAAGTTCAGTTAAAACCGTCCGAGAAAACAAGAAGCTACAGAAAAAACCAGAAAACCAGAGAAAAAACCAGACGAAAATAAGAAAGAAAAATCGAAGGAACACCACTACCATCGCTAATGGGCAGGCCCAGACCTAACCCGCTCTGAGCGGAGCGCCAGATAGCGCCCGCTATGAGCGGCGAATAGGTTTCGCCCTCGGAAACTGCCTGGAATCGTACGAAGCGAAGCCGTATGCTTCGTCAAAAAGAACTGGCTCGCTCGCGAGACCTCCCGAGGCCGCCGACCACGCGAGCAAAGAAGACCCCGCCGGCGGCGGTGCAGGTAAGGCCTTCCTCCTCACCCTCCCTTCCCGGGCGTCTCTCCTCCCTGGCCTCCTTCCTCCACGGCCTCCCGTCCATGGCGCTCATCCTCCTGTCCGCCCGGTCATAATCCTAGATCGGGGACAGGACCAGGACGGCGGCGGGAGGGTGAATGGCGGCGGCAGCTGACTAGTTAAGAGCGCTGCAGCTGCTCGGCAGCAATGGCGGACTCGGTGGACACAGCGCTGCCCCCATGCGAACCCGAAATTCACGCTTGGTTCCGTAGAGTGTAGCCCTTTCTTTTTCCTGAATTGTTTCTTAATCTGTAAGCGTTGCAGTTTGCTGTTATACAGAATCTAGTGCAGAAAATCTGTGATGTAGTCGTGAATCTATAATCCACCACGATGCTGTGACATTGTTATCTCTCAAACTCGTTGTGAAATTTCTATTGAACTGGTTGAACAAAAATGCTTTGCCGTAATCTGGATGTTGCAATTTGTGAGTTGCACAACTCTGCTGAAATGAGCTCCTAACGAATACAAGCATGTGTGCAGCAGTATTTCAATTGACTTATTGCACAAATTTGTAGCATCGGTTAGTATGTACGCTGCTGAGCTGACCACTTGATGAGAGGTCATGTGACGGAGATATAAACATTCTAATGTATACATATACTATTTTCATATTTGTATGTAAGTTTATGTTGTCTAAACTGAACAGAACATCAAATTCCATGGTTTGTACATTCAAACAGGAATTAGAATTAGATGCCACCCTTTGATTCTAACAATAAATACCATACGCATCCAAACAACAGAATTGGAATTAGAGACCATTTCCTTTCCATCTTGGTTTTGGTATTTCATTCTAATTCAATTCCAAGGACCAATCTATATCTCTTATAAAGCAAAACCCCACTAGAGATTCATTTAATTAGTCTATCTTCACATGCAGCCTAGCCACATCATCACTTAACCACAACCGTCTGATTCATATATCCCAACCCTCCATCCTGTTGTACCATCTTGACCAGGCAAACAACACATATTTTCTCTCATCTTTTAGTGATGAAGAGCGTAGGATTTAATTGGCTGTAGGCTGGCATACAAAGGGTTAGTCCCTAGCTATTCGTATTCTTCACCACTTCCCTGCTCCTTGCCTTTTTCCAATTCACCCGACTCCTCTTTCATTTTCCCCTCCCATCACCCTCAACATTCAACACCCCCAATCCGTTGGGATTCATTCTATTTTCTTCTGCTTCAATACATGTTGCTCTTTGACTTGCCGATTCGCTCACATGGTTCGGATTTGAGACAGTCCACACTGCAACAAGTGGTTTGAATGGAATCTGAACAAAAAGGTAATACTCGTGAGTGACCGGGTGAGTAACATCTTCTCTTTTGCTTTATGTATGGTGTAAGGGGTTCCATTGAAGATATCCGTAGTTCCGTCTGCTGCCAATGTGCTCTCATTCCAACTTTTTTTATGCTCTATCTGTACAATTTCAGTACGTGCATGTAGAAAAATTGCATCCAAAAAAGGTAGACATACCCTTTTATCATTCTTTTTTTTTGTTTTCTGTTAGAGGGATGCTCCAGAGGAGTTCGTCTGAATGGCTCAACCAAGCAAGTAACCAAGAATTTTTCGAAGGATTTTTTATTCAATTCACCTAATGTCTGGATCGACTACCAGCAAGCATTTAATTTAATCTGATGCACTGTGAACTTATGAAGGGGATTGGTAGTGTTCAGCTTCTTTTATCCACATATGGCTTTGTTATCCACCATCAATTTTGCTGCGACAACGCTCCATCACGGGTGCTTTCTTGCTATCGGTGGTGCCGATGTTGGTGATTGCTCTCTGAGCCCAGGTTTGCACTTATTTACCACTCAGTAAATTTATTTTGTTTGAATGGAAATAAATTGCACACCAAATTTACATTTCTACAGGACAACTTTGTTGACAAATTTATATGCCAAACTTATTGTAGTCTCTACGACTACCTAATAATCCGTGGGACAAACCATCTGATGCGATGAAATTTACTTGGACTTATTGGTTGTCATCAACAGTAAATACCCGCCGCAACACGCGGGGTATTCATCTAGTTCTAGGAATTTTACAGTACCCGGATGTTAATATGAGCCATTCAATTTGGCCGATCGAGCGGCTGCTGACCACTCGTCCTCCACCGCCAGCCCAGGGAATACCAAAGAAAAATCGGGCGGAAACTCGTGGGGTAAAATATAATCCCTCCTCATAGGCACATATTATCTGGCAGGGTATTTCTGTGTTTTTTGTTTGCCTGAAGCTTTTTTTGGCACGTTATCCCGGTGAACGGTTCGCGTCATATCGCCGCACTTTGTGGCCGAAACCCTAGCGGAGCTCATCCTGGCTGCGTCGGGGGGAAATGGGAGGGGAGCCGACCGGGCATGCAGACGAGGTGCCGCGCGGCCTTGGCGTCCATCCCCCCGACGGATGTGCGCCGACGAATGGGCGCCAGTGTGGTCGGCTCCCTGCGGCGGCGAGGTGGGGGGACAGGGAGGAGCGGCTGTGGCGGCCAGGTTGTCGGCTCCCTCGACGGATGCGCGCTGACGGGTGGGCGGGAGGTGAGGAACCACGATGCGGGGGAAATTGAGGAGCGCCCGTGATGGCCAGGTGGTCGGGTCCCCCGACGGTTGGGTTTGAGTGATGTTTGGCACACAGCGGAGGCGAGGAGATCCCTGCTGCGGCGATGCGCATGCGGGTATGCCCCTAAGCGCAACCCTAACTGTGGCTCTAGTCGCCGACTTGGCTTCTTGTAGCCGTCAGCATCGCTGCTGCGGCTTGCCGGGTGTGTTCCCTGCTGACCTGCGTCTCTTGCTGGACTACCGCGTCGCCTCGACCTCTCATCCAATGAGTGCCGCCACCGTCTCGCCAACAGGTTCCCTCTTCCCTCGTCTCCTCACCAACCTCAGGTAGTCAAGGACGGTTGCTAGCACAGAGGTCGAGACCTTGTGTGTATACGGTGCAGTTTAGTGTACAAGAGCAAGCAGAAGGTATTCCTGGAGCTGGACCTGGGTAGAGCGGCCGTGTCAGCTAGTTGGCCGGCTCCCTCGACGGATGCGCGCTCCTGCATCAGTATGACCAGAACCGTGATGAATATCGAGGAGTGCAACATATGAGGAACATCCCTATACCAACCCCTCTTATTTTTCCATGCGATGGATTGCTACCTGTCAATGTGAAGCTAGGGATTCAGAATTGCTGTTAGGGCCAGTTTATGTCTCAAGGTTTTTTTTTCATGAAAACGCAAAAGTCTTGCGTTTCGATGCATTTATAGGTAAGAAGGTTATATGTAAAAGTCCCTGAAAGGACAGACACCCCGCCATAAAACTCGTCCCAAGAAAAAGATAACGAGCTATTCTAGGGGAGTAACTGACGAACACCCTGACGAACACCCCGGGCCCCGCGTCCGCCCATTGCCGTGCCCCGGCCCTGATGTCGTTGAACAGGGATGTCACTGAAGGTTGCGCGTTGTCGAAGACCGCAGCATTCCGGTGTTTCCATATCCACCATCACTACAAGAACTTGGAGTATCAATGATAGAACACGGCTGACGTTTGAGAAATCCGCAAGCGAATGTCTTTTTCCGTTATGGTATCGCATTTTCGCGTCACAGGTCGTGTTTTGGGTCGCTCGGCCAGGAAAATATCGTGATGGGCGGCCTCTAAACGTCAACGATTGTCCAAAAAGAAGCGTCGCGGGTGGTGGGCGGCCCGAACTGCGGCCTCGGGGGGGGGGGGCGTCACAAGATCTGGGCCCCGAGCCGCTGGACACACCTGACCCACCCTCTACACGCTTCTGTTCACGTATTTTTCTGTCTGTCGCCTGCTTTTCCGACCTGGCCCGCACAAGAGTCCAAGGCCTACATGATGAGGACATCCCTACTACACCACTACCTCCGTCATTGATAGATGAAGATGAGCCTGCTGTGAAGCTCAAGTCCAATGAAGTTCGTATTGGACCTATTACAAGGGCTCGTGCGAAGCTACTTAAACAACAGGTGAACTTGTTTCTAAACGGTACTTTGATTGATAAGAACTTTATACTGCCTAAGTCCTATTACTTATGTATCATCAGGTATCAAGAGGAGACGAGCATCGCACGAGGAGGAGAGGAGCAGCTGGACATGAAGACGGACGTCAAGATGGACGTGAAGCTGGACATGGAGCTGGACATGAAGATATCTCATGGACGCGCGAGGGAGCGGGAGGCATGCGCGAGAGGAAGAAGACGTCCCGGCCAGAGCCGGTCCGACCGGCCGCAGACCGGCCAACCCGGTCCACGACCCGGTCGACCGGGCGCCAACCGGACGAGATTTATCGTACCGGATGAAAACCGGAAATCCTCGCAGAAATCCGGTTGCCGCCCGGTTGACCGGACCCCAGACCGGCCCATCCGGTTGCCGCCCGGTTGACCGGACCCCAGACCGGCCGATCCGGTCCCTGGTCCGGTTGACCGGATTCCAGACCGGACCAGTCCGAGTATCTCGACCAGATCTATTCGGGTCGGTTATTTCGTACTTTTCGACTGAGGTCGTCTGGACGCCTATATAAGTCCCGGGACGCCCCCCTAGCTGCTTTAGACCACGTTTAAGATAAACCCTAGTTCTTAGTTGTTTGCTTATGCAAAACTATTGAATCCCTACACCATATTGCTTGATATTGTGTAGATCCTGAAAAAGTCTTGTGTGATCTGCTGTTCCATTGGGAATTAGACGGTTGCAACTTACCGCTTCGTGGTCGGCGGCTACGTGCGCAAGTGTGTGGAGTTGCGAATATCTTGCAGGGTTGAGAGCTGTTGCATTGGCGACAGGGACCAATCGAGAGATCTCGTTGCGTCATACACTGGTGGAAAAACAGGCTTCGGGTGAGCCCCATAAGTCGCGATGCTGCAGGAACCGCGACTAATGGTACCTTTAGTCGCGGTTCGGGAGGTGAACCGCGACCAAAGGCCTGGGCCCAGGGCGCTCGGTGGCCAGCCGGTGCACGTGGGGGCTTTAGTCGCGGTTGGCCAGGCCAACCGCGACCGAAGGCCTTTAGTCGCGGTTGGCCAGGCCAACCGCGACTAAAGCCCCTCCTATATATACCCACCCAGCAGCCAACACTTAGCCATTTGGTGCCATTCTCTTCACAAGCTTCACAAGTGGGTGTTAGGTTTGCTTTTGGTTCCTCTTATGCACATAAGGTGTTTGATGAAATGCCCCAAGAGCATGAAACAAACATGATATGAAGTGTTGGAGCCACACTTGAGCTTTCTCATTTATTTTTTCCTCCTCGATCGCGGTTAGCAACTTGAACCTTTGATGTGTCGTTGATAAAATGTGCATGCATGTGTGTAGTTCATTGTTTAATTTATATTGTTTGTAGCTAGTTAGTTTAACAAATGCATGATGGTTAATTATATATTTTATATTATAATAATGCAGATGAATCGACAATGGATGTACGGTAACCGACTCTCCGGCGAGTTCAGTGCGGGTTTGAAAGATTTCCTCGTAGTGGCTAATGCGAACAAGCAGGGGGTTTTGTTATCTGTCCATGTGTTAAATGTAAGAATCAGAATGGTTACTCTTCCTCAAGAGATGTTCACATGCACCTGCTTCGGCACGGTTTCATGCCAAGCTATAATTGTTGGACCAAGCATGGAGAAAGAGGGGTTATAATGGAAGAAGATGAAGAAGGGGATGATTTCATCGATGAAAGCTATCTTGCTCATTTCGGTGATACTTTCATGGAGGATGCTGAAGGTGAAGGGGAAGGTGAAGGGGAAGGTGAAGAAGAGGCACGTGATGATCCCGTTGATGATCTTGGTCGGACCATTGCTGATGCACGGAGATGCTGAAAAAGAGAGGGAGAATTTGGATCGCATGTTAGAGGATCACAGAAGGCGCTGTACCCCGGATGCGATGATGAAAAAGCTGGGCTGCACACTGGATTTGCTGAGATGGAAGGCACAGGCAGGTGTAGCTGACTCGGCATTTGAAAACTTGCTGAAAATGTTGAAGAATATGTTTCCAAAGAATAACGAGTTGCCCGCCACTACGTACGAAGCAAAGAAGGTTGTTGCCCTCTAGGTTTAGAGGTTATGAAGATACATGCATGCATCAACGATTGCATCCTCTACCGCGGTGAATACGAGAATTTGAATGAATGCCCGGTATGCACTGCATTGCGTTATAAGATCAGAGGCGATGACCCTGGTGACGATGTTGAGGGCCGAAACCCGGGAAGAGGGTTCCCGCCAAGGTGATGTGGTATGCTCCTATAATACCACGGTTGAAACGTCTGTTCAGGAACAAAGAGCATGCCAAGTTGTTGCGATGGCACAAAGAGGACCGTAAGTCGGACGGGAGTTGAGACACCCCGCAGATGGAACGCAATGGAGAAAGATCGACAGAGAGTTCAAAGATTTTGCAGCTGACGCAAGGAACATAAGATTTGGTCTAAGTACGGATGGCATGAATCCTTTTGGCGAGCAGAGCTCCAGCCATAGCACCTGGCCCGTGACTCTATGCATCTACAACCTTCCTCCTTGGTTGTGCATGAAGCGGAAGTTCATTATGATGCCGGTGCTCATCCAAGGTCCGAAGCAACCCGGCAACGACATCGATGTGTACCTAAGGCCATTAGTTGATGAACTTTTACAGCTGTGGGGCAGACCTGGTGTCCGTGTGTGGGATGAGCACAAAGAAGAGGAATTTGACCTACGAGCGTTGCTTTTCGTAACCATCAACGATTGGCCTGCTCTTAGTAACCTTTCGGGACTGTCAAATAAGGGATACAATGCATGCACGCACTGCTTACATGAGACCGAAAGTGTACATTTGCCAAATTGTAAGAAGAACGTGTACCTTGGGCATCGTCGATTTCTTCCGAAAGGTCATCCAGTAAGAAAGAAAGGCAAGCATTACAACGGCAAGGCAGATCACCGGCCGAAGCCTGCGGAACACACTGGTGCTGAGGTATTTGATATGGTCAAGGATTTGAAAGTCATCTTTGGAAAGGGTCCTGACAATCGTTCCGAAGGGAGCTGACGGGCACGTAGCCATGTGGAAGAAGAAATCTATATTCTGGGAGCTAGAATATTGGAAAGTCCTAGAAGTCCGCTCTGCAATCGACGTGATGCACGTTACGAAGAATATTTGCGTGAACATCCTAAGCTTCTTGGGCGTGAATGGGAAGTCAAATGATACAAAGGAAGCACGGCAGGACCAGCAAAGTTTGAAAGACCCTGATGACCGGCATCCGGAACGGTTTCAAGGTCGTGCCAGCTACGCTCTGACCAAAGAAGAGAAGGTCATCTTTTTTGAATGCCTGAGCAGTATGAAGGTCCCGTCAGGATTCTCGTCCAATATAAAGGGAATAATAAACATGGCGGAGAAAAAGTTCCAAAACCTGAAGTCTCACGACTGCCATGTGATTATGACGCAATTGCTTCCGATTGCTTTGAGGGGGCTCTGCCGGAAAATGTTCGATTGCCATTGTGAAGCTATGTGCATTCCTCAATGCAATCTCTCGAAGGTAATCAATCCGAAGTTCTACCACGGTTACGAACGATGTGATCCAATGTCTTGTCGGTTTCGAGTTGGTGTTCCCGCCATCCTTCTTCAATATTATGACGCACCTCCTGGTTCACCTAGTCGATGAGATTTCCATTCTCGGTCCTGTATTTCTACACAATATGTTCCCCTTCGAGAGGTTCATGGGAGTATTAAAGAAATATGTTCGTAACCGTGCTAGGCCAGAAGGAAGCATCGCCAAGGGCTATGGAAATGAGGAGGTAATTGAGTTTTGTGTTGACTTTGTTCCTGACCTTAAGCCGATTGGTCTTCCTCAATCGCGGCACGAGGGAGACTAAGTGGAAAAGGCACGATCGGAAGGAAATCAATGATATGTATGGACGGCCATTCTCGACTGAAGCACACCACACAGTTCTGACCAATTCCAGCTTGGTGGCTCCGTACTTTGAGAAACACAAGAATATTTTACGCTCGGACAACCCTGGGAAGCCTGAATCCTGGATTAGGAAGGCCCACATGGAGACTTTCGGCGGTTGGTTGAGAAAACATTTAATGAGTGACAATAAGGTTGTAGATCAGCTGTACATGTTGGCCAAGACACCATCTTCGACTATAACGACTTTCCAAGGGTACGAGATAAATGGGAATACATTTTACACGATCGCCCAAGATAAAAAGAGCACCAACCAAAACAGTGGTGTCCGCTTTGATGCAGCAACCGAGAATGGGCAAAAGGTCACATATTATGGTTACATAGAGGAGATATGGGAACTTGACTATGGACCCTCCTTTAGGGTCCCTTTGTTCCGGTGCAAATGGTTCAAGCTAACAGGAGGTGGGGTAAAGGTGGACCAGCAATACGGAATGACAATGGTGGATTTCAACAATCTTGGTTACCTTGACGAACCATTCGTCCTAGCGAAAGATGTCGCTCAGGTTTTCTATGTGAAGGACATGAGTAGCAAACCGAGGAAACGGAAAGATAAGAAAACGATCAGTACATCATGCGATGATCCAAAGCGCCACATTGTTCTTTCGGGGAAAAGAAACATCGTGGGAGTGGAGGACAAGCAGACATGTCAGAAGATTATAATATGTTTGCTGAAATTCCGCCCTTCAAAGTGAACACCGACCCAAGCATTAAGTTAAATGATGAGGATGCTCCATGGATACGGCACAATCGTAAGCAAGCAGGGACACAAGGGAAGAAATGATGTGTAATAATTTATTGTACCAAACTTTGTTGAATGAATCATGTGAATTATATTACCCGTGATGTGTTTGGTGTCCATTTTCGAATGATTCAATTGACTCGAGATAGCACGATGATACATGAAATTTGGAGTGACTAAGTCATACTCCTGCATGCATACATGAAATTTGGAGTGACTAAGTCATACTCCTGCATACGGGAAATTTGGAGTGACTAAGTCATACTCCTGCATACATGAAATTTGGAGTGATTTAGTCATACTCCTGCCTAGGCGTATAATATGCATACTCGTAGTCTTCATAGCCGCCGCCGTTGTACTGGTAGTCGTCGCCTTCTAAGTTGCCGCGTCGTCGTCGCTCGTTGTCGTCGCTGTCGTCGGGCGGCGCTCGTGGCTCGAGCTGAGGGTAGCGCGGGCGGGGGATATCGCCGGCCGTGATGTAGTCCATGACGCTCTGCAGAGTCCGGCCGTACCAGCCGACGGCCGGCCTCGTGGAAGTTTCCGAGGCGACCGTCCTCCTCATACGGCGAGCGCCCTCTCACGCCGATTGATGAAGAAGGCGTCCCAAGTATGCTGGTTATCGGGATGCGGGGATTCATCCGCTGCTCCGGCGTGAGGTCGAGGTAGTAGTGGTTCGTGATGGCCGCCGGCGCGCAGTACCCGAGGGACGGGAGGGCCGGCACGCCGCCGGCGCTTAGGCTCCAGCCGGCGAGGGACGCGGTAGCCGGAGGGCAAGGGTAGTTCGAGGCGCAAAGCTCCTCCACCTGCTGTAGGTTAGAGTGGGTGCGGTGGAAGCCATGAGAGAGTGATGAGAGATTGTAGAGATGTGATGCTGGCCAAGCCGGGCTACCTATATGTAGTGACAAATGGCGGGAAAAATGGGAGCGGGAAGACAGGAGGCGGGAAGAAAGCGGCGGGAAGAAATTGGCGGGAAGAAAGAGGCCGGAAGAAGGCGGGGAGAAAGTGGCGGGAAGAAATTGGCGGGAAAAAATTGGCGGGAAGAAAGAGGCCGGAAGAAATTGGCGGGAAACAATTGGCGGGAAGAAAGAGGCGGGAAGACAGGGAAGAAATGGCGGGAAGACGAGGAGGGAAGAGGGGGTCGGCGGAAAGAGGCAGGAAGAGGGGGCCAACGAACTTTTGAATTGAATTAGTTTTATTTTTAAGAATTTTTGATAATTTGTATTTTTAAAATTTTGAATTGAATTAGTTTTATTTTTCTGAATTTTTTGATATATTATTTGTATTTTTAAGATTTTGAATTGAATTAGTTTTATTTTTATGAATTTTTTGATATATTATATGTATTTTAAACATTTTGAATTGAATTAGTTTTATTTTTATGAATTTTTTGATATATTATTTGTATTTTTAAGATTTTGAATTGAATTAGTTTTATTTTTATGAATTTTTTGATATATTATATGTATTTTAAACATTTTGAATTGAATTAGTTTTATTTTTATGAATTTTTTGATATATTATTTGTATTTTTAACATATTGAAATGAATTAGTTTTATTTTTCTGATTTTTTTGATATATTATTTGTATTTTTAATATTTTGAATTGAATTAGTTTTATTTTTCTGAATTTTTTGATATATTATTTGTATTTTATGATTTTGAAAAAGAAAAGCAATTTGAAAAAAGACCTTTAGTCGCGGTTGGCCTCGCCAACCGCGACTAAAGGTCTCTGCGCGCGGGAACGGGAAAAACCCGCCGAAATACCTTTTAGTCGCGGTTGGTCTGGCCAACCGCGACTAAAGGGTACCCTTTAGTCGCGGGTCGCCTCCCCAACCGCGACTGGGGGGACTATAAATTACGCGCCGCCGCGTCGAACACTTCGCCATCGTCTTCATCGCGCGCCTGGAGGAGGGAGATCGTCGCCTGGAGGATCCGCACGCCGTACCGCCGCCGTTCGTCTCCGCGCCGCCGTTCGTCTCCGCGCCGCCCTTCTCCGCCCTGCGCCCCTCCTCCTTCTCCGCCCTGCGCGCGACGACGTTTCCTAGCCGGGGCCGCCGCCGGCCGCCGCACGCCTGCGCCCCTGCCTCGGCGCCTCTTGCGTCCGGCCCCCTGCCTCGGCGCGCCCCCTGCCCTGCGCGCGCGCCACGCTCCCCTGCCGCGGTCCCCCCGTTCGCCGGCCATATGATGGCCGGGGCGGCGGCGGCGCCGCCGCGCGCCGTGTGTACTGTACCGCCCCCGTTCGACCGCGCGTTTTTTTTCTTTTGTTAAGGGAGAGGAAGAGAGAGGGGGCCGCGATTTTTTCTTTTTTTTTGTTATGTTTGTTATTTTTAATTTTAACTATATACTTAACAAAAAAAACTTAAAATTTTGTAAACTTAACAAAAAGAACTATAAACTTAAAAAGAACTAAATTTTGTAAACTTAACAAAAAGAACTATAAACTTAAAAAGAACTTATCATAAAAGTTTTCGGGACTATATACTTAACAAAAAGAACTATAAACTTAAAAAGAACTAAATTTTGTAAACTTAACAAAAAGAACTATAAACTTAAAAAGAACTTATCATAAAAGTTTTCGGGACTATATACTTAACAAAAAGAACTATAAACTTAAAAAGAACTAAATTTTAAGAACTTAAAAAGAACTAAATTTTAACTATATACTTAACAAAAAGAACTTAAAAAACTTAAAATTTTGTAATTTTGTAATTATGTTTGTTATTTTTAATTTTAACTATATAATTAACTATAACTCCTTCGTCGTTGTCGCCGTGGTGTCGCCGCCGTACCGTCGCCAACGCCGTCAACGCCGTCAAACGCTACCTATTCATAAAAATGTAACGCCGTCAACGCTACCGCCTCTATTCAACGCGCGCCAACGCCGTCAACGCGCCACCGCCACCGCGAGGGTTATGTGTCCTCGTCACCACACCGCCCTTTCGCCACCGCCCTTTCGCCCCGCCACCGTTCTCTCGGCCACGCGGTCACTGCGTCCCCCCTCTCGCCTCCCGCTCGTCGCCCTCTCTGTTTATATGTAGAAGAGATGTGATAATGCATATACACAATTAATTTGTTTTGACTACATGTTTTCAGGACTGACATATGGCGGACGATAGAGCTGACCCGATTCTGGACAACTATGATCCGGACCTGAAGACCATATGTTCGGCATCATAAGGCGATATTCCATATGTGCCGACCGGAGAAGAAGAAGATGATATCTCTTCTTATCTGAACCTTGAGGGTGAAGATGAAGGGCGCCGTCGGCAAGCAGATGATGCCGAAGAAACGTCGATAAACGACGATCTTCAATTGGAAGTAGCAACCACCTCGGCGCCGAGGTATATATATATACATATTGAGCGTGGTGACAAACTAACTGATTTGAATAAATGTGTGTGTACTAACGCGCGCGACTCTCTTTCTTATTTTAGCCCTCGGCCGGATCATCGAAAAATCGAGTACGTCGTCAAAGCGTGGCGCAACCAAGACGATGAAACCAAACGAAACATGCACCATCGATGTTATCGATGAACAAACCGGCAGGCCGCTGGAGCCAGCAAGAACGCCACCAAGTTTATCAGCCAATGCGGAGCCGTTGTTAGAGACAACGTCTCGATCACCGTCCAGGAGTGGAATGAGCCAAAGAAGGCACGTCTTGGTTTCACTTTTGTCGATAAGAGAACAAAAATTGCACAAGCTCATGGAACATTTCGTTCTACCTCCGGAATACCGCAGATACGATGAGGCGGGTAACAAGATTCGGGAAAACAAGGAGAGGTGCAAGCTAGTCAAACAGTTCGCTCTTTCTAGGATGGCCAACGCATTCCGGAAATACAAGCAAAATCTAGCCCATGACTTTGTCAAGCCGGGCAAGACTCCGGATTTCACAGGACAATATGAGAAACTGCAACATGATTGGCCAGAATTTGTGAAGCAAAAGAAATCGGAGCAGTTCCTTGAAATATCGAAAAAAATAAGGAGAATGCGGCCAAGAAGGAGTACAATCATATCATGGGGCCAGGAGGGTATCGCTTTTGGCAGCCTAAGTGGGAGAAGATCGAGAACGAGCTGAGGGCGCGAGGAATCCGTCCAGTACGGAGGGATGGGACCCAAGGGCCAAAAGCTGGTGGTACGGGCATGGGGATCGAACCCGGAGAGGGAGTGTGTTTATCAGGGCAAAATAATTACACCCACCCAAAAGCTTATTGAGGCAATGAGGGAAGCTCAAGAGGGGAGGATCAAGTTCAACAGAGAGAACGACGCCTGACAAAAGCCCTCGGGAATCCCGAACACGGAGGACGTGTACGAGGCATGGGGCCCATTCCGTGGAAAGTAGGGTTCCCCAGAACGATGACCCGTACGGTTACGAAGCGAGAAAGATGGATCGGGATGCAGATGTTGTGGCGAAGTTAACGGAAATGGATGTGATGAAGAAAACCGTGAGTGTACTAGTCGCCGAAGAGATGCAGCTCGGGCGCGCATGAAGATCATCCAATGGATCTCGGAAGCCAGCAGCGGAGAAGAAGCAGCGTGGCTTCCACGGAGGCCTCACCGGGTGGTGCACCGACGATCGAAATTACTGCACCGGAGCCTCTGGTGGTGAAATTACTGACCTCCTCGCTACCCCGTGGACGATATAAAGGAGATGAAAGCATGTCTTCTGTATTATCCTATCGGGAACATGTCCATGAAGGTAGCCATCGGCAGTGCTTTACCTGGAGCACTCCACCACAACAACCCCATTCAAGATGGCTATGCTCGTGTGACGGTGGAGGAGATAGTCCAAGGGTTTGAGGACCTGGACATTGACATTGCTACACCGAAGGGGTGAAAAGACTTGGAGATGTCAAGCGCAGTTCATTCTATGGCAGAAGAAATTTATCAAGTTTCCAGGCGAGGCGCACACAAGTCCACCCCCGTACGGTGGTGGTGGTGGCGGTGGCGGTGACGGTGGCGGTGGCGGTGGCGGTGACGGTGGCGGTGGCGGTGACGGTGGCGGTGGTGCTTCACCTAATACACCTCATTCACGTCCGCGCCGCCCCGATCCTCGTCCGGCGGGTGATCGACACCGGTAGCCCCCCAATCCACCTCAAGAAGAGAAGCAGTCCTGGGTTATTAACCCGGACCCTTACGTACCTAAGAAAACAAAGGTACCGGAGGTATCACTGAAGCCTCTCCCCAGGAGGTCTTGGGAAAGTAGTGCCGAGGAAGTCGAGGCGGCGCGGCTCTGATTTAGAGAAATGGAAGCGAGCGTCAAGAAGAAAATAGAGGCGAGCCCAAGCCAGTATATTCGACAAGGAAAAGCGATGGGCTAAGTCATTTTTGAACACACCGTCCCAAGCCGCGAAGAATCTGCCGACGACTATTTACGTGAACTTCGTAGGCAAGCACTCGCGTTCAAGAACAGGAAAGAGTTGGCGGAGAAGAAAGCCTTGAAGGACGAGGCCGAGTCAAAATTAGAAAGGGGAAAGAAGTTGCCCAGCTCGGGAACAAAGTAAACAATCGATCGCCCGCTCATAGTGCAAAGCCGATCCGGATGCCCCGATATCATAGCAGCTGCGCACATGGATTATGAGTGCAGAGAACAAGCGGCCGAGTTAGGTATCACTCTTCTGTGCTAGGCCTTGATGAGGCGCCAATGAAGGACGTAGTATTTACATATGTGAAGAATGGCCCTCTCGTCGAGCCTGCAGGAAGAGGATCTACCTCGACAAATGCTAGGTCTGCTAAATTGGTACAAGGGTTACATAAAACATAAAACGCCAAAGAGTATATCTATGCGGAAGTTAGATATGAGCATCACTTCAAACATTACTGGGTACAAATTCTCTGAGTGAATTGTTCCAGCTGTTCAATCTGCGCGACCTCGACAAATCTATCATCAGTTGCTACGTTCTGTAAGTGATTTATTAATTTCTACCCCATCTCGTTCATTGCCGGCCTGCACTATATATATATATATATATATATATATATATATATATATATTGTCCTAACTATCTTGTTGTGTACGCTATATATTATGCAGAATGAAGAAGCGGGAAATGCGAATAAGGAACATCCATGATGTTGGGTTCATTGACCCACACATCGTTAATTCATATGTGTTAGAACACCACCCCGCCGACGTGGAGGATGACCTGTGGCGGTTTATTAGAAAACAGCAAGAGAAAAGTGATATTCTATTTCCTTACCATTTTGGGTGAGTGTTTCTGTCTTGAGCACATTCTCTTTTGTTTATGGTATGTGGCTAATCGATGAGTTATGACTGTGCATGTATCGTGTCCGCAGGTTCCACTGGATTCTTATGGTAATTAAAGTTCAGACCTCCTCAGTTCTCGTCCACGACTCTCTGAATATGGATCCGGCGCTTTGGGCCGACATGAGAAAAATGATGCAAAAGTAATTATTTTCATTCATTTGCGCTCTATATCGATCGGCCTATTTCGTTCATCATTTCCTAATATCAAGTAACTAATTAATAACTCTCTTGTTTATTTAATTTTCTTTGCCTCGTAGGGTTTGGAGACGGTTCGTAGATACCAAGGTCGGTGAATTCAAAAAGGAGCTACATTTTAAAATGGCGTGCGGACGATGGGGATATTCAGCCACCGGGGACCAATCTATGTGGATACTATGTTTGTGAGAGGATCCGGAGATACAGCAATGAGCGGGACCAGACGTGTGAGAACAACATCCTGAGGAATAACCTCCGGAAGACGCTTAGTCCAGAAGCTCGCTTCCGACCACTTCAAGAGGAACTAGCTGGATGGTTGGCGAGGGAAGTCATCGATCCTAGAGGAGAACACTATTACGATGACGTAGAACTTTATATGCACCAGAATTTGTAACTAACTTGTTCAAAATTGTATATGGTCATCCGATATTGAATATATATTGTATATGGTCATCCGATATTGAATATATATTGTATATTCCTCTTGAATTCTTTTTGGTTCTAATTTCAAATTTGTTTGAAATTGTACATTCATATGCATGTATATACAGTACCGTAGAATATGTGACACTCCTTCAAAATTAAAACCCAAAAGAAATAAAACAATACAAATTAAAAAGAAACCAGATTTAGGGGGAGGGGGCTAAAACCCTAAACCTGCGGAGGCCTTTAGTCGCGGTTGGCCAGAACCGCGACAAAGGTCCTCCGCCTGGCGCTCCCTGCGGCCCACGTGGACGGGCCTTTAGTCGCGGTTCGTAAGGAACCGCGACTAAAAGAGACCTAGTCGCTACTTTGGTCGCGGTTGGGCCACCGCGACTAATGGCAGTTGCCAACCGCGACCAAAGCCCCTTTTTCCACCAGTGATACAAGTTATCATCCACTACATCATCGTGTTTTCTCCGCTGCCATCACCCCGTGATCATCATCACCACCGTTGCTTACTGAGAAGATCGGGCCACCCCTTATCATCTTGGTATCAGATTTCAGCGTTTCCTCGGTAAGCCATCCACAATCCACCCCATAGTTGAGTTGTGAGTGTTTCCTATCGAGAAAAAGCCATAAAAAGTTAGGGTTAGGGTTTGCCATAGCCTTAGATTGCACTAATTTCGAGTTTTAGTTGCTTTTCGTAGTTGTTTTTGCGTACCTTTTTCTTCCATCTAGTATTGTTAGGGTTTGTGTTTCCGCTATCATCTAGAGTCAGTTTTTGTTTAGTACACATATCATACAGTTTGCTTGTTCCCAACCATAGCCACAGCCTTTCGATATAGAGTGACTAGGAACTTTCCCAAAAGAGACTAGTTTTACCGCTCGACAGGCTGCTCGTTAGGGTTTTGGTGCTTTGCATATCTTGTTGGCCGTGTTATCAAGGAGTTGAGTCATAAAAAAAGAAAATTGAAAAGAAGCAAAAAGAGCTACATAGCTGCGTGTGTTACAAAAAGAAAAATCAAAAAGAAGAAACAAAGTGAAGTGCTAGTAGAATCAAGTGAAGGCCTAAGTTTTCTTTAACTGCACCCGTAGTTGAGCAATCTTGTGCCTGTCTCGTTGAGCTTTGCTAGTGTCTCTCTAGTGCATTGCAACTTTTCCTACATATAGTTGTTTTGCCACATTTATCGCCTTGTGTGAGTATCATTGGTTGTCTACGGTCAGCGTTAGAGCTTGTTATTGGTGCAAATAGGTAGCCCACCTACAGCCCCACATATACCCTGCTTTGTCGTGTGATTGTTCTTATACCCTTGATATTCGCTTCGCTACATCCGTGCACTAGTCCGTCAATCCAAGTTGGTAAGCAATACTAATTCACTTTGGAACGGTAAGATTTACCTTTTTTTATCAGTTGTTGAGTGAGTTGTGAGAGTACCACCAAAGATTTTTGTTTAGTGCACTAATCTACTAACGATGTCTGCTAGTGATCAAAAAATTGTTAACCAGGAAAACAAGAGTGCTGCAGATCTCATCACATGGAGGGAGTATGAGGCTCTTCGTAATGAGATGCGACGTGAATTCCGCGCTCAGGATGATGAGCTTAAGGAGACGGTCCAAGCAATCTCCCAAAAGTTGGATGCTACTCATGTGACCGTCACTACAATGCAAGATCAAATGACGGACGTACAACACAATCTTGTTGATTTGCGCTTAGCTGTTGAGAATTTGACCGCGCAACAACAACTAGACGATGATGATGATCTTGAACTTCAAGATGACGCACACAATGCTCGTGGTGCGCCACGTGGTAATCGTCCTCGCGGTTGGGCTCCACTTGGCCGCAATGGTCGTGGACATGATGAGGAAGATGGATTGGGTAAGCCCAAATTTTCTATACCCAAGTTTGAAGGAGGAGCTGATGTTGAAGAATACCTCACTTGGGAGCTCAAGATTGAGAAGTTGTGGAGCTTACATCCACATTATACTGAAGAACGGAAGGTCAAGCTTGCTTCTTCTGAATTTGATGGCTATGCTTTGCGTTGGTGGGATGCTTTTGTTCGTAATCGTGATGAGGATCGTGAGCAACCTATACGCACATGGCGTGCCATGAAGGAGGCAATGACTTCTCGCTTTGTGCCTACAAATTACTTACGGAATATATATGATAAGCTGACTCTATTGAGACAAGGTGTGAAGACTGTCGATGAATACTACATGGAGATGGAGATGCTTATGCAGCGTGGCCGTGTCCGTGAGTCTCTCGAGATGACAATGCAGCGTTTTCTGAACGGTTTGAAGTATGATATCAAAGGCATTGTTCGTCACTACAGCTACACCAATATGAATCAGTTGTTACATCATGCAAGAGAAGCTGAATCACAGTTGGATGAAGCAAAGATCAAAGGACGAGCTACGGAGCTGGGCGTTTCACATCACGCGCGGCCCCATCTACGGCACCGGCGCCTTCGACGCGCTCCGCCCCTTACTCTACTACGCCTAGTAACCGGTCTCCAATGTGTCTAACACAAAGAAGTCCGAATGCTGCAAGTACGAGTGGCTCTAATGTGTCTCCTGCGCAATCGCGATATGCTTTGTCATACATGTGGTGGCAAAGGTCACTTCAAGAGAGATTGTCCTAACCGCAAAGTTATGATTATCAATGAGGACAATGAGTATGAGACTGGAGATGATGTTGATCCTAATGCTCGAGAAGAAGATGACTATGACACTGATGGTGAAGATGCATACCCGTCTGATGCTCGCACCATTGTTGTGTCGCAGCGTGCTCTTAATGTGTTGCCTAGTGCATCTACTCAGCGCTGCAATTTGTTCCAAACAAAAGCTTTAGTTGGTCCTGACAAGGCTTGCAAGGTCATTATTGATGGCGGGAGTTGCCGCAATTTAGCAAGCAAGGAGTTGTGTACCAAGCTGAAGTTGAAGTATCTACCGCACCCGCATCCATACTATATTCGGTGGTTGAGCGACAATGGTGAGATGAAGGTAAACCACATGGTGCGTGTTGAATTTGCTATTGGACCGTATAAGGATTGTGTTGACTTTGATGTCGTTCCTATGACGGTGTGTCACCTATTATTGGGTCGGCCTTGGCTCTATGACCGTTCTGTGCAACACAATGGCCGTGCCAATACATATCACTTGGAGTTCAAGGGCAAGAAAATCAACTTACAGCCTATGACACCACAACAAATTGTCAATGAATCTCGTCAGAAAGTTGAAGTGAATTTGGAGGATGTTTCTTTAGATAGGCGAGAGAATTGTAATGTTGTGAGTGATATAACGAAAAGTGAGAGAGTGAATTCCTTAGTCTCATTAGCCACCAACGAAGACATGAGAGAATTTAGTGAGGATCCTACGCCCATGCCTCTTGTGCTTTTGTACGGGGGTACGGTTTTGGTTTCTAACGACATGACCCCTCTTCCTCTTGGTGTTTCTAATGTTTTGCGAATTTGGCGACGTGTTTCCGGATGAGGTACCCAGGACTTCCACCATTGCGAGGTATTGAGCATCAAATTGACTTGATTCCCGGAGCTTCGCTACCCAATCGGGCACCATATAGAACGAACCCCGAAGAAACGAAGGAGATACAGAAGCAAGTACAAGCGCTACTCGACAAAGGTTATATCCGCATAAGCCTTAGTCCTTGTGCTGTTCCTGTTATTCTAGTTCCTAAGAAAGATGGTACATGGCGTATGTGCGTAGATTGTAGAGCTATAAACAACATTACTATTCGATATCGTCACCCTATTCCCCGTTTAGAGGATATGCTAGATGAATTGAGTGGTGCTGCTGTGTTCTCTAAAATTGATTTGCGTAGTGGTTATCATCAAATTAGGATGAAAGAAGGGGATGAATGGAAAACAGCCTTTAAAACAAAATTTGGTTTATATGAGTGGTTAGTAATGCCTTTTGGTTTGACTAATGCACCTAGCACTTTCATGAGACTGATGAACCATGTTTTGCGTGATTTTATTGGCAAATTTGTGGTTGTGTACTTTGATGACATCTTAATCTACAGCCGCAATGAATCTGATCATACTATGCATATTAGACATGTTTTGCAAGTGTTGCGTGATAATAAACTCTATGGTAATCTTGAGAAGTGCACATTTTGCAAAGATAAGGTCATATTTCTAGGTTACGTTGTCTCTAAGCATGGAGTAGAAGTAGATGTGTCTAAGATTGAAGCTATTCAAAATTGGCCTACTCCCATGAATGTGAGTCAAGTAAGAAGTTTTCATGGTCTAGCTGGGTTTTATAGAAATTTTGTGCCCAATTTTAGTACTATTGCTGCACCTTTGAATGAATTGACTAAAAAGGGTGTTGCTTTTGAGTGGGGCGCAACCCAAGATCATGCTTTTGATGAACTGAATTGTTTGTTATGCACCGTTACTTGCACTTCCTGATTTCAATAAGCAATTTGAGATTGAATGTGATGCTAGTGGTATTGGAATTGGTGGTGTGTTGATGCAAGAGGGTCGCCCAATTGCATATTTTTCTGAGAAATGGTGCTAAGTTGAACTATCCTATCTATGATAAAGAATTGTATGCTTTAATTAGAGTTCTTGAGGTTTGGCAACATTATTTGTGGCCAAAAGAATTTATCATACATTCTGATCATGAAGCTTTGAAATATCTGAAAGCCCAATCTACTTTGCATAAGCGTCTTGCTAAGTGGGTTGAGTTCATTGAGTCTTTTCCATACATTATTAAGCATAAGAAGGAAAAGATAATATTGTTGCTGATGCTCTATCTAGGAAGAATATGCTATTAACTCAACTTGATGTTAAAATTCCTGGATTAGAGGTGTTATGTGATTTGTATGCTACTGATCATGATTTTGCTGAACCATATCGCTTGTGTGCTATTGGTAAAGCATGGGAGAAATATCACATACATGATGGGTTCTTGTTTCGAGCTAACAAACTATGTGTTCCAGAATCGTCTGTGCGTTTGCTCTTATTGCAGGAATCACATGCTGGAGGTTTGATGGGTCACTTTGGGCGTGAGAAGACGTTGCTCATGCTCGCTGACCACTTTTATTGGCCAAAGATGAGGCGTGACGTGGACAGGTATGTGAAGAGGTGCATTACTAACAAGTCCAAGAAGCCTCACGGTTTGTATACTCCTTTACCGGCACCTACTACACCTTGGGAGGATATTAGTATGGATTTTGTGTTGGGTTTGCCGCGTACTAAGAGAGGCCATGATTCTATATTTGTGGTAGTGGACAGATTTTCTAAAATGTCACACTTTATTGCCTGCCACAAAAGCGACGATGCGTCGCATATTGCTAACCTGTTTTTCAGGGAGGTTGTGCGACTACATGGAGTCCCGAAGACTATTGTTTCTGATCGTGACGTGAAGTTTATGAGCTACTTCTGGAAGACGGTATGGAGGAAGCTGGGGACAAAGCTGCTTTTCAGCACTACTTGTCATCCTCAAACTGATGGTCAAACTGAAGTGGTGAATAGAACATTGTCACAACTGTTGAGATCCATGATCAAGAAGAACCTGAAGGAGTGGGAAGAGTGTTTGCCACATGTGGAGTTTGCTTACAGGGCGGTACACTCTACCACGGAGATGTGTCCTTTTGAGGTGGTGTATGGTTTTAAACCCATTACTCCACTTGACTTGTTGCCTTTGCCCATACACGAGAGAGTTAATATGGAGGCATCCAAGAGGGCAGATTTTGTGCGTAAGATCCATGTGAAGACTAAAGAGTTGATAGAGAAGAAAGGCAAGAGCAATGCTGCAAGGATGAACAAGAAGCGCAAAGAGATGTTGTTCAAGCCTGGTGATATGGTCTGGGTACATTTTCGCAAGGATAGGTTCCCGAAGCTGCGGAAGTCTAAGTTGAAGCCTCGTGGTGCTGGTCCTTACAAAGTGCTTGCCAAGATCAATGATAATGCATACTCGATAGATCTTCCAGTTGATGAGTTTGGTGTCGGTAATTCTTTCAATGTTGCTGATTTGACACCATATGACGGAGAAGACCTTGGTCGACGCCTTTTGAAGGGGGGGGAGATGATGAGGACATCCCTACTACACCACTACCTCCGTCATTGATAGATGAAGATGAGCCTGCTGTGAAGCTCAAGTCCAATGAAGTTCGGATTGGACCTATTACAAGGGCTCGTGCGAAGCTACTTAAACAACGGTGAACTTGTTTCTAAACGGTACTTTGATTGATAAGAACTTTATACTGCCTAAGTCCTATTACTTATGTATCATCGGGTATCAAGAGGAGGCAGCATCGCACGAGGAGAGGAGCAGCTGGACATGAAGACGGACGTCAAGATGGACGTGAAGCTGGACATGGAGCTGGACATGAAGATATCATGGACGCGCGAGGGAGGAGCGGGAGGCATGCGCGAGAGGAGAAGAAGACGTCCAGGCCGGTCCGAACCGGCGGCCGCCGAACCGGGCCAGTCCACGACCCGGTCGACCGGCGCCAACCGGACGAGATTTATCGTCGGATGAAAACCGGAAATCTCGCGAAATCCGGTTGCCGCCGGTTGCGGACCCCGGCGGCCCATCCGGTTGCCGCCGGTTGACCGGACCCCGACCGGCCGATCCGGTTCCTGGTCCGGTTGACCGGATTCCGACGGACCGTCCAGTGTCTCGACCGATCTAATGCAGGTCGGTTATTTTCGTTTTCGACCTGAGGTCATCCTGGACGCCTATATAAGTCCCCGGACGCCCCCTAGCTGCTTTAGACCACGTTTAAGATAACCCTAGTTCTTAGTTGTTTGCTTATGCAAAACTATTGAATCCCTACACCATATTGCTTGATATTGTGTAGATCCTGAAAAAGTCTTGTGTGATCTTTGTTCCATTGGGAATTAGACGGTTGCAACTTACCGCTTCGTGGTCGGCGGCTACGTGCGCAAGTGTGTGGAGTTGCGAATATCTTGCAGGGTTGAGAGCTGTTGCATTGGCGACAGGGACCAATCGAGAGATCTCGTTGCGTCATACAAGTTATCATCCACTACATCATCGTGTTTTCTCCGCTGCCATCACCCCGTGATCATCATCACCACCGTTGCTTACTGAGAAGATCGGGCCACCCCTTATCACTACAGCAGCGGGACCCATATTTACAGGGCGATACAGCCACTGCCTCCACACATGTACCCAACCTGCAGCACTCGGGCCCGCACGACCCACCACCTTCCTGCATGGGGCCGCCTGTTCCGGCAGCCTCCTAGCCAGCGAAGTTGACCAATCCTGTCAGTAGGACCAACCAGGGCTCCACATGTCAGTTTCATTGCCATTTTTTTACGCACGTGCGATCACAAGTGTCTGCCTGCCGTCAATTCTAGATGTGTGGCCCCGCATGTCAGAGCTTGGTGGGCCTACATAATCTGTCGGGCCTACGTGGGTCCCATGTGGCATTCCCGTTGGGCACAAATGGCGACGTGGAACCTATTGGATTCACTAGGTATTCCACTTGTCAGTTACGCTTTGAGGTGTCTTTGGGCCAGATTGGCTGACTAAAGGCCCAAGGCCAGTTTATTCACGTTCAAACAATACACACAGAGCAGCACAGATTATATTCAAAGCCGAACAAGGGCCCAAGGTTTATTCCTGGAAAGTTATATCCCGCACAGATATAATTGGGTGGAGCTAACCATCACCCATTAGCATTGGTTTATAACCAACGCTAAGGGGGTTTCGTTACTGGGCCTGGCCCATTAGTCGGTTATTTCAAATTTTTCCAGATTTAAAAATTTGCTTAGATTCAAATTTTCCTAGATTCGAAAATTGCTTAGATTTGAAAATTGCCCAGATTCGAAATTTGCTTAGATGTGAAATTTGCTAAGATTAAAAATTTGTTCAAATTTGAAAATTTGCTTAACTTTAAATTTTGCTTCACTTCAAAAATTGTTAAAAATGAAAAAACAGAAAAAAGGAAAAATCGAAAAAAACGAAAAAAACGAAAAAAAATGAAGAAAAACCGATAGAAAACCGAAATCCAAGAAAACTAGAAAAAAAACCGACGAAAAACCGAAAAACCCATGGCCTATAGCCTCCCAGCAGGTTAATGGGCCGCGGCCCAAACCACTTCCGCGGGTCAAACCGCGCGGGTGATGGTTTGTAACCATCACCCACGGGTGATGAATAGGAAAACGCGATATAATTCCCATACCTAGGCAGCAGGACCCATTTTTCACGTGGCTAACGGGCCAAGTTGAATTTCTATAATCAGAGGGCTCATGGGTCAATATGGCAATGGGGACACTAACCACTGGTTATTGCTCAACCATAACCATCCCCGTGCTGGAAAATTTTCTCCGTCCCTATCCCCACTAACTGTCATGGGGCCAGTTCTTTTACCATCCCCATCCCCATCGGGTAAACAAATAACCATCGGTTAACCATCCCCGCTTTATCTAGTAACTATGAGCCCAAAATAAAATGACAACATGGTAGGATAACGGGGCTGGCTGGATCAGGAGTTTAGAAAGGAGAGGCGAGCATTTGGGAGTTGGGATTTGGGGGCTACAATGGTTGGGGATGGGAGGGGAAATGTGAGCACGTATCTATACGTACATATCTTGTACCCTAGTGCCACATGTCATGTGCCTAACGAGGATTTCACGGTTATCAGGTATGGATAGTGGTGACACAGACCCATTCTCACCTTGCCTAACGGGGAGAGTTTGCCTCCAATAAGACCCCCACGGGGATGAAGTACTAACCAAAACCATCCCCTAGTAGGTGAATTAACCAACGGGGATCGGGGAATGGGGCCCCATTGCCAAATTGACTCATGGGACAAGTATTAAAGCCATATTCAAGAGGCTAAGAGACAACCATGCTGCCGTGTGCATGGCCCATATCCAGTTCGGGCCAATTTAGGACCCTTAAACCCATCAGGATTAAATGTACTAGAGCGAATCAAAGGGCCAACTTATATGTCGGGCTTTTTGGCCCTTTTATCATAATAAATGGAATGTACTGTTAGTGCTGCCATCGCTGAAAATAAAACATTGTCAAGAACACGAGGAAGAATCGCGTGTCTTTTCATAGTAGTATTATAAGCCAATCCCAAGAATATAGAAATCGAACATTACGCAAAAATCGAACAAGTGATAGATCAACAGGAATCGCCTCCCCCGGTTCCATTGATACAACAAAAGCAGGTCTCAGATAAAAAAAAATGTTCTTAGTCGCAACACGCGCAGGGGTCTGTGTGACACTGAGAGGTCTCGGCCACTGCCAAACTTGACGGAAAAATATACAACAGTTGAATATATACATAAAGCTTCTTGCAGAATCACCCATACCGTCAGTCCGATAGATAGCCATCGTAGTAATCATAGTACGAGAAACCTAGCTCGCCATAAGGCTGCAACCTATGTAGTTCAGATAACTCGATGGTTCTGCAATACTCGGCTAACATCTCGTCAAGACGAAAAGGACCTCCATGATTGTCCAGAGAACCTACTCCATAGATAGGGACATATTCCGGCTCCTCTTGCCACAAGAGACCCCCATCATCATAAGCTCTAATCTGGGATAAATCCGCGTAGTAGATGCTGTCGGATTGGACGGCGTGGACCTTGCTGGTGTCAACGGAGATAGTGCGGCTGCCGATGCTTCTGATCGGCTCTAGGACGCGCATTTTGGTGTCCACCCAGTAGACAACAGGTTCGCCATTGTAAACCCGCGCGCACACCACATACAATAGCTCCTCCTCAGACTCCACAAGGTAGCACAAAATAGTTGGGTATTTGCCGGGCAGAGTTGGGCCAGAAATGATGGCGCTCATCTTCAGAGTCCTTGCGGAGCGTAGCAATTTAGTTTCTTCATCGGCGGCGTAAGTCATGGTTGAAATGATGGAACCATATTTATCTGTTGCGAATATATCGCCTGTATAGTAGTTGATGTTGTGGAGAACTCCAAACAAACTGCCGCCGGGTACTCTCCTTCTCCAAAGCCTGATGTGGAGGGTCCTTCCTTGGTGCTCTGATCAGCCCACCGCAAGCCATAATTTTGAAGGTATGATACGAACACCATGAGCGGGGACGTCATCACGACGATGGAGGACAACTCTTCCGCTGATATCTGCGCCTTCAGGCGCTCAGTGCAACCAGTCAAGGGGTTGAGCACCCGAGTCTTGTAAGGCTGCACTCTCTGCCCTAGCACTACGAAGCCGCCCGTTGTACCCTAAAAAATACCTATTTAAAGGTGAGAATTAGAACTTTAATCGAAGAAAAATATCGATAACGTCAAATATATACTGAAGTGAACCAGCTCAGTTCTTACAAGGAGAAGCAAATTAAACCGAAGATAACACAGGATAATAATTAATTCAATAAACTGCAGTCGTGCGGATGCAAATTAAACTATATATATGAAACTGTTGCATATAGCAAAGAATCACCTGCGGATGGCATCAGAGATCTTCTTCCGCAGGCAGTGGCCAGTGATCAGATTCAAGATTGTGACACCGCCATCATCCACGTCATAAATGGAGTGCTCAAGAATTATCCACTTGATATGCTTAAATTCGGGCACTCGTGTGGTGCGGCGCCAGCAACCGCATACCGCACGGAAAGATGTGTAGTAGTCGAGGTCGTCCGTGGATAAGAAGATGTCATCGATTTTCTTGATGAGGTCGTCGGGGAGATCACGCCAGTCCACATCATTAGCCATACCTTGGAGATGGCTGGCCATGGCTATATGAGGGTTTTCTGATGAATCGGTTGGTGAATGGAGAGTCGTGCTGGAAATGCTTCCCGAGGAACTGCTTAATAAAAAGACCTTGGAGGCTGAAGTAGTATAAAAGCTCTATAGCAACCGAACCGGCTTAATATTTTTATATTATCTGATTGTTGTGTGCGCCATAGAGTTCAACCATTCCTGAGGCAACATTAGTATCCAACAAACGATCTGCAAATAATCAAAACAAACACTAGTAAATATCGAGAGGCAAAGCACTGTACGTAAAGAATCAAGTTAAGTTTCCACATATCTCTCACTGTAACCTCTCGGCTGAGCAAAGAACTACAAATATTCAGAGATACCAGAAAACAACAGTCCTAGCTACCTGTCAATCTGTCATCGCAACCCTCTTGGCTTCCTCTCATCTCCTTCTCTAAACACGCATAACAAATTAGCAATTCATATCACTCCAACAGCTGTAACACCAGCAGAAATCTTCAATTCATAGTGTGTAGATGGGCAGATAAGTTCAGCAAATAGCTCCTACGCGACGCTAGCGAGGACGCCGCTCGGCCAGAGCTCCTACACGACGCTGGCGAGGACGATGCCGCTCGGCTCGAGCTCCTACGCGATGCTGTCCTAAGAGGATGACGCTCGACCAGAGCTTCTACGCGAGGCTAGTGAGGACGACGCAGCTCGGCCAAAGCTCCTACGCGGAGCTGGCGAGGACGCCGCTCGGCCAGACCTCCCACCCCGACGGTGCAATTCTCCCAGCGCCGGCTAGCTAGTCTATACCCCTCCCCCTCCCCCAAAAGAAACACCATACCTTGGGCTAGCGGGCAGGTTCACGACAGCAACCACGCGGTCGTCCTCCAGGTTCCAGCGTCTCTGGATGGAGGGCCGGCAGGGAGAGCGAGCCTCAGAACTTGTTCAATAATTAATTTCGACACTGTCGCGTGGGTAATGTCGAGCGAAATATAGCAAACGTATATGGATTCAGATTTAAAGAGTTATTTCTCGGTTAAGTCCTGTGCCGTCCGATTGTATCGTGATTCGTGCATAAGAGTTGCAAGTTGGAACGCATACAACTGAGCTTTTTTCAACTCCAAGTTGGGAATGGAATTAAGAAAAAAGCTTTGTTTCCTGTCATGCTATATCTCATATTTTGTTGACTAAATTAATGTTCAAAGTTTTTCTGCACGTGTGTATTACTATATGAACCTGTATGGACAGAGTATTTTTTTTCGGTTGCCATCTATGAGTATACTATACAATATTAGATTTTAAATATCACGTTGGAGTTTGTATAATGTATTTCTCGACACCTCTCTATTGAAAAATAAAATCCTAGCCGGCTTACATAGTGCAGATGGTGTGCATGGCAGCCGTCCAAATTAGACCTTACATCTTTGCAAATGATGGAGAGACTAGAGATTCCCCTTTTCGAAAAAATCCACAAAGACACAAAACTATTGGTGTCACCGCTTTTCAAGCCTGATGGTATTCCTTTCTCAGTTCAAAACACACAGCAAGAGACATCATGCAGAACATAATTAAAATAACCATGCATTAATTACAGTAAGATTAATTCACCTGTCCAGTAAGTCACACCGAAAACTTAATAAGATCAGGTCACCACAAAAAGACTACCAATTACCTTTACACCATTAAATCACATGTTAACTACTTAAGACAGAGGGTAGCTGGTCGTGAGCACTATACACGCTTCAGCACATTCTCGGCCCTGCTGAAATCGTAGACTTACCACACCTTCAGGAGTGAAGGATCCACCAGCTGGAAGAACATGTAGCATTGGAAAATTTTCTTGACATAGGACGGGACTTTATTTTGACATGGCAGTACCAGCTTAAGGATTGAAGATTCCACCAGCTGGAAAGATTAGAGAGTAGATGACCATGGGATACCTTCCAGTGTTGCGCAAGTTTGTTCCAATTAGCATTGCTAATCGAGCTGATGGGGCTTAATTTTGGCATGGTGGTACCACTTTCAGGATTAAAGTTACTAGAAGTTGCAAGGCCATAGAGTAGCTGACCATCCTCTTGGGATAAACTCCAGTGCTCCAAGAGTTTGTTCTAGTTAGCATTGCTCATAGAGCGGATAGAAATTTCTTTCGGCAGGGTAGTACCACCTTCAGGAATACAAGCTGTGCGACAAGAGCATTCATGGAAAAAATAGCTATAAGCTAATGACGTGGTATAAGAGCAAGCAAATTAAAAATGCACATAGCACGATTATAAAAGCAGTGTGACAATAGCAGGCAGGAGAAAATAGCTAGCAGCTAGCGGTGAGCTAATGACATGGTATAAGAGCAACCAGATTGGAAATGACCATACCATGATTATAAAAGCAGTGCGACAATAGCAGGCAGTAAATAAATAGCTGGCAGCAAATGAAGGGGTATACGACCAACCATATGTGGATGCACACATGTGTCAGTAGAATGAACAGGATGGTAGCAACCGGATAATGCTTTTTTACAATATTAAAACCAACTTCATGCGAAGCAACACATCAAGATAGTTAATGGCATATGAGAGCTGCAAATAACTATGCAAAACATGACTAAACTAACACCGCGATCAAACAGGCTAGAGTACTTACAAAGCTGCGGCGGGGTGGGCGGGGGCGGCAGCTAGGCATTTCAGTGGCGGCAAACGTGGGAGACGATGAATTGACCCCGTTTCAGGAGAAGTGGGCGTTGGTGAAGCAGATCTGGTGGGCTGGCAAGGGCTTTGGTGAAGTTGATACAGCCGCTACACCGAGGTAGTCGGTGGAATACTGATGCATGTAAAATGCATACATGATCTTTGTCCTTTATCATATTGAATTCCCACATATTTGCAACATATATGATGCTAATACAATTTTTTACATTGATTTATGGGGATTTACCAATGATCCACTTTATTTGATTTATAACTCTGCATAACAGGAAAAAATTGTTTTGTGTATTTTTCACTTTCAGAGACCTATACGGAGTCAAATTGACGTAGGATTTTTGGAGCATCATTTTTTCATCAGGAGAAGCACCCTGAGACCTGGAAGCACACTTGGATGGGCCTAAGGCCCAAAAGACATCAGGTGGCACGCCCAAACATGTAGGGCGCGCCACCTATGCTCTTTCGGCCGTCGATCATCCAAATCGCGTGATCTTTTCGCCCACCAACGTATTTTGACCTAAAAATCACTATATATATGGCCCCGAAGAGTTCTCGGGAGGAGAGCGCCGCACAAACATAGAAACATGAAAATGGAGGCTGCAGTAGAGAAGATTGGAGGGGGAAACTCTGCCGAGATCACCGCCGGAGGGATCTCCACCTTCTCCAACATCTTCATCATCATCACCATGATCAAGGAAGAGTAGTCCACCTCTGGAGTACGGGTTTGTGGCAGTAGCTTGATCTATTTCTCTCATGTTCTTCATAGTTCTTAGTGCCATATGAGCTGCCTCACATGATTATGGCCATATTTGTAATACCTATGTGGTGGATCCTTATTCTATGATATTGTGCTATGAGATCTGATCGTATTATGTGTAATATGTATTGATGGATTCATATTATTTACCCCATTCTTAAGTATTTGTTCTGATCCAATATCTATGCAAGAGCGTGTGTGGGGTGATGTGTGTATTAGATGGAGTAGCATGGTTTTAGTGATTGGATAGTGACAATAAATTCATGATCTATTATGGCTTTGCCTTTTCTTTTGCTACCTCACTAGGGATAAAGTGAATGCATGTGCTATGTTCGTCACGTGACAGTAGTGATGATCTTGTTGGTTCAAGGTAGCATATTTGATATTCAAACATCATGTCAAAGTACTTATTGCTATGCTCTGTTAATTCTTAATACAAGATTGCTTGGAGTTTTCCCTTTCTTGTGGATTATAAGAGAGATGTGTTGCATCATCTCTATGTTAGGACGTGATGCCCATATGAATGCTTATCTTACTCATATTATTATTTTGCATCCTCATATCTCATTGATGAATTACTATTTGTCCACTACAACTTAAAAGAGAGAACAGTCAAGTGAAACCATGAACCCCGGTCCACTTTTTATCATAAGAAACACCTTTATATTGCTTTTATCTTGTTTTCTATTTGCTGCACTATTTTAATCCAAAAATACAAAAATATTTACTTTTCTTATTTGCATCCAAAACATCAAAAACAATCAACCCCTTTACAGTTTTTACTTAGTTATTTTATTTAGTCTAGTTTTACTCGATTTATTTTTACTTTTGTTTTATTTACTTACATGAAACCTTGTGCTTGACAACCACATGGTGGAGTTGGGGACACAAGGCTTTTATTTTACTTGCAGGATTGCTAGAAGAAGGGAGAAGAGAATAATCTTTGTCTAGTTCCCCGAGAGTTCGATATAAACCCTCGAGTCACCCTTGTGGGGAAAATACTTTGCTGACACAACACTCTGCACTTGGAGACCCACCGTCATCAAGACATTATCTGGCGCCGTTGCTAGGGAGTACTCAAGACACTCCATCAAGCCCCATCAAGCGTCATCAAAAGTATTTTCTGGCGCCGTTACCGGGGAACTGAAAGGAGTTACAGCATAGTGGTTGCTGCGTGAGAGGTATTCCCTACAAGAATCTTCTTACAACCGCGTCTCACCAAAGCTTGGGGAGGTAACACCAGTGTGAGATCTCTTATCTCTTTTAGATTTTGCATCGTATTTTATTTGTCTTGTTTTTAGTCTTTGTTTGCTTGTTTTTAGTTTTTGCTTGTTAGTTCGTTTTCATAAAAATTGAAAAACACATAAAACGTAGTAGTAACTATCTTCTGAAAATCATGGGGGAAAAATACTAAATTGTGTGATTACACAAACACTCCTAATGATCATTTTATTGCTAAGCCTATCACTACACCTGAGATTTGTGATATGCAAAAGTTTAAAAATGTGGAAAACAATAGTGTCAAGCTAAAATTATTCCCATTTTCTCTTATAGGAAAAGCTAAAGAATGGCTATTGTCATTACCTACTACTAGTATTAATTCTTGGGATGATCTTAAAGAGGCTTTCATTAAAAAGTATTACCCACCTGTTTAGATTTTACAAAATCGAAATAGCATCTTGTCATTTAGACAAAATGATAATGAACATGTAGCAACATCGTGACAAAGAATTAAAAACATGCTTAGAACTTGCCGATCACATGGAGATGATGAATGGACTATCTTACACTCTTTTTATAATGGGTTAAACATAATGTCTAGAAGCATGATAGATTCTGCTGCAGGAGGTGCTTTTATGGGTAAAACTGTGCCTGAAGCTAAAGCCATATTAGAAAGCATGTTACATAATCATAGTCAATGGCATACTGAAAGAGCACCTAATCCCACAAAGAGAGTGCATTCAATTGAAGAAGAAAGTCCTTTATCTAATAAAATTGATGCCATACTTGCATACATAGCTAAACAAAATAATGATAATGTCCCTTTACAAGAATTAGTTGGCAACAACAATGAAAATGTGGATGTTAATTATATAAGAAACTTTGGCAACAATGGTGCCGGAGATTCGTTTTATCGAAGGAACACGGGTGTCACCGAACCCGAGAGGTTCGAACACTGGGGACTCAGGAGCTCGTCGTCGCCCTCCCGACGGTAACACTGCAGATAGTGACACAGCAGTTACCCAGGTTCAGGGCCCTCGGAGAGGTAAAACCCCTACGTCCTGCTTTGGTGGATGTATTGCGGGTCTCGATGGAGAAGATGACCGTACAAGTATCTAGGGTTTGCGATCGCTCGGGATCGACCCCTTCTACGCTAGCAAGGCTAGTCCTTATATAGGGGAGCTGGTCCTCTTCCCCCATAGCCACAGGTCCCACATCTTCCCCCGAAATATCTTGAGGGGGAAGGGTTTCCTCATCTCCAAACTGAGGGCGGGAAATACCCACGCCCTTTATAGGATGGACCTAGTCCATGGTCGATTAAAGCGTCGGTCCATGGCAGGTGTTGAGGTTGCCGATGACGCCTCTTGTGGCCATTTGTGCCGTCCATCCGGCCTTGCACCAAATTGACAAGGACAGGGTCTTGGCGCTTCGGTCCTCGTCGAGCCTGCTTTAGCAACAAAGAGGCAAAGGCATCTCGCCTCATCGGGATGGAGCTTTTGAGCTCAGCCATGACGAGCGCGACGCATGTCTGGCTTGTCTTGTAGCTTTTGGAGCCCGCTCCTCCTGTCCTTGCTGCAGGTCTTGTGAGGATGGAATCCAATGTCCCCTTGGTCGGTTCTGCCCTCTCCAAGGGTGCGGCTTGGATTGGTGAACGCTGTTAGCTCGGGGACCTCCACGAGGGTGCCCCTATCTTCAGCTACCGAAGTGTGCCTCCAAGAGGGTTTGATCCCTCGTGGAGCCTCAAGATGGGGATCATTCCCATCTTGATTGTATATGTCATCGGGAGCCCGGGCCCAGCAGTTGGGCCATGGTACCCCCATAGCCACTGGTCCCACAGTAGCCCCCGGTCTTCTGTCCTGCATGTGTCCATTAGGGGGCGAAAGGGCAGGGGCCCTATCGTGGCTGGGTCCGACTCGCGACCCGAGTCAACGCACGACTCGAGCAGTTGCCACCCGTGCTGCTGGTTGCAGAGGAAGTGCGCCATCTGGACCGTTGGACTAGTAAGTGGGCTTCGCGGGGAGTGGCGCCTCCTTGGGGAAGCCTCCCATAAATAGGGAGCAGTTCCTCGCCGCCGGCCAACTCACTCCCGCTTGCTCAGCTTCCCGGACATTACTGGCTCTAGCTTCCTAGCCGTCTTCATTCCGTCCACCGCAGCTTTCGTGCCACCGCGGCTTTCGTGCCACCGTATCTATGGCAAACGAGGAATCTACCTCCGCGTCGGCCAGAGCTCCGCCGCCTCCGGCCCCCTGACCCGCTCCGGCGGAGTCGTGGATTGTCGACGTAAGAGGTCTCCGGAAGGCTCGATTGGTCGGCGCTTCAGAATCCAATGAGCGGGGCGCCACCGAGATGTGGCTGGCCACCGCACACTTCATTGACTTTCCGGCCACGGCGTACCCCCTCATCCTCCACTTCGTCACCGCCGGGCTGGTTCCGCCGTTCTCCCTTTTTTTTACCGCCATCTTGGAGCACTATCAGATTTCGGTGATTCGATTCCATCCCAACAGTGTCACCATTTTGGCAATCTTTGCCTTCTGGTGTGAGGCCTTCGTCGGCATCTTCCCTTCGGTTGCCCTCTTCCGCTCCTTCTACTCCCTGCGCTTCATCGATCCGATGGAGTGCTCAGGGTGCCTCACCTTCATCCCCGTTCCCGACCGAGCATTTGTCTCCATGAGCTGGTCGCTATCGCTCCCACTCTTTTGGAGGAACTGGCTCTACGTGAACGTGGGAGAGAGGAGCCCCCACTACGACATTCCTACCGCTCTTCCGGCGTATGGGCGCAACTGGGAGAGCTCCCCCTTTCCCTTCAACGGGATGGAGGCTCTGGAGGAGCGGATCTCAGACCTGGAGACAATGGGGCTGACGGGTGAGATGGTGGCCGCCGAGTTCCTGCAGCAGCGGGTCGCTCCCCTGCAACGCCACTCCGTAGGTATGTGGGCGCTGAACAGTAGCGGCGCTTCGCTTCGTCTGGAACTTGCTGTGCTGCCCTCTAGCGTCGTCGCCGAGGTGGTTAGGCTCTTGCTGGGAGCGGAACAAGTGCCTTCTCTCCCGCTGATGGCCACCCCTCTGTACGATGTACCCGAAGCTAAGGATACCATGAGGAGGATGCCCCACTTTGACCAGTGGGGGCCATGCCCACCGAGTACGGTGAGAGACAACCCCTGCCCCTTTCGCCTGAATGGGGAGGAGGTTCTCGAGCTCGAAGACGAGGGGATTGAACCTCTTCAGGCGAGCGCGGATCCTCAAGCTGGAAGGAACGCTCGCGTGATCCTCTCCGAGTCTTCTTCGGAAGAGGGTCTGGATGTCGCCCCCACCGCCGCTCAGATCCAAAACAGCCCTGCGCGAACCCAGCCTACTCCATCCTCGAGGAGGCTTCCCATAAGTCTGGGTACGCTGCAGTGGGTGTCGGACGATTCTGATGTTGACAGGTGAGCCACCTAACCCAGCTCCCTTGTCTTCAGCTTCCTTCTCCGGTGCTTACCCGTCTTGCTTGCAGATCGGCGAAGAAGAAATGCAAGAAGAGGGGCAAGTCCAGCTCCGCCAAGTCTCGCAAACGCTCGAAGCAGGGGAGCTGTGCCGAGCAGCCTCCCGCCGGCGGGTCTCCCGTGCTGGGGCTAGACGGTGCTTCCGCCGTGAGATGACTTCTGGATCCTGCCCCGAGCTCCCCGCGTCACTCGTCGTTGCCTCGGCCTTCCGCTCGCGCGGGTGACACCAGCAAGAGATCGGCGGAGGTTTCGCGCGAGGCGTCTCATACTCTGGCGGAGGAGATTGGCGAAGATGGAGGGGTCCTCGTAGAGGACCCAGTTGGAGGCCAGCAGTTGACGCCCTCTTCGGACGCTTGGTCGGCCTCACCGGATGGTTTAGGAGGGATCCCCGCTCCTACTCGGGAGGAGGGAGCAACATCACCTGACACCACCTCTGGTGCGGCTGTGGCCCTTCTGCCTACCTTCGCTACCTAAGGCCAGGTTGGGCGCGTGGTGGCTCACGACGACGCTCTCCTCTGAGAGGCTGATCGCCTTGTCGAGGAGATGTCCCGGGCCAGCCACGACCTTTTCCCGGAGGCGGATCTCTCTTCACGCGAGATGGCCGTGGTGCTCCCGGAGGTTGAGGCTGCCCGGGAGCTCGAGCGCCTGGAGTCCATGGAGGCCCAGATCGCTCACTCCTAGGAGTGCCTGGACGCTCGCTAGGTTAACCTTGACAAATTCAACTCCAAGGTCACCATACGGCTTGAGGAAGAGCGCAGCCGCGATGCCAAGCAGCTTGAAGATGCTCGCAAGGCACTGCACGCTGAGTACCGCAAGCGCACGCAGCAGAGCGGCGACCGCTATGCCGGGGAGAAACGGAAGCTCAAGGCCCAGATAAAGGAGCTAGAGACCAAGATCCTGGAGATCCAACGTGACCTCAGAAAGGAGGTCGAGGCTAGGAAGACTGCCTACGTCTGTGCCGATAAGCTGAAGGATAGCCTTGCTCAAGAGCAGAAGCGAGTGACCTCTCTTCGCAAGGAGGTGGATGAACTGTCTTCCGAGATTCAGCAGAAGAAGCATCTCTGCGAGCATCGGGGCGATATTTACCGGGCCCTGTTCCTTCGCGCGAAGCGGCTGCTTCCCAGCTTCGGAGCAGATCCCGTGAGCACTAATGCTCTCCTGGACTCCAATGAGCCTTCTGCCTTCTTGGAGCTCTTTGACCGCATCGTGCGAACACTGGAGGAGGCCGCTCCTAAGTGGGAAGGTTATGTCGATGAGGTGTGCCTCAACCTTATGAGGAAGGTGGCCACTCGCATCTTCTCTAACCTCGAGAGCCTCGCACCAGTCCTGGACGACAAGGAGCTCCTGGGACATCCGGTCGCTCCGAGAGAAAATGTCGATCCAGCTCAAGTCCGATTGAGCGAGCTGCGGGTCGGAGAGCGCGTGGAGCTTCTCATCAAGAAGTTCCGACGCCGGCTGGCACTGGTCGCCGCTGGAGGAGATGCTGCCTTGATGGAGGCAAACTCCGGCGTTGAATGCTCTGGTGGCAGCGGCTCTGGCGAGCCAGGATCTGAGTCAGGATCGGAGAGCATCAGCGGCTCCGACGAGAGTGCCTCTGGCGATAGCGACTCTGCATCTTGAGTGAGGCTCCTTCTTTAGCTTGTATTAGATTCTCTTTTGCATCATGAACGCCTTTTTGTGTCATTCCCTTAGCCTCTTTGTGTTCGAAACTGCTGGGCCGCACTGGCGTGTGATATGTCCTGTAATGATACTCCTTGGTCCCTATGAGAGGCGTCCGCAAGATGATCATGTAGGCTCCTTTGCAAAGTTTTGCCTATTCTAAATAGGAATTTCCTACAAAAAAACGTCCTGTATGCGTGTTCTTGTTGGTTCCTCGAGGAGGCAACCGTAAGACTTTGCATGTAGGCTCTGAACATGCTCCTTGTTAGTCCCTCGGGGAGGTAACTGTAAGGCTTGCACGTGAGGGGCGTCCTGTATGCATGTTCTTGTTGGTTCCTCGGGGAGGTAACCGTAAGACTTTACATGTAGGCTCTGACGTGACTCCTTGTTGGTTCCTCATGGAGGTAACCGTAAGGTTTGCACGTAGGGGGCGTCCTGTATGTATGTTCTTATTGGTTTCTCGAGGAGGCAACCATAAGACTTTACATGTAGGCTCTGACGTGACTCCTTGTTGGTTCCTCGTGGAGGTAACCGTAAGGTTTGCACGTAGGGGGCGTCCTGTATGCATGTTCTTGTTGGTTCCTCGAGGAGGCAACAGTAAGACTTTACATGTAGGCTCTGACGTGACTCCTTGTTGGTTCCTCGGGGAGGTAACCGTAAGGTTTGCATGTAGGGGGAGTCCTGTATGCGCTCTCTTGATGGCTCCTCGTGGGAGTAGCCATAAGATTCACATGTAGGCTCTGATGTATCTCCTTGTAAGTTCCTCGGGGAGGTAACCGTAAGGTTTGCACATGTATAAGAAGGTATCCTATCAGCGGATTCTGTTGGTTCCTCGGGGAGGTAACCGTAGACCTGCGCCTTAGGCTTTACCGCGACTCCTTGTTGGTTCCTCGGGGAGGTAACCGTAAGGTTCTGCGCGTTGTTTTGCTCGTGCGATGTGTTTCTCGGGTGTGTGTCGTGCGAGGAGATCAGAGACCAAGTGACTTGGTGAGGTGGCTTAGCACGGGTAGGGACCCCGCTGACAGAGCTCGGTATCCAAGTATAGGACTGATGGGTTGCCCCGGCTAAGGCACAGTGCCCAGCCCCCACTCGCACGGCGCACACGGTCGAGAGCAATAGGCGCATGGCGCATTCTTGAAGGATTTGCCGATTGTTTTGCTTGCAATGCTGCCACTGACTCCTTCCAAAAATAAGCTTGGCCTGAGCGCTTCATAATCGGCGTGCCCCGCAAGGGGTGGCACAATAAGCCTCTGACTGCACATAGCTCGGCCATCCGCTGTTATTGTCCTGACAGAGCCTCTTTCTGTCCCTTGCTTGGCGAGCCGACGACGTGTGGGATGCGCGTTGACGGCGCAATCCCCCAGCCCCCGAGCCTTGCCTACTCTTGGCGTGCTGGTGATCCTCTTTCTGACTCGCCTAGAGCCTGAGTGCCGCTGGGGTGCCAGGCAGGAGACCTGGACCGGTACCGGCGGGTCGGCCTTCCGTACCGCGAAGGTTCTGACGAACTGTCCTCACTCGGCACCCGGTTGGCGCACTCGTGTGCCTGCTCAAGGAGCTTATCGGTGGTTACCGGCTCCAAGGGGAGAGTCAGCTGCTCAATCATCTAAAGGTTGGTGGTACCAGAACGAAATGCATCCACCACTTGTGCTGCACTGACCTTGGGCAGCCTGAGGAAGAGGTCGGTAAAACGATGTGTGAAGGAACGCAGATGCTCTCCCGGCCGCTGCTTCACAAGCTGGAGATCCCGCAGCGTAGGTGGGTGCGAGGTGTGCTCTGGTTGCTCCGTTGAGGTGGAGACTTCCTTTTGCCGCCTGGGTGCTTGGCGCCCTCGACGCCGCCGCCACGCTTCATCTTGACTCGCCCTCGGCCGAGGGGCAAGAAGGGCTGCCCTACAGCCGGAGCGCCTTTTGTTGTAGCACCTTCCGAGCCCCCAGCGACTGTCGCAACTTCTTCCACCGCGTGAGCGAGCCCGAAGATGCTGGCCAGCCACTGGTCAGAGCTCGTCCCTTCAGGGCAGAGCTGGAGCAGCTCCCGCGTCAGCCTCAGAGCGGTCTCAACGGCCAGCCAGCACGGTGGATTCCGCTGGGTTGGCCAAGAAGATGTAGCCGATGGCTATCGGAGAAGAACGACGACGGACAGAGCCCCCTACCTGGCGCGCGAAATGCCAGAGATTCGTGTCCTCGAAGGAACACGGGTGTCACCGAACCCGATAGGTTCGAACACTGTGGACTCAAGAGCTCATCGTCGCCTTCCCGACGGTAACACTGCATATAGTGACACATCAATTACCCAGGTTCAGGGCCCTCGGAGAGGTAAAACCCCTACGTCCTGCTTTGGTGGATGTATTGCAGGTCTCGATGGAGAAGATGACCGTACAAGTATCTAGGATTTGCGATCGCTCGGGATCGACCCCTTCTACGCTAGCAAGGCTAGTCCTTATATAGAGGAGCTAGTCCTCTTCTGCCGGAGATTCGTGTCCTTGAAGGAACGCTGGTGTCACCGAACCCGAGAGGTTCGAACACTGGGGACTCAAGAGCACGCCGTCGCCTTCCCGACGGTAACACTGCAGATAGTTGACACAGCAGTTACCCAAGTTTAGGGCCCTCGGAGAGGTAAAACCCCTACGTCCTGCTTTGGTGGATGTATTGCAGGTCTCGATGGAGAAGATGACCGTACAAGTATCTAGGGTTTGCGATCGCTCTGGATCGTCCCCCTCTACGCTAGCAAGGCTAGTCCTTATATAGGGGAGCTGGTCCACTCCCCCGAAATATCTTGAGGGGGAAGGGTTTCCACATCTCCAAACTGAGGGCGGGAAGTGCCCTCGCCCTTTACAGGATGGACCTAGTCCATGGTTGATTAAACGTCGGTCCATGACAAGCGATGAGGTCGTCGACGACGCCTCCCGTGGCAGCTTGATCCATCCACCCGGCCTTGCACCAAAGTGGCAAGGACAGGGTCTTGGCGCTCCAGTACTCGTCGAGCCCACTTTAGCACCAAAGTGGCAAAGGCATCTCGCCTCCTTGGGATGGAGCTGGTGAGCTCAACCATGACGTGAGAGACGCATGTCTGGCTTGTCTTGTAGCTTTTGGAGCCCGCTCCTCCTGTCCTTGCTGTAGGTCTTGTGAGGATGGAATCCAATGTCCCCTTGGTCGGTTCTGCCCTCTCCAAGGGTGCGGCTTGGATTGGTGAACGCTGTTAGCTCGGGGACCTCCGCGAGGGTGCCCCTATCTTCAGCTCCCACAGTGTGCCTCCAAGAGGGGTTGATCCCTCGTGGAGCCTCAAGATGGGGATCATTCCCATCTTGATTGTATATGCCGTCGGGAGCCCGGGCCCAGTAGTTGGGCCATGGTACCCCCATAGCCACGGGTCCCACAGTAGCCCCCAGGTGTTGTCGTGGTGAACAGACAGATGCCATGGGATGGCTTAAGTTGGGGCTGAATGTGCGCTAGAGGATTCGGGAGAGGGTTCGATTATCTGGAAAGATACCGGTATGTATTCCTTAACTTGGCCCTTGGCCAGAGGTAGAAGATGTACAGTACACTGTTGCTCTAGAATGGATTTCCTCCTCAGAGAACTCCACCTCTCTCTAATGGTTGATCGTTGTTCCGTCCCGCGCAGGGGTGTGCCCCCTCTCCTTATATAGGGGAGAGGGTGGCTTACAAGGGAAGAAACCCTAATGGCATCTTTGACTAGACAAACTACTTTACAAAGCCACTTTGGCCAGAGATGACACCGGTATGTTCTTTATACAAGGGCTGGTGACGCCCTCCAGTACCTTTTACGTCATCGTCTGCTTTGGCTTCAGAGCTTCGATTAAAGCTGATGTGCTTCGCTCATCCTTGTCTTCTAGTCCTTGGCGGAATCTTTGACCAGAATGCCGACAGTTGAATCATGCCGGTACTCCGGCCTCTCTCATGTTTACCATATTCCGGTATACCCCTCCTGGTATACCGGTACACTTTCACTTGGCACTAGCCAACTTAACTTAGCCTACCGGATCAACCTTTAATCCGGTATCTTGGTAGTTAAAACAGGGCAAGTTTGCCAGGCCTTTGGCCTACCGGGGGCCATTCCCCCGACATTAGTCCCCGAAGCTGGTATAGTCCGGCGGATCCTATCCGACGGACCATGCCAGGTTCCCAATCCAAGCGTACCGGATTAATCCTTCCGGTTTCAAGTTAAACCTCCCGGCGTCTGAGCCGGACTCACCTCAGTATAACGTTCTTGACAAAACCTTCCATTATCTTTATCCGGTATCTTTTCCTGGTATCTTTATCCGTGAGGACCAGCTTCTTACCCTTTGTATCTCAATTTCTCCTCTTGGCATATCTCCGGCTTAGATATCACCGGTTGCCTTTACTCCGGTATACCCCTCCTGGTATACCGGATTGTTTCATCCAACACTGTTAAACTAAGCCATCATAATCCGGTTTATTCTTTAATCCGATATCTTATTTCTTTAATCCAGTATGTTATCTCTTTAATCCGGTATCTTTGGTTAGAAACGACCATGTCCGGATTACCTGTGTAAACCGGTTTCTGGCTATCTTATTTAGCCAAGCTTGGCACTCTTGACCTACCGGGGGTCATCCCCCCGACATTAGTCCCCGAAGCTGGTATAGTCTAGCGGATTCTATCCGACGGGCCAGGCCAGGTTCCCACTCCAAACGTACCGGATTAATCTTTCCGGTTTCCATTTAGACTTACCCGGCCTCTTGCCAACCGGCCTCTTTAGAGTATCTTCGGCTTCTCTTGCCGGTTCCTTTGCTGTTAAGGCTTGCCTCGACGAGGTCGAGAATAACTCGGAGATCGCACTTGTCTGGGACATGCGCACTGTAACTGACGATGCAGTGTCAGTGGTCAAATCCTTTGTCTCCCGCGCACATTTAATGTGTCGCACCGGATCCACGTGGCCCTTCCGGAACTTGGGCCGCTGGTTCCGGCAGTGATGACGACGATTGGGTTGTGCTTGAGGTATCTAACTCACTTGGTTTATCTTGTGCTCTCTTTATGACACTGGTTTCAGCTGACCGGGAACCCCCGGTGCTGGAGCACGTGACTCCCATCGGTGCCGAAGTCGGGGATCCTCCGGCTTCCAGAGTGCGAAAGGCTCCGGCTTCCGATGCCGGCAGCAGCGATGCTCCGGCTGCCAAGCACCGGAAGGTATCGGGTTCCGGGCCCTCAGGCCGGAAGAGGAAGAAACAGATTGCGGTCTCCTCCGGGTGAACCTTATCATCACAGCCTTCCGGTTTGCACCCTTGCACTTGCTCATTTTTGCGACTAACTCTTTCCTTTTATCGCTTAGGCCCGCTCTTGAACTCACCAGGAGCGCGTCCGGCATGAGGCCGGAAGCTGCCCGGGAGCTTCCTCATCAAAGTCCGGCACGCTCTAGTGCCGGCAAAGCTCCATCCTCCCCTCGGGAAGGTAAAACAAGTCTGGGGAGCGCGGCCCCTAAACGGAGGCATCACCGCGCGTAGGAGGACTTTCCTTCCCCTCCAAAAACTGAAGATGCCGGTGCCAGCAACACGGGCGCCGGTTTAGAACCAAGCGGGCAGTCGGAACCTTTGGTTCTGCCCGTCCTCGAGAAGACCAAGCACACTTCTGCTTCCCCCGACAATACTTCTTCCTCCGCCCCAAGGAAGCCGGCATCCGCGGCCAAGGGCGCACTCTCATCACCACCATCATCCAGCAAACCTCCTCTTGCCCCCTCCGGCCAAAAGCCTCCTAGCCGGAAGGGCACAACGCTCAGCGCTGAGCAGCTCTGCAGTGCCGTTAAAGCTTGGACAAAGCAGCCCACGATCTCCCAAGCGCTCACCCTGCATACTGGGCGCGCCGCAAAGGAAGCCGGCGAGAAGGTCTCAGCGCAGCTGGGCCGGATCATTGTGCTCAACCGCGGCGATGCCAATCTGGGTGCGCTGCAGCGCTACGTCAACAAGTGGAACCTCTCGGACCTCACCGAGGCCACTCTCGGCATCGGCAGGGACAGGCAGGTGACGATCGACCCGCGCAGCCCCCGGAATAGCATGCAGCGCCTGGGCCGGCTCAAGCAGGCCGTGCGTGAACTCGACAACGCCTGGCGCGATGCACACAACAACGTGCTGGTAAATTTCTTATCTGAAACTGCATCTTTTCCTTCATACAAAATTGTTCTCAACTTAGATCTTGTAGATATATCCTCATAGTCCCCGAGTTTCGGGTTAAGCACGCAGTACTTGGCGCGAAACTTGCTTCAAAAAACTGGCATAGCTAGTCCCCGAGTTTCGGGTTAAGCACGCAGTACTTGGCGCGAAACTTGCCAATGGTTAGCTCTTGTTCTCATCTCCTTCTTTTACCGGCATAGGTAGTCCCCGAGTTTCGGGTTTAGTATGCAGTACTTAGCGTGAAACTTGCTCAAAGAATCCGGTATGCATAGTCCCTGAGTTTCGGGTTTAGTATGCACATAAAGCACTTCATCTTTTTCATACCGGTATATAGCCTTCTTGGGCGTTTACCGGAATAGATTTTGCCAGCTTGGGCATGTTTGACACTTTGCCTGCTTGGGCTTTTGTCATATACCGGTATATAGCCTTCTTGGGCATTTACCGGAATAGATTTTGCCAGCTTGGGCATGTTTGACATTTTGCCTGCTTGGGCTTTTGTCATGTACCGGTATATAGCCTTCTTGGGCATTTACCGGAATAGATTTTGCCAGCTTGGGCATGTTTGACATTTTGCCTGCTTGGGCTTTTGTCATGTACCGGTATATAGCCTTCTTGGGCGTTTACCGGATTAAAATTTTGCCAACTTGGGCATGTTTGACATTTTGCCTGCTTGGGCTTTTGTCACATACCGGTGTATAGCCTTCTTGGGCGTTTACCGGATTAAGATTTTGCCAGCTTGGGCATGTTTGACATTTTGCCTGCTTGGGCTTTTGTCATATACCGGTGTATAGCCTTCTTGGGCGTTTACCGGATTAAGATTTTGCCAACTTGGGCATGTTTAACATCTTGCCTGCTTGGGCTTTTGTCACATACCGGTGTATAGCCTTCTTGGGCGTTTACCGGATTAAGATTTTGCTAGCTTGGGCATGTTTGACATCTTGCCTGCTTGGGCTTTTGTCACATACCGGTTTATAGCCTTCTTGGGCGTTTACCGGATTAAGATTTTTCCAACTTGGGCATGTTTGACATTTTGCCTGCTTGGGCTTTTGTCAGAATGATACTCGATGACCCATGGTAGTTGGCCATCCTAGATATGCAGTGACTTGATATAGTAGTCAATGCCACGTTACTTATGATATGATGTAGCTGGCTTTGGCATGATACTTTGGCCAACCGGAATGAACGGCGATTTGAGATATTAGATGATGCCATGATAAACAGCGATCTGAGATTTTAGATGATGCCATGATAAACGGCGATCTGAGATTTTAGATGATGCCATGATAAACGACGATCTGAGATACTGGATGATGCCATGATACATGATGAGCTAAGAAAGTTAAAGGTAGCGATGAATTCTCATCCGGAAATAGTTATGCCTAAACACAAGGTTAGTCAATGCATATACATCATATATATTTAACCTTAGTAGCAACTCTACTCATAGGAATGTCGGCCCGGCTTTGCTCGAGCCCGGCTTTGCTCGAGCCTCGCTGCCCCTGAGCAAGCCCCAGAAACACCTGCTACTGCCACCCAAGCCCCGGAGAGCTCATCTCCACTTTACCTGTGAAAACTCTGTTCCTGTCTCATGAAAAACAATCTCGTGAAATTTCCCCCGGTATGCCGGGGTGGGAAGATGTAATATACAGTTAAATCCTTTTGGTGCCTCGAGCTAAATAGCTTTTTGGTCTGGTATGTTTAGACTTGCTAAGTCCGGTATGTTTTAAACTACGTTTGGTTTAACCTTTCGGTTTATTCCGCTTGATATCTTGCATGGTGAAGACTCCGGATTCCTTCCCGAGTTCAATCTGATGCACGCTTGGTTCTTTTACTTTGGCTCTGTCTACCTCTTTTGGGTGTTTGACGTGTGAGGCCCAAAGTTCTTTTGCCAAGCAAGCATTTTCTCGAACTTAGAGAAAAAACTCGAAATTTTTCACAAAAAACCGGTATGACCGGGGTTAGTTAAACTTTTTCCGGGTTGTTTGTTTTCGGTCTCCTTTTCGTTTTTCATGTGCTCAAATCTTTCCAGTTTATCTTGCTTGCCATGAAGCCGGGTTGCGGACAGCAGCAGAGTCGAAGATTCGCCTTCAGGTTTAGCACACTACTAAACCGGAAAGGAAAGTTTCCAACAAACAAACCGGTATACAGAAAAAATAAACACATTGCATTGATAGAGGTCCAAAGTGGTAAAGACTCCGGATTCATTCCCGAGTTCAATCCGATGCACGCTTGGTTCTTTTGCTTTGGCTCTGTCTACCTCTTTTGGGTGTTTTGACGTTGAGGCCCAAAGTTCTTTTGCCAAGCAAACAATTTCTTGAACTTAGAGAAAAAACTCGAATTCTTTTACAAAGAACCGGTATGACCGGGGTTAGTTAAATTTTCTTCCGGATTGTCTGTTTTCGGTTTCTTTTTCGTTTTTCATGTGCTCAGACCCTTCCGGTTTGTCTTGCTTGCCATGAAGCCGGGTTGCGGACAGCAGCAGAGTCGAAGATTTACCTTTGGGTTAAACACACTACTAAACCGGAAAAGCGAACCTTAAGCAAACAAACCGGTATACGGAAAAAATAAACATATTGCATGCAATTTCGATAAAGGTAGTCCCCGAGATTCATTCGAGGTGCCAGCATACTACTGATAGCAAATAGGGTACAAAAAAGAACTCCTTACATCGCATCTTCAGGAATGGAAAGGGCGGAGAAGGGCTACATTCCATAGCAGCTCGGCGGTCATCATCACCTCGACGCTGCCGGCGGCGCGGTCGAAGCGCGAGCCGCGGGCAGCTGCAGATCTTGGTGGATCCGGCGCCACCAGCACCAGCGATGGGTACCGGGGCTCCGGCGCGGTGCCGAGGTAGATGCGGTGGAAGCCGAACTCGATGATGCGGCCGTTCTTGGGGAACTTACCACCGTTGGCAAAGCAGCCCGCGTTGTCGTCGATGAAGTCCAGGAGCCGACGGAGAGAGGCCGAGCGCTCGCCGGAGACGGTGGGGGATGTAACCTTGCGCCTCCCCAAGGCGCCGCCGTGTCGTCAATGACAGATGCCATGGGATGGCTTAAGTTGGGGCCGAATGTGCGCTAGAGGATTCGGGAGAGGGTTCGGTTATCTGGAAAGATACCGGTATGTATTCCTTAACTTGGCCCTTGGCCAGAGGTAGAAGATGTACAGTACACTGTTGCTCTAGAATGGATTTCCTCCTCAGAGAACTCCACCTCTCTCTAATGGTTGATCGTTGTTCCGTCCCGCGCAGGGGTGTGCCCCCTCTCCTTATATAGGGGAGAGGGTGGCACAAGGAAGAAACCCTAATGGCATCTTTGACTAGACAAACTACTTTACAAAGCCACTTTGGCCAGAGATGACACCGGTATGTTCTTTATACAAGGGCTGGTGATGCCCTCCGGTACCTTTTACGTCATCTTCTGCTTTGGCTTCAGAGCTTCGATTAAAGCTGATGTGCTTCGCTCATCCTTGTCTTCTAGTCCTTGGCGGAATCTTTGACCAGAATGCCGACATGCTACAGTTGAATCATGCCGGTACTCCGGCCTCTCTCATGTTTACCATATTCCGGTATACCCCTCCTGGTATACCGGTACACTTTCACTTGGCACTAGCCAACTTAACTTAGCCTACCGGATCAACCTTTAATCCGGTATCTTGGTAGTTAAAACAGGGCAAGTTTGCCAGGCCTTTGGCCTACCGGGGGCCATTGCCCCGACACCGGGCGTCTGTCCTGCACGTATCCATTAGGAGGCGAAAGGGCAGGGGCCCTATTTGTGGCAGGGTCCGGCTCGCGACCCGAGTCAACGCACGACTCGAGCGGTTGCCACCCGTGCCGCTGGTTGTGGAGGAAGTGCGCCATTTGGACCGTTGGACCTGGAAGTGGGCTTTGCGGGAAGTGGCGCCTCCTTGGGGAAGCCTCCCATAAATAGGGAGCAGTTCCTCGCCGCCGGCCAACTCACTCCCGCTTGCTTAGCTTCCCGGACATTACTGGCTCCAGTTTCCCAACCGTCTTCATTCCGTCCACCGCAGCTTTCGCGCCACCGTATCTATGGCGAACGAGGAATCTTCCTCCGCGCCGGCCAGAGCTCCGCCGCCTCTGGCCCCCCGACCCGCTCTAGCGGAATCGTGGATTGTCGATGCAAGAGGCCTCCGGAAGGCTCGATCGGTTGGCGCTTCAGCATCCAATGAGTGGGGCACCACCGAGATGTGGCCGACCACCGCGCGCTTCATCGACCGTCCGGTCACGGCGTACCCCCTCATCCTCCACTGCGTCACCGCCGGGCTGGTTCCACCGTTTTCCCTTTTCTTTGCCGCCGTTTTGGAGCACAATCAGATTTCGGTGTGTCGAGGTTTTAACCACGGCAGATGCTACGGGGTAGCACATGAGAGGTGTAGAGCAAGGCGGCGTAGGAGAATCCGGGAACGAGATTGGCACACAATGTACCCAGGTTCACGTCCCCTCGGTGGAGGATCGCTACGTCCTGCTATAAATCACTATGATCATAATGTCGCCAGCGTTAGGCGACTTGCTTTGTGGTAGCCGCCGGAGGCGGAGGGGGAGATTGGATCTAATGAGAGATGATCTGAGGTAATTTGTGGGAATGAATCTGTCCTCCAGGAGGTACCCCTGGTGGCTTAATTTATGCAGCCACCTAGGGTTTACAAGTATAAAGCTATTTGGGCCACTACGCTTCCGTCATGGGCCGGTTAGGTCCAGTCGCCCCGGGCTTCACTCGCTAGGGCGCCTGGCCCAGTCGCCTGCCGAGTGGAGCAGTCTTGGGCTCTCTCCATCCGGCGAGTGAGCTGGGTGATGGGCCCCCTAGGGCGTATTCCCATCAGTAGTCCCCGAGCGCGTCGTGGATTCGGCGCGGGCTTGAGGCAGGACGCGGAGAGTCTTGGCGATGGACTGTGGCGAATCGGCGACGAGCTCCTGAAACAGAGAAAACAATCGTGAAATAGGCGGCAGTCGAAACGAGCCAGTCGGCGTAGGCCAGTCGGCGTGAGCCAGTCGGCGTGAACCAGTCGGCGTAAGCCAATCGGCGAGGACCAGTCGGTGAAAGGCTCAGGGAGTTGGTGAAGCCGCCAGTTGCGGCGAGGCCGCGAGCTTGACGAGTCAACGAGCATGGCGAGTCCGCAACAGGTGGGTCCTTGAGCGTGATGAGTTCGCGGTGGGCGAACCCCGGATCACGGCAAGCCGAAGTAGAAGCACCCTAGTTGTTGTGAAGAAGTCGTTGAGTAGCAAATGTAGCAGCTGCCAAGTCAAAGAAGAGGCGGTCGAGCCGCAAACGTAGAGGCCAGCGAGTCGCGGACGCGGGGGTCGGCAAGTCGCGGACGCGAAGGACGGGCGACATGATGACCACTTAGGCTCCACAGCTCAGGAGCAATGTCGTTGTCGAGCCCCCTAGTGTTAATGTGGCGGTGCCGGGAGCGGACATAGAGATGTCCAGGACGATGTCGACGTAGTCATCCAGCTTGGCGAAGACGCTCTTGGTGCTTACGTAGACGTGTAGCGATCTGGCCTCCCACGAATGTAGTGATTAAAGTCGCTGAAGTTTTCTCCGTCATGTCCCGGGTAAGAACGGTCGCTCTCCTGCTGAGGTGTGTAATCTGGTAATTTGACTGATCCTTCCTGCTGAAATAGACAAATACATGAGCTAGGCAAGCTAGATTAATTGATTATGACGGGAACACCCAATCGATTTTGTCTTCACGGTAGGATTCCACTGGCTCGCAATCTGAACCAGTCTTCACGTGGGTGTAGTACTGCATTTTTTCATGGACTGCCAGTAATAAAACTGAAGCCACAATGGATTATCATCTCGAACGAGGTAGCGCTGATTTCTTGGCGAGGTATTCTGACTGTCATCATCGTCCAGTCTTCTGATTGCGAAGGAGAATGTGCATGCACGTAATCGAGGCTGGTGAAAAGGTTGAATGTGCCAGAACATGCATAGTAGTAGTCCCCAAGGTTCGAGTCGTCTTGTAGAGGCGGCTTGAGGCTCCATAGCCGCATGTTCGAATACTGCGCCATGAAATCGGCGAACATGGAGGTCGAACGGTTGGAGCGGGGGGCTGCCGCCACAACTGACAACCAACGCTATTTGGAGAGTGGCGAGCCCGATGTAGGTGAGTGGCGAGTCGCAGAGAATGGCGACGGAGAGTCCCTAAGCGACGCGAGTGGCGAGCCACGGAGACTGACGACCGGAGAGTCCCCGAGCATCGCGAGTGGCGAGCCCGGTAGACTGACCCTGTCCGGAAAGTGTCGAGTCCCCAAGCATGGCGAGTCCCCAAGCGCGACGAGTGGCGAGGTCGGACGACCGGCGGGTGGCGAGGCCGGGCGAGCGGCGAGGCCAGGCGACCGGCGAGTGGCGCTGTCTGGAGCGCGCCGAGTGCCCGAGCGCGACGAGCGGCGAGGTCGGGCGACCGGCAAGTAGCGCTGTCTGTAGCGCGCCGAGTCCCCGAGCGTGGCGAATGGCGAGGTCGGGCGACCGGCGAGTAGCGCTGTCTGGCGCGCCGAGTCCCCAAGCGTGGCGAGGCTAGTCGTGGAGACTGGCGATTGACGTAAATCAAGGACTTGTATTTCATGCGTTGTTCATGTTTCAGCGTGCCTGCTCATCCTGGCCCGGAAGGCCAGTTGCTTGGCGACCCAAAGGAGGCTCTCAGCTCGGCGTTTTTCCTGGATGAACTTGGGGTCCGTTTTGCGGAGTCCCCAGTCGCGGTACGTGGCCATGGCGAGTCGCGCTACCTAAGGTAGATGAGGGTAAAATTAATGCGCTGTTTTATAGCGCGCCAACTCGTCGTGGCCCGGTGGGCCAGTCTCATGGCGACCCCAAAGGTGGCTCTCGTCTGGGCGTTCTTCCTGGATGAGCTGTGGCTCCGTTTTACGGATTACCCAGTCGCAGTACTTGGCCTCCGCGAGTCGCACTTCCTAAGGTAGAGGATGGCAGGGTGCTGTATTTGTAGCACTGCCATTTGTCTTGGCCCGGAAGGCCAGTCGTGCATGCGACTCCAATGATGGCTCTCGGTTAGCGTTTTTCGTGGACGATCCGAGGTTCTGTTAGAGAATACTCGTCCGCACTACTTGGCCATTGCGAGTCGCTCTTTCAAAGGTTGACAAAAGCGTAAGGATTTTACCCATGCGGGAGAGGCGCCCAGTGGTGAGTCGTGCAGCTTGGCAGCGTACCCTCTTTGGTGAATCGAATGATAGGCGGAAAGAGTCAACGCGGCGGACAGGGTCGGCGCGGCGGACGGAGTTGTGCGGCGTTTAGCCGGTAGAATGGCGAATGGTGTCGACGCGGTGGACATGGTCGACACGGCGGACGGAGTTGCGCGGCGTTTAGCCGGTAGAATGGCGAATGGTGTCGACGCGGTGGACATGGTCGACACGGCGGACGGAGTTGCGCGGCATTTAGCCGGTGGCATGGCGAATGGCGTCGACGCGGTGGATATGGTCGACACGGCGGACGGAGTTGCGCTGTGGCGAGTGGCGAGCCCGGGCGACCGGCGACTGGCGAGCTCGGGCGACCGGCGAGAGGTGCTGTCTGGAGCGCGCCAAGTCCCCAAGCGTGGCGACTGGCGAGCTCGGGCGACCGGCGAGCGGCGCTGTCTGGAGCGCGCCGAGTCCCCGAGCGTGGCGACTGGCGAGCTCGGGCGACCGGCGAGGCGCTGGAGCGCGCCGAGTCCCCGAGCGTGGCGACTGGCGAGCTCGGGCGACCGGCGAGCGGCACTGTCTGGAGCGCGCCGAGTCCCCGAGCGTGGCGACTGGCGAGCTCGGGCGACCGGCGAGCGGCACTGTCTGGAGCGCGCCGAGTCCCCGAGCCTGGCGACTGGCGAGCTCGGGCGACCGGCGAGCGGCGCTGTCTGGAGCGCGCCGAGTCCCCGAGCCTGGCGAGTAGGCGGCGAGCGAAGTCGCCGAGTATGGCCAGTCCGCGCTAGGTGAGTCGGCGATAGCCGAGCCGGCGGCGGGCGGAGTCCCAAGTCATAGTGATGAAGATGACGAAATATTAGTCAGCCGTAAGTCGACTATAACGGCGAGTGAGAGTAGTCTATAGGCGATTCCGTCAATCCGGTGGAAGTTGCGGTGATGTGGCCGGGGGTGCGACAGTCTTCAAGAGCTCAAAACAATTGGTCACTCGATCGCGCATAAATTATAGCAGGGGATTAGTATGTCCATGGTTAGCAAAATACTCCAATTAACGGAACAGAGGTACGTGCGCTCTTGTACGGCTCCTAAGTTTCCATTGATCCACTGAGTGCATGAGCAATTAAATAATCTGATTAGGAGATTGCATTACCGGTCTGTGGATCTGCTCAACCAGAATTGAATAACCTGTTTGGGGAAGAGCACTCCTTTTGCATGTGGCTTCTTCGACCGATCCAGGTAGCGAAGTCTTCCAGACTCGATCACCCTGGGCTGATGCGTATCAGCGCGCGCACCCGCGCTTTACGTGGCCGGCCAGTATGGCACCGCGCTGATTTCAGCGACTCGGCCGCCGCCATGATGTTGATGAAGAAGTTGATTGGCGTGATGCGATCTGGCCTTCATCGATGGTGAGGGATCCCGCCCGGATCATAATTCCAAGCACCGCTTGCCCCACGGTGGGCGCCACTGTTGAGGTTTTAACCACAGCAGATGCTACGGGGTAGCACATGAGAGGTGTAGAGCAAGGCGGTGTAGGAGAATCCGGGAACGAGATTGGCGCACGATGTACCCAGGTTCACGTCCCCTCGGTGGAGGATCGCTACGTCCTGCTATAAATCACTATGATCATAATGTCGCCAGCGTTAGGCGACTTGCTTTGTGGTAGCCGCCGGAGGCGGAGGGGGAGATTGGATCTAATGAGAGATGATCTGAGGTAATTTGTGGGAATGAATCTGTCCTCCAGGAGGTACCCCTGGTGGCTTAATTTATGCAGCCACCTAGGGTTTACAAGTATAAAGCTATTTGGGCCACTACGCTTCCGTCATGGGCCGGTTAGGTCCAGTCGCCCCGGGCTTCACTCGCTAGGGCGCCTGGCCCAGTCGCCCGCCGAGTGGAGCAGTCCTGGGCTCTCTTCATCCGGCGAGTGAGCTGGGTGATGGGCCCCCTAGGGCGTATTCCCATCACGGTGCTTCACCTCCATCCCAACAGCGTCACCATTTTGGCAATCTTTGCCTTCTGGTGTGAGGCCTTCGTCGGCATCTCCCCTTCGGTTGCCCTCTTCTGCTCCTTCTACTCCCTGCGCTTCATCGATCCGATGGAGTGCTCAGGGTGCCTCGCCTTCATCCCTGTTCCCGGCCGAGCCTTCGTCTCCATGAGCTGGTCGCTATAGCTCCCGCTCTTTCGGAGGAACTGGCTCTACGTGAACGTGGGAGAGAGGAGCCCCCACTATGACATCCCCACCGCTCTTCCGGTGTATGGGCGCAACTGGGAGAGCTCCCCCTTCCCCTTCGACGGGATGGAGGCTCTGGAGGAGCGGATCTCAGACCTGGAGACAATGGGGCTGACGGGTGTGATGGTGGCCGCCGAGTTCCTGAGGCAGCGGTTCACACCCCTGCAACGCCACTCCGCAGGAATGTGGTCGCTGAACAGTAGCGGCGCGTCGCTTCGTCTGGAACTTGCCGTGCTGCCCTCGGACGTTGTCGCCGAGGTGGTTAGGCTCTTGCTAGGAGCAGAACATGTGCCTTCTCTCCCGCCGATGGCCACCCCTCTGTACGATGTACCCGAAGCTGAGGATACCCTGAGGAGGATGCCCCACTTTGACCAGTGGGGGCCAGGCCTGCCGGGTACGGTGAGAGACAACCCCTGCCCCTTTCGCATGAACGGGGAGGAGGTCCTCGCGCTGGAAGACGAGGGGATTGACCCTCTCCAGGCGAGCGCGAATCCTCAGGTTGGAAGGAACGCTCGCGTGTTCCTCTCCGAGTCTTCTTCGGAAGAGGGTCCGGATGTCGCCCCCACCGCCGCTCAGATCCCAAACTGCCCTGCATGAACCCAGCCTACTCCGTCCTCGAGGAGGCTTCCCATAATTCTAGGTACGCTGCAGTGGGTGTCGGACGATTCTGATGTCGACAGGTGAGCCTCCTAACCCAGTCCCCTTGTTTTCAGCTTCCTTTTCTGGTACTTACCCGTCTTGCTTGCAGATCGGCGCAGAAGAAACGCAAGATGAGGGGCAAGTCCAGCTCTGCCAAGTCTCGCAAACGCTCGAAGCAGGGGAGCGGTGCCGAGCAGCCTCCAGCCGGCGGGTCTCCCGTGCTGGGGCCAGCCGGTGCTTCCGCCGTGAGATGACTTCCGGATCCTGCTCCGAGCTCCCCACGTCACTCGTCGTTGCCCCTATCTTCCGCTCGCGTGGGTGACGCCGGCAAGAGATCGATGGAGGTTTCGCGCGAGGCGTCTCCTGCTTTGGCGGAGTAGACTCGCGAGGATGGAGGGGTCCCCGTGGAGGACCCAGTTGGAGGCCAGCAGTTTACGCCATCTTCGGATGCTCGGCTAGCCTCACCAGATGGTTCAGGAGGGATCCCCGCTCTTGCTCGGGAGGAGGGAGCAGCATCACCTGGCACCGTCTCTGGGGTGGCTGTGGCCCTTCTTCCCACCTTCGCCCCCCGAGGCCAGGTTGGGCGCGTGGTGGCTCACGCCGACGCTCTCCTCCGAGAGGCTGATCGCCTCGTCAAGGAGATGTCCCAAGCGAGCCACGACCTTTCCCGGAGTCGGACATGTGCGCTGTCATCGAAGGCTCCTCTGCACAGCGCCTCAATCGCATCGGTGCGACGCTTCACCAGGTCCCCAAGCCCAGAGATCGGTACCACCCGTGGGGCTGGAGACGGAGTACGAGGCACGCCCGACGCCCAGGCCTCGGTCGAGAGCCTTCTGAGCGATGCACGGCGAAAGGCGGAGGCCATCTTGGACCATGCACACCATCAAGCGGAGGACGCATTGTCGGCCGCACACCGTCAGGTGGACGACTTTCTGGGAGACGCCTCGATCCCCAAGGTCTGCGGCCTTATACTCCGCGAGAGCACCGTGGCCTTTTCCGAGCGCGAGCTGGAAGCAGATCGCCTGAAGGTCCAGGAGCACGAGTGCGTCCTAGCCCAGCTGGAGGCGGATCTCTCTTCACGCGAGACGGCCGTGATGCTCCGGGAGGCTGAGGCTGCCCGGGAGCTCGAGCGCCTGGAGTCCATGGAGGCCCAGATTGCTCAGTCCCAGGAGCACCTGGACGCTCGCCAGGTTGACCTTGACAAATTCAACGTCAAGGTCTCCACGCGGCTTGATGAAGAGCACGGCCGCGACACCAAGCAGCTTGAAGATGCTCGCAAGGCACTGCACGCTGAGTACCACAAGCGCACGCAGCAGGGCGGCGACCGTTATGCCGAGGAGAAACGGAAGCTCCAGACCCAGATAAAAGGGCTGGAGACCAAGATCCTGGAGATCCACCGCGATCTCAGCAAGGAGGTCGAGGCCAGGAAGACCGCCTGTGTCCGTGCCGATAAGCTGAAGGATAGCCTTGCTCAGGAGCAGAAGCGAGTAACCTGTCTTCGCAAGGAGGTGGATGAACTGTCTTTCGAGATTCAGCAGAAGAAGCATCTCTGCGAGCATCGGGGCCAAATGTACTGCGCCCTGTTCCTTCACGCGAAGCGGCTGCTTCCCAGCTTCGGAGCAGATCCCGTGAGCACTGATGCTCTCCTGGACTCCAATGAGCCTTCTGCCTTCCTGGTGCTTTTTGACCACATCGTGCGAACGCTGGAGGAGGCCGCTCCTATGTGGGAAGACTATGTCGACGAGGTGTGCCTCAACCTTATGAGGAAGGCGGCCACTCGACTCTTCTCCAACCTCGAGCGCCTCGCACCAGGCCTAGACGACAAGGAGCTCCTGGGACATCCGGTCGCTCCGAGAGAAGACGCCGATCCAGCTCAATCCCGATTGAGCAAGTTGCGGGTCGTAGAGCGCGTGAATCTTCTCCTCAAGAAGTTCCGATGCCAGCTGGGACCGGTCGCCACTGGAGGAGATGCTGCCCTGAAGGAGGCAAACTCCGGCATTGGATGCTCTGGTAGCAGCGGCTCTGGCGAGCCAGGATCTGAGTCGGGATCTGAGAGCAGCAGCGGCTCCGACGAGAGTGCCTCTAGGGATAGCGACTCTACATCTTGAGCGAGGCTCCTTTTTCAGCTTGTATTAGATTCACTTTTGCATCATGAACACCCATTTGTGTCATTCCCTTAGCCTCTTTGTGTTCGAAACTGCTGGGTCGCACTGGCGTGTGATATGTCCTGTAATGATACTCCTTGGTCCCCCAGAGAGGCATCCGCAAGATGATCATGTAGGCTCCTTTGCAAAGTTTTGCCTATTCTGAATAGGAATTTCCTGCAAAAAACCGTCCTGTATGCGTGTTCTTGTTGGTTCCTCGAGTAGGCAACCGTAAGACTTTGCATGTAGGCTCTGAACGTGCTCCTTGTTAGTCCCTCGAGGAGGTAACTGTAAGGCTTGCACGTGAGGGGCGTCCTGTATGCATGTTCTTGTTGGTTCCTCGAGGAGGTAACCGTAAGACTTTACATGTAGGCTCTCACGTGACTCCTTGTTGGTTCCTCATGGAGGTAACCGTAAGGTTTGCACGTAGGGGGCGTCCTGTATGCATGTTCTTGTTGGTTCCTCGAGGAGGTAACCGTAAGACTTTACATGTAGGCTCTGACGTGACTCCTTGTTGGTTCCTCAAGGAGGTAACCGTAAGGTTTGCACGTAGGGGGCGTCCTGTATGCGCTCTCTTGATGGCTCCTCATGGAGGTAGCCATAAGGTTCACATGTAGGCTCTGATGTGTCTCCTTGTAAGTTCCTCGGGGAGGTAACCGTAAGGTTTGCACATGTATAAGTAGGTATCCTGTCAGCGGATTCTGTTGGTTCCTCGGGGAGGTAACCGTAGACCTACGCCTTAGGCTTTACCGCGACTCCTTGTTGGTTCCTCGGGGAGGTAACCGTAAGGTTCTGCGCGTTATTTTGCTTGTGCGATGTGTTTCTCGGGTGTGTGTCGTGCGAGGAGATCAGAAACCAAGTGACTTGGTGAGGTGGCTTAGCGCGGGTAGCGACCCCACTGCTAGAGCTCGGTATCCAAGTATAGGACTGATGGGTTGCCCCGGCTAAGGCATAGTGCCCAGCCCCCGTTCGCACGACGCACACGGTCGAGAACTCAGGGAACGCCTTGAGACAAGTTTGTGAACCTCATGAAGACCAATCCGAGAGCAATAGGTGCATGGCGCATTCTTGAATAGGCGCATGGCGCATTCTTGAATAGGCGCATGGCGAATTCTTGAAGGATTTGACGATTGTTTTGCTTACAATGCTGCCACTGACTCCTTCCAAAAATAAGCTTGGCCTGAGAGCTTCGTAATCGGCGTGCCCCGTAGGAGGTGGCACAATGAGTCTCTGACTGCACATAGTTCGGCCATCCGCTGTTATTGTCCTGACAGAGCCTCTGGCTGTCCCTTGCTGGGCGAGTCGGGGGCATGTGGGATGCGCGTTGACGGCGCGATCCCCCAGCCCCCGAGCCTCACCTACTCTTGGCGCGCTGGTGATCCTCCTTCTGACTCGCCCGGAGCCTGAGTGCTGCTGGTGTGCCAAGCAGGAGACCTGGACCGGTACCGGCGGATCGGCCTTCCGTACCGCGAAGGTTCTGACGAACTGTCCTCACTCGGCACCCGGTTGGCGCACTCGTGTGCCAGCTCAAGGAGCTTAGCGGTGGTTACCAGCTCCAAGGGGAGGGCAGCTGCTCAATCATTTGAAGGTTGGTGGTACCAGAACGAAATGCATCCACCACTTGTGCTTCACTGACCTTGGGGAGCCTGAGGTAGAGGTCGGTAAAATGCTGCGTGAAGGAACACAGATGCTCCCTTGGACGCTGCTTCAGAAGCTGGAGATCCCGCAGCGCAGGCGGGTGCGAGATGTGCTCTGGTTGCGCCGTTGAGGTGGAGACTTCCTTCCTTTTCCTGCCGGGGTGCTTGGCGCGCCCGACGCCGCTAGGCTTCACCTTGACTCGCCCTCGGGCGGGGGGCAAGAAGGGCTGCCCGGCAGCCAGAGCGCCTTTCGTTGTAGCACCTGCCGAGACCCCAGCGACTGTCGCAACTCCGACCAACGCGTGAGCGAGCCCGAAGATGCTGGCCAGCCATTGGTCATAGCTTGTCCCTTCCGGGCGGAGCTGGAGCAGCTCCCGCGTCAGCCTCAGAGCGGCCTCAACGACCAGCTCTCGGTGACGGCCAGCCAGCACAGCGGACTCCGCCGGGTTGGCCATGAAGATGTAGCCGAAGGCTATCGGAGAAGAACGACGACGGACTGAGTCCCCTACCTGGCGCGCCAAATGCCGGACATTCGTGTCCTCGAAGGAACGCGGGTGTCACTGAACCCGAGAGGTTCGAACACTGGGGACTCAAGAGCACGTTGTCGCCTTCCTGACGGTAACACTGCAGATAGTTGACACAGCAGTTACCCAGGTTCAGGGCCCTCGGAGAGGTAAAACCCCTACGTCCTGCTTTGGTGGATGTATTGCAGGTCTAGATGGAGAAGATGACCGTACAAGTATCAAGGGTTTGCGATCGCTCTGGATCGCCCCCCTCTACGCTAGCAAGGCTAGTCCTTATATAGGGGAGCTGGTCCTCTTCCCCCGAAATATCTTGAGGGGGAAGGGTTTCCACATCTCCAAACTGAGGGCGGGAAGTGTCCTCGCCCTTTACAGGATAAACCTAGTCCATGGTCGATTTAAGCGTCGGTCCATGACATGCGATGAGGTCGTCGACGACGCCTCCCGTGGCAGCTTGTGCCGTCCACCCGGCCTTGCACCAAAGTGGCAAGGATAGGGTCTTGGCGCTCCAGTCCTCGTCGAGCCCTCTTTAGCACCAAAGTATCAAAGGCATCTCGCCTCCTCGGGATGGAGCTGGTGAGCTTAGCCATGACATGAGAGACGCCTGTCCGGCTTGTCTTGTAGCTTTTGGAGCCCGCTCCTCCTGTCCTTGCTGCAGGTCTTGTGAGGATGGAATCCAATGTCCCCTTGGTCGGTGACATGGGCATACCCTTCGGGTACCCATTATTAGTATACCTGGCTCGGCTCGGCCCAATATGGAGAAGACCCAACAAGGCGACCCGAAGAAGTATTCGACTAGGAGTCTTGTAAAAACCTTAGGCTGGTTGCATATATAAAGCCAGCCAGGGCACCCGATAGAGAGGGGACAACATATAGACAACATAACTCCGCCTATGGCGGCACCCTGTAAACATACTTATGATCGTATAGTAGATTGCTAGCAGCACGTAGGGATCCTCCACCGAGGTTACCCGAAGCTGGGTACATCGTGTGCCTAATCTCGCTCCCGGAATCTCCATCGTCGCTATCTCCCGAAAACCCAAGTCTACAATACGTAGGCATTGCCGAGGTGATCCCTCGTCAGTCGGTTCTGCCCTTTCCAAGAGTGCGGCTTGGATTGGTGAATGCCATTAGCTCGGGGACCTCCGCGAGGGTGCCCCTATCTTCAGCTTCTACAGCTGCACTCGAAGACTTCATCGATTTAGCTGCACGACGTACCTCCGCGTCGTCTCCGTCGTATCCAATAAGCTAAGTGTTCCGTTATTTTACACAAAGTTGATTATCGTTTACTTTTGGCGCACCCGACACTCGAGGGCTGCACTGTGCAAATTCACTCTACATCTCAGGTTGACAAAAGAAGAACTGCGCCAAGGAAAAACTACATCAACGAAGAACTCGATAACAAATTCTGCAAGGAACTCGACAAAATTTTCTTCAAGAGAGAACCCGAAGAAATTTTCCTCAAGGAGGAACCCGATGAAATTGTCTTCAAGGATGAACCCGACAAAATCTTCTTCAGGGAGGAACCCGAAGAAATCTTCTTTAGGGAGGAACCCGACGAAATTGTTTTCAAGAGAGAACCCGACGAAATTTCTTCAAGAGAGAACCCGAAGAGATTTTTTTTTTCAAGGAGGAACTCGACGAAATTTTATTCAAGCAGGAAGCCCAAAAAAAAAAATTCTTCAGGTCCATTGACTCGTCATTTATTCCGATCAAGAGCATCGGCGATGTACCTGATGACAATATAGAAGAACTCAATATATTCGGCTATCCCATCACGCCGTGAAAAATATAGAAGAGCCCGAAAAATGGGTCATTACATCAGCCGAACAAGGTGCTAGACAACATATTCTCGGAGCGCGTCCGCCGCGGTAAAAACTCCGAATGCCGTGACTCGTAAAAAGGTCACGAAGGTAAGACCCCAGGATCCGTCCTGTGTGGCATGGCATCGCACCCGAATGCGCTCTGCCACTTTATCCACAACAACAGATGTGAAGAAAAATCCCAGCGGACGCGCTGTGGACCTGATAATTTTGCTGGAATTCAGTTTCGGTAAGTCCTAAAGAGGCACATTCTGAATTACGTCAGTATCCCGAATTCGTGTCCGGGGACGCGAGTTTGAAGTAGGTTTATCCGGATTTACCACTAGTGCAATTAAGTGGTACCTGATCTGTTAGATGAACCAGCCGCATTTACCAATATCCCTGTACAATATAGTTGTCGAAGAAAATATAAAGTCTCCTTGGACTCGAAGAATTTGAAAAAGAGAGAGCACGGAGATTTCATTCGATTCTGGGAGTCGAATAAATATAGCAAAGTTGTTTACCCAAAGCTTCGGGTTTATAAAGAAATATAGTCAAGTTCTTCATCGAGTAGTACAACTTGAGTCTATGCCCAGGTGCACGCACCTGCCCATAGGCTCGGGGGCTACTCTTATCGATAGCATTGTTCACCCTCCCGATAAGATACAAGATAGAGGAAAAATTGTGGAGTCGATTAAAAGCAAGTTGAGCCTACACACAAGTGCAAACACTTGGCTTTAGCCTCGGGGGCTACTCCCATCGGGAGCGCTGGTCGCGCACCCGATAGAAAAATAACTTCGAAAATCGTCGACAACATCTACACTATACATGATCTACGACATTGACCTGATATATTTCCAGATAAGTAAATCAAGGTTAGTAGACTCAACTCGAGTCTGCGACTCAAGTGGAGCCTACTCCCATCGGGAGCACATGGATTTCATCAGGTCCTTCAACAAGAGTCGATGATTTCATTAAAACTTCCAGCTGGAGCCAATAAAAGAAGGGTTATGCCCAGAAATCAAGTCCAGATTCTTCATCGAGTAGTACAACTTGAGTCTATGCCCAGGTGCAAGCACCTTCCCATAGACTCGGGGGCTACTCCCATCGGGAGTGCTGGTCGCGCACCCGATAGAAAAAATATTTTCGGAAATTGTTGAATTCGTCTACGCTACTCGTGATTTATGACATTGACCTGATATACTTTCGGGTCAAAGGCCTCGCCTTTGAAGATGATCATGTCTTTTAGTCTCTACGCAAGTCTTCGACTTCCCTAGACACTCGGGGGCTACTGACATGGGCATACCCTTCGGGTACCCATTATTAGTATACCTGGCTCGGCTCGGCCCAATATGGAGAAGACCCAACAAGGCAACCCGAAGAAGTATTCGACTAGGAGTCTTGTAAAAACCTTAGGCTGGTTGCATATATAAAGCCAGCCAGGGCACCCGATAGAGAGGGGACAACATATAGACAACATAACTCCGCCTATGGTGGCACCCTGTAAACATACTTATGATCGTATAGTAGATTGCTAGCAGCACGTAGGGATCCTCCACCAAGGGGACCCAAAGCTGGGTACATCGTATGCCTAATCTCGCTCCCGGAATCTCGATCGTCGCTATCTCCCGAAAACCCAAGTCTACAATACGTAGGCATTGCCGAGGTGATCCCTCGTCAGTCGGTTCTGCCCTTTCCAAGAGTGCGGCTTGGATTGGTGAATGCCATTAGCTCGGGGACCTCCGCGAGGGTGCCCCTATCTTCAGCTTCTACAGTGTGCCTCCAAAAGGATTTGATCCCTCGTGGAGCCTCAAGATGGGGATAATTCCCATCTCGATTGTATATGCCGTCGGGAGCCTGGGCCCACCAGTTGGACCATGGTACCCCCATAGCCACTGGTTCCACATCTTCCCCCGAAATATCTTGAGGGGCAAGGGTTTCCACATCTCCAAACTGAGGGCGGGAAATACCCTCGCCCTTTACAGGATGGACCTAGTCCATGGTCAATTAAAGCGTCGGTCCATGGCAGGTGTTGAGGTTAATGATGACGCCTCTTGTGGCCGTTTGTGCCATCCATCCGGCCTTGCACCAAAGTGGCAAGGACAGGGTCTTGGCGCTTCGGTCCTCATCGAGCCCGCTTTAGCACCAAAGAGGCAAAGGCATCTCGCCTCCTCGGGATGGAGCTTTTGAGTTCAGCCATGACGTGCGCGACGCCTGTCCAGCTTGTTTTGTAGCTTTTGGAGCCCGCTCCTCCTATCCTTGCTGCAGGTCTTGTGTGGATGGAATCCAATGTCCCCTTGGTCGGTTCTGCCCTCTCCTAGGGTGCGGCTTGGATTGGTGAATGCTGTCAACTCGGGGACCTCCGCGAGGGTGCCCCTATCTTCAGCTCCCGCAGTGTGCCTCTAAGAGGGTTTGATCCCTCGTGGAGCCTCAAGATGGGGATCATTCCCATCTTGATTGTGTATGCCGTCGGGAGCCCAGGCCCAGCAGTTGGGCCATGGTACCCCCATAGCCACTGGTCCCACAAATGGGTATGGGAATAACAATAATTATGGTCGGCCACCTTATGTGCCAAACAAATATGCTAGTGGTAGTAACTCTAATGAATTAGAAAACAACATTAGATCTTTTATTGCTACACAAAAGGAGTTGAATAAAGAATTCATAGCAAAATTTGAAAGGCAAGATGCATTGATTGATAAAGTTGAGCTCTTAACACAAGAAGTTGTGTCTTTCAAAAATATCTTACAACAAAAGAGCCATAAAGAAACAATTAAGTATGTACAAGAAGTTATAGATAAATCTTGGGAAACTTTGAATGCTATGGATGAAAAAGAAACTCTTATGATTGCTATTAATAAACAAATTGAAAAAGTTAAAATGCTTAGTGAATCTAGGAAGCCACTTTTGGATCTTGATAAATGTAGCTTGCATGAATTGATTGCTATACTTGAGAAATTTGCTAAAGATCCTACTATTAATGTTAATCAAGCTGGTTTTGGTTCCTATATTGCTAACTACATCATTAAAGAAAAGATTCAGAGGTACAATAATGAGGCTATGATACCACCTAAGCTTGGGGATGCGTGGATCCCCAATATTTTAATATCTATTGACAAAGAAACACATCATGCCATTCTAGATTTAGGATCTAGTGTTTCTGTCATATCAAAAGAGCTATATGAATTACTTAATCTCAAAATTATGGAAAAATGCTCTATTGATTTATTGCTTGCTGATGATTCAACCAAAAAGGCTTTAGGCAAATTAAATTATGTAATGGTTGAATTGCATATGACATATGCACCTATTGATTTTATTGTTATGGACATGGGGAGAAATACGTCTAGTCCTATAATCCTTGGAAGACATTTTCTGAGAACAACAGGAGATATCATTGATTCTAAAGAAGGGAATTTAAAGTTTCCAAGGAAGAAGGAGGTAGCATTCATGCTACCACATAATTTCCATGACACTTGAATCAAGTAAGTAAGCCTAGCTATATGGCTGTAAAGAAAGCGCTTTACGGGAGGCAACCCGAGATGTTTTTATATTTGGTTTTTATTTTACATGCTTGATGTAGCATGTTAGTTTTATTTTAGTTTACTCTTTGGTTTTAAATAAAGTATCAAGTTTTTACCCATTTGTATGTTTAAAGTTGCTGATTTCTGCGCTGCACTTTTTGGTGCACCATTTTTGTATTTTTTTGGTAACTCCTAAAATCTTGATAAAATCACAGTAGCTGTAACTTTTCATCCTCTATATGCACGTAAATTGGCTAAATTTTATGAGGTGTCTAAATTGTGCCAGAAATCCAGTTTTGCTGCAGCAAAAATTCTGGATAGATTCTGCCTTACTTTGTTAGATCCATTCTTTTGAGTATCAAAATGATTTTTACTTCGTACTTTTGATATACTAGAATGATTAGAACATTATGTGCTCTCTGATTCATGAAGATATAATTTTATTCTTGAGTAAACTAGCAGCAAGCATGATTTCTTTGTACCTCTAACGTCACCCCATATAAAAGAATGGGCAGAAAAGTTTGTGTTGAAGTTTTTTCATAGGGAATGGAGGAATATCACACTAAGATGATTCAAGTATGATGAATATCATAAGCTTGGGGATGCCCATGACACCCCACCGGACTCATTCAAAAACTCCTGGTTTGAGCACCTCTAAACTCTGTTTTTTGAGCAACATAGAATTTTCGCAAAAACTTGAAGCGTCCTTATTTTATTTGTGTCTAGTTTTGTTTTTTTCAATGAGAGGACCGTCATATTGAGTGTTTATAATGCATATGCATGAGCTACTGGACCAAACTCTTTATCTCTGAATGTTCAAAGTAAAATAAGTTGCATGCTTATAAAAGAAAAGGGGGAATGCCTAAAAGCTGAAATTTATTTTGTGTATGGTATTTCTAGTCTCACATGCTCTATTGAGTGATTATTTGATATGTGCCTTATTCAGTGGTACTTCTTGCTAGTATACATAGATGTTTAATTTTAAGTATCATTGATTGATGATTAATGAATATTCTATGGATACTATTGCATGCTTTTAGACCTCTTGCTTGCCAAAAGATTTGAATTCTTACACAAACATAGACTTGTTTTCAAGCTGAACTCAAATCCAATATCTATCATACCTACCTATATAGAACTTGCTATTCCAAGTATAATGTGTGTGTTTTGCCTCCAACCTTTTCAAAATTTCCTTTTTGAGTAATTTAAAGCTCATAAGAAAGTAAAGTTTGGTAGGAAAATACCACTATGCATGTTGTTGGTTTGACTGATTATGAGTAATGAGCTAGACCGTAACCATGTTTACTGGGGAAGTCTTTCAACGTTGCACTTTTGGGGTATTGCACCCTGCGTTGATCATCATTTATTTTGTTTTGTTGATGGCTATCTCTTGTGGAATGAATGGAGGTTATTTTAAGCAAGTAGGCATACATTGTTAGAGAAGAGCAATGGGCCGCTAACCGAAACCATGCTTAATCATGGTGGAAGTTTCAGCAACGAGCATCCTCAATAGGAAGAGTGAAAAAAAGTAAGAGAAAAAGAGTTCTGAAAAAAAAGAGTGGAAAAAGAAAAAGAAAACAAAGAAGAAAGAGTATGAGAATAAAGTGAGTGAGAGTTAGAGAGGATGCTCAACGTCTGTTGTTCATGTTGTTCCGGTATGGATGGCCTATTGCTGAGATACACATCTCCTTTGGTCCTTTGTACAGGCGGCATGAAGGTACCCCATTGCGATACTTGGTTGAAACATGTATGTTGAAAGGTCTTGGTAACCCGAAGTTGTGAAACGAGAGGTGTAGTCCTTAGCATTCAAGAAATTGAGGCAACACTTACTCATAAGAGGTCAAACTCATGACACATAGATATCTTCATACATGAGATACTTGGTACCCCATCCTTTCTATTATTGTTGACATGAATTGCATAGCTCTACTTTTTATTTTGTTGGAGGTTTAGCACATACATTCCCTGCTTACTTTCTTGTGTTCAAGAGTCAAAAGAAATATTCCTAAAAAGAGAGGACAAAGAGTCTTCCAACAATTCAATAGAATTTTCCTAAGCATGCTTTATGATTCATATTACTTATCATTCATGTTCCTTACAATGCTATTTACTATTATGCATGCTTTGTAGAATGTAAGAGTTATCACTTGATGAGTTCATATTACTTATTATCATTCTTTATCGACTGAACCTTGTGATACTTTGCATGATTATTTAGAAGCTATATATTATAAACTCCAAAGTTCGTGTTAGTTTGATCACCTTCATGCTCGGGACTAGCATAGGTTAAGCTTGGGGATGTTGATGCATGTAAAATGCATACATGAACTTTGTCCTTTATCAAATTGAATTCCCACATATTTGCAACATATATGATGATAATACCATGTTTTACATTGATTTATGGGGATTTACCAAGGATCCCCTTTATTTGGTTTATAACTCTGCAGAACAGGAAAACCCTGTTTTGTGAATTTTTCACTTTCAGAGACCTATACGGAGTCAAATTGAACTGGTATTTTTGGAGCATCATTTTTTCATCGAGAGAAGCACCCTGGGACCTGGAAGCACACCTGGATGGGCCTGATGCCCAAAAGACATCAGTTGGCGCGCCCAAACAAGTAGGGCGCGCCACCCACTCTTTCGACGTCGATTGTCGTGATCTTTTCGCCCACCGACGTATTTTGACCTAAAAATCACTATATATATGGCCCCGAAGAGTTCTCGGGAGGAGAGCGCCGCACAAACATAGAAACACAAAAATGGAGGCTGCAGCAGAGAAGATTGGAGGGGGAACCTCCGCCGGGATCACCGCCGGAGGGATCTCCACCTTCTCCATCGTCTTCACCATCATCACCATGATCAAGGGAGAGTAGTCCACCTCTGGAATACGGGTTTGTGGCAGTAGCTTGATCTATTTCTCTGATGTTCTTCATAGTTCTTAGTGCCATATGATCTGCCTCACATGATTATGGACATATTTGTAATACCTATGTGGTGGATCCTTATTCTATGATATTGTGCTATGAGATCTGATCGTATTATGTGTAAGATGTATTGATAGCTGCATATTATGTACCCTGTTCTTAAGTATTTGTTCTGATCCAACATCTATGCAAGAGCGTGTGTGGGCTGATGTTTGTATTAGATGTAGTAGCATGGTTTTAGTGATTGGATAGTGACAATAAATTCATGATCTATTATGGCTTTGCCTTTTCTTTTGCTACCTCACTAGGGATAAAGTGAATGCATGTGCTATATTCGTCACGTGACAGTAGTGATGATCTTGTTGGTTCAAGGTAGCATATTTGATATTCAAACATCATGTCAAAGTACTTATTGCTATGCTATGTTAATTCTTAATACAAGATTGCATGGAGTTTTCCCTTTCTTGTGGAGTATAAGAGAGATGTGTTGTATCATCTCTATATTAGGATGTGGTGCCCATATGAATGCTTATCTTACTCATATTATTATTTTGCATCCTCATATCTCATTGATGAATTACTATTTGTCCACTACAACTTAAAAGAGAGAATAGTCAAGTGAACCCATGAACCCCGGGCCACTTTTTATCATAAGAAACACCTTTATATTGCTTTTATCTTGTTTTGTATTTGCTGCACTATTTTAATCCGAAAATACAAAAATATTTACTTTTCTTATTTGCATCCAAAACACCAAAAACAATCAACCCCTTTATAGTTTTTACTTAGTTATTTTATTTAGTCTAGGTTTACTCGCTTTATTTTTACTTGTGTTTTATTTATTTACACGAAACCTTGTGCTTGAAAACCACACGGTGTAGTTGGGGACACAAGGCTTTTATTTTACTTGCAGGATTGCTAGAAGAAGGGAGAAGAGAATACTCTTTGTCCAGTTCCCCGAGAGTTCGATATAAACCCTCGAGTCACCCTTGTGCGGAAAATACTTTGCTGACACAACACTCTGCACTTGGAGTCCCAACGTCATCAAGACATATTCTGGCGACGTTGCCGGGGAGTACTCAAGACACTCCATCAAGCCCCGTCAAGTACCATCAAATACATCGGCTGCTATGGAGGGGGCCCGCGGTGAAGTAGATCCGTTTCCGTGGACGAGGGTGCCGTTGGAGAGGATCCGGTGCGTCGATAGGAAAGGCGGCGATTGCTACGCTGTGGATGAGGCCGACGTTGAAGCAGTTACAGTACGGTGCAGAGGTGGAGTTCTGATGTGAGAATATTTTGGGGGGAAAGCGGCGACTGGATGGGGGGACTAGGTCGGCGGTGAAACAGATCCGGTCGGTGGCGAGGGCGGCAGAGGAGCGGATCCGGTGGGTGGACAGCCAACACAAACAAGGCTACGCTCTGGAGGAGTATGCCGACGGTGAAGCAGATCTAGTACTGTAGAGAGTCGGAGCTTTGGTGTGTGAGAGTATTTTCGAGCGAATGGGGCGAATGGTGGGTGGGTGTAGTGAGGGTTGGGGATCTACTTAAGAGAATTTTTGTTACCGAATGAGCCCTCCATGGTCGGTGGGTTGTAGCTTCCAGGCCAGGGTTTAAAGGGGAATAAGCTCAAAAATTGGTCACGGGATGTTTGAATGGATGCGGCGGGATGTTTGAATGGATGCAGCGGGATGCTTCAAACTACTAGCAGAACGACAACAATAATGTTCTTCCCCAGGGGGCTCTCATTTCTTTCTCTTCTCTCTCTCTCTAACCCGCCCCTTGAGAGTCTCTTCCACGCCCCCGGCTCCTCTCCCCCTTTTCTTCGACGGCCTCGCTGGCCAGAGAAGACGGGGGAGAGGAGGCTGGCTTCTCTCTGTATCAAGTACTCCCTCCGATCCAAATTAATTGACTCAACTTTATCTAAATATGGATGTATCTAAACATGTTTTTACTCTAAATACATACAGTTCTAAGCAAAGTTGAGTCAATTAATTTGGATCTGAGGGAGTAGTAGTTGTTGTATGCTTAGGTCTAGTGTTTCCCATGTGGAGAATGGCGTGATGCCGTCGAGGATTTCATCATCCGAGCTCACGAGCGGCGGCCGGTGGCTGGTGGTGGTGCTGTTGCTGTCTACGGCGCTCCAGAGGATGGAGCCGGATGTGGCCGGCGATGCTATCACTGCATCCCCTTCCCCTCCCCCAATAAAGCTCGGTTGCAGCTCAGATCTGGTGGATCTTGCCGGCCAAACCCCGATCTGCTGCCATCAAGGTGATGGCGCTATCGGTGAGGCTTGCTTTGGTGAGTGCTTCAGATCTGGCCGGTGGGGAAGTCAAGCTGCGGACGTTCCCAGGAGTTCACAAGTTCGGGACATACGACGGTGTCATCTGTCTTGCCCATGCTCATCTTGGTCGTTGAGCGGCCCTCCTCAGCCATGTGCAGGCTGCCCTTCAACCTCTGGCCAATATGCCGTTGCGGAGGCCCTTCTTCTGCTTCGTCCTGGCGACTACCAGCGACACCGTCCCAAGTGGTGCGTACCCGGCGATGGAGTTGCTGGCCAGGATGTGGAGCAGAGCTCTGCTGTGCGGTGGAGAAGGACTCGATGGCTTTTCCTCTATATGTTTTGGGGTCCTTTTTGTAAAGTTGCAGGTCCTATTAGTTATTGTCAAGTTCTTTTGGACTTCAATGTAATTTTTTGGACTAGTTTCCATTAGCACCGATAAACTTAAATTTTGACAAGTTCTTGGAAAAAATTGCTTCACACATATGGCCTATCATGTATGAACATTATTGGGATTCAAACTATATATAGATGGCCAACACTTGCGCAAGGGGGTCCTCTAATGCGCACTAGTTTCCATTAGCACTGATAAGCTTGAATTTTGACAAGTTCCCGAAGAAACTTGTTTCACGATTGATATATGGCCTATATCATGCATATATAGATGGCCAACACTTGCGCAACGGCCGGGGGTCCTCTAATTAATGTGCACTAGCTAGTTTCCATTAGCACCGATAAACTTGAATTTTGACAAGTTCTCGAAAAAACTTGCTTCACAATATAATATGGCCTACCACATGCGTATAAAAATTATTGTGATTGAATCTATAGATGGTGGCAAACACACTTGCGCAAGGGGGTACTCTAATGTGTGCAGGACTAGTTTCGATTAGCACCGATAAAGCTGTATTTAATTTTGACAAGTTCTCAAAAAAACTTGCTTCACGAGATATATATATGCATGGCCTATCATGTATGAACATTCATGGGATTCAAACTAGATGGCCAACAGTGGCGCATCAAGGGGGTCCTCTATAAATATGTGCACTAGTTTCCATTTAGCACAGATAAACTTGAATATATATATTTCGACGAGTTCTCAATTTTTTTTGCTTCACGATATATGGCCTATAGCAATATATATCATGTACGTATAAACATTCTTTGGGATTCAAAACTAGATGGCCAACACTTGCGCAAAAAGGGGGCCCTCTAATTAATTAATGTGCACTAGCTAGATAGTTTCCATTAATTAGCACCGATAAACTTGAATTTTGACAAGTTCTCAAAAAAACTTGCTTCACGATATATATATGGCATTGCTACATATATCATGAATGAACATTCTTCTAATTCAAACAAGATGGCCAACACTTGCGTATATGAGCATAAATGGGCCGGGTCCTCTAATTAATGTGCACTAGCGCTAGTTTCCATTAATTAGCACCGATAAACTTGAATTTTGACAAGTTCTAAAAAACACACTCTTTTGCTGTCACAATATAATTAATATGCATGGCCTTACCATGCATATATGCATGCATATGTATATATATATATATATATATATATATATGAACATTAATTCTTGGGATTCAATCTATATACAGATTGGTGGCCAACACACACTTTGCCCAAGGCGCGCGGGGGCCTCTAATTAATAATGTGCGCACTCGATCTAGTTTTGATTAGCATATAGATAAAAGTTGTATTTTGACAAGTTCTGAAAAAACTTGCTTAATTCACGATATATATATATGGCATATCTCATGTATTAATGATTCAAACTAGCTAGCTAGCTAGATTGGCCAACATTTGCGCATCGATCAAGGGGCTCCACTATAAATGTGCACTAGCTAGCTAGTTTCCATTAGCACATATCTAATTAAACTTGAATATATATATGGCATATATCTCTCATGTATGAACACATTCTTGGCCGGGATTCAAACTAGCTAGCTAGATTGGCCAACACTTGCGCGTCGATCATGGGAGTCCACTATAAATGTGCACTAGCTAGCTAGTTTCCATTAGCACATATCTAATTAAACTTGAATATATATGGCATATATCTCATGTATGAACATTAATTAATTCTTGGGATTCAATCTAGCTAGGCCAACGACACTTGTGCATCAAGCAGGGGGTCCTCTAAATGTACACTAGTTTCCATTAACACTAAACCCTAAACCATAGACCCTAAAACCCTAAACCCTAATTAAAACACATAACCCCTAACCCGGCCTAATTAAACCCTGCTCTAGCTAGCTAGTAAACCCTAAATTAACCCCAATTGATATATATATATATATATATATATATATATGGCCTATATCATGTATGAACATTCTTGGGATTCAAACTAGCTAGATTGGCCAACACTTGCGCATCAAGGGGGTCCACTATAAATGTGCACACTCTAGCTAGTTTCCATTAGCACAGATCTAATTTACCTTGAATATATTTTGACAAGTTCTCGAAAAACTTCCTTCACGATACTATATATATATATATGAACATTATATATTCTCTACTGATTCAAATTAAACTAGATGGCCAACACTTGCGTGCGCATCAATGGGCCGGGTCTAATTAATGTGCACTAGTGCTAGTTTCCATTAATTATATAATTAGCACTAATAAACTTGAATTTTGACAAGTTCTCGAAAACACACTTTTGCCTCACAATATAATTAATATGCATGCATGGCCTACCATGCATGCATATGTATATATGAACATTCTTGGGAATTCAATCTATATATATATATATATATATATAGAGATGGTGGCCAACACATGCACTTTATGCGCAAAGGTGGGGGCCTCTAATAATGTGTGCGCTCTCGATCTAGTTTTGATTAATTAGCACAGATAATATTCTGAGCACCGACTTGAACTTTCATGGACACAGGGTTGAAGTTCCTGGATAACACGGTTGAACTTTCTGTTAGAACTTACTCGAACTTCCCGTTTCTTCAATACTCCCTCCGTCCCAAAATGTAAGGCGTCTAAGGATTAGTTAAAAGTCAACGTTTTTTAAGTTTGACCAAGTTTATACACAAAAATATAAACATTTACAGTACTAATTTAACATGAATATATTCACCATAAAATATATTTTCTTAATATGTCCATTCGATATTGTAGATGTAAATATATTTTTCTAAATATTTGGTCAAAGTTAGTAAAGTTTGACTTTTGACCAGTCCTTAGATGCCTTATATTTTGGGACGGAGGGAGTACTACTGATTATATTTCGAGTTTCTCAACCATTTGTCAGAATTGTGAAAATGATATACAGTTAGATAGATAATAAAAAATCGCAACTTTTTTATGTTTACACTTTTCGCAGATTCTACACGGTTTAAATTTAATTTTGAAAATACGAGACATTTCTATATGGCGAGAAAATGAACTTTTACTCCGATTTTTCAACCCCTTATCCAAATGGTTCAAATGATATACCGTTGGATAGATAATGAAATTTCGCAAATTTTTCATGTTTTGAGTTTTTTCAAATTCCGCACATTTTTTGAATAATTTTGAAAATACTAAAATCTGGACGTATTAAAAAATGGACGGATGGTAATTTCGATGAATTTTTCAACCATTTGTCAGAATTATGCAAATGATATGTCGTTGGAAAGCTATGGAACATAAACAACTTTTTTATGTTATAAGTTTTTTCAAATTCTGCACAGATTTTGAACAATTTTGAAAATATCGAATTTCAGACTATTCAAAATCGAGCGGATAGTGTTTGCATGACATTTTTTTAACCATTAGTCGGGATGAAGAAAATGATACGGCGTTGAAAAGATAATGAAATTTTGCAACGTTTTCATGTTATAAGTTTTTTCAAATTCTGCACGTAATTAATTTCAAAAAACAGAGCATTGAACTGCCCGGTGACATGCGCTTGCACTGCTCGTGCTATGAGCTTGAACTACCGGACGCGGTTTTCGTATGACGGGGCACCAAATGATTTTCTCGCAATTCTGAAATGATAAATTCAAACAATGAGAATGATATATCATTGGAAAGGTATCAACAAGGCGCATCTTTTTCGTATGTAACATTTGTTCCAAATCTGTATGGTTTAAAATTAATTTTAGAAGTTTTTAAATCATGTTTTCAGTGTTCTTTGCGAGATGATGGCTTGAATTTGATGGGTTAAATCCATTGATTTGTTATGAAATACAGTAGGTAATTAAATTAGACTCATACTCTACCATATAAAACTTTTGGTGCCAACGATTGAGGTGGTCGGTGATCAAAACGATAAGATTTGCACAATAGATTTCTGCCCCGCAAAAAACAGAGCATTGAACTGCCTGCTGACATGAGGTTGTACTGCTCGTGCAATGAGCTTGAACTGCCCGATGCGGTTTTACGAAATGTTGAACTGCCTAGCTGCAAGGTTGACCTGCGTGTCTGTCAAGGTTGAACTGCCTATCCATTAAGGTTGATCTTCCTACCCAGTTATGGTTGAACTGCCTGCCCTATCAATCTATCAAGGATAGCGACGGGATAATTTTTAAAATTTTGAATTACTGTCCACCTGTTTTGGAGTGACGGGCACCAAATGGTTTTCCCGCAGTTCTCAAATGAGATATTCAAACAATGGGAATGATATATTCAGACAATGGGAATGATATACCATTGGAAAGGTGTCAACAAGGTGCATCTTTTTGTATGTAACATTTGTTCCAAATCCATACGGTTTAAAACTAATTTTAGAAGTTTTAAAATCACATTTTCGGTATTCTTTGCGAGACGATGACTTGAATTTGATGGGTTAAATCCCTTGATTTGTTGTGAAATATAATAGGTAATTAAATTAGACTTATACTCTACCGTATAAAGCGTTTGGTGCCAATGATTGAGGTGGTCGGTGATCAAAACGACGAGATTTGCACAATAGATTTCCGCCCCGCAAAAAATAGAGCATTGAACTGCCCGGTGACATGAGCTTGCACTGCTCGTGCAATGAGCTTGAACTGCCCGACGCAGTTTTACGAAATGTTGAACTGCCTACCTGCAAGGTTGACCTGCGCGCCTGTCAAGGTTGAACTGCCTACCCGTTAAGGTTGAACTTCCTGCCCTGTCATGGTTGAACTGCCTGCCCTATCAATCTATCAAGGATACCGACGGAATAATTTTTAAAATTTTGAATTACTGTCCGCCCGTTTTGGAGTGACGGGCACCAAATGATTTTCCTGCAATTCCCAAATGATATATTCAAACAATGGGAATGATATACCATTGGAAAGGTGTCAACAAGGGCACATTTTTTTTGTATCTAACATTTGTCCCAAATCCGCACGGCTTGAAACTAATTTTAGAAGTTTTAAAATCATGTTTTTGGTGTTCTTTGCGAGATGACGACTTAAATTTGATGGGTTAAATAACTTGATTAGTTGTGAAATGTAGTAGGTAATTAAATTAGACTCATACTCTATCATATAAAACTTTTGGTGCCAACGATTGAGGTGGTCGGTGATCAAAACGATGAGTTTGCATAGTAGATTTCCGCCCCGCAAAAAATAGAGCATTGAACTGCCTAGTGACATGAGCTTGCATTGCTCGTGAAATGAGCTTAAACTGCCCAACGCGGTTTTACGAAATGTTGAGCTGCCTACCTACAAGGTTGACCTGCGTCCCTGCCAAGGTTGAACTGCCTACCCATTAATTTTGAACTGCCTACCCATTAATTTTGAACTGCCTACCTTGTTAAGGTTGAATTGCCTGCCCTATCAATCTATCAAGGATACCGAGGGATAATTTATTTGGATGAGTTTATTTATTTTTATGCAATGCAAGGCGAACTGTGATATTTTATTTGTACTTCCCGTAGTCACTGCTTGTACTTATCGGAATCATGGCTTGCACTTCTCACGGGATAATTTTTATGAGCTTGTACTCATCATGGAATCTACTTATACTGCGTGCCCGTCAAGGTTGACCTGCGTGCTCGTCAAGTTTGAACTGCCCACCTGCAAGGTTGACCTACGTGCCTGCCAAGGTTGAACTGCCTACTCGTTACGCTTGAACTACCTGCCATGTGAAGGTTGAACTTCCTGCCCTATGAATCTATCAAGGATAGCGACGAGATGATTTTTTGGATGAGTTTTATTTATTTTTGAAAAAACAACTTGAATTGCTAGGACAAAAATGGTTGTACTGCCGGGACTACAACGCTTGAACTGCCCAGACTACAATGATTAGTTCGCATTTCCTACGTTCACTAGCGGATCAGAGATAGTGGCAACGCTCTTGCAACGACTATTTTTGGAGCACCTACAGCTCCAACCGCTACTTGTACTTCCGCAAACTGAGAACCTGCACTTCCCATCTCTCTTCCAATAATACTGCAAAAGAGATGATTACAGAAAAATAAAATAGGAATCGGGGCAGCTCCAAGCGCTTGTCTTAGCAAATAAAAGGTGTGTACTGATTTATAAATATTATTGCACTTCGTGAAATCGGAGAAGGTTTATCGAAATTAACAAACGGAGAAGGCTTGTACTTAGGCATTTTCTCTTATGCATATGCACTGCATTTGCTTATCTTCTATTTCTTTTAGTCGGTTTTCTTGTACTTCCTATATTGAGTTGGGTGTACTGCTCGTGTCGAATCGTTGTACTTCTCGGTGTCAATTATTTGAACCTCCTCGCAGATGATGGGATTTTTTTTCTTCTACATATGGATTTTTTCGGTTTTCTTGTACTTCCTATATTAAGTGAGTGTACTCCTAGTGTTGAATGGTTGTATTTCTCAGCGTCAAGTATTTGAACTTTCCCGCGAATTACATTATTATTTTATTTTTTCTACATTTGGGTTTCAGCCAAATTTCTTGTATTTCCTATAATAAGTGGGTGTACTGCTCGTGTCGAATGGTTGTACTTCTCATCGTTAAGTATTTGTACTTCCCCGCAAATGACGAGTTATTTTGTTTTTTCTACATTTGGTTTTAGTCGGTGTTTTTGTACTTTCTATATTAAGTGGGTGTACTACTCGTGTCGAATGGTTGTACTTCTCAGCGTCGAGTATTTGAACTTCCTCGTGGATGGCCGTATTATTTTCATTTTTTGTACACTTGTATTTTGTCAATTTTCTTGTACTCCTCCTTGAAATAGGCTTTCGCCCTGCTATATTAATATAGCAAACACCTGATACATTATTGCAACCATAGCTGGGGCAAACAGCACACAAGCACGCCCAAGAGAAAACATAAAAGAAAGAAAAGAGAAAAAAATGTCGAAGAGGTTGGATCGACGAAAAAACGAAGATGTCTCGTAGCTGCGCTCCTAGCACTCTGAAGCGCCGTGTACAAAGAAGCACCTCCAGGAAGGGATGCGATGACTATGACGCTGCTGCCCGGACGGATCCAAGGGTTTCCACCGGTACGCACAGGGGCAAGGGAGGAAGGCTTCACCCCATGCCCTTCAGGAAGGTAGGGTGGCGCCCCCGGATGCCACCGCGTCGGCGTCAGCCAAAACGGCAGGGATTTCTCCCGACCCTCGCAACCCCGCCCCGAACGCTCCATCGTGCACCACCATGCTTGCCGCCTACCACCATGTGTCACCACAACCTTGTAGACACCAACGCCGTCTCACCATGGCAATCGAAACGAGGCCAAGCGAATCAAGAAGGGCCAGCCGAGAACGAGATGCAGCAAGTCAGCAATCAAGTTGGGGGGAACAACCTCCACCGCCACCTGCGGGCACCGGCTGGACGCGTCAACATGAGCAAACCAGGCCCTCCTGGCCCGGCCGAACCCAAAGGGGCTCGTGAATCTCCCGTCTCCACGCTGCAGCACACGCATCACCGACACCGCAACACCACCTCCGGTCGCCCCCTCGACCGTTGGAAGCAGCACCGAGCCCAGACAAGGCCCGCCTGGACCCAGATGGGGCCCAAAGGGCCCAGATCTGGGCCAGGTGGGCACCAGCCCGAGCCACATCGCCGCCCGCAAATGGTTGTTTTTCAGTCCGGTTTTCTTGTACTTACTATATTAAGTGGGTGTACTGCTCGTGTTGAATGGTTGTACTTCTCATGGTCGAGTATTTTTTAGTTCTTGTATATGCTGCCTGGTGCTGAACATGCGAACTTCCGGTATGTACTGTAATCTTTTTGCGCTTTGCAGATTCAGTATATTTATGCTTCTACTCCCGACAATTTTCCGTACACCTGATACAATCTATGTTTATTGCCGGTCTTACACAGACGTACTGCTCGGCAACACAGAATTCACCAAAATTGAAATTAAGACACTACGATAGAAATAGAATCAGTCAGTACTAAAAGGCAACAATATTTTTGGGATAAACGCAACTAGTTCTATACAAGCACTTGAAAGAAGCGATTCAGCACATACTTACATGCAGTGTGTAAAGAAAAGCAATGTATGATTACGTTAAAAAAAGTATTGTATGGGCCACCATGCGATAATGCCGTGGTATTTCTCAACCACAAAGGTCATTATCTATCGTATCCACTCACCATGCCAGAAGCTACGTATCCTTGCTGCTTTTTTTTCCTTCACTAGAGTGCAGCACAGCGACACACCAGGTCACAAGCAGATGCAAAAGAATGCACAGTGCCACCTGGTTCTTTAGCCCAACAGCAGTGACGTTGGCCGCGTCAGAAGTATAGGAACGGGAATAGAAGAATTACTGTCGTCTCCATTAACAGTTCAGAAGCAGCGCTCGCCGAGGCTTGTAGCAGAGGTCCGAAGTTTCTACAGCGCTCGCCGAGGCTTGCTCCAGGGAAGTCCTAGCCTGCAGCGGCGATGTGGACTTCAAGATTCTGAAATTTCTTGCACTTCCCATGTTGAATACATGCACTGCCCAGAACTATACGTCTGCACTTTTCGCCGTGTAATTGTCAATGTGACATCGGCCCCTGTTTGTACTAGTATATGTTTTGTTTCTTGCAACCGCACGTTTTATCTGAATCAACTTGTACTCAAAATAATATTCTGAAACCAGTGCTCAAAATAATATTTTGAGCACCAACCGACCATATAGAGGGGCGATCGCAGATCAGGAAAAAAAAACTACCTCCTACCCATACGCACGAATTAGCTCCCGTTCCCTTCCCCACAAGGCCACAACTGCCCGCGCAGCGTTCTCCCCGCAGGCGGTCCAAGCTCCTGCCGTCGGCCAGCCATGCGGCGCTGGCCCTCGACCCGCGCGCCGCCTCCCTCCTACTGCTTGCCGTCGCCCGCTACCCACGCGCCGCCACCCCGCTGCCTGCCCGCTACCAACGCGCCGCCGACCCTTCTTCCCCGCTGCCTATGCGGCTTCCTCCGTCGGCCCGACCTCCAGCACGGCTCCGGGCCTTCCCCTGCCGCTCGCCGGTGCCCCCGCATCTCCCGGATCCCCTCGCGCCGCCGGCCACGGTCGTCGCATCTCCGGCGTCACCCGCACCACCTCGACTGCGGCGGACCGCGCCCGCATCTCCTAGATGCCGGCAGTAATCCCCCTAACCTCCGCGTCGCCGGCGGAACTCCCTTGCTCCGGCGCCCATTGCTGCAGCTTAGGCGCTGCCCCAGGCCGAAGTGCGCCGCCGCAGGCCGAAGTTTGCCGCCGTTATCCGGTGGGTACAGCCGCTACCCACAACGCCGGGACGACAGGGCGAGATGTACATGAGCCGACGGACGGACACTGGAGTCTCATGATCCCGCGCGTGGTATCTTTTTCTCTTGATTTTTTTGTCAGTTTCGCAGCTTGTATAATCAGAGCAGTGCAATATTTTGGCAGCGGGCAGTGCACGTCCTGGAGGAGTGCTGCTCTGATTGATTCCAAGAGCTAGCTTGCTACCTAGCTCTCGCTCTCTCTTTTTTCCCTCCTGCTCTCTGGTTTGCTACAGGCCGCGTGCTCCGGCCGCAAACTAACTTCCTTCGTCTTCACTGTTGGCGTCCGCCGCCCAGCACAGCACGAGGCTGCGGCCTTCGCTCCGTCTCCTCGCTGTTGTTCATGTGCTACCTCTGTATTTTCTGTTTGCTGCGTTCGGCAGTACAGGTTGATTCAGATGAGAAGTGAAAATGTATAGTGCTGGTAAGTGCAAAATCCAGCGACGTGCCGACCAGCCCCTCCCTCCGGCACCGTGCAGCGACTTCCCTGGGCCGGCAGCTCCTCCTGGCAAGGTGGCCTGATGGCTGCAGTTTGAAGTTGACTAACTGAAGAAATGAACTGTGTGCGTTATTTTATTGCTCCTTGCTAAGAACTAGAACTTGGGGATTACAACCCATGGACGTCTCCTAGAGCGCATACGACAGCCACCAAAATCAAAGGCAACGGCCGGTGATGTAGCAGTCCACTTTTTTTTTTCGAAATGGGGATCAGCCCCTGCCTCTAAAGAAATAGGATGATTTGAAAGAATGAGATGCAGTAAAAGTGCACACGTACGCATCTGTCAGAAAATACATATACACAACTCCATGTAGTACATATGCCCAGTTCGTTTGCTAAAAATTGCCCACTAGAAGTTCAATTTAAAAAGTCCCTAAAATTCACTTCTACCGGAATATTCAGAAAATAATTAAAAAGTCCAACAGTAAAATGATTAGTTTTGAGAAGCACACCATCTCCCCTTATGAAAGTACACATCGACGGTTTGTGGACTAAATGAGAAAGCGTGTAAATAAACAATGCCCCAATAAGAAGTAAAAAAACTCGGATCGGGAATTACAAGTTATTAGTCCCAATAAGTACACAAGTATCAGATCGAGAAGTACAAGTGCAGATCTACCAATTAGGCAGTACAATTGTCATATGGAATAAAAACTTAATCTGAGTCGTGGGCAGTACACATGGTTGTATTTAGAAAGTACATCCATGGGTCGTGGGTAGCACAAAAAAATCCACTAAAGAAAATCCAATTTTTTTTGTTGGGAAGTACAAGAAAGTAACAACGGGGAGTATATATTACCAAACCTACGCATCCGTGTCTCCAGCGACCTACCCCGCGCCTCCTCAGCGCCGGCGGCCATTCCCCGGTGGCCGACCCGAGCGCGTCCTCGACTCTGGCGGGAGCAATTTGACTACACATGAGCAAAGGGAAAAATATCTTGTTGTTTTTATATTTAATTTTTTTCAACCGCTATACGCATGCGATAGTTAAAATTTCCTTTTCTCAATGTTGGAGAAGACCTCCCTGGCACCGCTCGTCGGCGTTCCCTTCCTCCTCTAACGCACCGGTTGCCTCCCTGGCGCCGCTCGTCCCAGACTTCTCTGGCTAGTGCGCATGCAATATGCCACCAAATCGAAAAATTCCAGTGCGACAATCTCCCCCATTTTATCTTCTGGATGATTTCCTTTGTACCTGAAATTTCTTAGTAGCAGAAAAATCTCAACTAAAATTGAAGATTTTGTGAAAAAAACTATTTTTTTTAGATGAGAAGAAAATAAATTGCAATAGAGAAGTGTAGATGCATGTGTTCGAGCAGTACATATTCAACGCCAGATAAAAAAGGTGCCTAGAAGTGAAGTATGCTCATTTGGCATGGGCACTAAAAAATTTCTCTAGAAGGAAAACAATATCGATTTGTAGTTGCAGTAAGTACAAGTGTAGTTCAGAACAACATTGTCGAGAATTATAAAAATAATCTGGAAAATAACTAAAAATACACTCATGTTCCACCGGTGCACCTTTTAAATAGTATTGGGAGGTACATAAATTCGATAAAATACACAAAAGTCATTCCGATAAGTACAACGTTCCAGTCAAAGAAATACACTCTCCTCGCTATATTTGATGCAAATGAGATATTATTAAGGAACATTACTTATACTTGATTGAAAGATAGTAGCTTTGAATAAAAGTCTATGCATCCCATTATGCTTGTTATTGCGGACTTGGCACATGTTCAATGATAAATAATTATATCAAAGAATGGGCTAAAACTAAGAAGTACCCGAGGAATAAATATATTCCTATGTGTCTTTAAAATATGAAGGTTGATGTTTGTGTGACGGTTTAGTCTTTTAAATGGTGACCCTCATCGTCGAAGCATATGTAATTCCATTGGTAGTATATTTAGTTGACCAACCAACCTCTTGCTAGCCTTTGACCCAATGAGTCACCACTTAGAAAAAAAAGAGAAAGAGAAAAGAAAGGAAAAAAGGAAAAGAAAGAAAAGAAAAAAAAGACAAAGACAAAAGAGAAGAAGAGAAGAAGAGAATGAACCCAATGAGTCGGTGCCCAAAGGCAAGTCGAAGGGGAAGTACCCCAGCCACTCATATAAGGTGTTAAAGCTAAGAAGCAAACACCTATCCCATTTCCACTCTATCCTTTTGTCAACTAAAGATACTAGCTACTTACTCATGTATGAGTCTTCTATGAGTGTTTGAATGTTAAAGGACTGGAAGGATACGACATTCCTCCCATTATTTGGTTTGCAATGCAAGCATGATGAATTACTAGTCAACAATTGAAGGAATCAAAGGTCTCAAAAACCTTACTCGTGATTCAATCAAATGCGATGTGAGAACTATATTTGTTGCTACTATCAAATAATCATGTCCAAGTAGTGTTGCCATATATTATGTCTTTTACACCATGCATAGATTGTTGGGATTCGTAGCATAGAAAACAAAAAATTTCCTACCGCAAGAACGAATAACAAGCCAAGATCTAATCTAGTAGATAGTAGCAACGAGATGAAGATCATGAGACTAACCCTCGAAGATTCCAAAGCCTACAAGATTAGATCTCGTTGTTGATGTAGTCGATCACTTGCCGCTTTCAAAAGCGCGTAGAAGATCTTGACGGTGCCACAGTCGGGCAGCACCTCCGTACTCGGTCACACGTTCGGTGTTGATGACGACGTCCTTCTCCCCGTTCCAGCATGCAGCTGATGTAGTAGATCCTCCTCGGAATCCCGACAGCACGACGGCGTGGTGGCGGTGGTGGTGGAGATCTCCGGCTTCGCCTAAGCACCGCGGGAGTATTGGGAGGAGGGGGCGGCTAGGGTTTGGGAGAGGGGCACTTGGGGGGGCGCCGGCCTTGGGTGCCCTAGGTGGTGCAGCTCTTGTGGTGGCCGGCCCCCTCCCTCTCCTCCTCATTATATAGGTGGAATCCCTAGGGTTTGCCCAAAGGTTCGAATAAGACCCCAATTCAAATCTTTCCATATGAGCGAAACCTAGGGGGACAGGGACTCCTCCCTTTCCTTCTCCCTTGGCCGGCCAGGGTGGTGGAGTCCACCATGGACTCCACCTTCCCTCTTGGTTGGCTGGTTAGGGTTGGTGGAGTCCAACCGGGACTCCACCTTCCATGGTGATTTCTTCCGGAAGGTTCTAGAACATTCTAGCGCCTTCCATAAATGCACGGATCATTTCCAAACTTGGAAAGTGACTTCCTATATATGAATCTTATTCTCGGACCATTCTGGACCTCCTCGTGATGTCCTGGATCCCATCCGAGACTGAACAACATTCGAACTCCATTCCATATTCCATATCTACTTAAAACGACATCAAACCTTAAGTGTGTCACCCTACGGTTCGTGAACTATGCAGACATGGTCGAGACTCCTCTCCGACCAATAACCAATAGCTGGATCTGGAGATCCATAATGGCTCCCACATATTCAACGATGACTTCGTGATCGAAAGAACCATTTACATAAAATAACAATTCCCTTTGTCTCGCGATATTTTACTTCTCCGAAGTTTGATCGTCGGTATCTCCATACCTAGTTCAAACTCGTTACTGATAAGTACTCTTTACTCGTACCGTGATATGATATCCCTTGTGAACCAGTCACATGCTTGCAAGCTAATTAGATATCATTCCACCGAGAGGGCCTAGAGTATATCTATCCGTCATCGGGATGGACAAATCCCACTCTTGATCCATATGCATCAACTCATACTTTCCGAATACTTAATCCCATCTTTATAACCACCCATTTACGCAGTGGCGTTTGATGTAATCATAGTACCCTTCCGGTATAAGTGATTTACTTGATCTCATGGTCAAAGGACTAGGTTACTATGTATCTAAAAGCTTATAGCAAGTTTGAACTTGATGACTTGATCTCATGCTATGCTTACTATGGGTGTGTGTCCATCACATCATTCACCTAATGATATGATCTTGTTATTAATAACATCCAATGTTCATGATCAGGAAACCATGATCATCTATTAATCAACAAGCTAGTTAAACGAGAGGCTTACTAGGGACTCTGGTTGTTTACACAACACACATGTATCAATGTTTCCGGTTAATACAATTATAGCATGGGGTGTAAACATTTATCATGAACACTAAGATATAACAATAACTACTTTATTATTGCCTCTCGGGCATATCTCCAACAGTCTCCCACTTGCACTAGAGTCAATAATCTAGTTTACATTTGTAAAGATATAACACCTTGGCCTTTTGGTGCTTATCATGTTTTGCTCACGGGAGAGGTTTCAGTCAACGAATCTGACACGCTCAGAAACGTATGTATTTTGCAATTCATTTACGTCTTCACGCATCACTCATTTTCCAAATGAGTCGGCATTAATCGTATATGTTCGGTCTTCTGGTGGAACCTTAATTCCGTGGTTTGAAATATATCACTAATATTGTCACACACAATATAGTTTCAAAATTCTGACACTATCGGAACTACACCAAGTTCTCAAAGAACTTCTCGACTTTAACATCCTCAGTCATTGTCAAAACAATGACATACTCTTCCTTCGTTTGTAGAATCCGTCACAATATTTAGAACTCATCTAAATCTAGCTTTGTGCTACCTTTTTAATGAACACTTAGCCGAACTGAGATTTGAAATTCATTTTTATATGTGACCAAACTAATATCGGTGCAACACCTTACATCGATTTGTTTGTCATTTCCCCATACAAAACTAATATCCTTGGTTCTTCTAAAGCACTCAGGGATATTCTTACTGTTGTCCAATGATCATCACATGAATCATTCTGGTATATGCTCCTAACTCTTTAGAGCACAGGACATCTGATTGTGTACATATTATTCGTGATCTAAAAGCACTCATGTGTTTTTACTCATTGAGTATCAGATACACTCAAGTCTTGTTAAACCTTCACATGAAAAGAACACCTTCTTAATATTTTTATATTGAACTACTTCAATATTCATTCTATGTACTTTGACTTAAACTTATTATGCGTTTCAATATATCTTCATAGATCTTGACGCTAAATATGTTTCAGTCCATATCCTTTCATTGAAGTTAATTCTCAATGAAACCTTTTAATCACATCAAGTACATGATTACATTATTTATAATCAACGATATGTCATCTACATAAAGTATTATAAATATGTCTCAGCACTCCCACTTAATTTCTTGCAAATGCAAGCATCTTCATCATTTCTGATGAAATCAAAAACTCTTTGATTATTTCATCCGGTGAAGATTCCAACTCCGTGATACTCACTTCATCCAGTGAAGTTTGTATATCTTTCTAGTATTCTACGGAATAGCAAAACTCTCAGTTGTATCTTGTATACACCTTTAACACACACTTCTGATAATGAATGTATTTCTGCCATCCTACTAACATATCTCATAAAAGAAATATGTAGCGATTACTAGAACAATCCACATAGACTATAAGCATCGCTACGGAAGATCTAATCTTATCGTATTTAACTTTTTGAACTTTGTCGTAAACAAATTTTCGACAAGTCCAGCTTCTTCAAGGATATTCCATCCAAGTCCATCAATTTTATAGATCCATTTACTTTCAAAAGTATTCACCTATCTTGGATTTAATGGCGCTTAGCCATTTTAATGGAGTCAGGGCCCATCATAACTTCTTTGTATGTAGTTGGTTCATTATTGTTCAAAATCAATCCTTTGTCCACAAATCATTTATTTGATCACAAAGTAAACCATACCTACAAGGTTCAATTGGTACTTCGATCTCCATGACTATAACTCTTTGTAGACATGGGAGCTATGATCTTCGTGGCCGCTTCCGGAACCATTTCCGATGCTGCGCTACTCTGATCATCATGCTCAGTTCATAAACCTTATCAAGTTCCATTGTCCTCCCACTCAAATACTTCGCTAGAAACAATTTCTTGGAAATAAGTAAGATACATCGACAAACACTTTTGTCTTTGTCTCTATAGTGGAAAGAATTCCCAATCAATTCTCTGGGATAACCAACAAAGACATTCATCCGATTTTGGTTGTAAACTTATTTACTTATGCTATGCATACCAAAATTTAAGAAATGACTATTAGGGTTTATACCCATGCCATAACTCATATGGTGTCATTTCAACGGATTTATGATGACGCTCTATTTAGTGTAAAAGCGGTAGTCTCTAAAGCATAATCCACAAAAATATAATGGCGCCATTTTATTTTATCTCATCATTAATCCAACAAGGTTTGGATACGTCTCTCGGATACTCTATCATCACTATGATACTCCAAGAAACATGAGTTGTAGAACAATTTCATAACTCTCTTAGATGTTCGCTAAAACTCGTAATTCAAATATTTCCACTATGATCCAATCATAGATATTTGACTTTTCTATTACGATGATTTCCATTTCATGCTGAAATTTATTTGAATCCATTCAAATGTTTCAAACTTCTTCCTTATTGAATAAATATATCCTTATATATACACTCAATCCATTGTTGGAAGTTTTCATGAAGTAGAAGAATCTCCCGCACACAACTATGCCCAGTGAACCACATACATCATCATGTATGTTTCTACTAAGTTAGTTGCCGTTCAACTCTTGGCCTATGAACGGTATTTCAGTCATTCTCTTTAGAAGAGATTTGCAAGCGCCAAACGATTCAAAATCAAATGACTCAAAAATCCATTTGCATGGAGTTCCTTCATGCGTTCCTTTCTAACATGACCTAAATGGCGGTTCCACTAATAAGTGGAATTCACATCATTTGCCTTATGGCATTTTAGCGTCAGTGTTATGTATGTGTGCTTCACCATAAAGATTTATAATAACTTATCCATCGTACATGGAGTATGGTCATAATTTAAACAACTCATTGTTTTCATTTGACCAGAACAAAACAACAATTATGAAGTTCTTTATTATAAATCTAAAGGGCTAGGTAGAATGCCAATGACGAACATAATAACACTTTATTTTTGTTCCAAACGTGCATTATTACCACATTACTTATCAGTCACTTAGGCCATTGTATTCTTGTATTGCGTTGTGTTGTATGACATCTCATACAAACCAATATGGTACAAATACCCAAGAATTTCATTGTGTGACCAATCAAAGAATACATTCATAACATGTATATCATATATATCTAGTCTTTTCTTTCTTTCTGCCAAAATCTTTTGTAGTTTCTCTTTTAGCTTTCCTCATTCTCAGAAAACACTTCACCTTCAATAACTTCTAGGTCCATTGGTACAATACTAATAACCTTGAGGTTCTTACTTTGAAGTTGATCATCACATGACAAGTGTTCTAGATTTCACTATTAGTAACCTTTTAATGTGATGAACAATTTCACTCATAATTTTTATCCATCAAATCATGACGACTTTCCGAGACCATGTACATGCTAGGCTCGTAAAGTTTAACCTCATATTCGCATGTGCAAATCTGGCTTGCACCCGTTGTATGCACACGTAGAATCTATAACACCCGATCATCACGTGATGCTTGAAACGACGAGTCTTAGCAACGGTGCATACTAAGGACGATCATTTCATGGATATGCGAATATCGTTAGTGCCCAACTAGTTGGTGGATTGGGACGCCTGGCGCCTTCAACCTTCGTACATTCCCATAAAACTTATGAGTTGATGTAGTCTCACTAGATTATATTCTATCATCTTGCAATAAGGTCTTAGATATCACATATATCTCATACCTCGCTTATCTCTGAAAACAAAATTTTCAGCTCCTCACTTTTCAAACAGATTTGAACTTCAAGTTTTACGGAGACAAGATGATTTAAGTTACTAATTGAAACCATTGCTCTAATGTGAGTTTTACCAAAAGTTTGCAATATGACTTAATCATTACTTGATTCTTTAACAATACGGTACTAGTCCGTAAAGTTTCTTGTCAGACTTAACAGTATTTCTATCTCAATAACAAGACTAGCGCATGGTAGATAACGGATGCCAATTCTACAAATTTAATTCAAAATACTATTCAGACTATGTTCATGAAAATTAGTTCATGTTTTAATCTAATTACTAATGAACTCCCACTTAATACAACATGCCTCATAGTTGTTTAGTGGCACACGATCCATATCCACTACACCAAAACCGATCATCACGTGAGATGATGTAGCTTCAATGGTGAACATCAACATGTTGATCATATCATCCATATGACTCGTGTTCAACCTTTCGGTTTCCTGTGTTCCGAGGCCATGTTTGTACATGCAAACCCAAGTATTTCCGCGTGTGCAACATGGCTTACACCCGTTGTATGTGAACGTAGAATCTATCACATCCGATCATCACGAGATGCTTTCGAAATGTAACGGTGCATACGAGGGAGAACACTTTATTATCTTGATATTAATGTGAGGGATTATCTTATAATGCTACCGTCGATCTAAGCAAGATAAGATGCATAAAAGGATTAACATCACATGCAATTCATATGTGATATGATATGGCCCTTTAGTCTTTGCGCCTTTGATCTTCATCTCCAAAGCACGAACATGATCTCCATCATCAACGGGCATGATCTCCATCATCGTCGGCGTAGCATCAAGGTCCATGGCACCGTCTTCATGGTTGTCCACCACGTGTAGCAACTATTACAACTACTTTGAAATAATACTACTACATGAAATATAAAGACAACCATAAGGCTCCTGCCGGTTGCCACAATACAATAATGATCATCTCATACATATTCATCATCACATCATGGCCATATCACATCACCAAACCCTGCAAAAACAAGTTAGACGCCTCTAATTTGGTTTGCATATTTTACGTGGTTTAGGGTTTTCGAGTAAGATCTAATCTACCTACGAACATGAACCACAACGTTGATACAAGTGTTATCAATTGAAATTGTAAATTGAATCTTAACTATGGTGAGAGACAGACACCCGCAAAGCCACTTATGCAATACAAGTTGCATGTCGAGCGTGGAGCAAGTCTCATGAACGCGGTCATGTAAAGTTAGCCCGGGCCGCAAGATGCAAAGTACACATAACATGAGATAACAAAAGCATCAACGCCCACAAAACCATTGTGTTCTACTCGTGCAACCAATCTATGCATAAACACGGCTCTGATACCTTGTTGGGATTCGTAGCATAGAAAACAAAAAATTTCCTACCAAAGAATGAATAACAAGCCAAGATCTAATCTAGTAGATGGTAGCAACGAGATGAAGATCATGAGACTAACCCTCAAAGATTCCAAAGCCTACGAGATTAGATCTCGTTGTTGATGTAGTCGATCACTTGCTGCTTTCAAAAGCGCGTAGAAGATCTTGACGGTGCCACAGTCGGGCAGCACCTTCGTACTCGGTCACACGTTCGGTGTTGATGACGACGTCCTTCTCCCCGTTCCAGCGGGCAGCGGATGTAGTAGATCCTCCTCGGAATCCCAACAGCACGACGACGTGGTGGTGGTGGTGGTGGTGCGAGGGCTTCGCCTAAGCACCGCGGGAGTATTGGGAGGAGGGGCGGCTAGGGTTTGGGGAGAGGGGGCACTTGGGGGGGCGCCGGCCTTGGGTGCCCTGGGTGGTGCAGCTCTTGTGGTGGCCGGCCCCCTCCCTCTCCTCCTCATTATATAGGTGGAATCCCTAGGGTTTGCCCAAAGGTTCGAATAAGACCCCAATTCAAATCTTTCCATATGAGCGAAACCTAGGGGAAGGGGACTCCTCCCTTTCCTTCTCCCTTGGCCGGCCAGGGTGGTGGAGTCCACCATGGACTCCACCTTCCCTCTTGGTTGGCTGGTTAGGGTTGGTGGAGTCCATGGACTCCACCTTCCATGGTGATTTCATCCGGAAGGTTTTAGAACATTCTAGCGCCTTCCATAAATGCACCGGATCATTTCCAAACTTGGAAAGTGACTTCCTATATATGAATCTTATTCTCCGGACCATTCCGGACCTCCTCGTGATGTCCTCCCATCCGAGACTCCGAACAACATTTGAACTCCATTCCATATTCCATATCTACTTAAAACGACATCAAACCTTAAGTGTGTCACCCTACGGTTCGTGAACTATGCAGACATGGTCGAGACTCCTCTCCGACCAATAACCAATAGCGGGATCTGGAGATCCATAATGGCTCCCACATATTCAATGATGACTTCGTGATCGAAAGAACCATTTACATAAAATAACAATTCCCTTTGTCTCGCGATATTTTACTTATCCGAAGTTTGATCGTCGGTATCTCCATACCTTGTTCAACCTCGTTCGATAAGTACTCTTTACTCGTACCGTGATATGATATCCCTTGTGAACCAGTCACATGCTTGCAAGCTAATTAGATATCATTCCACCGAGAGGGCCCAGAGTATATCTATCCGTCATCGGGATGGACAAATCCCACTCTTGATCCATATGCCTCAACTCATACTTTCCAAATACTTAATCCCATGTTTATAACCACCCATTTACGCAGTGGCGTTTGATGTAATCAAAGTACCCTTCCGGTATAAGTGATTTACATGATCTCATGGTCAAAGGACTAGGTTACTATGTATCTGAAAGCTTATAGCAAGTTTGAACTTGATGACTTGATCTCATGCTATGCTTACTATGGGTGTGTGTCCATCACATCATTCACCTAATGCTATGATCTTGTTATTAATAACATCCAATGTTCATGATTAGGAAACCATGATCATCTATTAATCAACAAGCTAGTTAAACGAGAGGCTTACTAGGGACTCTGGTTGTTTACACAACACACATGTATCAATGTTTCCGGTTAATACAATTATAGCATGGGGTGTAAACATTTATCATGAACACTAAGATATAACAATAACTACTTTATTATTGCCTCTCGAGCATATCTCCAACATAGATAGCAACACACCAACATAGTAGATCTTTATTAGCACTTTGATATTCATTAATTAAGCTATGTTTCAAATACTTGCCGTGTTAAATTGTTTATTGTACTGAAATCCTTATTATATTGCAAATTTATTATATTCATTGGGACTAACCTATTAATATTTGGAAAGGTGCACAAGTTCTTGTTTTAAATTTTGTTGTGTAGAAATAGGCAAATGTGGAAGGAAACCAGTCATTATGGTGAAATCTGGAGTTCCCTGAAATCTGTCCCTGCGGGATACTTTTTAAAGATCGTCGAAAACAGACCCGAAGATGGCCTCAAACGGAAAACGTGCAAGAGATAGAAGTTGTGGAGAATTTTCTGAAGTTTAATTTGCTGTAAAGAACGCCCAAAGGGAGTTCGTATGCAAAATTGGCGTCCATTTTACTGAAGGGTACAGAGGTAGTTTGGGAAACCCAAAAATTGGTGACGTGACTGACACAATCTCTTTCCATATTTGATGGATTCGGCCAAACCACGACTTTATGTACTCATAAAGTACAAAGGGGAGTTCTAGGAAGGTTCTAGAGGTGCCCAAGAGCCCTTGGATCAAAAGGGCATCCATCCCATGGCAAAAATTGCATCTCCACCTCTATATATTGAGGGGAAATCCTTGTTTTGGAGGCTTCCATCCATTGTGACGAAAATCCTCCTCCTCTGCCAAGGAGGGGAAAAACCTCCTCCACACCAGCACCAAGTCCAAGGAAGAAGAGGGGGCAAAGGTCCTCTGCCCCCAAGGGCAGCCGCCGCCCTCCAAGAGACGCTGCCGCCTCCCGTGGCCACCGTCATGGGGATCTTAATCACCATCTCCTCCACGGACTGCACCTCTTCATCAAATTCTACATCAACATCTTCATCTACCCTTTTTAATCTCTTGGCAAACATGATGTGTATTGCAATCTATCAATTTCCCATCGTATTTTGCGTCTCCATGTCTTTGTTTGAGTTGTGACTTGTTCATGACAATTGTGAGATAGTTTGTGATGGTTGCATACAGGTATATGTTATCTTCTATGATGAACTTGCTGTACTAACATATGAGTGCACACATATCTTGGGGGATGCACAAGGTTGCCACCGTTGCATGATGATAGGAGGAGGGACAGCTGGAGCTTGACAGAAACCATGTCCCAATTCTTAGATTCATGTTGTATTAATTCATGGTTAATCAACGGGGGGTATAACTATGGGGACCTTTAAACTTACAACGGTGGTTGGACTTTATGTCTTAATAATTCCCTTGTTTGTTCTTAATTGGCCTTGGGATCAATCACTAGGGGTGTATTTGCTCATGTATATGGCTGCACCTATTCATGGCTCCTCCTTAGAAGAAACCATAAAAAGACTATTTTTGTGCTTCACTAATTACGACGACCACACAAATGAAGTAGAAATTTGCTAGAACACTTACTCCCTTGAGTTACTCCACTTCACTACACTTCATCTCACTTTAATTTACTGCACTTTACTTTTCTTGCATTAGTTTTACTCATTGCATTTTAATTTCAGCACATATAGTTTTATAGTATAAACCTCTTCACACATACACATACACACACACTATATCTCCTAAGTTTGCATAGAAGGCCATATAAGTGGGTTATAGGGCTTTAGAGAATATATAGTTTACCTTTAGCTCCACGTGGGTTTGACACTCAAATACTTATCGAATTGTATTGTGGTGGTCCCGTACACTTGCGGTTTATCAAGATACTTTTCTGGCGCCGTTGCCGGGGAGCGTAGTGCTAGACTTCTATTCTTGCTTGTATTGCTAGTTTAATATCAATACCTTGCATATAAAATTAAAACAATAAAAAAATTGATAATGAAAGATGCCATGGAGACTTCTCGTGAGTCTGGCAAATATCTGAAGGATTTGCTAGATAACTATGTTAGAAGCTTGAATATTGTGACGCCCCGAAACTGGTACCATGGGGATTCCAGCGATTCCGCCAAAATCCGCACATATCGATTCTGAGATGCCCTCCGACACGACATGCGAGACGAATCACACATGTGATGCCAGAGGAATTACCACGAGCAGTAACATTACAACAGGTTTACAATAGAGCCCACAAGAAACATATATTACAAAAACGACTCCAACGAGTCAAGAATACAAATATACAATACAAAGATCCAAATCATACAGAAGATCAAATACGTCCTAGTACGGACAAGATACAAATTGGACTAAGAGTCCTGAAGATAAGCGATCGCGTCCATAACCCTGCCCAGGCCAAGCCGGAGGGTAACCTTGCTAACGCCGTCTTCATCGAACATGTCTTCATACCTGCCCGGTATTGTCCCAAAGAAGCAATAAGTACGGGTTCGTACTTAACAAGACTTCAAGACGTATAAGCATTCGTCAACCAGTCGTCCTTTGTACTTGAGGCACGCGGGGGACTTAGAGGACGTAAGAGGACATCATAGGCAATATGGTGGGGTTGAGCGGCAGCGCGCAAGCACTAAAAACCTATAGAGACACTCACAACTTATTGGTGCTAGAAATAGATGACAGAGCGCACTAACAGTTCTATACTCTGCAAACATAACCCAACCTATGTTTTCCCCCCTTCGCAAAGGAAGTACTTGCAAGGGCACTCACACGGTTGACAAGTTTTACTAGGTATCAGTTGTAGTAGAGGTAAATTACTACGCAAGTTATTAACAGATTATTAGTAGCAACATAAAGGTGTAAGTTGTTCTATGATCGAGTTAAATAGCTCCAAGTCGTCCATAACCGTGGACACGACTTATCGATAAGATGTACACCCTGCAGGGGTTGCCCAAATGTAACCATACGCATGCTCGAACCCACTTACTACAAGTGGAGTCTCACAACAAGACCGTTCCCAATGCAAGAGAAAGTTTAATGGGAGCCACCCAACTAAGCTACCCGTGACGAAGTTCGGCCGTACTCCGATACGGACCCAGATGTTTGCGCGGCGGGCGTGCAAACCACACGCTTCGCTAACGTCCCGCAAGGTACAGTATATAATATAAACACCCGAAGGCAACAGAATGTAAACACCCGAAGGCAACAGTAAGTAAAGCATGGCATACATGACATAGGCAAATAAAACCAAGGTTGTGGCTCCCAATAAACAGACTCGAGGAAAGGTAATGGGTGAGGGGGGTCCCGATAATCGTCCCCACGTACGGATAGAGCGCTCAATCTCGGAACAGATAACAAGAACTCGGGTCCTAGGGGACATTAGCGAGACAAAGATCCGATGCTTTCGCAAAGGGGCTCACAGATGCCACTGCTTACAATTTTAGTTGTTAACAATAAAGTAAATCATGATTATCTCCAATAACTAATATAGCATGTGATAACCTCCCAACAACCCAACAGATGTAGAGATAACAACAGATCCATAGGCATGCGCTACGACTCGCAAGGCAGACTCGATAACCAAGCAATAGTTGTAGGAGGGAGGTGGAGGCAATATGGACTGCTTGAGGTAACAGGTAGATAGGACACGTGACAAGAACGCAACTCAAGGCTAGCATGAGAGAGAAGGCAAAATAAAATAGGTATGAGACTCCTGCAGAGGCAGGAGTGTGGAAATGCTTTCCTGTTAAAGGTTGTCGAGGAATAGCCGGAGGACTTGTCGTAACTCACATCACCACTTCGCGATCCTATCCGGGAAGAAGCAAATGCTACAACAAACATCGGATGCAAATCTTACTACTACGGCGGAAGAATCAGCATGCTCAAGATAGTATGCATGACATGGCAGCGATGGTGCAATGCAACTTATCCATATTAATCGGAGTTGGAACCCTAGACAAACAAATTAGGGTTGGAGTTGCATTCCTACCGACAAATTTAAGTGTTGATTAGCATGGCACAACAAGGCAGGGGTGAGCTACTTCAAGGTCAAATGGAACCGGGACAACAATTAATTTATATCCCACATATTCCATATGTTACATATTGGTGAGATTGCAAACTAGCATGACACGACATGATGCAAGATGCAAACAGATGTATGAATGGCATATTAATATTCCTTGCATTTTTCTGGTCAACTAGCAGAGTGGCCCGCGCACATGCGCGGGCGACATCTTGATGGTCCATTAGAATTTATAATACAGTTAGACAACTAATAATAATTGCAGTTCAATTAAATTGTAGGATGTCAATTAAATTGTAGGATGTCATTATCAATTTATTATTATTTTTATTCATTTTTCTCAATGTAATTGTTTATGAAGATAAGTATTGACATTATAATATCTTTAGTTAGTCGTTATTTTTGGAATATATATCTAAGATAATGTATATGCGTAAATTACTACTAATATAATGTTGTGGTATTGACCCTTTTTATTTGATATCTATATGTGGTTATAAGTTTCATGGATAATGTATATTTGTAATTTTTATGATGTTTTGAATTCACTCACTTGCACTTTTGCGTTTTATGAGTTTGTGGGTCCCGTTTAGTGCTTATTGTGCCTTATTTTTATTATATAAGTGGCTTGTTAGAAAAAAATAATACTCCAGTATAATTTTCTTTAACACCCTTCATTCAGACGACCAAATTTTCCCCATTTTTCGGCGTTCCACTTCTTTTTTTCGTCCTTTTCTAGACTCCACGACTCCACATCTCCACATCTGATTGCTTCCGCTCCCAGTAATCCACCAAATCTGGTTATCTCCGCTCCCGGCCAGTAATCCACCAAATCTGCATGTCTACGCTCCCCCGCATGAATCCACCAAAATCAGAGTACCGATGTTCTCCCTCACCCACAAATTGATCCTACAAATGGAGTGTGAGGTGCTGCTATTGGAGGGCGATGGCGGATGCAGAAGAGTGCGCGAAGGTAGCCGGCCGTGTACTTGGAGAAGATAGAGGGCCTGGTGCTTATTATTGTTTTGAATCGGCTAGGACGCTATCATGAAGGTACCAGCCTTCATATTTTTCTACTCCAGAGCTTCATGATGAGAACTTCTTGCACTTCGATCTGGAAACCATCCATGTCCTGATCCATCACATGTGCATATGGAAATATGAGGAATCGCATCATGGTGCTGATTTCGAGCCGGCCGGATGCGACGGCCGAAGTTGGAACGATCTCTACGATGATAACTACTTTCAGCCTTCTGTGTAGCCACTGATTTATGTAAGCCAGTCTCTCTCTGCTTAAAATTCTGATCATTTCTTTCTTTGATCTAGAACATGAAGGAACATAAAATACTTGGGACCAGTAAAGATTGATCGCATAACTATCTACCTCCACTGTCCTACGGTTCCGTTATCGACTGATATCATTTTTGCTATGCCTTTGTACGCAATTTCTTCCTACTTATATGGAAGTGACAATGAGTTTTAGCTTCATCTATTGTTGTACTGGATTTCAATCGAGTTATTTTGGAAAGTTAATGATTTCTGCAGTCAGAGCATTAGCAGGTCTATTTAGTTTTGTTTTTATTTTGCTCATACCATATATGAAGATACCAAATTCTTAATATTAGTCATTCTCTGTCACTTGTCAGAGGTCCAGTGGTATGTTTACAATTTCAGCAAGTTTTCATTTCAATACTTTGTGATCGACTTACTTATGAAACATATATTGTAAGGTTGTTTTTGTTAGTCACAAAACAGCCCCTCCACTTTTTCCTGGGTTTGGGACCGGCATCGGCAGTATTAGCCCCCTACATCCATGCATATCTAACAAAATGAAGGAGTGTTAGTTTTCTTTGTTATTAATTTTAATATTTTACCAGATATTGCTTCATAAATATTTGTCTATGTACCAGCAAAATCCAATGAATTTAAAATCGCATGTGTACATCCATTTTATATATTTTTCCCTTTTTTCCGTTGCACATGTCACCGATACCTCTATAGTTATAATTCTCGTGAAAGGCGGACAAATTAAAGAAAGATATAAAAAATGTTCTGGTTGACCTGTGCAGTTGTACTACACAGTATAATAGAACCCTGAAGCTTTAAACATCAGATGTGATTAGAATTGTATGTTATTAAAAAATCATTATGTCTGCATATCTCTATTTCTATCCTTCTCGGCAAAAAATAGTTTTGTACCGAGATTCTTGCTCAAGTATGCAATTAGATACATATTTTATTAACACGGTTTTTAGAATAAATCAATGGCCGCAAAAGGCCCTCAAACCTTTGTTCTACCAATCAGCACTCATATATGTGCTTATTCATCCATGTTCAGTGAGGACTCATATATTTAAAAGTAAAAGTAACATGTCCACTTTAAAGAAATTACCTAAGACCTGGCTTATACGATGATATATCAGTTGTGACTTATCTGGATATAGTCATGAATATATACTGCTTATTAGCATTTTTTGAGTTATTCCAGACACACGTATAAATTTATATGTTAGCAATAACATTATTGTATACAAATTGACAACATTATGTTGGAAATAACAATGTATGTGTTTGCAATCGTATGTCCACGATATATTTTAATGTTTCCTCTCCGACCTTGTAAACAATATATATCACAGAAAAATAATATATGGTGTGCTATTTAGTTTTGAATTTAGGGGTGAAAAATAAATGAGAGCTTTAAATAATGTTATACTTGTATTTAATTATACAACATATAGTTGTAAACACACGCACATATTTTGGCTTCCATATTTTAGTTTGTTGTATGACCACACTGTTATTTTGCTAGGACATATCAGAGGACGAAGAATGCCATAGATAATAGCTCAGCTATGATAATTTATCTTGAAACAAAGCTAACGTGATGACTCTAGCAACTATAATCAGTTGAATACTTGAATGGGCATGCATTGTGGTATTTTATACCTAGTGAAGAAGCAATGGAATGACAAGGAAGTTCATTGGCAGGTCCAAAGTCCAGACTCCAAAGTGCTCACGTCCCCAATAAAACCATGGTATGTTATCCTTATACTTGTATCTTGGTTGTAGAATACAAACCTACAAATGAAGAGAAAATATTAACACTTTGGACGGAAAATTATTTGAGACGTCTCTAGAGCCAACAGGAAACGACCATGAAAAGAGAAATCACACTGAATTAAAGGCAAACAAATCCCTCTGAGAAAACTTCCTAGCTACTAATATTTAATAATTTGCTACCTCGAGATACAGGATGAATTAACTGACAACTGTTACTTTGTTACAGACTAATACTGTAGTGCAAAACTCATAGAGATAGAAACTGAAGCTGAACCTGTCAAAAAAAAGTTGAAGCTGCAGTCACGGTTCCTAGTGCTAGGGCCTCTCCTTGTCTGCTTAGCCGTAGCATAAAGAGATCAGCAGTAATTAAGTAGAAGGTCATCCGAATTTCAATGTAATACTCTTGGCTGACATAGGATTGGACTTCTTTACAGGGATGACTGCAGAACACACGACAAACGTTCGGTACTTCTGCTTGCCGAGGCGAGTCATTGGTCTTCTTCGGCAGCTGCAACTCGCTCAAATCACTTATGCATGCCTTACTCCAAGTAATCGTACGTCAGCATTTTTGTTTTGCTCCCGCTGGTAGCACGACACTGCTCGCCGGCAAAGGATTGTGGTGCACTTGATTACAAAGCAGGAGCTTGGAGGGAGTAGTAATGACAGAGTTACTCGTCACCTAGATGAAAACTATGTTTTTGCCGTTCATCTTTTGCTCCCCCTTGTCTTCTCAAAATCAGTACATGTATATTAAGCTAGTGAGTTCACTGGCCAGATTCACAGGCCGGCACACCAACGCAGACTTGAAGGCGTGCCTCGTCCAGGTTGCTGACAACTTTAGCGACTTCGACGCAGGAATTGATTCATAACTTAGAATCCTGTTAAATCTTGAGCCGAGCACCATATCAGGATGCATGCACAAAGCTGAGCGTAAGGATTAGATGCCAGGAAAGCATATGAGTACAATACCGATTAGATGCCAGGAAAGCATATGAGTACAATACCAGATTACGTATACTTGTTTGGTCGCGCCTGGATCGTCTAGCCTCCGGTGCTGGACTGCTTGCAATATGGGATCATCTCAATCCACAGATTTGACAATTGTAAATCGGCACGCACGTGCAAACCTAAGTGTGAAGATCCAGAACGACACATTAGAGAAGTATAGATCAAACTCATGGGAAGGGTGTACATGGCTACATGCTGATGGAACCCACAGAGAACATGACGGCGGCGCGAGGATGAGAGGAGGAGGCTGCCTTCATATTTTTCTTTAGGGCACACCCTAGATAAGAACGCACTATTAATTGACTCAATAAGACTGAAAAGGTACGGGAAACTTAAGTTATGGCATTGGTGGGTAAATTTCTTTTAACTCGGCTGTCGATAAATTATCTCTATAATCTGTTGGCTGTGGATTGTTCAGCTAGTAAATTGACGGTCAAATGTTTCTGATTTTTGTGGTAATTTCTATCGTAATTCTAATTTTCTGGTTAACCCGTAATGTACTTTTAATATATAATAGATGGTCATATATAAAACATTTTCATTTGAGTTACCAATTGAAAGATATTAACAGATTAGGGTTTTGTTATTTTAAAATAGTTAAACTGATTTTATTTAATTCCAAAAGGACCAGAAAACAAATACAGACCAGGGGAAGGACCCCGGGTTATTTTCCAAAAGGTACAGGGGGTTTTGCTTAAAAGCCACAGCGCTGGGGACTGCGGATTAGACAGGAAAGGTTGCAGGGTTCTCTTTGAAAAGTTGCATCAGATCTGGATATGCAAGGGTTTCTCACCGGGGGTTAGGCTAGCCGGAGTCACAGACAGGTGGGACCAGCGCCACGTCGGACGCCATGTTGGCGAACCTTGCACGCACATGAACCTGACGAAACTGAAGAAGACTTCAGTGCGGGCGCGGTGTGCTGCGAGGATTTCGTCGACGGTGGCCAGGTTCTGGCGGCGCCGATCATCCGTGTGTGGTGGAGGTGGATGGCCCTGATGACGGGAGGCCGATGGTGCGGTTTGTAGGAGGCCTTCAGGACGTCGGACGGGGTCGGCGGCGAGAAAGGCGATGCAGGGACGGCGTCCATCGATGACGAGGAAAAGGAAAATGAGGTGAGGCTCCCGGCTGGCCTTCGCGGCAGAACTGGACGCTGGCGATGAGGGTACGACTTGCCGGCATTTGCACGGTGCAGCGGGGACCATGGCGACGTGAAGCGGCGGTGATGTTCTGCAGAGCAGCGACGGCAGTCACTGTCGGGAGGATGAAACAAAGGGGGAAGAAGACGAGCGCGTGGTCTGGGAGACGAAGAACCTCACCAGGAGGACGTGGCCGTGGTCGAAAACGTCGTGGAAGCTCGTGGTTCGCCAGAATCAACGAAGGAACCGCCGATGCCGTCGAAGAAATGAGGTCAGCGGCGGCGATTGGAAGCGCCCCCGGTTCGATTCTTGGTACGAGGAGGACCGCAGCGTCAAGGCGGAGCTTCTGGTGGTTTCAGTTCTTCAAGGGGCGGTCGGAAACAGCGATGCGCCGGCGAACTGTGGCAGTGAAAACCCTCTCATTGCTCATAGAGAGGTGAAGAAAAAGAGAGGGAGAAGGGAGAAGGTGGCGTGAGGGAGAAAGGTGGGAGAGGGCTAGGGTTTGGAGAGGGATAAAGAGAGGGGAGGGAGCAGGTGGAGATGCAGTGGATGGGGAGGACCACGCCACCATGTGCGTGCCTCCCGTCGGTGTCCAAGGCGAGGAAGAAAGGGAAAAGGGAAAGAGGCCGAAATGGCAAAGGGGTACGGGCCGGTGGGCTGGAGAGGAGGTGGGCTGGCAGCTGGCTTGGGCTGCCGGGAAAGAAAAAGGGAGGGAGAGGGGGAGACGGGCCAAGGAGAGAGAGAGAGCCCAGGAGAGGGGTTAGGGGTTTTAGTTTTATTTCGAAAATCCTTTTCTTTTATTTTCCAAACTGTTTTGAAAACCAAATTGAAACCAAACCAAAATAGCACCCCTTTATTTTGAAAATTGAAACATTTAAAAATAAGTTTATTTGTTTGATAGTTTTGGTGTTAGGGTTTGTGGAAAAGAAAAGATAAAGGGATGGTTTAATATGAAAACCATAAGAGAGGGAAACCGAACTAGTTTTTATTTGAAAATAACTTTTATTTGTTAAAATCTTGTGGATGATATGATGCATAAAAGAAAAAGAACAAGCAATTCTATTAGGGGTATTATCCGGGGCCGTTACAATCGACACCACTAACAAGGAACCTCGCCCCGAGGTTCCACGGTAAGGTGGGGGAAGAAAGGTAGACTATAGAGTCTTCTTGCGCCATGTTGACATTCACCCGTACCTGGCGTGGAACCTTCTTCTGGCGAAGTGTTGATCTCCTCGACACCACTAACAAGAGCTCTTGCTCCATGTTGATCGGTCGACACCACCAACAAGAAGTCATAGTTCCGCTGTCGATGATGATGCGCTTCTGTCGGGATCCTCCGAAGATCGATCCTATTAGGTTAAAGGCAAAGATCGTTCAACCCACGTGGAAACCTAAGACTCGGAAAAACTCAGATAAGAGAGAAGACTCAAAACTCGCATAGATAAGAGGAGAAATAATATAGGTAAGGAGAAAAATAGAGCTAATCAGAACTATTCAATGAATTTTAGAAAATAGGTTTTGACACTAGACACAACAACGTCCGTTGGCAAGGTTATCCTACAGGCAACTGGACCAGTGGGTTACCGTCAACCTGGGCTGTGATACCAACTTGTGACGCCCCGAAATCGGTACCATGAGGATTCCAGCGATTCCGCCAAAATCCGCACGTATCGATTCTGAGACGCCCTCCGTCACGACATGCGAGACGAATCACACACGTGATGCCAGAGGAATTACCACGAGCAGTAACATTACAACAGGCTTATAATAGAGCCCACAAGAAACATATATTACAACAACGACTCCAACGAGTCAAGAATACAAATATACAATACAAAGATCCAAATCATACAGAAGATCAAATACGTCTGAGTACGGACAAGATACAAATTGGACTAAGAGTCCTGAAGATAAGCGATGGCGTCCATAACCCAGCCTAGGCCAAGCCGGAGGGTAACCTTGCTAACGTCGTCTTCATCGAACATGTCTTAATACCTGCCCGGTATTATCCCAAAGCAGCAATAAGTATGGGTTCGTACTTAACAAGACTTCAAGACGTATAAGCATTCGTCAACCAGTGGGACTAAGAGGACGCAAGAGGACGTCATAGGCAATACGGTGGGGTTGAGCGGCAGCGCGCAAGCACTAAAAACCTATAGAGACACTCACAACTTACAGGTGCTAGAAATAGATGAGAGAGCACACTAACAGTTCTATACTCTGCAAACATAACCCAACCGATGTGTTTCCCCCTTCGCAAAGGAAGTACTTGCAAGGCACTCACACGGTTGACAAGTTTTACTAGGTATTAGTTGTAGTAGTGCTAAATTACTACGCAAGTTATTAACAAATTATTAGCAGCAACATAAAGGTGTAAGTTGTTCTATGATCGAGTTAAACAGCTCCAAGTCGTCCATAACCGCGGACACGGCTTATCGATAAGATGTACACCCTGCAGGGGTTGCCCAAATGTAACCATACGCATGCCAAAACCCACTTACTACAGGTGGAGTCTCACAACAAGACCGTTCCCAATGCAAGAGAAAGTTTAATGGGAGCCACCCAACTAAGCTACCCGTGATGAAGTTCAGCCGTACTCCGATACGGACCCAGATGTTTGCGTCGGCGGCTAGGCGGGCAAACCACACGCTTCGCTAAACGTCCCGCAAGGTACAGTACACAATATAAACACCCGAAGGAAACAGAATGTAAACACCCGAAGGCAACAGTAACTAAAGCATGGCATACATGGCATAGGCAAATAAAACCAAGGTTGTGGCTCCCAATAAACAGACTCGAGGAAAGGTAATGGGTGAGGGGGGTCCCGATAATCGTCCCGACGTACGGGTAGAGTGCTCAATCTCGGAACAGATAACTAGAACTCGGGTCCTAGGGGACATTAGTGAGACAAAGATCCGATGCTTTCACAAAGGGGCTCACAGATGCCACTGCTTACAATTTTAGTTGTTAACAATAAAGTAAATCATGATTATCTCCAACAACTAATATAGAATGTGATAACCTCCCAACAACCCAACAGATGTAGAGATAACAACAGAACCCTAAGCATGCGCTACAACTCGCAAGGCAGACTCGATAACCAAGCAATAGCTGTAGGAGGGAGGTGGAGGCAATATGGGTTGCTTGAGGTAACAGGTGGATAGGACACATGACAAGAACAGAACTCAAGGCTAGCATGAGAGAGAAGGTAAAATAAAATAGGTATGATACTCCTGCAGAGACATGAGTGTGGAAATGCTTGCCTGTTAAAGGTTGTCGAGGAACAGCCAGAGGACTTGTTGTATCTCACATCACCACTTCGCGATCCTATCTGGGAAGAAGAAAATGCTACAACAAACATCGGATGCAAATCTTACTACTACGGCGGAAGAATCAGCATGCTCAAGATAGTATGCATGACATGGCAGTGATGGTGCAATGCAACTTATCCATATTAATTGGAGTTGGAACCCCGGACAAACAAATTAGGGTTGGAGTTGCATTCCTACCGACAAATTTAAGTGTTGATTAGCATGGCACAACAAGGCAGGGGTGAGCTACTTCAAGATTAAATGGAACCGGGACAACAATTAATTTATATCCCACATATTCCATATGTTACATATTGGTGACATTGCAAACAAGCCTGACACAACATGATGCAAGATGCAAACAAATGTATTGACGGCATATTAATATTCCTTGCATTTTTCTGGTCAATGTTCATATATAAAACATTTTCATTTGAGTTACCAATTAAAAGATATTAACCGATTAGGGTTTTGTTATTTTAAAATAGTCAAACAGATTTTATTTAATTCCAAAAGGATCTGAAAACAAATACAGACCAGGGGAAGGACCCCGGGGTGTTTTCCAAAAGGTACAGGGGGTTTTGCTTAAAAGCCACAACGCTGGGGACTGCGGATTAGACATGAAAGGTTGCATGGTTCTCTTTGAAAAGTTGCATCAGATCTGGATCTGCAAGGGTTTCTCACCGGGGGCTAGGCTAGCCGGAGTCGCAGACAGGTAGGACCAGCGCCACGTCGGATGCCACGCTGGCGAACCTTGCACGCACATGAACCTAACGAAACTGAAGAAGACTTTAGTGCGGTCGCGGTGTGCTGCGATGATTTCATCGATGGTGACCAGGTTCTGGCGGTGCCGCTCATCCGTGCGTGGTGGAGGTGGACGGCCTTGATGACGGGAGGCCGGTGGTGCGGTTTGGAGGAGGCCTTGAGGACGTCGGACGGGGTCGGCGGCGAGAAAGTCGATGCAGGGACGGCGTCCATCGGTGACGAGGAAGAGGAAAACGAGGCGAGGCTCCCGGCTGGCCTTCGCGGCAGAACCGGACGTTGGCAACGAGGGTACGTCATGTCGGCACTTGCGCAGTGCAGCGGGGACCATGGCAACGTGAAGCGGCGGAGATGTTCTGCGGAGCAGCGACGGCAGTCACCGTCGGGAGGATGAAACGAAGGGGAAGAAGACGAGCGTGTGGTCTGGGAGACGAAGAACCTCACTAGGAGGACGTGGCCATGGTCGAAAACATTGTGGAAGCTCGTGGTTCGCTGGAATCGACGAAGGAACCGCCGGTGCTGAGGAAGAAACGAGGTCGGCGGCGGCGATTGGAAGTGCCCCCGGTTCGATTCTTGGTATGAGGAGGACCGCATCGTCAAGGAGGAGTTTCTGGTGGTTTCAGTTCTTCAAGGGGCGGTCGGAAACGGCGGTGCGCTGGCGAACTGCGGCGGTGAAAACCCTCTCGTTGCTCACAGAGAGGTGAAGAAAAAGAGAGGGAGAAGGGAGGTGGCGGCATGAGGGAGAAAGGTGGGAGAGTGCTAGGGTTTGGAGAGGGATAAAGAGAGGGGAGGGAGCAGGTGGAGACGAGGTGGATGGGGAGGACCACGCCACCATGTGCGTGCCACCCGTCGTTGTCCAAGGCGAGGAAGAATGGGAAAAGGGAAAGAGGCCGAAATGGCGAAGGGGTACGGGCCGGTGGGCTGGAGAGGAGGTGGGCTGGCAGCTGGCTTGGGCCGCCGGGAAAGAAAAAGGTAAGGAGAGGGGGAGACGGGCCAAGGAGAGAGAGAGGGCCCAAGAGAGGGGTTAGGAGTTTTAGTTTTATTTCGAAAATCCTTTTCTTTTATTTTCCAAACTGTTTTGAAAACCAAATTGAAACCAAACCAAAACAGCACCACTTTATTTTGAAAATTGAAACATTTAAAAATAAGTTTATTTGTTAAATAGTTTTGGTGTTAGGGTTTGTGGAAAAGAAAAGTTAAAGGGATGGTTTAATATGAAAACCATAAGAGAGGGAAACCAAAATAGTTTTTATTTGAAAATATTTTTTATTTGTTAAAATCTTGTGGATGATATGATGCATGATGCACGATGATTCATAAAAGAAAACGAACAAGCAATTCTATTAGGGGTATTATATGGGGCCGTTAAGTTGCTTTTATTAATTCATATATAAAATGCCAATGCATAGGAAGAGAGTTAGACTTAAATTTAATGCTTTCAAATCTTGTGGTGTGCTCCATATGCTTTCAAATAAATTTTAATTTGAGCACACCTTTATGTCCTTATTAAATTGTACAATAACTTTACTTGTTATTACATAGAAATTAGTTTATAATTCTTAATAAAAAATAAAATAAGCTATGGAGAGCAAATGCGAAAGATGAGCAATGGAGAGGTTCGGGTCGACCTTGAGCATGTGTTGTTCATGCCAATGGAACCATTGCAAAGTCTATATCATTAAAACACTTCCTACAAAACAAAAAGAGTGTTTACCTATTATATATGTTTAGTTCTTAAATAAAATGGTTTCCCAATAATTACTTTAGTTTCCATCTTGGTAGAAATTATCATATCATTTGTTTGGAGAACTAACCATTTTGTAGGCATTGGAGTATCATGGAGATGAAAATATTTCTTTATTTGAGATGAGTAACATGATATGATGAGGAGTAAATAGAGGAACAAAAGTAGCAAGATCACAAGCTTGGGGATGCCCATGTATCCCCCTCTTCTTTCAAATATCTCAAGTAAATCATTTCAAACTCATGTTCCAGTTTTATCTTCATTATCCCTTTTGAATGTTTGCGGGGACCATGTTTTTATTTACCGTTGATTATTTTTAATTTTTCCTATGAATGCTTGATGTTTAAAGATAGTTTCTTTTTATTTTACTCTCTGATTTTTAAATAAAGTACCAAGTTTTTACCAATTTGAATGATAAAAGTTGCAAAACAAATATGGAGTTGCTGAATCCTGCGCTGCACTTTTTAGTTCACGATTTTTATGATTTTTTTTGGTAAATCCAAAAATATTGATAAATTCACAGTAGCTGCAACTTTGCATCCTCTATATTCACAAAAATTGGATAAAATTCTTAACATATCTAAGTGGTCAAAACAAATTCAGTTTTGCTGCAGCTAAAAATCTAGACAGATTCTGCCTCTTAATGTTAGAATCATTCTTTTAAGTATCAAAATGATTTTTTCTTGAAAATTTTGATATACTAGAATGAGTAGGATATTTTGTGCTCTTTGTTTCATTAAGAAATTATTTTATTTATGAAGAAAATAGCAGCAAGCATATTGTCCTTGTACCACTAATGTCACCCGATAGAAAAGAATGGGAAGAAAGTTTTGTGTTGAAGTTTTTTCACAGAAAATGGAGAAACACCGCACCAAGAGCAATCAAAGAATGGTGAATACAATAAGCTTGGGGATGCCCAAGGCACCCCACTGGATATATATCAAAACTCTCGGTTTGCACACTTCTAAACTTTGTTTTTTGAGCAACATAGAATTCTCGCAAAACCTTGGAGCGTCCTTTATTAGTTTTATGTCTAGTTTTGCTTTAAAATAAATATTACCATCATGACAAATGCCTCGAATGATTATGAAATAGATACGAAGTAAATTATCCTATTCTTAAAAATCTTAATGAAAATAATTTGTATGCTTATGTGGGAATTGATGAAAAAAATGTATGACACCTTTGCTATATTTATGTATGCACTTTAACTATAGCAAATACTTGTTCATAGTTTCATCAATACTTGGGGACGTGATATTAGATGTTTACTATCTTTGTATTCTCCTCGCTATATTTAATACAAATGAGATATTATTACGGAACATTACTTATACTTGATTGAGAGATAGTAACTCTGAATAAAAGTCTATGCATCCCATTATGCTTGATATTGCGGACTTGGCACATATTCAATGATAAATAATTATATCATAGAATGGGCTAAAATTAAGAAGTGCCCGAGGAACAAATATATTCCTATGTGTCTTTAATATGAAGGTTGATGTTTGTGTGACGGTCTAGTCTTCTAAATGGTGACCCTCATCGTTGAAGCATATGTAAGTCAGTTGATAGTATTTTTAGTTGACCAACCAACCTCTTGCTAGCCTTTGACCCAATGAGCCACCACTTAGAAAGAAAATAAAAAAAGAGAAAGAGAAAAGAAAGAAAAAAAGGAAAAGAAAAAAAATAGAGAAAGAGAAAAGAGAAGAAGAGAATGAACCCAATGAGTCGGTGCCCAAAGGCAAATCGAAGGGGAAGTACCCCAACCACTCATATAAGGTGTTAAAGCTAAGAAGCAAATACCTATCCCATTTCCACTCTATCCTTTTATCACCTAAAGATACTAGCTACTTACTCATGTGTGAGTCTTCTATGAGAGTTTGAATGCTAAAGGACTGAAAGGATACGGCATTCCTCCCATTATTTGGTTTGCAATGCAAGCATGATGAATTACTAGTCAACAATTTAAGGAATCAAAGGTCTCAAAAACCTTACTCATGATTCAATCAAATGTGATGTGAGAACTCTATTTGTTGCTACTATCAATTAATCCTGTCCAAGTAGTGTTGCCATATATTATCTCTTTTACACCATGTATAGATAGCAGCACACCAACATAGTAGATCTTTATTAGCACTTTGATATTCATTAATTAAGCTATGTTTCAAATACTTGCCACGTTAAATTGTTATGCATGCATAGAGTAAAGTTCTTATCAAAGTCTTCTAGAAGCAATTGAATAAACTCCAAAGTCCATGTTAGCTTTATCACCTTTATGCTCGAGGACGAAAATAGGTTAAGCTTGGAATGTTGATGCACGTAACATGCATACATGAACTTTGTAGTTTATTGTACTGAAATCCTTATTATATTGCAACTTTATTATATTTATTGGGAATAACCTATTTATATTTTCAAAGTGCACAAGTTCTTGTTTTAAATTTTGTTTTGTTGGAAATAGGCAAATATGGAAGGAAACCGGTCATTATTGTGAAATCTGGAGTTTCCTAAAATTTGTCCCTGCAGGATACTTTTTAAAGATCGTCCAAAACAGGCCAGAAGATGGCCTCAAAAGGAAAAGGTGCAAAAGATAGAAGTTGTGTAGAATTTTCAGAAGTTTAATTTGACGTAAAAAACGTCCCTAACGGAGTTCGTATGCGAAATCGGCGCCCGTTTTACTGAAGGGTACAGAGGTAGTTTCGAAAACCCGAAAATTGGTGACGTGGTTCACACAAACTCTTGCCATATTTGGTGGATTCAGCCAAGCCACGACTTTATGGACTCATAAAGTACAGAGGTGAGTCCTAGAAAGGTTCTGGAGGTGCCCAAGAGCCCTTTGGATCAAATGGGCATTCATCCATGTTCTCCTCTATATATTGAGGGGAAATCCTTGTTTTGTAGGATGGCCAAAATTGCATCATCTCCTCTATATATTGAGGGGAAATCCTTGTTTTGTAGGCATCCATCCATTGTGACGAAAATCCTCCTCCTTGGCAGCCGTCAAGGAGGGGGAAAACCTCCTCCACACTAGCACCAAGTCCAAAAATAAGAAGGGGCAAGGGGCCACTGCCCCCAAGGGCAGCCGCCGCCCTCCAGGAGCCGCCGCCGGAGTGCCGCCGCCTCCCGTGGCCACCGCCACGGGGATCTTCATCGCCATCTCCTCCACGGGCTGCACCTCTTCATCAACTTCTACATCAACATCTTCATCTACCCTTTGTAATCTTTTGGCGAGCATGATGTGTATTGCAATCTATCAATTTCCCATGGTATTTTGTGTCTCCATGTCTTTGTTTGAGTAGTGACTTCTTCATGGCAATCTTTCTTATATTTACTAATTGGAGGCACCAAACGAGATACCACGTTAATCCACATCATCAGAATAATTAAGACAATTAGATCTAAAATATATGGCTAGGATTAACTAAAAAAGTGCTTATTATAATGTAACGTAAAAAGTCATCTTGACACGGTAGGTAGTCACGTAGGCACGAGTCATGACATAGTTCGTGTCATCTATCGTTGCTTTAATTAGTGCAAGGCTCAAACAAATGGAGATATATCGAGTCCTACATATACACGTCTCTCTCAAGATATGTATGCCCGGCCGGAATCATCCTTTTGTTTTGCGTACATGATTCTACGTAGATTTTAAGCATGTGATTAGGTCATGGGAAATGTGATATCACAAGAACGAGTAAATGTGTTTGTCAGTAATAAGATCGAACAAGGTATGGAGATACCAAAGAGCAGGTCTCGAAAAAACTAGGTAACATGAGACAAAGGGAATATGACTCGATGTTTAAGGTTCAAACGACAAGCTTGATTCATGGAAAGCATGGGGGCCATTATGGGTTTACAGATCCCGCTATTGGTCATTGATTGGAGAGATATCTCAATCATGTCTACGCATTCCCGAACCATAGGTTGGCACGCTTTTTTTTCGATAAGGGGGAAAAAAGCCCCAACCTCTGCATCAATCGATGCATGCGGCCCTTTATTAATCTTATTCAAGAATCCAAAATACAAACTTATTACAAATCATGGATCGCTAAGGGTCTCAACATGAACCAGCGCCATCTGAAAAAAGAAAGAAAAACAAGCCGCCACAAGATCTTCATGTGAGCCGCCTGTCAATACGCCAGCCGCACCGGCTGTAGAAATCCCGAGCTAGCGTCGCCAACCGGTTGCACCCAATATCCATATCCTGGCGCACATCCTCCGGCTGGAGATAGGACCATATATAGATCCAATGGGTAACCAAGGGAATAACCTGTAGAAAAGATGGGAAGCTTTTTTTTGTTAAAGACAAAATCATTCCGGACGTTCCAAATTGCCCAAAACAAGGCGCTCACTCCAACTCTAATAAGACCTTTCTCCTTTTTAGACACTCCATTTAGCCAGTTACCAAACAAAGTTGATACATTCTTAGGGGCTGGGATCTTAAAAGCCAAATACATAATGCGCCAAAGCACTTTTGCAAAAGGGCAATCAAAAAATAGATGTTGTATTGTCGCATCTTGATCACAGAAATAACATTTAGCGCACCCCTGCCAATTACGCTTTTTCAAATTATCTTTTGTCAAAATAACCTTCTTTTGAAGGAACCACAAAAAAATCCTGATTTTAAGTGGAACCTTAATCTTCCAAATATAATTTTTAAAATTGCCTACTGGAGCATTGAGCAAATCAAGATACATGGACTTAACCGAGAACAGACCCGACGCTGTGAGATTCCATTTAAAAACGTCATTACTATCCGAGATATGTACTTCCATAAGACGAGTGACAAGATGTACCCATCTATCCCACCTATAGCCAACTAGTGCTCACCTAAAACCTATGTTTAAAGGGGTCACACCCATCACCTGAGCTACTGAAACGTTCGACCTATTTACTATACGATACAGAGAGGGGTATTGGTCAGAAAGGGGTCTATCCCCAATCCAGACATCCTCCCAGAACCTAGTGTTATGACCATTTCCCACCTCCATCGTCCCTCTCATGAAGAAATCATCCTTTACCTTCATCAACCCTTTCCAGAAAGGGGAATCTGTTGGTCTCACAGAAACTTGAGATAAAGTTTGATCCTTAAGGAATTTATTTTGCAAAAGTTCTTGCCGAATACCCCTTTCATTAATAAGTTTGAATAACCACTTGCTAATCAAACTCTTATTTTTTAACTCAAGCACCTCTACACCCAGCCCTCCCTGACTCTTGGGTCTGCATATCATATCTTATTTTGTCAACATGTACTTCCTCTTGTGTTCATCACCTTGCCAAGAGAACCGGGACCGGAAAAAATCTAATCTTTTTCTAACCCCAATCGGAACCTCAAAAAAGGATAGCATAAACATTGGCAAGCTCGTGAGGACAGAGTTAATAAGAGTCAAACGATCCCCATAGAAAAGCATCTTACCCGCCCAACAACTAAATTTTTTCTCAAACCGATCCTCCACCGGTTTCCATTTGCCATTTGTTAGCTTTCTAAAATGAATGGGAATTCCCAAATATCGAAATGGCAGAGAGCCAATCTCACATCCAAACAAAGTTTTATACTCTGTCTGAAGGTCCTTTGCCCGTCCAAAACAAAATAGCTCGCTCTTGTGAAAATTAATTTTGAGGTCGGACAGTTGTTCAAAAATGCATAGAACCAACACGCTTAAAGGTATTCGACGCTTAGGGATTGATTCGGGATCGTCGGATAAATAACAGAGAACTATGGAATTGTTCCGGAGAGGTATCGGAAGAGTTCCGGAGTAAATAAATTGCTCGGAGACTTAAATAATATGTTTTAGTATTTAATTATACGATTAAATATAAAAAAGTAATTTAAAATAGGCTAACCCCTAATGGGCCACCATATGGCAACCCATCAGGGGGAGGCCCAACCCTCAAGGGAAAGGGGGGCCGGCGGCCCATGTGGGGGGGCGCCCCACCCAAACCCTAAAGGTGGGCGGCGGCCAAGGATGGGGGCACCTGGTGGAGGTGCTATCTCCTCCCCCACACCTACATCAAACTCTATTTGTAATAGGCATCACTTGCATAAATCATCTCCTATGTTTGGTGATCTATTTATTTTCCATTTGCCTGCTTGGTAAAATGGAAGTGGTTTCAATTAACTGAAACTTCACTGAATTTTGTTTCACTGATTTTTTTACATTTAAGCAAACACTAAATTGGAAACTAAATATGTCACCAAAGCATAGATTATCAGCTTGTTGTGAGCTAAACATATTTTGGTGATCTACTCCTTTATAGGCTGGTTGTACTTGTGGTTTTCTAGGATTAGTATTCTACACTAAGCATATTCTTTTGTTAGCCTGGCTGTACTTGTGGTTTTCTGGGATTAGTATTCTACGCTAGGCACATTCTTTTATTTCATTTTGCCTGCTTGGGAAAATGGCATTTCTTTCAATATTGTTTCCATCACTTTGTTATTGAATTTGTTTCAGTGTAGTCTGAAGCTTTCTTAGCTTCTTGATCAATCGTCGGATACTTGTAGAGCCAAATATACTTTAATTTGAAGCTCAGTGTCTTTTCGCTAGAATTTACATTCTGATTAGTACTGACCTAGCCATGAGCATTTTTATTGGTGTATACACTATACACTCCAATTCTACAGGCATGCACATTCCACTCATTTCTTCCAAGAATCTGTGTTTCAATTCTTGTTTAGGTTTAGATGGCCTACATATCAGTATTGTACTCTTCCAACAATCAGTCTGTGTGATGTCCAATTCTTTACGTAGCCCGTTCTCTTCTTCTTTCATTGGATCCTGATTGAACTTTGTTATTCATTTTGTCGAGAAAGATGAAACTGAGTTCAGTCTGGTAGCACGTGTAGTCTGATGCATAAAGGAATGTGCCTTATTGCTTTTTTATTGAATACTCAATTCTACAATCAGTGTTTCAATTATGTGTCCCTGTTTTGGATTAAGCATTAGCTTGTTTTTAATGGAGTAATTGAAGACATCAAATTTTATTGGGGAGTACCATTATTTGATTCATCCATATTCTGTTTAGAAATCCATTAGCATGGCCTGAATAAACCACTCGTCTTTGACCTGTGCATGGTGATTTGCTCTATGCATGATAATTTTTTTTTATTTACTCATGTCTAGATTTTCCAAGATTTATTATTCAAACTTGTTGACCCTTGTGCATCAGTTTTCATGTTATTGGGGAGTATGAACCTTCACCAACTTCCCCAATTTTGATACTGTGCTTTAAACTGAAATTAACTCATGACGACTCCTACAACACCAGAGTAGCGGGAGGACACCGCCTGCGCCTGGGAGCATCAGGCTGCTGTCCACTTCAACTTCTTCTCAGACCAGCACAACAGCCACCACCACTACCGTGACCAGTAAGTCCATCTTCACTAAACATCAACTTCGATCTCTCAATATGTTCCAGGTCTCTGAATATTTTCTAGGTAACTCTAGTTCTTCAGAGAGTAGTTTTCCATACCAGTGAGGATTAGTGGCGTTCTTCTTTTGAATTGTTTGTGCTTTTTTATTTCGCTCAAGTTGAATTTGAGGACTGTATATGGAATATGTGCATGACTATACAATCTGAATAATTTCAGTACAACATTCAATTGTGTATATGGAATCTGTACATGATTATACTGTCAACGTTGTTTTGATATACTGTCAAACATTCAGACAGTGTAGGATGAGAGGTACCGTGAATTGCTACTGTCAATTGCTAACTTGGAGTATCTGTTACACTTGACAGGTTGGTTTGCTAACAACCCTGTTCTCCCTGTTATTCTTAAATTGTTGTCAATATTCAGTGCATAATTTACTTACAAACATGAGGTGTGCAAACATTTGCACTATTTTTAACAATACTCCATCACAACTAAGCAAGCACAAGGAGTATTAAGATCTGGAAGCAGTGTACGTGGATTATTGACTTCCTCTTGCTCTTTAGGTGGACTAAAATTAAGATCTGGAACCACCATTGTTCTTGAGGCGAGACGGGTTCGGCGCCTCAGACGACCTTGGGAGTGGGCCACTAGTAGAAAAAGGGGCAACCGTCTGAGGCTTTCGTACCGGTTCGCTTGCGAACCGGTATTAAAGGGGGCTTTTATACCGGTTTGTGCGCCCAGGCGGGCGAGGAGCATCTATACCGGTTTGTGAGAGCCTTTCGTACCGGTTCGTGTGGGTCTTCCACCCGAATTTCAGGCGCGTGTGGGGCCAGGGCTGGACCTTTGGTACCGGTTCGTAACACGAACCGGTACTAAAGGGTGCCACCCTATATTATCACATCGCCCAGCCCGGCCCTGGCTCTCATTTTCTCTTCTTCCTCTCACACTCTAAAAAATTATGCACCTCTCACACTCCAACAAATCTCTATTTTTTCTCCACCATTTTAACAAGATTAACGGCATACATCTATCCAAGGGTTAGCAATATCATCCTTTCTTCCGGCGTTCCTAATTTAGCTCATTTCTTTGGTAGTTTTAACTCGTACTATTTTCTAGTGCTAGCAAGGTGTTCGATGAAATGCCTAAGTTAGGGATTTTTTTATATGCAATTTGAGCTGAAATTATAGTATGTTTTGTAGGTTTTAGTATTATCCCCGTCCTCACCGCCGTCGATCGCCAGCGTCGTCCCCTAGCCGACACCGTACCACCTCGGTGAGCCCATCTTCTTTTTATAAAAAAACTTAGTTTTATGTGATGAACTTGAATATTAATTAAGTTGGTCACTCATATATCCATGATGTTGTGTAATTAATGATTTTTGATATACATATATAATACAGATGAGTCGACAATGGATGTACGGTGACCGGTGCCATCCCGACTTCATTAATGGCATGCATTATTTTCTCAACGTGGCTGAGGCAAACAGGCGGTCGAATGGTTTTATCTATTGTCCATGTATTTCCTGTAAGAATATGAAGGATTACTCTACCTCAAAGACCCTTCACATCCACCTGCTGGAGAACAGTTTCATGCCCAGCTATAATTGTTGGACCAAGCACGGAGAAAGAGTGGTTATATTGGAAGACAACGAAGAAGAAGAGGATAGTGACAACTATCCTATGTTCACTGAAGATGGTGATAGTAGAATGGGGGAAGACGAAGCTGAAGAAGAGCCCATTTTTTATGAGCCGATTTTTTATGACCCCGATGACGATTTGGGTCGGGCCATTCTTGATGCGAAAATAAACTGCGGAAGTGAAAATGAGAGGTTGAAGTTGGAGAAAATGTTAGAGGATCACAACAAACTGTTGTACCCAAATTGCGAAGATGGCCAGAAAAAGCTGGGTACCACGCTGGAATTGCTGCAATGGAAGGCAGAGAATGGTACTTCTGACAAGGGATTTGAAAAGTTGCTGAAAATAATAAAGAAGATACTTCCAAGGGAGAACGTATTGCCCTCTAGTACGTACGAAGCAAAGAAGGTTGTCTGCCCTCTAGGATTAGAGGTGCAGAAGATACATGCATGCATCAATGACTGCATCCTCTACCGCGAGGAGTACGAGAATTTGAATGCATGCCCGGTATGTAGTGCATTGAGGTATAAGATCAGGCGAGATGACCCTGGCGATGTTGAGTGCGAGTCCACCCCCAGGAAGAGGGTTCTGCGAAGGTGATGTGGTATGCTCCTATAATACCACGGTTGAAACGTTTGTTCCAAAACAAAGAGCATGCCAAGTTGTTGCGATGGCACAAAGAGGACCGTAAGAAAGATGTGATGCTGAGACACCCCGCTGACGGGTCGTAGTAGAGAAAAATCGACAGAGAGTTCAAGTCATTTTCAGATGACGCAAGAAACTTAAGATTTGGTCTAAGTACAGATGGCTTTAATCCTTTCGGGAGCAGAGCTCCAGTCAGCACCTGGCCAGTGACTCTATGTATCTATAACCTTCCTCCTTGGTTGTGCATGAAGCGGAAGTTCATTATGATGCCAGTGCTCATCCAGGGCCCGAGGCAACCGGCAATGACATTGATGTGTACCTGAGGCCATTGGTTGAAGAACTTTTACAGTTGTGGCGTGACGAAGGTGTACCTGTGTGGGATGAGCACGAACAAAAGGAATTTAACCTACGAGCGTTGTTGTTTGTAACCATCAATGATTGACCTGCTCTTAGTAACATTTCAGGGCAGTCAAACAAGGGATACAATGCATGCACACATTGTTTAGGTGAGGCTGACAGTATATATTTGGGAAACAAGAATGTGTACCTGGGCATCGTCGATTTCTTCCAAAACAACATCACGTAAGAAAGAGAGGAAACCATTTCGGAGGTGAGGCAGATAACCGAACGAAGCCTACCCGCCCTACTGGGGATGTTATATATGATATGGTCAAGGATTTAAAAGTGATCTTTGGAAAGGGTCCTGGCGGACAATCTGTTCCGCATGATGTTGACGGACACGTACCCATGTGGAAGAAGTCTATATTTTGGGAGCTACCCTACTGGAAATTCCTAGAGGTTCACTCTGCAATCGACGTGATGCACATGACGAAAAATCTTTGCGTGAACTTGCTAAACTTCTTGGGCGTGTATGGAAAGACAAAAGATACACCGGATGCACGGCAGGACCAGCAAAGTATCCACGAAGGAAACAACCTGAATCCAGAGAAGTATCAAGGTCCTGCCAGCTACGCTCTTACCAAAGAAGAGAAGGAGATCTTTTTGAAGTCCTGAGTAGCATCAAGGTCCCGTCTAGCTTCTCGTCGAATATAAAGGGAATAATAAACATGTCAGAGAAAAGTTTCAAAACCTAAAGTCTCATGACTGTCACGTGATTATGACACAATTACTTCCGGTTGCATTGAGGGGGCTTCTGCCGGAAAATGTTCGAGTACCCATTGTGAAGCTATGTGCGTTCCTCAATGCAATTTCTCAGAAGGTGATCAATCCAATAACTCTACAAATTTTACAGAAGGATGTGGTGCAATGTCTAGTCAGCTTCGAGTTGGTGTTCCCACCATCTTTCTTCAATATTATGACACATCTCCTAGTTCACCTGGTCGAAGAGATTGGCATTCTCGGTCCTGTATTTCTACACAACATGTTCTCCTTTGAGAGATTCATGGGAGTCTTAAAGAAGTACGTTCATAACCGTGCTAGGCCAGAAGGAAGCATCTCCAAGGGCTATGGAACAGAGGAGGTCATTGAGTTTTGTGTTGACTTTATTCCTGACCTTAAGCCGATCGGTGTTCCTGAATCGCGCTATGAGGGGAGACTGCGTGGAAAAGGCACGCTAGGAAAGAAAGCAACAATGTGTATGGACGGACATTCTTTCACTCAAGCACACTACACAGTTCTACATAATTCCATCTTGGTGGCTCCGTACAAAGAGGAACACAAGGATATCTTACGCTCTGAATACCCGGAGCAACGTGAAGATTGGATTGATGGAAAACACATGACGACTTTCGGCGGTTGGTTGCAAACACGTCTCATGAATGTCACTGATGACGAGCAGCTATACTTGTTGGCCAAGCAACCATCTTTGACTATATCGACTTTTCAAGGGTACGAGATTAATGGGAATACATTTTACACGTTCGCCCAAGATAAAAAGAGCACCAACCAAAACAGTGGTGTCCGCTTTGATGCACCAGATGACAATGGGAAGAAGGTCACATATTATGGGTACATAGAGGAGATATGGGAACTTGACTATGGACCTAATTTCAAGGTCCCTTTGTTCCGGTGCAAATGGTTCAACCTGAAAGACGGGGTACAGGTAGACGCGCAGTACGGAATGACTACAGTGGATCTCAAGAATCTAGGGTACGACACCGAACCATTCGTCCTAGCCAGTGAAGTGGCTCAGGTTTTTTATGTGAAGGACATGTCTAGCAAACCGAAAAAAGAAAAGAAAGGCAAGAGGACACATCATACGATGAGCCAAAGCGCCACATAGTTCTTTCAGGAAAAAGAAACATCGTGGGAGTAGAGGACAAGACAGACATGTGAAGATTATAATAAGTTTGATGATACCCTTCAAGGTAAAAACTGACCCAAGCATCATCTTAAATAATGAAGATTGTCCATGGTTGCGTCGCAATCAGAAGAAAGTGAAACACATGAAGAAAACTCAGAAGACTAGATAGGGATCATAACTTGTGTATCTCAATATGGAAATCACTTTTGTGTAATGATGTTACTGTATGTATGATATTAACAATGGAGATGGTTGGCTTGTTTTACTAGTTAAGTAGCTTTCACGGGCTTGCAGGAAAAAATTTCCGAGGCGGAACTTCCGAAGATGCCACGGGAGATTTCCCAACCCTTTCCTCCATCCATGGGGATGAAACTCTCCATCCATGTTGGCTTGTTGAGCTGCTTGCCATGGCGTATCGATGCTCCTTTTATAGGCACGGCGCCGCTTCTACTTTGTCTTCTTCCTCCGACAGGGCGTCGTTCGCTACATGCTTAATCTCATCGAGCAGTGCGTCCACCCACGCGTCCTTATCCTGCCGACAGCTTTAGTCCCGGTTGCACCCACAAGCCGGTACTAAAGGTTACCCACGCGTCCTTATCCCATCGACAGTTTTGTTAGATGACAAAAAAACCACCTTTAGTCCCGGTTGCACCCACCATCCGGTACTAAAGGTTACCCACGCGTCCTTATCCTGCCGACAGCTTTAGTCCCGGTTGCACCCACGAGCCGGTACTAAAGGTTACCCATGCGTCCTTATCCCGCCTGCGTCTTCCCGCCTCCGTCTTCCCGCCATTTTATCACTATATATATGTAGGCTTGGCTTCCATTTACATATCACATCTAGACTCATATCTGCAAACCTCTCATCACTCTCTCTCATGGCTTCCATCGTATCTCTAACCCCCCGGGAGCCGGAGGCGCTTTGCGCCTCGAACTACCCCTACCCGCCGAGCTACCGCGTCCCGACCGGCTGGTTGCTGAGCGTCGGAGGCGTACCGGTTCCTCCTGTCCCTCTAGGTGTGGCGCGCGAGATGGCCATCACGAACCACTACTACATCGAGCTCACGCGAGCAGCGGAGGAATCCCTAGTGGCATCCCGACTACAGCCCGACTTGGGAAAGCTTCTTCATCAATCGGCGTGAGAGTGCGCTTGTCAGGCACGAGGAGGACAGCCCGCCTCGTTCGAACTTCAACGAGGCCGGTCATCGGCTATGGTGGCGCGGCCGGACTCTCTAGAGCGTCATGGCCTACCGTGGCCCCCGCCTGCGCTACCCTCAGTCCCAGCCCGCGCTGTCGTGGTAAAGTCACGGCATATGCCATAGGGTGGCTAATGAGAGTGGTTCCTAGTATGTTCTACGGCGGTTTCCGGATGCGGGTATGGGCACGAGCGACACGGCGACGTACCCAGGTTCGAGGCCCTCCTGTGGAGGTAACACCTCTACTCCTGCTGTGAGTGTATAAGTGGTATCACAGTACAATGGTGCTCCTTGAGCTGTATCCGGCTTGCCCTGGGAGGCTAAGGTAGACGAAGGTCTCTCTCACAGGGCAGCTCTAAGACTAGAATGAATGAAAGGATCGATCGTCCCCTGCACGAGAGGGGTAGCCCAGCTTATATAGACGCTGGCAATATACAAAGAAGTCCCTATGACATCATGGCCGACTGGCCGGCTCCGGCTCCCTGCTCCTTCCCGAGGCGCTGTGTCAGGAGCCGTTGAGGCGTTGAGGCCTGTCTTGTCTCCTGTCGAGGCCAGCGGTATGGAGAGGAAGCGTCTCTGTCGCCATCGAGGGCCTGTAGCCGTACGGCGCGGCGTCAGCCATGACGGTGCGTCCGGCACGAGGCACTATTGCTCTATAGTGCCCCGTGCTTTACGGAGACGAGGTCATCGTGGACTTTCCGAGCCGGATCACCTCGCCAGTTCCTTCTCCTGCAAGGCTCGCCAGCTCCGAGCCGGTCAGGGAGAGACAAACGAAGCCGGATCTGACAAGTTGAAGCCGGCCCAGCCATAGCGCAGGCGGCTGTGGCCGGGCCGATGTGGACCTTGAACCAGCCGGCTCCCAGGGCAGCCGGCCACGGCTCCAGCCGGCTGCTCCTCAGCCGGCCTTGAGCCTGCTGTTCTCGGTCCCTTGTCCTACCCGGGGTCTTCCCCCCGACATTAGCCCCTGAAGCTGGCAAGGTCCTGCACAAAGAAGGGCCTGGGCAGGTTTTCCTGGCCGTTAGTCTTTGACCCCATAGATTGTACTTAGAAAGCACTCGAGGGGCCGGCTGAGAATTTCCATTCAGCCGGCTGCGCCCCCATTCGGCTTATTCCATCCGGCCGCTCTCGAGCCGGACGCTGCTTCGTTATGCAGGTTTTTATTTTTCTCAAGTGTTGGAGGCTTCTCTGCCTTACTCGGAGAGTTTGAGCCGAATTGGACAGGGTCGTCCGGCTCCGGCTTGGGCGCGCCGGAGTCTCCGCCGCCTCGGGCCCTGCGCCCAACTTGATGGCTCTGACGGTAACTGCTGTGGCCGCTTCGTCTGGTCACATCGCTGTCTCTTCCGGATTTCATGCGGTCGTGGGCGACGTGGTGTGGCCGTTTCTGGTAACCGTAGCGGTCGTGGGGGGAGTTATGGCGCAGTGAATCCCGCGTCGTGGGCCACGATCCCCACTTGGCCGCGTCCCACGCGCGGCAGGCGCCTATAAATGCCGGCAGGGCGGTACCGAGGCGCTCTACCGCACCTTCTTCTTCCTCGCGCCCACGCTCCGCTTCTCTCTGCCCGAGCGATCTCCCTCGTGCCCAGGCGATTTCTCCGGCGGCCCCCTGGCGAACTCCGGCGACCAACCGCGGCCAAGCTCCTCCGCCGGCCCGCAGCCTTCGCTCCATCGAACTGGCGCCACGGGTCCCCGCTTGTCCACGGTACGTCTTCCGCCGCCGTGCTCGCCGCCGTCGGGTGGCTCTTCGTCGCCCTTCGCGCTTTCTTGGTCTTCTTCGTCTTCCTCTTCTTCGTCCATGGCTCTCCCGGCTGGCTCGTGGGAGGGCTCGTACATGAGGGACGATGACATCGCTCGCCTCGTGCGCCTGCGCCGGATCCCGCCGGAGGTGATCACGCGAGCTCCGGGGGCAGAGGTGGCGCCGGATCCGCAGCCCGGCGAGCGCGTCGTCTTCAGGGCGCACTTCGACCGGGGGCTGGGCCTACCGGCTTCGCCCTTCCTCCGCCAGTTTCTTGATTTCTTCGGCCTGTAGCCGCACTACCTGCCGGCCAACGCCTTCGTCACGCTGAGCTGCTACGTGGCCTTCATGGAGGGCTACGCCGGCTTGTGGCCTGACGTAGAGTTCTGGAGCCGGCTCTTCTACTTGAAGACGCAGACCACCGACGGCCAGATGCGAGCCTGCGGCGCCGCCTCGATCTACTCTCGCACATCCACGCCCTTCCCGAAGATCCCAACTGTGGACTCGGTGAAGAAGTGGCAATTGTCGTTCTTCTACGTGAAGAGTGACAACCCGGCGTTCGACCGGTCAACCTGCCGGAGTACCACCCGGACCCGCCGACTGCCCGGCTCAACTGGGGCGCCAACCACAAGTCGGCGGACCCGAATGCGGAGGTGAACATGCTCTGGGACTTTCTTCAGGAGTGTGTCACTCAAGGCGGGCGGTGCGCAGCCGACCTCCTCTGCTGCTTCGCCTCCCGCCGGGTGCTGCCGCTGCAGGCACGCGCCCACAAGATCTGCCACATGTCCGGCGGGTTCGATCCGACCCGGACATCCAAACTGGAGCTTACCCCCGCCCAAGTCGCCAGGCGGGTGAACTTTGTCTCCCAGGCGAAGTTGCCCGACAACTGGGGCTGGGGGATGGAGCCCTACAGCCGGCAGGAGCTGCCGCCCGTGGTAAGTCTTTCCTTCTCTGGCCGGATACCGGCTTGCGGCTGCGTGGCCGGCTTCGTCTTAATGTTTCCTGTTTGTCTGCAGCTTTTCGCCCGTCAGCCGATTGAGGACGGCGACCTGGAGCACAAGCAGTGGACGCCGGATCACGTTGATCCGACCGACCAAGCCGGCGACGAAGAGAGCCCGGAGGCGGCTGAGCAAGCCGCCCAGGGGCAACACGATCCGCCGCCGTCCCCGCCACAGGAGGGGGAGCAGGAGCAGCAGCCGCCGATCCGCGCAGTGCCTGTGTCGATGAGGCCGCCTGCGGCTTCGGCGACTTCCTCGTCTGCGTCCAGGGGGCCGAAGCGAGCCAGCGATCGGACCACCGCCCAGCTGGAGGCGAAGCTGAAGAAGCAGCGCCGGGCGGTGCCCAAGAAGGTTCCGGAGGCGGCCGGGTGAGTTTTTTGCCTTTATTGTTTGATTCCTTTTTCTTTTCCTCTTTTGCTCATCTCCTTTTTTTTGACCCTCAGGGCCGCCATCAAGTTTTCCAGGCGACGGCCCTCGTTGTGCGCCGCGTTGTAGCGCCGAGGAGGGAGCCGACTCCACAGCCTGCGGCGCGTTCGCACACGCCGCCTGTCATCGTGCCGCCTGTCGTCACGCCGCCGCCTGCCGTGGGGGCGGGTTCTTCGGCCGCACCTTCGGCGGATGCGCCCAGCTCCGGCCCCCTGAGCGAGCCGGCTCGCCGTGCCGGCCAACCTTCGATTGACGACCTGTTCCCGCGCCGCGCCCCGCTTATAGGACGTGTGGCCGGAGCCGGCAGGGGCGCGCCCGGCGCGACTGGAGCCGGAGGGGCAGCGCCCACCGCGGCCGGAGCCGGCGGGCCAGCGCCCGACGTCGTCGTCTTGGACGCGAGTTCAGATGAGGTGCCGCCTGCACCGGGATCTGCTAACCCCACCGGGCCAACCGCTTCGACCGCGCCGCCTGCATCTTCGGAGCCGGCGAGGGGGGAGCCGGCGGGGCAGGAGCCGGCGCGTTCGGCTGACGCGGATGCCAGGGCGCTGGTGACGTCGAAGGTCCCAGCGCCAGCGCCCCAAGGTCTTCATGTTTCGCCGGCCGCCTCGCTGCTGAACGTGGTGTCCGCCTCCGACTCCAGTTTCGGCTCGGCCGGAACCATGGAGGAGGACTGGCGCCAGGCGGACATCTGCGAGGTGACCAGCCGAGAAGGGCGCAAAGGCGCGGTGCCCAAGGAGATGTTCTTCTCCGGCTTGCGTGCCAGTATCAAGGCCCAAGCCGCCGAGGTCGAGGCCCGGGTGGCGCGGCTAGAAATGGCTGACAAGGTTAGTTTTTTGTGTGCTATTTTCTGCAATTTTGGTATTGTCCTGGTAGCCCTCCGAGGCGTGGGCCGGCTGCCTGGAGCCGGTCCGGGCTTCATCCAAATGCTCACCTTTGTCCCCCTTTTTTGTTAGGTGATTACGGACAGGCGGACTGCCTTGCACAACCGGCTTGTGGCCAGCTACCACAAGGCCAAGAAGGAGCGGGACGACTTCGCCCGCGAGCTGGAGGTTGCCAAGGGTAAGGCCTTTTTTCTTTTTTGACTTTGTTTCTTTTTCTTTGGTTTTATCCGGCTGACGGCTTCTTTTGCCGGCTTGCAGATGTTGCCGCCCGGGTTCCGCAGCTGGAGGAGGACCTTCGGGCCGCCCGTGCCCAATGCGGCGAGAGCGAGAAGGCGGTCCAGGCCGCAGCCGTCAAGGCGCGGGAGACTGAGGGGGAGCTTTCGCGGCTGCGCCGGCTCGAGGCTAACCACCTTGTTGAGCTTGAGGCTGCCAAGCGGGCTGGGCGAGAGGAGGTGGAGGGCCTCAAGAAGCGGCTGGAGGAGGTGGACCAGCAGCGCCTAAAGCTTCGGGACGAGGTGACCTCCAAGTCCAACGAGCTGTCGGCCACCGCCAAGCGGTGGGTGTCGGAGATTAGCGCGCTTGACCGCGGCTTGGCGGGTGAGTCCTTGCATCTCTCTTCATTCCCTCTTGCCGGCTTTCGGCTGTCGGCTACCAGCTTAGGTTGGCAGCCGGCAGCGGAACTATTTTCAGCGATCGATATCTCCATCTTCAGGCTGGGGGCAGGCGGCGGTTCTCGCCGGCTGCCGCCAGACTTTGCTTTTACTTCGATATCTCCATCTTCAGGCTGGGGGCAGGCGGCGGTTCTCGCCGGCTGCCGCCAGACTTTGCTTTTACTTCGATATCTCCATCTTCAGGCTGGGGGCAGGCGGCATTTCCCGCCGGCTGCCGCCAGACTTTGCTTTTACTTCGATATCTCCATCTGCAGGCTGGGGGCAGGCGGCGTTTCTCGCCGGCTGCCGCCAGGCTTTGCTTTGACTTCGAAATCTCCATCTTCAGGCTGGGGGCAGGCGGCGTTTCTCGCCGGCTGCCGCCAGGCTTTGCTTTGACTTCGATATCTCCATCTTCAGGCTGGGGGCAGGCGGCGTTTCTCGCCGGCTGCCGCCAGGCTTTGCTTTGACTTCGATATCTCCATCTTCAGGCTGGGGGCAGGCGGCGTTTCTCGCCGGCTGCCGCCAGGCTTTGCTTTGACTTCGAAATCTCCATCTTCAGGCTGGGGGCAGGCGGCGTTTCTCGCCGGCTGCCGCCAGGCTTTGCTTTGACTTCGAAATTTTGTATTTTTCTGCCGGATCTTCAGGCTATTTGACATGCTTTATCTTTGCAGCGGCCTTCCCTGAGGCGCAGGAGGCGGCGTTAGCCGCAGCCGGCAAGGCGCGGGAGGCTCGCCGGCTAGCCACCGGCGAGGCGAGTTCTCCGCACTTCTCCATGGAGGACCACCTGGCATCCATGGCCGCCCGCGTCGAGCCGATAACTATGCTGGGCTATGAGCTCAGGAAGACGGCGGAGGAGTTGTTCCGGCTGCTCTGGCTGACGGAGACGCTGCCTGGCGAACTGGCCAAGCTTATCAAGTGGCTCGAGACCGCGCCTGACCGCTTCCTCGACTGGAAGGACTCGGCTGCGCGTGCTGGGGCCGACATGGCGCTGTCCTTCGTGCTGTCTTGGTATGACGAGGTCAGCCTTGACCAGTTGGAGACCCGGCGGGCCGGCGTGGAGGACGAGCTCAGCGCGGAAAGTAAGACCGCCCGGCTTGCCCGTGCCTGTGCCATCGCCGACTTCGTCAACAAAGGCACCTTCATCGAGGATCTGAATCCGCCTGCGGAGAATGAGGAGTCTGAAGATGAAGACATGGAGGACGCGCCGGATGCGCCCGAAGCGGACCCGGCGGCCGGCTCGGCAGATGCTCCCCCGGCTGGTCCTCCGCCAGCCGGCGCTTAGATTTTACCTGTTTGTTTTTTGCTTTTGCCAAGACAGTTTGTTAAATCCCCGGAATGCCGGGTGCATATGTAAGACAATATCATTATCCTTTTTATGAAGTCCCACATTTTAATGTGTTTGTTAATCATTTATGCGCCGGCTGCTTTCCCTTAGTTCGTTTCTTTTTCCCATCCGCCCCACTCTTTGGCTTTGCTCTTGCCGATCATACGTCCGACTTGCGATCCGTCGCCGGATCAAGAGCGTGCCGCTGGGTGAGGCCGACAGTATTTCAGCCGAACGAGCCGAGTTCGGCAATCCGGCACTTTATGAAAAGTTGTACAAGGGTCAATTCGCCTTCACTCTTTCCCTTGGTCGTCTTTCGCGTGCCGGTTCCTTAAGCATCTGCCCCCACCAGCCGGACAGCCGGGTTGCGGTCTGTAGCTGGATCGGGAGCCGGCTGTCGGGAAAACCGGTTCACGGTACTAAACCGGCCGCGTGAGAGGGTGCAAGCCAATCGGCGAAAGCAATAGAGTACGCGAAAAACTTGTTGAAATCAACGCCCTTGGCGCTTGCTTTTTCATTAGCATAGATTACAAAAGGAGTACAAGGGATACATACGTTCCTTCTCTCAAGTGTAAAATGGGCGGAGCAGGCTGACATTCCAGGACGTTTAGTCTCCTCGTTAGCCCTGTCCGGCTTGTTTTTTCTGGCCTCTTGGGCATCTATGAGATAGTAGGAATCGTTTCCCACCGCCTTGCTCACGATGAAGGGACCTTCCCATGGGGACGAAAGCTTATGCTGTCCGGCTGTCCGTTGGATCAGCCGAAGCACTAGGTCTCCTTCTCGGAATGCCAAGGGCTTGACCTTCCGGCTGTGATAGCGTCGGAGGCTTTGTTGATATATAGTGGATCTGGACACGGCCAGCAGCCGGGCCTCTTCGACCAAGTCGACTCCATCTTCGCGAGCTTCTTTGGCTTCGGCTTCAGTGTATAGCTTGATTCTTGGCGCGTCGTGCTCGATATCAGTCGGCAGGACGGCTTCGGCCCCGTAAACGAGGAAGAATGGCGTGAAGCCGACGGAGCGGTTTGGCGTGGTGCGCAGGCTCCAGAGTACGGAGGGCAGCTCTTCAATCCAGCAGCCAGCTGCTCGCTCGAGCGGCTCCACCAGCCGGGGCCGGATGCCGGCTAGGATCAGGCCGTTGGCTTTCTCCACTTGTCCGTTGGACTCTGGATGTGCCACGGACGCTAGGTCCATTCGATCCCCATTTCTCGCAATAGCGAGAGAAGATGCCCTGGGCGGGTTGCTGCCGCCACACGGTGATGATGCTATGGGGTAGCCATATCTCACAATGATGTCCTTGAGGAGGTGACGGCTGTGGAGCCGTCCAGATTCTGATCGGCTTAGCCTCAATCCACTTGGTGAATTTGTCAATCATTACCAAGAGGTGCGTCATGCCGCCTCGGGTTCTGAACGGGCCCACCATATCCAAGCCCCACACGGCGAATGGCCAAGTGATGGGGATGGTTTTCAAGGCGGAAGCCGGCGAATGCCTTTTCTTGGCGAAGCGTCGACAGCCGTTGCATTTCTTCACCAGTTCTTCGCGTCTTTGAGCGCAGCGGCCAGTAAAAACCGTGCCGGAAGGCTTTGGCCACTATGGCTCGGAGGAGGCGTGATGTCCGCACTCCTGATGGATTTCCCGTAGGAGTTCAATCCCTTCAGCCGGCTCGACGCACCGCTGGAACACCCACTTATGCCACCACACTGGTGGTTGATGATTGTGGTATGGCCCCTCTTAATCTGCCCTGCTCTCCTCAATCTCTATCATCGGTGACCATCTTGTGCCCAGCTAGGTCCCATCAGGAATTCTCGAATAGCTAGGAAGAGGGAATTTCTTGTCGTGATGATGCTAACCATATCTCACAATGCGTCTAAGGTGACAGTGTGGAGCCGGCGATCGGCTGAGAATCCCGGGATTGTTCTGTTGGAAGCCCCTCGGGTTGGAGAATACCCCCGAGAATGGCTGAGAAGGCCGGCGGGCTGAGAAGCCCCGGGTTCTGGCTGTTGAGCCGGCGGGTTCGGCTGAAAAGCCCCCGACTTGGGCGATGAAGCCCCCCGGGCTGAGCCAGCCAGCACGAATATGGATCCATCCGAGTCAGCGGTGGTATGATGGACGGCTTCTCCAAATGCGCCCAGGCAACACACCTGGTGGAATTGCTTGCCGATGGTTGCCCTATCTTGGATAGGGCGTCAGCCGCCGCGTTGTTGCCTTGCGCGGTTCAGCTGGCACGGCTGGATGAAGCCGGAAAGCCACGATAGCGATCTGGACTTGGAAGCCGTGACGCGCACGTGGGAGAGTCCGGTTAGATGTCCGCATCGCCCAACGCTTGCTGGCCTATATGAGCAGCGCTCGGAGTGGTCCCGAAGCGGAGAGACTGGCGCGACGGTCGCCAAGAGGTGGCCAGCCGGGCCAAGCCCATGAATGGCGCCTCTACTCCCCCACATTGTTGGATGCGGCGAAGTGAATGCAGGACGTAGTCCAGCAGATCTCCCTTGGGAGAGGTGGACGAATGCGCTCCCAAGCCATTGCGCATCTTCGAGCCGTCAAAGTGCATCTTCCAGTGTGGAATCAGGCCGAAGCGTACTGCATCTCGCGAGGAAGAAGTCGCGAGATCGACTTGATGGCCGTTAAGTGGCTCGTAGAGGATGGTATGAGCAGCTAGCTCCAAGGCCCATTTGGCAATACGGCCATTGGCGTTTTTACTGCCAATGATTTCCGCCAGGGGTGCTCTGGCCACCACCTTGATGGGGTGCTCTTGGAAGTAGTGCTTGAGCTTCTTGGCCGCCATGTACACGCCGTAGGTGACTTTCTGGTAGTGGGGGTAGTTTTGCTTTAGTGGGAAAGCACCTCACTGAGTAGTAGACTGGCGCTGAACGGCTGCTCCCTGCCGGCTTCCTTGCGCTCCACTACCAGGACAACGCCAACCACTCGATTGGTGGCTCCGTAAACAACATCGGCTCCATTAGGCCAGACGATGCTAGGATGGGTGCGGTTGAGAGCACGCTTCAAGTCACGGAAGGCTTCATCCGCCTGTGGTGACCAGACAAATTTGTCCGATTTCTTGAGCAGAAGCTGGTACGAGGGGCGTGCCTTCTCCCGGTAGAGGCGCGGCGGCTCAAGGAGGCAGGGCAACTAGTGAACACGGATGTCCTTGAGGCACTGCGGCAGTTCCATCTTCTCCGGGGGCACTGATCTTCTCCGGGTTGGCTTCAATCCCTCGCTGAGAGGTAGCCAAGGAGTTGGCGCTGGCACGAAAGTGCACTTGGCGGGTTGAGCTTCATCCGGAATCTTCGCGGATTGGTGAAGGTTTCTCTCAAGTCAGTATGCGTCTCCTTGGTTTTTACAACGACATCGTCCACATATGCGTGGACATTCCTGCCGATTTGCTCTTGTAAGCATTTTGCATACCTTTGGTAGGTGGCGCCTGCATTTTTCAGCCGAATGGCATGTCTGTAACGGCCCGTGCGGGGTAACGAAGTCTTTATTTGATCATCCGGATTCAAGGAATCTGGTGGTAGCCTGAATAGGCATCTAAGAAAGACAACATCACCCGGCCAGTCGAATCTATGACTTGATCTATGCGCGGCAGGGGAAGGGGTCCTTCGAGGCACCCTTGTTCGAGGCAGTGTAGTCGATACACATGCGCCGGGAGCCGTCCTTCTTCGGGACGGGACCGGGTTCGCCAACCAAGTCCGGGTGCAGCACTTCCATGATGAAGCCGGCTGCGAGCAGCCGTCGATTTCTTCACCGATGGCCTTCCTTCTTTCTTCGGCGAAGCGCGAAGGGGTTGCTTCACCGGCTTGGCCTCGGGCTGACGTGGAGGTGGTGCTCGCCAACTCCCTCGGCACACCGGCATGTCCCTTGGAGACCATGCAAAGATGTCCCGATTCTCACGGAGGAAGCTGGTGAGCTCGCCTTCCTATTTCTTGTTCAAGCCGGCACCGATGGTGACGAACTTCCGGCTGCGCCGGGTCCAGCAGGATCTTCTTGGTGTTGTGGCAGCGAAGTGGTCAGCCGGGTTACTGCAGCCGGCATGCGGCTGCGCGGCCTGGCCAAGGCGACAGCGTCGTGGATGAGCCTGCTTCTCGTTGGCAATGACCAGCATCCGGGCCATCTTGGAGCTCTGCGTGGCGCCTCCATGGGCCGGCGATAGTCGCCGGCTACGCAGATGACCCCTGGGCCGCGACTTCATCTTCAGGTACCCGTAGTGGGGCACCGCCATGAACTTGGTCAGGGCCGGCCGGCCCGAGACGCGTGGTAGGGGCTGGCGAGGTCCACCACCTCGGGCTCGATCTTCTCGGGTGCGGAAGTGGTCCGGCTTCCCGAACATTACCTCCAGCGTGATCCGCCGATCGGTGGCAGCGTGGCACGGCACGATGCCATGGAAGGACGGTGAGGTGGGCGCAACTCGGCCTCCTGAATGCCAAGCTTGCGGGCAGTGTCGCGGTAGAGGATGTTGATGCTGCTGCCCCCGTCGATGAGGACGCGCGAGAAGCGCACGCTGCGCCGGTTCGTGCCGATGGTGGGGTCGAGAACCATGGCGTAGCTGCCCGGCTCCAGCGGGACAGCCGGTGTGTCGCGATGTGTGGCCTGCTCGACCAGGTTGGTGCGGGGGTGGTGTGACCCGCGTTGACCTCGAGAACAGCGCTGCTGGCTCGTTTTGTCCTCGGGCTCGGAGGTGAAGATGATGTAGGTGGCATCCTCGGCCAGGTATCGGCCATGCTGCACTTGGTTAGCCTCGTGGTGCTCGAGGTTGGCGTTCTCTGCGCCGGCTTGGCCAACCGGCCCGTCGGCTGGTGGAGGCGGGGGTGGAGGGGGTAGCGGCTCGCCGCTGTTTAGCCGCTTGGTGAAGTGACATTCGCGGGTGGTGTGGTTGGACGCGTTCTTGCCGCTGTGGTACTTGCACGGCGAGTCGAGCATCTGCTCGAACGTGAACTTCGGCTTCCAGAGCCGGTCCTGCTTCTGGCGCCGGCTTCCTCCGGCTGCCGCCTGGTCCGTCACGGCTGCCACGTGGGCGGAGCCGTACCGGCGGTCCGGCTGGTCGCTGTGCCGCTTGCCGCGGTAGTTGTCCCGGCGACTGCCGTGAGAGGCGCCCTCGGCCGGCTTGTTCTCGGCCGGCTTGGTTTCTTCGCGCCGAGGCGCGGCTGGCCAATTGTTGACCACGCCCTGGCCGGCTTCCTCAGCCGACGCGTATTTGTCCGCGATGGCCATCAGGGCCGCCATGGACTTGGGGTCGCTGCGGCGCAGCTTGTGCCACGCATCGTGTTGGGCCGGCAGCCGGCCGCAGAAGGCGATGGCTGGACCTCGTGCACCCTCGAGGAGTTGCGCATCTCGCCAGGCGGGTGGGCCTCTGCGGTCCGTCTCGTCCGGCTGCTGCTTGCACATCTCCAAGCTGGCGGGCGACCCGGTCGCGCGATAGGTGCCGGTGAAGGGTCGGATAAGGCCCTCGAAGTCAGCCAGCGTTGATGCTGCCGGTGGCAGGTTGTTGAGCGAGCGGGGCGAGCCGACCAGCATGAGGGGCGAATAGCGCACGGCCCAGCGCTTGTTGCGCGGGCGATGCCGGCTGCGGTGGAGTAGTCCAGCAGCCAGTCCTCCGGCTTGGCGGTGCCATCGTACTTGGGGGTGTCCCTGGGGAGCAGGAAACCGTCCATGACCGGCTCGTTCAGGATGCGCGGGCCGAAACATTTCGGGCCGGCTGGCCCTTCTTCCTCCATGATGCGGGATTCCATGATCCGGTCGAGGCGGTTCCTGGCGTCAACCGGCTCGACGCGCGGGCCTAGCCTGGAGTGGGCCGGCTGGCGGCCACTGCTGGCTTCAGGAGCCGGCTGATGTGGCCGCCTTGGCGCTGGTTGCCGGGAGTAGTCCTGGCTTCTGCTTGGTGGCGGGCGGCTGTAGACGCTTGCGCCGCTTCTCGGCCGGCTCGGCCGGCTTGGGCTATCGTGGGTGGCGTGGGAGTCCCTGCGCCGGCTTGGCGCGGGTGAGGATGACTCCGCCGTGTCCCTGGGGCCGCCTTCGTTGCGGCCGGCTGCAATATGAGTCTTGCCAGCGTACCTTGGGTTTTTCTGCTGCTCGGTGGCGGTGTGGAGCAACTCCGTTACCCGCCTCGTCTGGCGGCGCAGCTCTTCGCCCTCTCGGCGGCTCAGCTCTTCTGCGGCAGCTTCGGCTGCGCGCATGTTCTTCTCGGGGGTGTTGTAGATAGGCAGCTCCATGGAAGGAGCCGGCGATTCCGCGCCGTCGCGGTCAATCTCCGCGCCTAGGCCGCCTCCTCTGCGGTGGATATGGCCGGCTCGGCTGGGCTCGTTGCCGGCCGGCGTGAAGCCGTGGGCGCGGTTGTACTCGCGCCTGGTGATCTCCAGCTGGCGCTTGGCGGCTGCTATGTCTTCCGCCTGCTTCAGGAGGAACTGGCGGTGTGACTCTAAATCCGCCTCGAGGGTGGTAGGGTCCGTGCCGGCGGTGAGCGGGGTGCTCAGTTTGGCCCTGGCTTCCTCCAGCCGGGACGGTGGTGGCGGTGGCCTTGCGCCGGAGGCGGAGGCGCCAGCGTCAGCGTTGCGCTCCAGATGAGGGCCACGGACGCGCGTGGTCCTGGTGGTGTTCTCGTCACCGGTTGCCATAACCTCCTGCACGACGCAGGGGCTGGCGAGGGTGTTGCTGGCGCCGGCTCCAAGGGGAGGGCTTGCACAGCGCAACACCTGCTGAGGGTAGCGCGATGGCGCGACGGCCGCGACGTAGACGTCGTGGCCACCGAAGGAGATGATGCTGCCGCCGGCGGGGAAGGGCCGGTCGGCGAAGCAGCCAGCGTTGTCGCCGATGCATCGAGCGAATCTCGGATCAACTGACGACTACCTTCGTGTGGTGGTGGTGAGCACGTCCGGATGAAAGCACAAGGCATGACACGGCCCCACGGTGGGCGCCAAATGTCGTAGTGAAGTCACGGCATATGCCATAGGGTGGCTAATGAGAGTGGTTCCTAGTATGTTCTCGGCGGTTCCGGATGCGGGTATGGGCACGACGACACGACAGCGTACCCAGGTTCGAGGCCCTCTGTGGAGGTAACACCTCTACTCCTGTTTGTGGTGTATAAGTGGTATCACAGTACAATGGTGCTCTTGAGCTGTATCCGGCTTGCCCTGGGAGGCTAAGGTAGACGAAGGTCTCTCTCACAGGGCAGCTCTAAGACTAGAATGAATGAAAGGATCGATCGTCCCTGCACGAGAGGGTAGCCCAGCTTATATGAAGCGGCGACACATACAAAGAAGTCCCTATGACATCATGGCCGACTGGCCGGCTCCTGCTCCCTGCTCCTTCCCGAGGCGTTGTGTCAAGAGCCGTTGAGGCCTGTCTTGTCTCCTGTCGAGGCCAGCGGTATGGAGAGGAAGCGTCTCTGTCGCCATCGAGGGCCTGTAGCCGTACGGCGCGGCGTCAGCCATGATGGTGCGTCCGGCACGAGGCACTATTGCTCTATAGTGCCCCGTGCTTTACGGAGACGAGGTCATCGTGGACTTTCCGAGCCGGATCACCTCGCCAGTTCCTTCTCCTGCAAGGCTCGCCAGCTCCGAGCCGGTCAGGGAGAGACAAACGAAGCCGGATCTGACAAGTTGAAGCCGGCCCAGCCATAGCGCAGGCGGCTGTGGCCGGGCCGATGTGGACCTTGAACCAGCCGGCTCCCAGGGCAGCGGCCGCATCCAGCCGGCTGCTCCTGGCCGGCCTTTGCACGGGCAGCCGGCCTTGAGCACGCTGTTCTCGGTCCCCTTATCTCCCAGGGTCTTCCCCGACACGCGCGTGCTCACCGCTTGGTTACCCCGCGACCCCGATGCGGCAACGACATCGGCGACTACGCGACTACTGTGCGACGTTTATAGGGCTAGGCACGACTATGACCGAATGACAACATTGAATCTGGTCATGTATCTTAATTTTCAGTTAAGCTATGTACTTTTAATTCGAGTTCAATCGTAATAAAATTTTATTCCGGCCCTTTCTCGCCTTTTTCTCCCACGCGGCGTTGTGGCGAAACTTTCTAACGACGTCGTACGTGGCGGGAAACTTTCCGTGCGGACGGCGGGGTAAAAGAAAAGAAATAGAAAAATAAGAAATAGGAAAAGGAACATAAAAGAAAGAAAAAGAAAAGAAAAAAGCACCCAAATAAGAAATAGAAAAAAAGAAATAGAAAAGAAATAGAAAATAAGAAATAGAAAAGAAAAGAAAAAAAGAGAAATAGAAAGAAATAGAAAAATAAGAAATAGAAAAGAAAAGGAACATAAAAGGAAAAGATAAAGAAAATAAAAAGAAACAGCAAATAAGAAATAGAAAATAAGAAATAGAAAGAGAAATAGAAAATAAGAAATAGGAAAGAAAAGAAAAAAAGAGAAATAGAAAAGAAATAGAAAATAAGAAATAGAAAGAGAAACTATACGAAAAGAAAAAGAAAAAGAAAAGAAAAGAAACAGAAAAGAAAAAAACAGAAGGAAAAAGAAATAGAAAAAAAGAAAAAGAAAAGCAAGAAAAAAGAAAAGAAAAAAAACCCAAACTGGTTGGTACCACCAACAGGTACGAAAGGTCTCCCTCCCCTCGTTCCCTTAGGCGCGCGAGGCCAAAAAACACGCATCAAACACACAGCGAAGCCGCGCGCGCGCTCCCTCCGCCGTCGCCAGGACCCTCGCCGTCGCCAGGACCACGTCGTCGCCATGCGCTCCACGCCATCACCGTCGCCACGAGGACCACGCCGTCGTCACCCGCCGCTCCCACCTTCACCGGCAACCAGGTTAGGGTTCTCCCGCGCCTTCTCCCCTCCTCCGGCCGGCAGCGCCTCCCGCCGCAGCGGCCGCCGCCTACGCCGCAGCCATCCACCTCGCCTCCCTGCTCCAACCGCCGCCTACGCCGCAGCCATCAACCTCGCCTCCCTGCGGGCAGTGGCGCGTGCCGCGGCGCCCTCAACCGCGTCCGCCGCCCACCACGTGTTCGACGAAATGTCGGCAAGGAGCACGACGCCGACTGCGTCTTGTCGCAGCTGTAGGAGACGAAGAAGCGGCCGTTCTTGGCGAAGTCCGGGCGGCACGGTGGCCAGGAACACCTTGCCGGCCAGGGTACATGCCGTTCACGGGCGGCACGACATGCTCCCAGGCACATGCCGTTCACGTGCGGCACGACGCGGGTCGTGTTGAACGCCGCGGCCTCGCCGTCGAAGCAGATGGGCTCGCCGCCCAGCGCGCCGCAGAAGTTGCCCTCTGACTTGTTGGGATTCGTAGCATAGAAAACAAAAATTTTCCTATCGCAAGAACGAAGAACAAGCCAAGATCCAATCAAGAAGATGGTAGCAACGAGGTGAAGATCAACATACCCTTTGTAGATCGCAAAGCTTTAACGAGATCAGATCTCGTGGTGGATGTAGACGATCACTTGCCGCTTGCAAAAGCGCGTAGAAGATCCTGACGGTGCCACAAACGGGCAGCACCTCCGTACTTGGCCACACGTTCGGTGTTGATGACGACGTCCTCCTCCCCGTTGGCGGGCAGCGTAAGTAGTAGATCCTCCTCGGAATCCCGGCAGCACGACGGCGTGGTGGCGGTGGTGGTGGAGATCTCCGGCAGGGCTTCGCCTAAGCACTGCTGGAGTAGTATGTGGAGGAGGGGCGCTAGGGTTTGGGGAGAGGGGGTGTCTTGGGCGCCGGCCACTTGGCCAAGAAGGCTTTGGTGTGGCCGGCCCCCTCCCCTTGTCCCTCTTTTTATAGGTGGAACCCCAAGAGTTGGACTACAAGTCTTCGAATAAGACCCCAACCCAAAACTTCCCATATGGTGGGAAACCTACCAAGGTGGGACTCCTACTCAAGGTGGGACTCCCACCTTTCCTTGGGGGTGGGCGGCCACCAAGGTGGAGTCCACCTGGGACTCCTCTCCCCTTAGGGTTGGCCGGCCATGCTAGGTGGAGTCCACGGGACTCCACCTTCCATGGTGATTTCTTCCGGACTTTTCTAGAACCTTCTAGAACCTTCCATAAATGCACCGGATCATTTTCAAACTTGGAAAATGACTTCCTATACATGAATCTTATTCTCCGGACCATTCAGGAACTCCTCGTGATGTCCTGGATCCCATCCGAGACTCGAACAAAACTTCGAACTCCATTCCATATTCCATATCTACTTAAACGACATCAAACCATAAGTGTGTCACCTACGGTTGCGAACTATCAGACATGGTTGCGACCTCTCTCCGACAATAACCAATAGCGGGATACGGAGATCCATATTAGCTCCCACATATTCAACGATAACTTAGTGATCGATTGAACCATTTACATACGAAACCGATTCCCTTTGTCACGCGATATTTTACTTGTACGAGGTTTGATCATCGGTATCTCCATACCTTGTTCAACCTCGTCTCAGACAAGTACTCTTTACTACCGTGGCATGTCATCTCTGTGACCAAGTCACATGCTTGCAAGCTAATCGGACGACATTCCACCGAGAGGTATATCTATCCGTCATCGGGATGGACAATATCCCACTCTTGATCCATAACTCATACTTTCAGAATACTTAATCCCACCTTTATAACCACCCATTTACGCAGTGGTGTTTGATGTAATCAAAGTACCCTTCCGGTATAAGTGATTTACATGATCTCATGGTCGAAGGACTAGGTAACTATGTATCGAAAGCTTATAGCAATTTGAACTTTAATGACGTGATCTTATGCTACGCTTAATTGGGTGTGTCCATTATATCATTCATCTGACATAACCTTGTTATTAATAACATCCAATGTTCATGATCACGAAACTATGATCATCCATTAATCAACAAGCTAGTTATACAAGAGACTTACTAGGGACTCATTGTTGTTCACATAACACACATGTATCAATGTTTCGGTTAATACAATTATAGCATGGTATGCAAACATTTATCATAAACACAAAGATATATAATAACCACTTTATTATTGCCTCTTGGGCATATCTCCAACAGGCTCCTTGCACTAGAGTCAATAATCTAGATTACATTGTAATGTACCTAACACCCATGGCATTCTGGTGTTGGTCATGCTTTGCCCTAGGGAGAGCTTTAGTCAACGGATCTGCCACATTCAGATCTGTGTGTACTTTGCAAATCTTTACTTCTCCATCTTCGATGTACTCGCGAATCGAATGAAAACGCAGCTTGATATGCTTCAGCTTCTTGTGTGACCTTGGTTCTTGTGCATTGGCCACCCATGTTGTCACAATAGATGACTAATGGGTCCAATGCACTAGGAACCACACCAAGCTCAACAATGAACCTCTTCATCCATACCGCTTCCGATGAAACCTCAGGAAGCCGCTATGTATTCAGATTCAGTTGAAGACTTCGCCACCGTGCACCGCTTGGAACTCATCCAGCTTTCACGGCACCATTCAATATAAACACGTACCAGACTGAGACTTAGAGTCATCAGATCGTGTTCCAACTTGCATCGGTGTAACTGGTTATCGGAGCTCTGGTCACCGCCATAACAAAGAAACATATCCTTAGTCCTTTTCAAGTACGGGATATTCTTGACCGCCGTCCGTGTTCCATTCTGGATCACTTTGATATCGCTGGTCAAACTAACGGCATGTGCGATATCCTGTCTAGTACAGGCATGGCATACATGATAGAGCCTATTGCCGAGGCATAGGGGATCTGATTCATCCTCTCTCTTTCTTCTGCCGTAGCCGGACCTTGAGTTTTACTCAAGACCTTACACGCAACATAGGCAAGAACCCTTTCTTGCTTTCATCCATTCTAAACTTCTTTAGAATCTTGTCCGTATGTACTCTGATAGCCCTATTAGGCGTCTTGATCTATCTCTATAAATCTTGATGCCTAAAATGTACGCTGCTTCACCAAGGTCTTTCATTGAAAAACACTTATTCAAATAACCTTTTACATTTTAATAGTTCTATATCATTCCCAATCAATAATATGTCATCCATATAATATCAGGAATGCTACAGAGCTCCACTCACTTTCTTGTAAATACGGGCCTCTCCATGACACTGTATAAACCGAAGTCTTTGATCACCTTATCAAAGCGTCGGTTCCAACTCCGGGATGCTTGCTTTAGTCCATAAATGGAGCGCTGAAGTTTGCATACCTTGTCGGCATTTTTAGGATCGACAAAACCTTGGGTTGTACCATATACAACTCTTCCTCAATGTCACCATTAAGGAACGCCGTTTTGACATCCATCCGCCAAATCTCGTAATCGAAAAATGCAGCTATTGCTAACAAAATCCTCACAGACTTTAGCTTCGCTACAGTGAGAAAGTCTCATCGTAGTCAACTCCTTGAATTTGTCGGAAACCCTTTGCGACAAGTCGAGCTTTATAGACAGTATTACCATCAGCATCTGTTTTTCTTTGAAGATCCATTTATTCTCGATAGCCTTGCGGCTATCAGGTAAGTCTACCAAAGTACACACTTGGTTATCATACATGGATCCCATTTCGGATTTCATGGCTTCATGCCATTTGTTGGAATCTGGGCTCATCATTGCTTCTTCATACGTCGCAGGGTCTTCATCATTGTTGTCCACAATCATGACATTTAGACAGGGATCATACCAATCAGGAGTGAGTCGTTCCCTCGTCGATCTGCGAGGTTCAGTAGCTACCTCGCTCGAAGTTTCATGATCATTATCATTAGCTTCCTCTATCACCGGTGCAAGCGGCACAGAACATCTTCCGGTACTGCGCTACTCTGATCAACGAGAAGGTTCGGTAACCTCGTCGAGTTCTACTTTTCTTCCAGTCACTTCTTTAGTGAGAAACACCTTCTCAAGAAAGGATCCGTTCTTAGCAACAAAGATTTTGCCTTCGGATCTGTGATAGAAAGTATACCCAATAGTTTCTTTAGGGTATCCTATGAAGACGCATTTCTTCGCTTTGGGTTCTAGCTTGTCAGGTTGTAACTTCTTTACATAAGCTTCGAGCCCCAAACTTTAAGGAACGACAGCTTAGGTTTCTTGCCAAACCATAATTTATACGGTGTCGTTTCAACGGATTTAGATGGTTCCCTATTTAAAGTGAATGTGGCTGTCTCTAAAGCATAACCCCAAAACGATAACGGCAAATCAGTAAGAGACATCATAGATCGAACCATATCCAAGAGAGTTCGATTACGACGTTGGACACACCATTGCGCTGTGGTGTTCCCGGCGGTGTCAACTGTGAAATTATTCCGCATTTCTTTAAATGCATGCCAAACTCATAACTCAGATATTCACCTCCGCGATCAGAACGCAGAAACTTAATCTTCTTGTTACGTTGATTTTCTACTTCACTTTGGAATTCCTTAAACTTCTCGAAAGTTTCGGACTTATGTTTCATGAAATAGATATACCCATATCTACTCAGATCATCCGTGAAGGTTAGAACATAACGATAACCACCGCGAGGCTACACTCATTGGTCCGCACACATCGGTATGTATGATTTCCAATAAGTCCGTAGCTCGCTCCATAATACCAGAGAATGGAGTTCTAGTCATTTTTCCCATTAGACATGCTTCGCATCTATCAAGTGACTCATAGTCAAGTGACTCAAGTAGTCCATCGGAATGGAGTTTCTTCATGCGTTTCACTCCAATATGACCAAGACGACAATGCCACATATAAGTAGAATTATCATTCAATTTAATTCGCTTAGCATCAATGTTATGAACATGTGTATCACTACTATCGAGATTTAACAGGAATAAACCATTCGTCTCAGCGCATGACCATAAAAGATATTATTCATATAAATAGAACAACCATTATTCTCTGACTTAAATGAATAACCGTCTTGCATTAAACAAGATCCAGATATAATGTTCATGCTCAACGAGGCACCATATAACAATTATTTAGGTTTAAAACTAATCCGAAGGTAGATGTAGAGGGAGCGTGCCGACGGCGATCACATCGACCTTGGATCCATTACCAACGCGCATCGTCACCTCGTCCCTCGCTAGGCTTCGTTTATTCCGTAGTTCCTGTTTAGAGTTACAAATATGAGCAACCGAACCAGTATCAAATACCCAAGCACTACTACGATAAGATAGACATCTATAACATGTATATCAAATATACCTTTCTTTTTCTTGACAAGGCCACTCTTCAGATCAGCCATGTACTTGGGGCAATTCCGCTTCCAGTGCCCCTCTGCATAATAGCACTCAGTATCAGGTTTAGGGCCAGCCTTAGGCTTCTCAGGAGCGCAGCAACTTTCTTGCTACCCTTCTTGAAGTTGCCCTTCTTAGGCTTGCCCTGCTTCTTAACTGGTGGTCTTGTTGACCATCAACACTTGGTGCTCTTTCGTATTTCAACCTCAGCAGATTTCAGCATGGAGAAGAGTTCAGGTAACTCCTTGTTCATGTTCTGCATGTTGTAGTTCATCACAAAGTTCTTGTAACTAGGTGGCAGTGATTGGAGTACACGATGAATACCCGGCTTGTTAGGAATCACTATCCCCAAGTCACTGAGCTTCTTCGCGTGCCCGGACATAGCGAGCACGTGCTCACTAACGGAGCTACCCTCTTCCATCATACAGCCAAAGAAGTGTTTCGAGGCCTCATAGCTTTCCACGGCCGCATGAGTTTCAAAGATAGTTTTTAGCTCATGGACCAGCTCATAAGGGTCGTGGTGCTCAAAACGCTTTTGGAGCTCCGCCTCTAGGCTGCACAGGATGGCACACTGAACTTGAGTACCGAGTTGAGTCTCGTAAACATTCTTTTCGTCCTCGGATACTGGTGGTGGTGGGGGACCTAGCGGTGCTTCGAGCACAAACGAGATTTCCACGGTGAGGAAAATCCTCACATGACGGAACCAGTCGGTGAAGTTGCTACCATTGCTTTTAAGCTTTTCTTTCTCTAGGAACTGGTTAAAATTGATTGATGGGGACGCCATGATCTACAACATATATTTGCAATAGTTTAGACTAAGTTTATGACAAATTGAGTTCAAATTTTAATTCAACAAAATTAAAACTAGGTGAACTCCCACTCAAAACAATATCCCTCGCATTGTCTTAGTGATCACACGAACCAAATCCACTACACCAAGTCCGATCATCACGAGACAAGATGTAACTTCATTGGCGAACACTCAAAGTGTTCATCATATCATCCATATGACTCATGCTCTACCTTTCGGTATCCCGTGTTCCGAGACCATGTCTGTACATGCTAGGCTCGTCAAGGCAACCTTAGTATCCGCGTGTGCAAACAGCTTGCACCCGTTGTATGCACATGTAGAATCTATCACACCCGATCATCACGTGATGCTTGAAACGACAAGTCTTAGCAACGGTGCATACTAAGGATGAACACTTTATTATCTTGATATTTAGTGAGAGGGATCATCTTATAATGCTACCGTCGCGATCTAAGCAATATAAGATGCATAAAAGGATTAACATCACATGCAATTCATATGTGATATGATATGGCCCTTTTGTCTTTGCGCCTTTGATCTTCATCACCAAAGCACGGACATGATCTCCATCATCAACGGGCATGATCTCCATCATCGTCGGCGTAGCGTCAAGGTCAATGGCGCCGTCTTCATGGTTGTGCTCCCATGTAGTAACTATTACAACTACTTTGAAATAATACTTCAACATGAAATTTAAAGACAACTATAAGGCTCCTGCCAGTTGCCACAATACAATAATGATCATCTCATACATATTCATCATCACATCATGGCCATATCACATCACCAAACCACTAAAAACAAGTTAGACGCCTAATTTGGTTTGCATATTTTACGTGGTTTAGGGTTTTCGAGTAAGATCCAATCTACCTACGAACATGAACCACAACGGTGATACTAATGTTGTCAATAGAAAGAGTAGATTGAATCTTCACTATGGTGGGAGAGACAGACACCCGCAATGCCACTTATGCAATCCAAGTTGCATGGCAAGCGTGGAGCAAATCTCATGAACGCGGTCATGTAAAGTTAGCCCGAGCCGCTTCATCCCACCATCCCGCAAGATGCAAAGTACACGAACTAAAGACAACAAAAGCATCAACGCTTCTACTCGTGCAACCAATCTATGCATAGACCTGGCTCTGATACCACTGTTGGGATTCGTAGCATAGAAAACAAAAAATTTCCTATCGCAAGAACGAAGAACAAGCCAAGATCCAATCAAGAAGATGGTAGCAACGAGGTGAAGATCAACATACCCTTTGTAGATCGCAAAGCTTTAACGAGATCAGATCTCGTGGTGGATGTAGACGATCACTTGCCGCTTGCAAAAGCGCGTAGAAGATCCTGACGGTGCCACGAACGGGCAGCACCTCCGTACTCGGTCACACGTTCGGTGTTGATGACGACGTCCTCCTCCCGTTCCAGCGGGCAGCGGAAGTAGTAGATCCTCCTCGGAATCCCGGCAGCACGACGCGTGGTGGCGGTGGTGGTGGAGATCTCCGGCGGGGGCTTCGCCTAAGCAGCTGGAGTAGTATGGAGGAGGGGCGCTAGGGTTTGGGGAGAGGGGGTGTCTTGGGCGCCGGCCACTTGGCCAAGAAGGCTTTGGTGTGGCCGGCCCCCTCCCCTTGTCCCTCTTTTTATAGGTGGAACCCCCAAGAGTTGGACTACAAGTCTTCGAATAAGACCCCAACCCAAAACTTCCCATATGGTGGGAAACCTACCCAAGGTGGGACTCCTACTCAAGGTGGGACCCACCTTTCCTTGGAGGGGGTGGCCGGCCACCAAGGTGGAGTCCACCAGGACTCCTCCCCCTTAGGGTTGGCCGGCCATGCTAGGTGGAGTCCACACCGGGACTCCACCTTCCATGGTGATTTCTTCCGGACTTTTCTAGAACCTTCTAGAACCTTCCATAAATGCACCGGATCATTTTCAAACTTGGAAAATGACTTCCTATACATGAATCTTATTCTCAGGACCATTCTGGAACTCCTCGTGATGTCCTGGATCCCATCCGAGACTCCGAACAAAACTTCGAACTCCATTCCATATTCCATATCTACTTAAACGACATCAAACCTTAAGTGTGTCACCCACCCTACGGTTCGCGAACTATGCGAGACATGGTTGAGACCTCTCTCGACCAATAACCAATAGCGGGATCTGGAGATCCATAATGGCTCCCACATATTCAACGATAACTTAGTGATCGATTGAACCATTTACATACGAAACCGATTCCCTTTGTCACGCGATATTTTACGTGTCCGGGGTTTGATCATCGGTATCTCCATACCTTGTTCAACCTCGTCTCCGACAAGTACTCTTTACTCGTACCGTGGCATGTCATCTCTTGTGACCAAGTCACATGCTTGCAAGCTAATCAGACGACATTCCACCGAGAGGGCCCAGAGTATATCTCTCCGTCATCGGGATGGACAATATCCCACTCTTGATCCATATGCCTCAACTCTGTAACGTCCCGGAAAATATTCCAAATTAGATTTGTTCGTCGTTTTGTTTTTCGCGTCATCGTGACGTCATCTGCATAATTTTCTGGCATATTTTCAACCGCCAAAATTATTTTCCGAAAAACCCTATTTTGTTTTATTAAAAGACCCCGGCGAATTATATCGTCGCCCCGCTCTTTTCTTTTTCGCAAAATAAAACGAAACAATATTTTCCGGTCCGTTACTTTAGATAAAATGTTGTGCTAAAATTATTTTATCGTTTGCTAAATAAAAGTGGGCGAAAGCCTGACAAAGTTTTGGCCCAAAACTAGCCCAAGCCCACCTACCACCTTGGCCTATTTAAAGGCAGCTCCCTTCCCTTCTTCCTCCTCCCCAAACCCTAGCCCCCAAATCAGATATGAGATCCTCTTCTTTTGCTCCAAAATCCCACCCAAAATCCTACTCCTTTTTCCTCTCCTTTCTTCCCCAAATTATGTCCAATTTCTGGCTCCTTTCGTTGCGTCGCGCGTCGCTGGTCGCTGTTGTTTTTCCCGGGAGAGAGCATCGCCGCGTCGTCTCCAGCGCTGAGCAGCAGCCAGCCACCACGTCGCCCTGGCCCCGCTCAGCCCACCACCTACCGCACGCCACCTACCGCCCCTGCTGCCCCGCACGCCACCTGCCGCCCCGGCCCCGCCTCGCCTCGCTCCCCGCGCCACCACGCCACCATCTCCCGCCCAGCGCTACGCCTCCCGCCGCCACCTACCACGCGCGCCAGCGCCAGCAGCCGCTCCCGCGCGCATGCCACGCCACCTCCCTGCCGCGCCGTACGCCACCACGCCACCATCTCCCGCCCAGCCGCCGCCGCTCCCGCCCGTTTCCCGCGCTGGCCCGCCCGACCGCCTCGCGCCGTGCGCCCAGCAGCGCCCGACCGAGCCGCTCGCTCGCTGACTCGCCTCGGGCCCCGCGCGCGAGCTCGCTTCTGCGCAGCAGCTTCCCTGTTCCCACACACCAGTATCAGTTCTCACGAGCCTCCTTTTTGTCCAGTTTTTGTCCCGCATTTTGGCAGCCGCCACGTGCTCGATAAAATTCCCGCCCAACTTTCGGCCTCTGTTTCCTCCGGCGACCGCGCCCGTTTTGTCCAACAATCTTTCCGGCGCGACCACCCCTCCTTCGTCGCCGCCGCCACCTCTCTGACTCCGGCGCGACCACCACCCCTTCACCGCCGCCGCCGCCTCTCCGACTTCGGCGCCGACTCAAGTTCGACACCGACGCCGCCACCGCCAAGGTCTACTTCCTGGCGTTCGACGCACCGACTACTTCTGCGGCTCCGACAACTTCAACTACTTCCACTTCGACACGGAGGCGACGACATGGATCCGATGACCCCGGCTTTGACTACTTCCTCGACATCGGCGACTCCCGCCACTTCCACTCCGCCCCGGCGTCCACCTCTGCTCCGGTACTGTGAGACCCCGACCATAAGCCCTATTTTCTAAATGTGCTATTTTGATCTTGTCGCATCTTTCTTACATGTGCATCTATCTTGTTGCATCTTCCCTTGATTGCATCATACCACACATGTTGCATCGCATCGCATATCATGGGGTTGTTCAGGTAAATAGTGAATCACCTAATAACTAAACATGGAATTGTGCGGGATTGCTATTGTGTCCCGGTTCCATTTAATTTTGCCGTAGATCACCATGCCCTGCTTATGCCATGTTAATCAACATTTAATATGCGGGGTAGAAAAACAACTCGAACCTAACAACTGTTTGTCCGGGATTCCGATCTCGCTTAATTGGATTAGTTGCTCCGCAACATCGTTGCCATGTCATGCATATCATCTTGAGCATGCCGACTCTTTATCCGTAGTAGTAAGACTTGCATACGTTGTTTGTCCAGCATTTGCTTCTTCCCGGATAGGATCACGAAGTGTTGATGTGAGATACGACGAGTTCTCCGACAAGTTCTTCTGCAGCTTTTCACAGGCGAGCCCACCTCCTTCACCTATTTTACATTTTGCTCTCCCTCGCATTGCTATCCTTATGTTGCGATTCTTTATCGAGTCACGTGTCCTATTCCAATTGTTACCATAATAATCCTATATGCACCATTCCTTACCCATAGCCGTTGCTTGATGTTTGAGCCTTGCGAGTCGTAGGCGTGTTTAGGATCTGTTGTTTATCTCGATCTGTTATCGGGATATGTTGGGATGTGGGAGGTTATCACATGCTATATCAGTTGTTGGAGATACACATGCTTTACCTATTTGTTAACAACTAAAATTGTAAGCAGAGGCATCTGTGAGCCCCTTTGCGAAAGCATCGGAACTTTGACTCGCTAATGTCCCCTAGGACCCGAGTTCTTGTTATCTGTTCCGAGATTGAGCGCTCTACCCATACGTGGGGAAGATTATTGGGACCCCCTCACCCTTTACCTTTTCTCAAGTCAGTTGAAAAGGGGCCACAACCTTGGTTTTATTTGCCTATGCCATGTATGCCATGCTTTTTCCTGTTGCCTTCGGGTGTTTACTTCTGTTGCCTTCGGGTGTTTATATTCTATCTTTGCGGGACGTTTAGCGAAAGCGTGTGGTTTGCACGCCTAGCCGCCGCGCAAACCCTGAGTCTCGGAGTACGGCCGGACTTCATCACGGGTAGCTTAGTCGGGTGGCCCCCTAGACTTTCTTGTTGAACTGGGAACGGTCTTGTTGTGAGACATCGCCTGTAAGAAGCGGGTCGAGCATGCGTATGGTTACATTTGGGCAACCCCTGCCGGGTGTACATCTTATCGATAAGCCGTGTCCGCGGTTATGGACGACTTGGAATTGTATAGCTCGATCATAGAACAACTTGATGTTGTTGTTAATAACTTGCTAATAACTTGTCTAGTAATATAGCATTACTACAACGGTTACCTAATAAAACTTGTCCACCGTGTGAGTGCCTTTGTAAGTACTTCCTTGCGAGGGGAACACATCGGTGTGTTATGTTTGAGTATAGAACTGTTAGTTATGCGCTCTCCCATCTTCTCTGATTAGACGGATGTTGTAGCGTGTCTCTATTGGTTATAGTTTTGCTGCCGCTAAACCTACCATATAGCCCCAGGCGATATATATTTATACTCGCCCGTCGAGCATAGCCATTTCTAGTCTCGCTAAGTACGTGCCGGAGTTCGTTCCTTGGTACTCTCGCCTTTTCCTTTCTCTTCTGTTTCCTTCCTTTTGTTGGCACCGATGGCCCGACTTGCAGGTACAAGATGACGACGTTAGCAAGGTTACCCTTCCGGCTAGGCCTGGGCAGGGTTATGGACGCCACTGGTTATCTTCAGGACTCTTAGTCCAATTTGTATTTTGTCCGTACTCGGACGCATTCGCTCTTCTGTATGATTTGGATCTTTGTATTGTATATGTGTATCTTGACTCGTTGGAGTCGTTGTTGTAATATATGTTTCTTGTGGGCTCTATTGTAATCCTGTTGTAATGTTACCGCTCGTGTTAATTCCTCGGCATCACGTGTGTGATTCGTCGCGCACGTCGTGTCGGAGGACGTCCCTGAATCGATATCGTGCGGATTTGCAGGATCGCTGGAATCCTCATGGTCCGGTTCCGGGCGTCACAAGTTGGTATCAGAGCTCAGGTTGACGGTACCCCACTAGTCCAGCCCTTAGGATAACCTTGCCAACGGTCGTTGAGTTTAGAGTGTCAAACCTATTTTCTAAAATTCGTTGGATAGATCTGCTTAGCTCTGATTTTTCTCCTTATCACTATTCTTTCTCTTCTTACCTTTGCGAGTTTTGAATCTTCTCTTATCTGCTTCTCTGAGTCTTAGGATCCGACGTGGGTTGGACGATCTCTGCCTTAACCTAATAGGACCGATCTCTGAAGACCTTCCGGCAGAAGAACATCCACGGCGGATAACCTTGTCTCTCCGTTGCCATCATCTTTGTTTCCGTTATCGCTCTGCAATTCTTTGTTCTTTGGCTCCGTCGAATCTTCGCTGACAATGCTTGTCGATATCGTCAATCAGAATTCTGAGAGCTGTTACACGATTCTCCTATTCATGTACCGAGTAATACTTTGGGTGCGGGATGGAGTAGCTACCATACCGACTACTCTTATTATTAGCTCTTGTTACAATGAATTGGTGGATCCGTGTGACTGTTACTCCTTCCTTTGTTTCTCCGGAGTCACCATCGTCATCGGAACAACGACTTCTTGTTGGTGGTGTCGACCGCCCAAGCTGGAGCAAGACCTCTTGTTAGTGGTGTCGAGAAGATCAACACTTCGCCAGAAGAAGGTTCCACCTCGAGGTCGGGTGATTGTCAACATGGTACAAGAAGACTCGATAGTTTAACCAACTCCCCCTTGGCATGACGTGGAATCTCGGGGCGAGATTCCTTGTTAGTGGTGTCGTTTGTAACGTCCCGGAAAATATTCCAAATTAGATTTGTTCGTCGTTTTGTTTTTCGCGTCATCGTGACGTCATCTGCATAATTTTCTGGCATATTTTCAACCGCCAAAATTATTTTCCGAAAAACCCTATTTTGTTTTATTAAAAGACCCCGGCGAATTATATCGTCGCCCCGCTCTTTTCTTTTTCGCAAAATAAAACGAAACAATATTTTCCGGTCCGTTACTTTAGATAAAATGTTGTGCTAAAATTATTTTATCGTTTGCTAAATAAAAGTGGGCGAAAGCCTGACAAAGTTTTGGCCCAAAACTAGCCCAAGCCCACCTACCACCTTGGCCTATTTAAAGGCAGCTCCCTTCCCTTCTTCCTCCTCCCCAAACCCTAGCCCCCAAATCAGATCTGAGATCCTCTTCTTTTGCTCCAAAATCCCACCCAAAATCCTACTCCTTTTTCCTCTCCTTTCTTCCCCAAATTATGTCCAATTTCTGGCTCCTTTCGTTGCGTCGCGCGTCGCTGGTCACTGTTGTTTTTCCCGGGAGAGAGCATCGCCGCGTCGTCTCCAGCGCTGAGCAGCAGCCAGCCACCACGTCGCCCTGGCCCCGCTCAGCCCACCACCTACCGCACGCCACCTACCGCCCCTGCTGCCCCGCACGCCACCTGCCGCCCCGGCCCCGCCTCGCCTCGCTCCCCGCGCCACCACGCCACCATCTCCCGCCCAGCGCTACGCCTCCCGCCGCCACCTACCACGCGCGCCAGCGCCAGCAGCCGCTCCCGCGCGCATGCCACGCCACCTCCCTGCCGCGCCGTACGCCACCACGCCACCATCTCCCGCCCAGCCGCCGCCGCTCCCGCCCGTTTCCCGCGCTGGCCCGCCCGACCGCCTCGCGCCGTGCGCCCAGCAGCGCCCGACCGAGCCGCTCGCTCGCTGACTCGCCTCGGGCCCCGCGCGCGAGCTCGCTTCTGCGCAGCAGCTTCCCTGTTCCCACACACCAGTATCAGTTCTCACGAGCCTCCTTTTTGTCCAGTTTTTGTCCCGCATTTTGGCAGCCGCCACGTGCTCGATAAAATTCCCGCCCAACTTTCGGCCTCTGTTTCCTCCGGCGACCGCGCTCGTTTTGTCCAACAATCTTTCCGGCGCGACCACCCCTCCTTCGTCGCCGCCGCCACCTCTCTGACTCCGGCGCGACCACCACCCCTTCACCGCCGCCGCCGCCTCTCCGACTTCGGCGCCGACTCAAGTTCGACACCGACGCCGCCACCGCCAAGGTCTACTTCCTGGCGTTCGACGCACCGACTACTTCTGCGGCTCCGACAACTTCAACTACTTCCACTTCGACACGGAGGCGACGACATGGATCCGATGACCCCGGCTTTGACTACTTCCTCGACATCGGCGACTCCCGCCACTTCCACTCCGCCCCGGCGTCCACCTCTGCTCCGGTACTGTGAGACCCCGACCATAAGCCCTATTTTCTAAATGTGCTATTTTGATCTTGTCGCATCTTTCTTACATGTGCATCTATCTTGTTGCATCTTCCCTTGATTGCATCATACCACACATGTTGCATCGCATCGCATATCATGGGGTTGTTCAGGTAAATAGTGAATCACCTAATAACTAAACATGGAATTGTGCGGGATTGCTATTGTGTCCCGGTTCCATTTAATTTTGCCGTAGATCACCATGCCCTGCTTATGCCATGTTAATCAACATTTAATATGCGGGGTAGAAAAACAACTCGAACCTAACAACTGTTTGTCCGGGATTCCGATCTCGCTTAATTGGATTAGTTGCTCCGCATCATCGTGCCATGTCATGCATATCATCTTGAGCATGCCGACTCTTTATCCGTAGTAGTAAGACTTGCATACGTTGTTTGTCCAGCATTTGCTTCTTCCGGATAGGATCACGAAGTGTTGATGTGAGATACGACGAGTTCTCAGGAAGCTTCTCAGCTTTTCACAGGCGAGCCCACCTCCTTCACCTATTTTACATTTTGCTCTCCCTCGCATTGCTATCCTTATGTTGCGATTCTTTATCGAGTCACGTGTCCTATTCCAATTGTTACCATAATAATCCTATATGCACCATTCCTTACCCATAGCCGTTGCTTGATGTTTGAGCCTTGCGAGTCGTAGGCGTGTTTAGGATCTGTTGTTTATCTCGATCTATTATCGGGATATGTTGGGATGTGGGAGGTTATCACATGCTATATCGTTGTTGGAGATACACATGCTTTACCTATTTGTTAACAACTAAAATTGTAAGCGGAGGCATCTGTGAGTTGCGAAAGCATCGGAACTTTGACTCGCTAATGTCCCCTAGGACCGAGTTCTTGTTATCTGTTCCGAGATTGAGCGCTCTACCCGTACGTGGGGAAGATTATTGGGACCTCCCTCACCCTTTACCTTTTCTCAAGTCAGTTGAAAAGGGCCACAACCTTGGTTTTATTTGCCTATGCCATGTATGCCATGCTTTACTTATTGTTGCCTTCGGGTGTTTACTTCCTGTTGCCTTCGGGTGTTTATATTCTGTACTGTACCCCGCGGGACGTTTAGCGAAAGCGTGTGGTTTGCACGCCTAGCCGCCGACGCAAACCCTGAGTCCGTCTCGGAGAACGGCCGGACTTCGTCACGGGTAGCTTAGTCGGGTGGCCCCCCTAGACTTTCTTGTTGAACTGGGAACGGTCTTGTTGTGAGACATCGCCTGTAAGAAGCGGGTCGAGCATGCGTATGGTTACATTTGGGCAACCCTGCAGGGTGTACATCTTATCGATAAGCCGTGTCCGCGGTTATGGACGACTTGGAATTGTATAGCTCGATCATAGAACAACTTACACCTTGATGTTGCTGTTAATAACTTGCTAATAACTTGTCTAGTAATATAGCATTACTACAACGGTTACCTAATAAAACTTGTCCACCGTGTGAGTGCCTTTGTAAGTACTTCCTTGCGAGGGGGGAACACATCGGCTGTGTTATGTTTGCGGAGTATAGAACGTTAGTTATGCGCTCTCCCATCTTCTCTGATTAGACGGATGTTGTAGCGTGTCTCTATTGGTTATAGTTTTGCTGCCGCTAAACCTACCATATAGCCCCGGGCGATATATATATTCCCGGCGAGCATAGCCATTTCTAGTCTCGCTAAGTACGTGCCGGAGTTCGTTCCTTGGTACTTACTCTCGCCTTTTCCTTTTTCTTCTTCCTTTTTGTTTGTACGAACCTGTACAAGATGACGACGTTAGACAAGGTTACCCTTATTAGGGCAGGGTTATGGACGCCATTTGGTTATCTTCAGGACTCTTAGTCCAATTTGTATTTTGTCCGTACTCGGACGCATTCGCTCTTCTGTATGATTTGGATCTTTGTATTGTATATTTGTATCTTGACTCGTTGGAGTCGTTGTTGTAATATATGTTTCTTGTGGGCTCTATTGTAATCCTGTTGTAATGTTACCGCTCGTGTTAATTCCTCTGGCATCACGTGTGTGATTCGTCGCGCACGTCGTGTCGGAGGGCGTCCCTGAATCGATATCGTGCGGATTTCGGCGGGATCGCTGGAATCCTCATGGTACCGGTTCCGGGGCGTCACAAACTCATACTTTCCGAATACTTAATCCCACCTTTATAACCACCCATTTACGCAGTGGTGTTTGATGTAATCAAAGTACCCTTCCGGTATAAGTGATTTACATGATCTCATGGTCGAAGGACTAGGTAACTATGTATCGAAAGCTTATAGCAATTTGAACTTTAATGACGTGATCTTATGCTACGCTTAATTGGGTGTGTCCATTATATCATTCATCTAATGACATAACCTTGTTATTAATAACATCCAATGTTCATGATCATGAAACTATGATCATCCATTAATCAACAAGCTAGTTATACAAGAGACTTACTAGGGACTCCTTGTTGTTCACATAACACACATGTATCAATGTTTCGGTTAATACAATTATAGCATGGTATGCAAACATTTATCATAAACACAAAGATATATAATAACCACTTTATTATTGCCTCTTGGGCATATCTCCAACACGACTGCCACACCTCGCGGTGAGCTTCGGCGCCGTCGCGCCGCCCTTGGGCGGCTGGAACGGCGACCCCGGTATGGACACGTCCTTGCAGTCCGCGCAGTACCCTGTAGCTGCGGCCACGCCGCTCACCCGGCTCGCCGCGCCTGTGGAGTTGCACAGCAGCGGCACCGTCCGGGGGGTCTTCTCGACGGTGAACAGCTCGCCGGCGTAAGGGTTGCATCTCTACGACCACAAAAACCCCATTGCGTCAGCGGCATAGCCTGGATCATGGCTACTCAATCCAGCTAGGAGTGAGCAAGAGACCATACCGCGCAGAGGATGGACTTGACAAGGTCGCCGCACGGCGTGGCGGTGCCGAGTCCGTGGCCGTGACCGAGTCTGTAGCGCCGAGTCTGTGGCGGTGCCGCCGCGACATAGAGAGAAGAGCGAGAGGAGGAGTGCCGAGTGTTAGGGTTAGGGTCGAGAAAAAGAGAGAAGAGCGAGAGGAGGAGGGGGAACGCTGAGTCCGTGGTCGTGGCGCCGCGACATCGAGGAGGAGCGCCGAGTCCGTGGCGGTGCCGCCGCGACATAGAGTTAGTGTTAGGGTTAGGGTTATTGCTTTCTTCATTAGAATTGTTATCCATCTAGCAATCTGTTATATATGATCATGACATGATGAATGAAGTAATTGCTTTCTTAATTTTGTAGTGACATTGAGCTATGGAGGACGGCACCTTCGTCCGAGATGAGGATCAAGAAGAAGCCGTGCAGAGAATGATATATGAGAGTGCCCGTGGACCGGAACCCGATGGAGATAACGATGAGTTCACACAATTTCTGAACGATGTCGGTGAGGGACTTGAGTCTGAAGAAATTAGAAGAGACAACGAAGTGTCCATAACAAACTCCGGCGAGGTGTATATTTATGTATCAAGTCTATGTTCATCAGTAGATGCATTCACTTATTTGTATTGCACTTATTAACGAATCATTTTTCTTTTAGCCTTCTGGATCATCGAGCAAATCTGTTAAAACAAAACGAGGCCCGACGCAACATCTAAAGGGCGAGGGTAGGTTAGCCCTCACCGCATTTAAGGATAGTGGTGAACCGGTGGATCCCAAGGAGCACTGCCGCAAATTTACAAATCAAGCTGGAGATCTTGTTAGGGACCATGTACCGATCAGCATTCAAGAGTGGCATAAGCCAAAGAACGCGGGGACTGAAGCTAGTTATGTCAACGATACTCTGAATTTTTTTCTTTGGGACAGTCTACTGACAGGCTTCAGCCTACCGGAAGACATGACGGAAGGCCAGAAGAAGAAAGTCAAGGAATGGACTCTCAAGAAGATGGCCACACAATTCCAGACCTGGAAGAAAAATTTATGGGACAAATATAAGCATGAAGATCCAGTATTCAATGAAAGTCTAGTGAAGATAAAAGATCACTGGCCCGCATTTCAGATGTATAAGCAATCGTCTACTCATGTGTCCCGATCGGTCACAAATAAGAAAAATGCTTCAAAGAAGAAACATTTCCATCATCTGGGGTCAGGTGGCTACAAGACTGCCATTCCGAAGTGGACAGCGTTTGAAAATGAACTGATGGAGGCAGGAATCACTCCACAGACATGGGACTGGCCCGACCGGTCCAAGTTCTGGTTGTTCGCGCATGGGGCAGGGTTGGACCCAAAGACGGGGCTGATCGTTGCGAGGGAAAATGGAAGGAAAAAATTGAAGCAATCACGAAGCGCTTGTAGATGCAATTGAAAAGGTCAGAAAGGGAGAGTACATTCCCGATAGAGAGAATGACGAGCTGACACTCGCTTTGGGGAATCCTGAACACGTGGGACGAGTTCGAGCTCGCCCAGGTCTCACCATGAAGGAAGCGTGGCCGGAGAGCGGTGACACTTATAGAAGCCGTTCGCGAAAGAAGAAGAGGGAGTCAGACAGGTTAACGGAATTGTTAAATAGGGTGGAGGCGCTTGAGAAAAATCAGAGGGCACCTGATCAGCCGCAGTTTCTACAGGATCCTCAAGCCGATGCCGCCCCATCTCAGCGAAGAAGCAGTGTGGGTTCCTCGCATCTTGACGGCTGTGGAGGAAGCTACCCCGTGGATTATGTCACGGAGAAGACAGATTGCGAGCTACATATGTTATTCAGGAACGCGTCTGTTAAGGTGGCGGTCGGCTATGTTTACCCAAATGAAGATGGAGGAACGCACCATCATATGCCCATTTCACCTGGCTGTGTTCGTGTCGGGGTGGATGAAGTTGTTTCGGGTTTTGAAAAAGTGGAGCTTGATTTTCCTAGAGGTGACGATGAGAAGACAATTGCCGATGTCAAGCACGGTTTCACCCTATGGCCCAAGAAATACATCGTCCTTTTGCAAAGGCCACCGACTCCTCGTAGCAGTCCACATGAGCAGGAAAGGCCACCGACTCCTCTTGGTAGTAGTCCACATGAGCAGAGGCCACCGACTCCTCTTGGTAGCGGTCCACATGAGCAGAGGCCATCGACTCCTCCTGGTAGCAGTCCACATGAGCAGCAAAGTCCACACCTACCTGAGTGGGACCCCAGCGTGAGTCCGCCATCTCGAGATCCTCCGCGTAAGACAGCGTCCTTTAAGCGGAACGGTACACCACCTAGGAAGAGATCTAGAAAGGAGAAACCAGTGCCGCCTATTGAGAAGTTACCTTGGGAAAAAAGTATCGAGGAAAACATGGAAACCTGTAAGTCCGAGTTGAAAGCATTTTTTGCTAAGAAAGTGCCAGAGATACCTTTTGAGAAGACTCTAGATCCGGTGAAAGTTGTGCGTACTGTTGAGAATCTATATGACCCTGTACCATCGCCGCCATCTGACTATAGGCGTTCTATTGAAAGGTCGTATGACGAGATGATGGAGGCGAAAAACGCACTCAATCGGGTGTCACGGCGAAAAAAGGGAAACAACAAGTGCACCAGCTCGGAGAACAACCCGTTCAATCGGTCCCCCCTCTCATGGTGTTTGACGAGAAGGTCGTTGAAAGTTCTCGACAATACATCGATTACCCCTTCGCAGAAGTAGTATATAAATTTGTTCAAGGGAAAGATTTGGTCGAGAATCTCAGTACGCTACCAACAAGAATGCGTAATTTGAATATGTGGTACACTAATGCCACAAAGAGAGGCATCGAGTCTATCATTGTGCGAGTTAAGGAAGAGCACTACTTCCAAGAATACTCTGTGAGCATTGACTTCAGCGAACTTTTTCAGTTATACAATCTCCGGGCCCTCGAAAAATCTATCATCAGCTGCTATTGTCTGTAAGTGATTTATTTATGTAATTTGAGAAGTCTTTAGCTCAGCTCGTTCATTGTCTGCAAATTATAATCTTTGGGCGCTATATTATGCAGATCGAAGATGCTCGAATGCAAAAGGGATGAAATCAAGCACATTGGGTTCATTGACCCGGATACAATGCATGAAAAAACCATAGAAGATCCCATCTATAACAGGGATACACCGGAGACTTTGCTAAGGTTTTTGAAGCGACAACGTGACAAAAGGATAATACTTTGGCCTTACAACTTCAAGTGAGTGTTACTGTCTTATAACATATTCTATTTTGCGCTGATGACTAATGAATTATATATATGACACTGCATATTAAAATGTGCGCAGGTTCCACTTTATTCTTATCGTCATTAAAATGTACGATGGAGAGGTTGAAGGCTTTGACTCACAAAACAAAGAGCCTATACTATACAAGACGGCTTTTCTTATGCTCAAAAAGTAATTTTAATTCTTATCGGTTTTTTTCGTTAATTTCCTAATATCAACTAATTGATAACTCTTTTATGCATTTTCTTTTGTCGGGCAGTGTATGGGAAATGTTCATCAAGGAAGATCGGTCCCATGAATGGAAACCGAAGCTGATATGGCGTGCGAACAAAGTAAGTAGTACTACCTAGGTCCACACACCTTTATCATACTTGATTATTGTTTGATTGAATTATATTCTTGTACAGAAATGCCCGAAACAACCAGAGGGGACTAACCTATGTGGATACTACATTTGCGAGTACATCCACAGAATTTTCACCGAGAGAACAAATAATGAAAGAAACAAAGAGGTACTAAAACAATATTCACAAATTTATTTTGTTACCATAAGTTGTGCTGAGTTTCAGTAATAATTGTTTGATTGTGATTTGATATATATATACACACACACACATAGCTCATATATTCATTTGTATCTCATTCTTTTACAGTTGGCAAGAAAGAGGGACCGGATCTCAATCGAGGAACGCTTCAAAGCAATTGGCGAGGAATTGGCGGCATTTTTCCTTCGGGACATCATACCGCCATTCGGAGAGTACCACTATGAATGAAGATCTACATGTAACATATAGTTTGACTCGGAGAGTACCACTATGCTACATGTAATAGATAGTATGCATCGGAGAGTACCACTATATATGCATGAAGATCGATCTTCATGCATGTACTACTTAATTTGCGATCTTATGCAATTACATGTGTTATATTATATATGCACCAAGTTGCTATGCTTCACCTTTATCTTCATGTACTACCTAAACCCAAACGCGAAGCAGGCGCATCGACGCGATATGAAACGGTCCGATACCCCTAAACCCCTCCTAAATCCCTAAACCCTGAATTCTCTGCCACGGCAGAGATTTCTGCATTTTCTCTGCCGCGGCAGCCAACCTTTGGTACTAGTTCGTATTACAAACCGGTGCCAAAGCTCCCTTGCCCTGCGCTCTCCTGCGTGCCCACGTGGAGGTGCCTTTAATACCGGTTCGTAAGGAACCGGTACCAAAGGGGGGGGCTTTTGTACCGGGCCTTTAGTACCGGTTCCAAAACCGGTACAAAAGGCCCTCTGGAACCGGTATTGATGAGCGATTTTCCACTAGTGGGCGGATCTGCCAGCGAGATGAGACGGGGCCGGCGGCGAGAAGGCGACAATGAGATGAGACCGCGCTCCCAGCACACTAGTAGAAAAAGGGGCTTTAGTCCCGGTTGGTAACGGGCTTTAGTCCCGGTTGCGCAACCGGGACTAATTATGCGAGACTAAAGGCCCCCCCTTTAGTCGCGGTTGCTTACGAACCGCGACTAAAGGCTCATCCACGTGGGCGGCAGGCGCTCATCGGGGCGGAGGACCTTTAGTCGCGGTTGGCCAGACCAACCGGGACTAAAGGTCTCCGCAGGTTTAGGGTTTTTACCCCCCTAAATCTGGTTTCTTTTTGTTGTGTTTCATTTCTTTTATATTTTATTTTGTGTTTCATTTTAATTTCAAAGAAGTTTCAGTACACATATTCTACGCTACTATATACACGTTACACGTTGATGCATATGAATATACAATTTCAAACAAGTTTGAAATTTCAAACAAGAACAATTCAAGAGGAATATATAATATTCAATCTCGGGTGACCATATACAACTTCAAACAAGTTTCCATATACAATTTATCGCATTAGAAGTTCTTCGTCCTCGTAATAGTGTTCTCCAGTAGGATGGAGGACTTCCCTCATCAAAAATCCTGCCAATTCCTCTTGAATTGGTCGGAAGCGAGCTTCTGGATTAAGCTTCTTCCGCAAGTCATTCCTCCGCAAGTTGATATCCTGAGCCCTCCGCTCAGAGGTGTGTCCCCGGATGAACTCACAAACATAGTATCCATATAGATTGCTCCCCGGTGGCTGAGTATCCACATTAGCTAACCTTCTAAATGTTAGCTCATCTTTGAATTCACCGGTTATGTCTTCTTTAAACCGTTTCCAAACCCTACAGGGCAAATAAATTAAATGAACAAGGGAGTTATTAGTTACTTGATATCAGGAAATGAAGGAAAGAGGCCGATATAGTGCGCAAATGATTGAAAATAATTACTTTTGCAGCATTCATCTTATGCGGATCCAATGCTTTGGTTCCATATTCAGAGAGTCCATAATGAGAACTCTGGAGTTGTCAAATTCAATTATTAGCAGAATTCAGTGGAACCTGCGGACACGTTACATGCACAGTCATGCATAACTCATCGATTAGACATAACATGCATGTAGTAAACAAAAGAGAATGTGCACAAGATAGAAACACTCACCCAAAATGGTAAGGAAATAGAATTTGACTTTTGAGTTCCTGCTTTGTAAGAAACCGATACAAGTCTTCCTCCACGTCTTGGGGGTATCTTTCTAACACATATCCATTAATGATATATGGGTCAATGAATCCAACATCAAGGATGTTCTTTCTTTTGCATTCCCCAAGCTTCATTCTGCATAATAGCGTACACAAGAATATAGTTAGGATAATATAGTGCAGGCAATGAACGAGATGAGGTGGAGATTTAATTATAGAAATAAATCACTTACAGAATGTAGCAACTTAGGATAGATTTGTCGAGCTCGCGCAGATTGAACAACTGGAACAATTCTCTCTTATGAACTTGTACATGGTACTGTTTGAAGTGATGCTCCTCTCTAACTTCCGCATAAATATATTCTTTGCCGGCCTTATTTTTTATGAAATCCTTGTACCAGCGTAGCAGATTTCTCATATGTGTTGGTAGACTCGCTTCCTGTGGCGGCTCGATGAGAGGCCCATTCGGCACATATGTAAATGCCACCTCACTTATTGGCGCATCCTCAAGGCCTAACAATGCACGAAGAGTCATACCGAACTGACCCGCTCTTTGTTTGGCCGCTGTTACAGTCATTCCCTGTGCGCTAGCAGCTGCTAGGATAGCGGGGTCCAATAGTTCCATGTCCTTATCCATATCGGCTCTGAAGGACGACGTAACGGAAAGACCGGCTTCCACTTTGAGCGGGGGGATCGATTGTTTTTTCTGTTCCCCGAGCTGAGAAACTTGTTTTCTGCATTTTTTACTTGCTTCTTTCTTCTCCGGCGCCATGGCTTCTTCCAATAATGCTACTTGCCTACGAAATTCACGTCCATAGTCGTCTTGCAGATTCTGCTGGATTTGGGATGGTGTCGTCAAAAAATCCTTAGCCCACTTCTTTTGCTTCTCAGTATATACCGGCTTGGGCTCAGGCTCTTTTTCGCCTTGACTTCCGCCTTCCATTTCTCATGGTGAGCAGTCGCGGCCACGTTGGTTTCCTCGACACTAAGTTCCCAAGGTCTCGGGAGGAGAGGCTTCAGTGATGGCATTGGTACCCTTGTGGTCTTAGGTACATAAGGCTCGGGTTAATAGTCCAGGAGGGGGTTGCCTTGCTGTCCTTCGTAACCCCCGCTGCTTCTTCGCCGGAGGTGGGTGGTGGCGGCGTACCCGCCGGAGGCGGACTGGGGGGCGGCGGCTGCTTACCCGTCGGAGGTGGATTGGGGGGCGTCTTCGGCTGACGTGAAGGAGGTGTAGGTGGACCACCACCACCACCGGAGGGGGGTGGACTTGTTGGGTGATTCCTCGGGGTCGGTGGCCTTGGCCTCGCCTGGAAACTTGATGTACTTCTTTTTCCATAGAACGAATTGGCGCTTGACATCTCGAAGTCTTTTCTCCCCTTCGGGTGTAGCATAGTCAATCTCCAGGTCCTCGCACCCTTGGACTATGTCTTCCACCGTGACACGAGCATAGCCATCTGCAATGGGGTTGTTGTGGTGGAGTGCTCCAGGTGTACAAGGTAAAGCGCTGCCGATCGCTACCTTCATGGAAATATTCCCCATTGGATAATGCGGCTCACATTCTTTCATCTCCTTTACATCGTCCACGGGGTAGTGAGGCTCAGGTGCACGAATCTCGATCGTCGGTGCATTAGCACCCGCCGGGGCCAAGGGTGCATTAGCACCAGCCGGGGCCTCCGTGGAAGCCACGCTGCTTCTCCACTGCTAGCTTCCGACATCCGCTGCTCGATCTTCATGCGGCCCTTCCGATCGTCTGTCTTTTACAAGTTCCTGCACCATCTGCTTCACCTCAAATAGTTCCACTTCCATCCTCCCCATACGATCCGCATCCCGTTCCGTCTTTCTCTTACGGCTTTTGTAACTGTACGGGTCATTGTCCTGGGGAAACCCTACTTTCCACGGAATGGCGCCTTTGCCTCGTACACGTCCTCGGTGTTCAGGATTCCCGAGGGCTATTGTCAGCGCGTCGTTCTCTCTGTTGAACTTGATCTTCCCCTCTTGAGCTTTGCCCATTGCTTTAATAAGGGCGGCGGTGGGAGTAAACACTTTCTTCCGGTGAACACACCTCCCTGTCTCCGGGTCTAGCGATCCCCCATGCCCGTACCACCAGCTTTTGGCCCGTGGGTCCCATCCCTCTGTACCTAGAGGGATTCCTCGCTCCCTCAGGCCGTTCTCCATCTTCTCTCACTTAGGCTCCAAAGTGCGGTATCCTCCTGGCCCCATAATATGATAGTACTCTTTCTTAGCCGCATTTGACTTATTTTTTGCCGATATGTCCTTGAAATGGTCCGATTGCTTTTGCTTCACAAATTCAGGCCAAACATCTTTCAGTTTCTCATACTGTCCTTTGAAATCCGGAGTCTTGTTCTGCGAGACATAGTCACGGGCTAAATTTTTTTTGTAGTTCCGGAATGCTTCGGCCATCTTCATAAGAGCGAACTCTTTGACTAGCCTCCTCCTCTCACATCCACCCGAAAGCACGTTACCCTCTTCATCGTGTTTGTTGAATTTCGGAGGTAGAATGAAATGTTCCATAAGTTTTCTCCAACAATCCTTTTTCATTCTCTTGCTGACAAAACTGAAACCAACATGTGCCTTGATTGGCTCATTCCATTCCTGGAGGGTGATCGGGACGTTGTCTCTAACAACCACTCCGCATTAGTTGATAAACTTTGTATAGTGCTTTTTGGGCTCCAACGGCCTGCCTCGTTCATCGACAACATCGATGGTCAATGTTTCTCCTTGTTTCATCGTCTGGGTTTTGCCACGCGTCTTTGTACTCAATTTTTTCGACGATCCGGAGGGCTAAAAAAAGAAAGAGAGTCGCGTTAATACATATTTATTCAAATCAGTAAATTTGTATCACCAGAGGCTCAATGTATATATATACCTCGCCGGAGGTGGTTGCTAATTGCAATTCGAGATCGTCGTTTGTCGTTTGCCCTCCGGAGGCAAACGTTTCAACGTCCATTCCTTCATCATCACCTTGTCGACCTTCACCTTCACCGTCAAGGTTTAGATAAGAAGAGACATCGTCTTCTTCATCTTCTTCCGGCACATAAGGAATATCGTCGTTTATGATGGCGGTTATATGTGCTTCAGCATCCGGATCATAGCTTTCCAAAATCGGGTCTCTATTCTCCGCCATATGTCACTCCTGAAGACATGCATGTAGTAAAAACAAATTAAGTAAAGGAACTGAACGGCGGCGAGGGCGGCGAGGAGGGCACGTATTACCTGCTCTGCTGCGAGCAAAAGAGAGAGGGCAACGGCGCTCGATCTGCGAGCGGGCAGCTCTACGACGAGGGCGGCGAGGCGCCGGCGACTGCTGTGGAGAGGGCGGCGAGGGCGGCGACGCTCGATCTGCGAGCGGGCGGCTCTACGACGACGAGGGCGGCGAGGCACCGGCGACTGCTGCGGAGAGGGCGGCGAGGGCGGCGGCGCTCGATCTGCGATAAAATATAGAAATTAAATTCATTTATAGTTAGGTTTTAAGTTACAAATTTTAGTTACAAAAAAAACTAATTTTTTTTAGTTAGGTTTTAAGTTACAAATTTTAGGTTACAAATTTTAGTTACAAAAAAAAACTAAAAAAAAATGCTGGGCCGGCCGGCGCTCTGTCCTCTCCTCTCTCTCTGCTTCTCCCTCTCTCTCTCTATGTGCGTCCGGCCAGGCGCGCGCGCGGTGCTGGCCGCCATCTCCATCCCTCCTTTTCTCCATCTGTGGCGAGAACGGTGGCCGGGAGGGCGCGGCGGCGAGGGACGGCGCTTTGGCGAGGGGCGGCGGCGCGCTTTGGCGACGAACGGCGCGGCGAGCGCGGCACGCGCGTTAGAAAAGCGCGGGGCGGCGCAGAGAGAGGCAGAGAGAGGAGGGCGGCGAGAAGGGACGAACGGCGGCGAGGCGAGCCAAACGGCGGCGAGGCGACGGGGCGGCGTGACGGTGTCTCCTCCGGGCGGCGTCGTCTGCTTCGTCTTCGTCGTCTTCAAGGAGTTGCTCTGTGAACCGCGCGAACTTTTATAGATTAGACCTTTAGTCGCGGTTGATGAGACCAACCGCAACTAAAGGTACCCCACCGACTAAAGCCATTTTTCGCTGGGCTTTTCGTTCCCACCAACCGCGACTAAAGCATTTTTTTGAGAATTAATTCATTCCAAAAACAAAAAAATACATATGATATATCAAACAATTTAGAAAAATAAAACTAATTCATTTCAAAATCTTAAAAATACAAATAATATATCAAAAAATTCAGAAAAATAAAACTAATTCATTTCAAAATCTTAAAAATACAAATAATATATCAAAAAATTCAGAAAAATAAAACTAATTCATTTCAAAATCTTTAAAATACAAATAATATATAAAAAAAATTAGAAAAATAAAACTAATTCATTTCAAAATCTTTAAAATACAAATAATATATCAAAAAATTCAGAAAAATAAAACTAATTCATTTCAAAATCTTAAAAATACAAATAATATATCAAAAAATTCAGAAAAATACAACTAATTCGTTTCAAAATTAGAAAAATACAAATAATTTATCAAAAAATTCAGAAAAATAAAACTAATTCATTTCAAAATCATAAAAATACAAATAATTTCACGCCTCCCATCATTTCTTCCCGCCTCTGTCTTTCCGCCATTTCTTCCCACCTCTGTCTTCCCGACCTCCTGTCTTCCCGGCCCCCCGCTTCCCGCCATTTCTTCCCGCCTCTGTCTTCCCGCCTCCTGTCTTTCACGGGCTTGCAGGAAAATTTTCCGAGGCGCAACTTCCGAAGATGCCGTAGGGCGTGTGCACCCGACATCTTCGAGAAGCTGCGCCCGGGAGATTTCCCAACCCTTTCCCCAACCTGTTAGGAGATGGAGTCTTTCACGGGCTTGCAGGAAAATTTTCCCGAGGCGCAACTTTCGAAGATGTCGTAGGGCGTGTGCATCAACGACATCTTCGAGAAGCTGCGCCATGGGAGATTTCCCAACCCTTTCCTCCATCCATGGGAAAACTCTCCCTACCTGCTAGGTTGGCTTGTTGGTCTGCTTGCCATGGCGTATCCCTTTATAGGCACGGCGTCGCGCTTTGTCTTGTTCCTCCCAGGGCGTCGTGCGCTACATGCTTTATCTCATCGAGCGGTGCGTCCACCCACGCGTCCTTATCCTGGCGCTTTAGTCCGTTGCACCCACCAGCGGAACTAAAGCTTACCTAGACGTTCTTCCCACCGATAGTTTTGTTAGATGACACAAAAACCACCTTTAGTCCCAGTTGCACCCACCAGGCGGGACTAAAGGTTAGATGACCAGCTCTGGATTCCTCTTCTTCCCGCCATTTCTTCCCAGGGGGCTCGCCAGGTATGAGGAGGACGGTTTACCTCCTGGGAACTTCCACGAGGCCGGCCGTCGGCTATGGTGGGGCGGACGGACTCTACAGAGCGTCATGGACTACATCACGGCCGCGATATCCCCGCCTGCGCTACCCTTAGTACCGTCGAGGTTCGAGCCACGAGCGCCGCCAGCAGCGACGATGACAGCGACGACGACGGTGGCAACTTAGAAGGCGACGACTACTAGTACAACGGCGGCGACTACGAAGACTACGAGTATGCATATTATAGGCCTAGGCAGGAGTATGACTAAATCACTCCAACATTCCAAGATGTACTCCTAGGCCTAGGCATGTCCTTCACATCCTTGGCTGTAGTTCAAATTTCATGTATAATCAGTGGTATCTCGAATCAATCGAATCATTCGAAAATGGACACCAAACACATCACAAATAATATAATTCACATGATCCATACAAAGTTTGGAACGAATTTTCCTCAACAAAGTTTGGTACAATAAATTATTACACATCATTTCTTCCCTTGTGTTCCTTGCTTACGATTGCGCCGTAACCATGGAGCATCCTCATAATTTAACCTAATGCTTGGGTCAGTGTTCACTTTGAAGGGCGGAATTTCACCAAACATATTGTAATCTTCTGACATGTCTGTCTTGTCCTCCACTCCCACGATGTTTCTTTTCCCTGAAAGAACTATGTGGCGCTTTGGATCATCGCATGATGTACTCGTTTACTTATCTTTCCTTTTCCTCGGTTTTCTACTCATGTCCTTCACATAGAAAACCTGAGCGACATCTTTGGCTAGGACGAATGGTTCGTCAAGGTAACCAAGATTGTTGAAATCCACCATTGTCATTCTGTATTGCTCGTCCACCTTTACCCCACCTCCTGTTAGCTTGAACCATTTGCACCGGAACAAAGGGACCTTGAAGGAGGGTCCATAGTCAAGTTCCCATATCTCCTCTATGTAACCATAATATGTGACCTTTCGCCCATTCTCGATTGCTGCATCAAAGCAGACACCACTGTTTCTGTTGGTGCTCTTTTTATCTTGGGCGATCGTGCAAAATGTATTCCCATTTATCTCGTACCATTGGAAAGTCGATATAGTCGAAGATGGTGACCTGGCCAACATGTACAGCTGATCTCCAACATCATTGTCATTCATTAAATGGTTTCGCTACCAACCGCCGAAAGTCTCCATGTGGGCTTTTGTAATCCAGGATTCAGGCTTCCCCGGGTTGTTCGAGCGTAAAATATTCTTGTGTTCCTCGAAGTACGGAGCCACCAAGCTGGAACTGTGTGGTGTGCTTCAGTCATAGAATGGCCGTCCATACATATCGTTGATTTCCTTCCGATCGTGCCTTTTCCACTTAGTCTCCCCTTGTGCCGCGATTGAGGAAGATCTTAAGGTCAGGAACATAGTCAACACAAAACTCAATTATCTCCTCATTTCCATAGCCCTTGGCGATGCTTCCTTCTGGCCTAGCACGGTTACGGACATAGTTCTTTAATACTCCCATGAACCTCTCAAAGGGGAACATATTGTGTAGAAATAAAGGACCGAGAATGGAAATCTCTTCGACTAGGTGAACCAGGAGGTGCGTCATAATATTGAAGAAGGATGGTGGGAATACCAACTCGAAACTGACAAGACATTGGACCACACCGTTCTGTAACCGTGGTAGATCTTCTGGATTGATTACCTTCTGAGAGATTGCATTGAGGAATGCACATAGTTTCACAATGGCTACTCGAACATTTTCTAGTAGGAGCCCCCTCAAAGCAATCGGAAGCAATTGCGTCATAATCACGTGGCAGTCGTGAGACTTCAGGTTTTGGAACTTTTTGTCTGCCATATTTATTATTCCCTTTATATTCGACGAGAAGGGACCTTCATACTGCTCAGGCATTCAAAAAAGATGACCTTCTCTTCTTTGGTAAGAGCGTAGCTGGCACGACCTTGAAACCGTTGGATGCCGGTCTTCCGGGTCTTTCAAACGTTGTTGGTCCTGCCGTGCTTCCTTTGTATCATTTGTCTTCCCATACACGCCCAAGCTTAGTAGGTTCACGCAAATATTCTTCGTAACATGCATCACGTCGATTGCAGAGCGGACATCTAGGACTTTCCAATATTCTAGCTCCCAAAATATAGATTTCTTCTTCCACATGGGTGCGTGCCCGTCAACTCCTTGCGGAACTGATTGTCCGCCAGGACTCTTTCCAAAGATGACTTTCAAATCCTTGCCCATATCAAATACATCAGCACCAGTACGTTCTGCAGCTTCGGCCGGTGATCTGCCTTGCCGTTGAAATGCTTGCCTTTCTTTCTTAAGTTATGATATCGGGGAAGAAATCGACGATGCCCAGGTACACATTCTTTTACAATTACCCAAATATATACTTTCAGTCTCATGTAAGCAGTGCGTGCATGCATTGTATCCCTTATTTGTCCCGAAAGGTTACTAAGAGCAGGCCAATCATTGATGGTTACGAAAAGCAACGCTCGTAGGTCAAATTCCTCTTCTTTGTGCTCATCTCACACACGTACACCAGGTCTGCCCCACAGCTCTAAAAGTTCATCAACTAATGGCCTTAGGTACACATCGATGTCGTTGCCAGTTTGCTTCGAACCTTGGATGAGCACTGGCATCATAATGTACTTCCGCTTCATGCACAACCAAGGAGGAAGGTTGTAGATGCATAGAGTCACGGGCCAGGTGCTATGGCTGGAGCTCTGCTCGCCAAAAGGATTCATGCCATCTGTACTTAGACCAAATCTTATGTTCCTTGCATCAGCTGCAAAATCTTTGAACTCTCTGTCGACCTTTCTCCATTGCGTTCCATCAGCGGGGTGTCTCAACTCCCCGTCCGACTTACGGTCCTCTTTGTGCCATCGTAACAACTTGGCATGCTCTTTGTTCCTGAACAGACGTTTCAACCGTGGTATTATAGGAGCATACCACATCACCTTGGCGGGAACCCTCTTCCTAGGTTTCTCGCCCTCAACATCATCACCAGGGTCATCTCCTCTGATCTTATAACGCAATGCAGTGCATACCGGCATTCATTCAAATTCTCGTATTCACCGCGGTAGAGGATGAAGTCGTTAATGCATGCATGTATCTTCAGAACCTCTAAACCTAGAGGGCAGACAACCATCTTTGCTTCGTACGTAGCGGGCAACTCGTTATTCTTTGGAAACATATTCTTCATCATTTTCAGCAAATTTTCAAATCCTGAGTCAGATAGACCTTTTTGTGCCTTCCATTTCAGCAAATCCAGTGTGCAGCCCAGCTTTTTTAGACCATTATCGCATCCTGGGTACAACGACTTTTTGTGATCCTCTAACATGCGATCCAAATTCTTCCTCTCCTTTTCAGTTTCGCGGCCTCTCCGTGCATCAGCAATGGTCCGACCAAGATCATCAGCGGGGTCATCACGTGCCTCTTCTTCACCATCCCCTTCACCTTCCCCTTCTGCTTCCCCTCCTTCAGCATTCTCCATGAAAGTATCACCGAAATGATCAGGATAGTTTTCATCGATATCATCCCCTTCTTCATCTTCTTCCATTCTAACCCCTCTTTCTCCATGCTTGGTCCAACAATTATAGCTTGGCATGAAACCGTGCCGAAGCAGGTGCACGTGAACGATTCTTGAGGAAGAGTAACCCTTCTTATTCTTACAGTCAGCACATGGACATATAACAAAACCCCCCCTGCTTGTTCGCATTAGCCAATGTGAGGAAATCATTCAAACCTGTAATGAACTCGCGAGTCGGTTCGTACATCCATTGCCGATTCATGCATTATTATTATATAAAGTACCATCATGCATTTGTTAAACTAACTAGCTAGAAATAATAGAAATTAAACTATGAACTACACATGCATATTTATCAATGACACATGAAAGGTTCAAGTTCCTAACCGCGATCGAGGAGGAAAAAAAATGAGAAAGCTTAAGTGTGGCTCAGACACTTCATATCATGCTCTCGGGCATTTCATCGAACACCTTGTGTGCATAAGAGGATCAAAGCCAAACCCACCACCCCTTGTCAATAGAAGTTGAACACCAAGTTGCTCACACACACAAGTGAAGTGCTGCAGCAGTATTTATAGGGGTGGGCCTTTAGTCCCGGTTGGCCAGGCCAACCGCGACTAAAGGCTCCCACTGAGAAGTCGCTCAACCGCGTCCACCAGCTATCGACTGAGCACGCTGGGCCCAGACCTTTGGTCGCGGTTCGCCTGCAGAACCGCAACTAAAGACCCCATTAGTCGCGGTTCAAATATTTTGGAGACTAATGGGGTGGTATGGAAGCCCCTTTTTCTACTAGTGGCACGAAGTCGACGTTGCTGGTGAGTTGAGTTGGAGCCACCGGCATGAAGGCGGCATTGCCGAGAAGATGAGATGGTGCTGCCGGCGCGAAGTCGACGTTGTCGGCGAGCTGAATTAGATTGGTCGGTGAGAAGCCTAGAGGTGCCACGAGCATGGAGGTGCTGGCTATGGTGCTGGGCGGCGGTACGGTGCTGTGCTGGGTGGGTGCTGGGCGTGCCTGAATGCAGACGAGCTACTAGAAGGGGCCCGACATGGTGCTGCAATGGTGCTGGGTTGTCGGTGGTACGGTGCTCTGCTGGGTGGGTGCTGGGCATGCCTGAATGCCGACGAGCTACTGGATGGGGCCGGCATCGTGCTGCTACTTGGGTCCCGTGGCCGGCCTCCGGGAGGTGCAGTTGGGCGATGTGCAGCTGCCAGCAACGCGACGATGGTGGGATTGGGATTAGGATCGAGATCGAGATTGAGGAAGACGATGTTGGGATCGCGAACAATGTGATTCAAAATTAGACAGGGCAGCGATGTTTTTTCACAGCTTTTCATCTGGTTGCAACAACCCTAAAATGTCTTACATTTTTTTTTGAAAGCCATTCGGCGAATTTTATTGATCAGCAAACATAGGTACATCGTTCACGAGCTTTGCTATATATAAAACTAGGGGGTTCATCGACCCAAATACAATTTAAACCAGAATGAGAAGCATTCCTAGTAAGCTCATGTGCCACTGAATTAGCTTCCCTGTTACAATAATAGCTTGATCAAACCCACTCCATAAAATGCAACAATCATCATAAATCGCAGCTGAAGATGTCGCCGAGAAACCACCGTCTAGCATTGTCCCTACAACTTGCATACAATCCGTTTGAACAATAAACTTGTTGCACCCCATATGTTGTGCTAGGGACAGGCCCTCCCTGAACGCATATGCTTCTGCCATTGAGCTATCCACCACATGATGCAAATATCGATTAGACGCTGCTATGCAGAACCCCTTGTCATCTCTGACTAGATCATGTAGGCGCGCGTTGCCGCGCCCGTTCATTATGACAATAGATTGTTAGGAATTTACGGAAATATAATTGGATTTTAAAACATTCCGAAGTGCTGAACCACGCCCAGGTCTTTACTGGCCTAGATTACATTGCAGCAATATGTGCAGCGCTAGCCAAGATGAGATCATACAACAAACTGATTCATAGGTCATGCAAAAATATTTGCAAGTAAAATCTATAATCCATGTCCAGGTAATTAACATAAAAGTAGGCTGCCTAAAATCTTGCACATGGAATAACACAACAGTGTCTCCTAGTCCAAAAGAACAAGAAAGGTTGTCTCCATGTAGCTTACACCATTTCACTTCTAGCCAAACATTTTTGGGCTCGTGTACTTTGAATGGAAGTCAACCTGCATCGCATCAAAAGTAACATGTAAATGTGACAAAGAAAAACCTATAAATTTAATGGCAGAAGACAGTAAAGTGGATGCAACTATTTATTTCCAAATTTCCAATCTCCTATGTCAGTGACATATTTATTTTATGTCCACCAAATCAATCGAATCATAAATTAGTAATACAAATTATGCAGGATGTACAATCTTCAAATGACAAATATTGGGTCTATCACAGGATAAATGCATGCATGGGCTGATGCTAGAAAGGCAACATGCAGACATAATTAATCACATATAGCAACAGGTAAATAAAATCAATAATCTACTGTAAAAGGACTTTCAATAGTTCTATAGAGAATCAATGCGCTAATGCCACAACGCCTGGGGATAATTATCAACAATTCCAGAAGATATTGCATGTTGCACTTTATTTGAAATTATCGGTAATACATGTCTTATGCGATGGAACGGTAAGCTCACCTGCGAGTGCTTCCTAAATTCATTTTCTGAATCCCCACGTTAAATATATTTTCCAGTAATCATGGGCGAAGGAAGTTCTTACAACCATATTAAATTCAGATTGAATAATGGTTATCCAAGTTCCTTAGAAAGGCCCCAATCAAGCATATGCCCGGAACAGCAAACATTCAATGATACTTCCTTCTATGCAGGATCTGCACAAACAGGATAATGCCATTGGATTAGAAAGGAAACAAATTAAGTGTGTGGGGGAATAACTACAATATTTGTTGCCTTGCATTTGACTCCACACTCAGGTCGTATCCATGCATAATCCATTTTACAGAGGCGAACTTGATTCGTGAGGATTTTAAGAATTACTTATTGGAATGAGCTAAGCAAATCAATAAGAATTGAGAGTAGTGTTACGGGAAGGGTGATCTAGTAGGTACTTAAAAGAATATAATCAGAGCAGTGTAGGTACTATAACTAATACCATCACTTGGCACCTGATATTTTGCTTGCTCCATATACTTCTAGATTTACTATGTCGATTTTAATCCATGTACTTCAATCTCCTGAGAATAGGGCTGGTGGCCGTGGCCACCACCGTCGCTTCCCAAACCATAGATCTGGTCTTAATCGTTGCCTGATATCACCATGACCTGAAATGTCAATAAAAAAAGCAATGATAAGTAAAATCCATCAGAGACAAATAATTGAATGTGGTATATCTTAAGACACTTCTGATTCTATAAAAGGGCAAGGTATTTCATCAAGGCTAAAAGTGGACTTAATAGTTTTACTCGTGCATTGCAGTTTTAATCTAAACAAAATGAGTTTTGTTTGCCAGGTTCCTAATTTTGTGTCATCAGAAGCGCTTCATCCTGGATACGTTCATTTGATGTTAGAATATAATCCTGCTTATCATCTACTACAGTTTTGCAGTTCATCCGACCAGTTGATCTGCAACCACATGTTATAAAAGTTCACACACTGTCTTAATCCAGACAGATTGGAAATGATGTGCAGATTGCAAAAAAAGAAGAAGATAAACATATTGTTTTATACTTTCTGTGCATACTAAAAGAGACAAAGATGAACTTCTTTATATATCGTGCAATGTTTACGAAATGTGTGAAACGACATCCCCTGAAACACTGAAGGAAAAAAATACCAGACCATTGGTAACTGCTAGAGAAAAAACATTCAACATCTACGCATCTTTAGGTAAAACATATTCAGCCACCTTGTGTGAATCAGCAAAACGTGTATATTCATCATATTTAGTAACTGAACCTAGAAAATACCGTAAAACATAAACACAAAGGATACTTACCACCTGGATTAGTAAGGAGGTGTTGCACAGGAGCTCACCAACATCAGTTCTCAAGCACCGCTGCAGTCGACCTCATATGTGTTAAATTAAAGGATAAATTACCTTATGGAGCTGGCAAGGTATATTGTCAAAAGGGCACATATTGGACAATAACATGATAGCAGAGGAGTTATCACTAATAACACAAATCTTGCATCATATTCTGCTGCTGCAGATGAAACAAAGGCACCATCTTGAGATGGATGATGGGCGAAACCATGAAAGGTAACCTAATGCAAGCAAAACACCAGTCCAAACATAGACACTGGAGTTCAGTGGAAAGTGGTAAACTAAAATTACATGCTGAAAAAATGAGGCTAACAGTAGTTCTGAATTCTTGCATTGTATGACTGGGAGACAAAATATAAAACTCAAACCTGCCTGTTTTATAAGCTTTGCAAATTGAGCTCCTGAAACATCAGGGACAACACACGATGGAATCCATTAGGAGATTTGTATATAATTTCACCCACGGCATGAAGCTTTTGAGGTGGCAAAGTTCTGTTGTTTTTTCACAATACCTGCAGAGGACAGAACATCCAGCGCGAGGGAGGGCGAAATTGCTGCGGTCGCCTTATACGATAACTCGTCCGTTGTTGTGTCCACGATGCCGCCACGAGAGCAGGCAAGTCGCGGTGGGCTTCACCTTTCGAGGTCAAGATCGAGGGAGGGGCACCGCCGCTCGATGCCTCCATGCTGAGGCCTGAAAACTGGCAGCGGAGTACAGCTTGGGCGTTTGGCGATGGTCGCCAGCGACGGCCGCAAGCCATCGTGAAGGAGGAGATGTGTACCGTGGCGCTGGCCGCGATGTCGCTCGGCGCCACCACCAGGATCGAAGAGGGGGCGCGACATAGATGGTCTCCATCGCCACCATCCCCCACGATCGCTGGAGGTCACCATCCAGCGTGCCGCCGGCTTCGTCCGCCATGACGGCCGCCATCGCCTCCGTCCCACACAATGGCTGCACGCTTACATCCTGCAGTTCGCCGCCGGCGCCGTCCCGCAGATGTCGCCGAAGCTTGGCCGCGAACGTCACGGCTTCATGGCCGGCCTCTGCGCACAGCAGCCCTCTACGTCGTCGGTGCCGCCACACTTCGCCGTTCTACGATCATCTAGGCGCTCTGAGCAGCAGGTCTCTTCTCTGCCCATGTGTCAACACCCGGATTTTTACGTCCCGATGCCTATTATGCCATACATCGCAATCCCAGGAATATTGTTTTTGCGAGACATAATAGATTGATATCACAGAACATCATTCATTATAACTCATAATTGTCTTACAACAAAAAGGATCACATGATCCAGTCTCATTACAACCATTGATCTAAGGATCAAATACATGACACAATAGCGGAAGTACGTAGTAGAGGTCCATCTGCTCCACATGCAACTGTTGACATCAGGAGTAGTCCTAGTTATCGTAGACGTCCTGCTGTCCATCTTCATGGTACTGTTGCTCCTCTTCATAGTCTGGCCATTTGAATAGCCAGGGACAAAGCCATGAGTACTTTAAAGTACTCGCAAACTAATACTAATGTAAGTACTAATAGCTTCTAATGGATTCTAAGCTCTCGGTTCATTTGCACAAAGCTAGTTTTATTTCGTAAACACTTTGGTAGTCAAAAACTCTTTACTTGCCAAAAATTACTCAAGTGGGAACATTAGTGTCATTCCCACAACTCTGTTGTGATTCAAGTCAAATTCACCTTTCAAGTTCAAAATCACAAGTCACCAGTCACATGTAACATTTTTTAAAAAAAATTCTGATGACGGAACAGTATGGCCTTTCCAACCGTCCATAACCGTGGACACGGCTATTCGAATAGGTTTACACTCTGCAGAGGTTGTACACTTGTGCCACAACTTTTGATTACATCCGTCAGGGATAGCCCTGAATAATCATACTCAGTATGCGGATCATTAACCATAACCTTTCACTTACATACCCTAGTATAGGCACCTCTCCCCATGAGCTTGGCCTCCCAGTGAAGACACACCGTCAGCCTGGGAACTGCACAGGGCTTGGGCCGGACATTCACCTCATTTCACATCATTTCCTTTTTAACGGAGGCAGCCTCGGCATAACCCTATGATGCTTGTTTAGAGGGAACACATACTAGAATACATAAACTTCCAGTTAAGCCCTACCCATAATCAGGTATTGTGGGGGTACTCAAAAATTGGAAAGGTATCGCATCCGAACCCAACCATCAGTTTTTATCAAAATCACCTTGTCATTCCGTGGTCATATTCACCTTCAAAACTTCTCAATAGAATGACTCATCATTCCAAGGTTTTCAAAGTCATTTCACTTCACAAGTTCCCATCTAGAGTAGTAAATTTTATTTGCTAGCACTAGCAACTAGGCATGAGGGGTGCTAACTATCTTGTAGCTCTCTAGGCTAAATTTGATGCTCTTGTAACACTCCATAATTAGACCAAAGTTAACTATAAAAGTAAGCTTTAATAATCAAAGTAAAAGCTTGGAAGGATAAAAACTTGGGATTTGGATCATTGAACATAAAGTAAAATTGTAATGGTGCCTTGCTCTAGCAGAGCTTTGCACTTGAAAGAATATTAGCTTGCCTTGGGTGGTGTACTGATCAAAGTGGTCTTCTTCTTCCTGGAAGTAGACCTCCTCCTCCTGGTACTCCTCTGTACTAGCGTCTAAAAACGGATACGAGGTAACAATCACCAATCAACTCTTAAGAGCGAGACTAAGCACACACAAGGTTCACACAAGCTAATCTATCATCACCACATTGCTATCATGTTGGTTGACTTGGTTTTCTTCTTAAGAAAAATAATTTCCTCTCATTACAAAAATTGATTAGGGTTTCTCTTTAAGTCTTTGAGGAAATGATTTCCTCTCATTGAATCTTGTTAAGATTTAAATTCCTCAAATTAGTAATGGATGAATTCAAGTTGACCAAAGTCAACAATTCATCCTTAGCATTTTTGGGGAAAAGATTTAAATGAGGTAAAGTACCTCATGCAATTTAAACAACTATTTGATTTAAGATCCTCAAGTAAGCAAAGATGATACCATGACTAGGGTCATCACTTTACTTCATCTTACTTGGGAAGATGATTTAAATGAGGTGCTACCCTCATAGATTTAAAATCCTACATTTGAAAATAATTTAAATGGGCTAGTATTGACTACATAGCCAATTTTTGATTCTAGCCCATGATCATACAAAGTAACCATGTGATATTTTTACATAAACAAATAGAGGGTTTGAAAAGAGAATCATAGCAATTGGATTCACCTCCAAATTCATCATGGTTGATTTTATAAATTTATTTGAAACCTAAAAACTCTCTGACTTGTTATTTTTACTATTCAAATTCTACAACAGATATGGCTTTGAATCCAGTGTGGTTGGATAGAGCTTTTCATAAGCTTTCCAAAGATATCAAATTCACTAAATTTGACCAAGTAGATTTGGTTTTATTAAATTTTGAAAAGGGAACCAGCAAGCAATTTAACTGAAACAGTTTTAATTCGAATTTGAAATAAATGGGCTAGGCGGGAAAACTTAACGGGCCGGCCCAGCTATGCGCACGTTGCACGCGGGCCGTCTGACAGGGAGGGCCCCAGCTGTCAGTGAGCTTTCAAACCCGAAGCGGTATGTTTCGATGTGGATCGTTGGATTAGAGCGGGATCGAACGGACGCGAGGCGTCGTCGTCTCCGGCGAGAGGGGACCTTACTGGCGGCGACGGTGGGGGTGGGCGAGCTCACCGGTGGTCGGCGAACGGCGGCGTGGACGCGAGGCGATGTTGCTGACGACGGCGAGGCGATTGGTGGTCGTGGGAGCGGCTGGGGTGGACGAATTCGTCGGCTTGATCTGCGGTGGTGCTACGGGACTCCGGTGACAAATTGGTTCGCTACGGTGGAGAATCAAAGAGGGGAAGTGGTCGTGGCGAGCTAGAAGAAAGAGGGGAGTGAGCTAGTGTGGAGATTGGAGGAGGGGGAGCTCTCCTTTTATAGGGGCGAGGAGGTCTGCGGGGGTGCGCGTCGGGTCGACCATGGCGGCGACGATTGGAGCGGCGAAGGGGCAAGGTGAGGTGGGCGTAGGCTTGCTAGCAGCATGGCGGTCCTGGGGAGCGTGATGGCGAGGACGGGGGTAGTCGGAACAGCTCGGGCGATGTCGATGCCGTGCGGTACTGTGGCGGAAGAACGGCGATGATGTCGACGGCGACAGCGCTCGCGCGGGCAAGGGAGCATGTCTGGCGGGGAGCTGTTGTCCTGGTGAGCACGTGGGAGAAAGGAGAGGGCGCGCGGAGGGCTGGGTCGACGGCGTTCGACGACGCTCTGTCGTGTCCAGGGCGTGTCCACGCGCGTCCTGGCACGTTCTGGGCGTCGCGGACACGGCGCGTTCCAGGCGGTGCGGTGCTCCTCTCCGACCGTGGCTGGTTTAGGCGTGACTAGGGGCGTGAGATGATGCTAGGAGACAAGGTGGGCACGGCTAGAAAAGGAGGAGGGCTAGGGTTGGCATGGTGTGGGCATGGCATGGCCGGCATAGGCATGTCCATGCCACATTGGCCATGTCTAGGGTTGGCATGTAGGGGCAAGGTGCTGGAGGGGACCAGGAGACAATGTAGGAGCAAGTGGTGATCAAGGTTTGGCCAGGGCACTATTGCAAATAGTAAATTTGGATTGGGTTTGATTCTGCCCACAAGGTGTTTGATACAATGGCCGCAAGAGAAATCTTTTTTAATTTTGCAGAGATTTTTGGTGGGTTTGAAACACATCCTCAAAGGCACACAATGGTGGTGGTGGTGTGCAAAATTGAGTTGGTTTGCAAGATTTCAAAAAGGGCACAATCTAGAATCAGATTTGGTGTTCCAACTTTGCTTGATGAGATTAAGAAATAGAAAAGGAATTGGTCAAGGTGGTCAACACCAAACTTGTTCACCTTGATGTGGTCTTGGATGAGGTGCAAGGAGTTGAGAGGTTTTAGTTTAGAAAAGTCTTAAACCAGGGGCTCAAAGTGGGCATCATGAGAAAATGGGCAGATTTGACCATTATTTCATGTGAGCTCAAATTGATTTCAAATTTGATTTGATTTGATTTTCTTTGATTCCAAAAGGGTTTATAAGTGTTTAGTAACATTCTACAAGCAATGGCACAAGCCAAATTGGCCTAGGTCAAAGTTTTGCAAAATGTCCATAAGCACAAGTATGTGATGTTGTTTGCATTTTTCTTATTCTTCTATTTTGGTTCACTTGATCCAATTGGGCATGTGTTAGGGTCCATTTAGGGTTAGATTGGGTTTGATAAGGGTTTCAAACCATTAGGGTAAGGTATGAGGTCATAGATCAAGATTTGCCATTATGGCTATATGCCACATATGCCTCTATGTAATTTTTTGTTTTCTTTTTGTTTCACCAAGGATTTAGTTGGTAAGAACTAGGTTAGGTTTGTTGAGGTTTTTCAAATCATCCAACAAGGCAGCACATGGCCTAGTTCATCATTTGCAAAAGTAGCCATAGGCTTACATAGGCCTCTCTTCTTAATTTAAAAAATTCTTTTTATTTTGCTTTTAACTTAGAGGGTGAAAAGAAGAGTGAGGTTTAGGGTTTAAGAACATTTCAAAGTAGTTCACAAAAGCATCCTGGCCAAACACACAATTATCAAGCATAGCACTATGCATAGCACCATACTTAATAAAAGTTTTTGTTGGTTCTCATTTTTGGAAATAGGGAAATTCATTTTCTCTTTGTTTTAAAATTTGGGATGTTACACCATGTCACCGGCGAGGAAGACGATGGTGAGGACATCGTCCACCGCTGCTACGAGCCAGTGCCCAACAATCTGCGTTGTCCTTCGCTCACCAGCCTTCTGTCCATCGGTGCTCCTCCGCCATTTTTGGGGTGTTGTTGCGAGTGGTGGAGCTGCAAACCGCATCCCCGAGGGCTGCAAAGGACCATCTTCAAAGCTACAAATGTATACAGTTTGGTGCTGCAAGTACGATGTGTCGAAGAAGCAAGGTGAGCTGCAAAGTCCTCCGCCAGATGCTACCAACGGAGTGCCGAGATGCTACTGGTGGGGACGGCAGATGCTTCAAGTGGTTTCTAGCGTTTCTACAAACCGTTGGCGGCGGTGATGAAAACCTTCAACACATGTGCTGCAAAATGTCATCAAAGGTGTTGCAAACGTTTAACGAAGGTGCTATGAACAATTAGTAGTGCTGCAAAATGTCATCGAAGGTGCTGCAAACCTTCAACACAATTAGAACCAAGTGACACAAGAACCAAGTGACAGTGCTACCAGTCAGAGTTAGTGTGCAGCCGGTGGTGCGCTAGTGAGAATTAGTTGACATGCTACAATAGTGAATTTTTTTTTTTGCTACAAATGGCCTGCAGTTTTGCTACTTTAATACAAAAAATTTGCTACAAGGTTTCCGGCAAAACTCCGGCGAGACTCCGACAAGGTGTCCGACGAGCTACATATCTGACAGATCTTTTTTTTTCTACACGAACCGTTTTTTTTGCTTCAATGTGGACACGTGTTAACAATTCAACCAGCAAGGTCTGTGTTTGAGGTGAAAGTGGACACGTGTTAAGCAGGGATCCGGAGGCTGGGAAGTTTGGAGTCTCCGGAGGATTCCTAGCAGTCCCCTTTTCAAAACGGGTTCAGGCAGTGCAAAACATTGACGTCCTTAATCAAGGCCGTTTCCACACTAGCAACGACCAAGGCCTGGCCCATCCAAAATGCGGGTCAGGGCGCAGCTTCAAGATCTCGCCTCCTCCTCCTAGTGGCGGTGGTGGCGTGCAGTCGACCGTGAGCGGCCGAGCAACAGTCCCAACCCTCCCTGAATATCAACAACTTCTTGTCATGGATGATACGTGAGTTTTCTGCAGCTAAATTGATTTATTTACTAAACGATGAGGAGGATTACGATCCGATGCGCGCCCCCTGCAGGAGGGATTGGGCGTCTATGGACGATGGGCCGGCGGGGCTCATCGCCGAGCGTATCGTCGTCTACGATGTCGCAGACTACGTGCGCTTCCGTGCCGTCTGACGCGCGTGGGGGCGGTGCTCCACTGACCCGCGCGCGCACGCCGGCCTCGACTGCCGGTTCCATCCGTGGTTCTACGGGAGGATCTCGCCGCCCCGGACCGCCGCTCCTTCCTCAACACATCCGCCGAGCAGTGCGTCCTTGTAGACATCCCGGAGCTCCGCGACCACGAGCTCCTTGTCCTTGTCCATGTCCATGACCGCAAACTCATCTGCTTGCTCAACCCACTCACCCGTCACCTCAGGCCCCGTTCTGTGCCGGTGATTTTGCATCTTTTGAGGAGTGTTTTGAGGGGTGTTTTGGGTGAAAAGACCAACACACCCAAAACACCATCCAAAACACTACAAAACCCATTTCACCTAAAACACTTGTCAAAACACTTATTTGGAACACTGGTTTTATAAACTAGTGTATTCAAATGTATTCAACACAAGACAATCTTTTTTTATAGTTTAAACTAAACTTGCATCACAAATAAAAATCTGAACGTTTTAGCACACAACAAGAACATCTCTCATATCGATAATATAAAACATCAGTACCGGAATTCTACATAGTACAACACACTAGTGGAAAAAGGGCCTATAGTCCCGGTTGATAAGGGTCTTTAGTCCCGGTCATGAACCGAGACTAAAGGATATTTCGTTAATTTTTTATTTATCTATTTGGTTTTCTAATTATTTTCCCCTCCATCTTTTTTTCTATTTTTTTCAGAATTTCTAGTATTTCAGTTATTGGCCAAGTTTAGTCTCTAACTACACTTAATCTCTAGTCAAATCACTTACTCGTGGTCAAACTTCCCGCTCGGTCACCCATCCTCCCACTACTCCAGCACTAGCACGCTTAACTTCCGAGTTCCTTCCCGTCCGCTTCCAAGTGCTTCACGCGCATGTATATGAAACTAGTATCATATCAATCCTATTAACATGTTGGTCGATGTCACACTTCTTTATTGTTTGAGTTCCAAATAATTATTTTAATAAACAAAAGTAATGATGTAATAATAATCTTGAATAAATAAATAAATATTAACTTCTTTAATTTGTATTATAATTAAATTTTTTAATTTTTATTTTTTTTAATATTTTTTTGTGCCAAAACTAAAACCTGAAAATTTGAAAATCTAAAAATTGTCTAACTTTATGGTTAATTAATAATAATATTTATGCATGATGTAACTTTTCCCACGATCATTTTGATATATTATAAGGTTTTTTTCGACGTCATATACAAAAGTTAATGCCGTTTTACCTTTTTCTAAATTTTTTTTGCAAAAAACTTGAAATTTAAATTTATTAATTTCCCGTAATAGTAGGTTGCGTAACATACAAGAATCTCAAATACACCCCTTTAGTCCCGGTTGGCCAAATGAACCGGGACTAAAGACTTTCTAATATGAACCGGGATCAATGCCCCCCATTAGTCCCGATTCGTTTTTAAACCGGGACTAAAGCTCTAGATGAAAGCCCTGTTTTCTAACAGTGACAGGAGCACATGACAAGCCAACAAAGAGCTCAAACATTCAGTCTATAGGTCGGGTAGATATTGCACAATATATATGCTAAATTTTACATCAGGATCACATGACAAGCCAACAAAGAGCTCAAACTTTGAATCCATATATAGAATAGATGTTTCTATGCATCACCTAATGACAACGTAAAGCATTCTGTTGGAGTTCAGACATTATACTGATGCAGTGGTTGAAATTACATGGAAATGAGTTAATAAAAAACAATCAATTAAAGTACCGATTACTCACTTCATGGTATCGAGCTAAGAAAATGCTACTTGACAGATAATTCGGATGTCCTATGAGCCTACCAGCAGGTGCAACGGCGAACGTGAGTTCAGAGGAGGGTAGTGGTCACTGTGTCCTACCAGCTGCAGAGGCAGGGTGTCGGCCAGCAGTAGTAGCTGTTGGAATTATGTTCCATATAATCCCTGAAATCCCATAGGCCCACGCATGAATGAAATTTGAATGGCTGCAGAAGCTGAAACGTTTTGCTGTAGTGAACAATGAATACTGCTGCCTATTCAGTTCGTCTTCCGTCCTTTCGTTTCATCTCCCACCAAAGCCTTTTCGCCTCCCTCAGCATGTGCCTGTAAAAGAATGGTCACTCCTCTCCAGAGAGACACACAACGAGACACAACACCATATGCGCCTACCACTCGGTTCCAGAGCTTTGCGCCGCCGCTCAAGACTTCTCCATCCCGTCTGCCGGCATGCACCGTTGAACGGGACAGCAGGCCTCCGGAACCCCGTCTCTTGTGATCCTGTAGGGAGAGAGGCGATAAGGGTTTTGGGGAGCGCTCTAGCGCGACTGCTGGCTTGGACATCGACACGGAGGCTGGCGACTACTTCCCCAACGACAACTTCTTCCCCGACATCAACAACCTCTTCGGCGACATGGCTCTCAACAGCGACACCATCAACGCCAACGCCAACGCTGGTTCCTCTTATGGACTGTATGTTCTCTTACCTTCTGCTTATGAGATCATACTATTTTCCCTCCTCCTAGAAATATGCTCAGGCTCATTGTTAGGTAACATATTGTTGTTACCAGTCAGTTTAGACTTGTTGCGTTTGTACTCTATGGTGATTTGCATGACTAGTTTAATCTCAACCTTTCTAGTCATGTTTTATCTATTGTATTCTTTGTTTAAATCATGGGTAAATTTGCTAATATTTCCAACAATCCAAAAACCTTATTATAGGCAATTTCCCCTGTTGGCTTTGCTGCGTCTCTGAGGCCACCTCCGTTTGAGGGTGTGAATTTTAAGAGATGGTGTGCTAGAACAATTATCTGGCTCACAACAATGAGATGCTTTGATGCAACTAAAGGCAAGCCTGAAGAAGAGCTTACTCCCCTCGAGGCGAAAGCTTTCGAGGAAGCCGACACTCTTTTGAGGGGTGCTATTATCGGTGTTCTTGGTGAGAATATTGTTGACTCATATTTATCCATCACTACGGGCAAGGACATGTGGGATGCGCTCGAGGCTAAGTTTGGGGTCTCAGACGCGGGCAGTGAACTATATGTTATGGAGCAATACTATGACTATAAGATGACTGATGAGCGCTCTGTTGTTGAGCAGGCTCATGAGATACAGTCCATTGGTAAGGAACTTGAGCAGTTCACATGTGTGTTACCGGACAAGTTTATTGCCAGAGGCATAATTGCCAAACTTCCTCCTTCATGGAGAAATTTTGCTACTTCTCTGAAACACAAGAGACAGGAGTTTCCCGTCACGGACCTCATTGGTACTCTTGATGTTGAATAAAAGGTGAGAGCAAAATACACACATGCTCGAGGTGCCGAGGGAGGTTCCAGTGGCAATTTGGTACATAAGAAAAACTTCCAGTCCCACAAGTTCAAGAACAAGAACAAGTATGATGGCAAGGGAAAATTTGATGGGAAGAACAAGGCATCACAACCTACCAACTTCAAGAAGAAGACTGGTAAGAAGAAAGGAGTATGCCATATATGTGGTGATCCAGATCATTGGCTCCCAATTTTCCAAACCGCTTTGACAAGCGGTAGCATGGGAAAGGCGGCAAGACCGCCAATGTTGTCATTTGAGATACTGAGATGAAGGATGTTGGGTATGGTATATTTCCTACTATCCTTTCAGTATGTCATTCTCCTGAATGGTGGATTGACACAGGTGCCAATGTACATGTTTGTATTGATATCTCCATGTTTTCTTATTATCAGGTCGCAGGGACTTCATCCGTGCTAATGGGCAACGACTCGCATGCTACTGTTCGTGGTGTTGGTACGGTCGATCTGAAGTTCACTCCGAGAAAGACCGTGCGCCTGAAGAACGTGCATCATGTCCCTTCTATCAATAAAAATCTTGTTAGCGGATCCCTCCTATGTTGAGATGGCTACAAGATTGTATTTAAGTCCAATAAATTTGTTGTGTCAAAATTTGGAACCATTGTTGGTAAAGGTTATGAGTGCGGAGGCTTGTTCCGCTTATCCCTTTCAGACATTTGTAATAAAGTTGTTAATCATATTTGCACCAATATGGAGGCAAATGTTTGGCATTCACGACTTTGTCATGTTAATTTTGGTTGTATGACACGGCTAGCTAAACTGAATTTAATTCCGAATTTCACTACTATCAAGGGTTCTAAGTGTCAAGTGTGTGTTCAAGCTAAGCAACCTCGCAAGTCTCAAACGACTGCGGAGGTAAGAAATTTGGCACCTCTAGAACTCATACATTCATATCTTTGTGAGATGAATTGTGTGTTGACAAAAGGTGGAAAGAAATATTTCGTGACGTTGATTGATGATTCTACTAGATATTGCTATGTGTATCTCTTGAAATCAAAAGATGAGGCGTTGAATTTCTTCAAAGTCTATAAAGCTGAAACAGAAACCAAACTTGATCGAAAGATCAAGCGACTTCGGTCTGATCGTGGTGGAGAGTATTTTTCCAATGAGTTTGATTCGTTTTGTGAGGAACATGGTATAATCCATGAGAGGACGCCTCTCTACTCACCTCAGTCAAATGGGGTGGCCAAAAGAAAGAACCGTACTCTAACTAATTTGGTTAACGCCATGTTAGACACATCAGGTCTCTCTAAGGCATGGTGGGGGGAGGCGATATTGACTGCATGTCATGTTCTAAACCGAGTTCCCACAAAGAACAAATAAATAACTCCATTTGAGGAATAGGAGAAGAAAAGATTAAAACTCTCTTACCTACGTACTTGGGGTTGTTTGGCAAAAAGCAATGTTCCAATTTCCGAAGAAGAGCAAGCTTGGACCAGAAACCGTGGATTGTGTTTTTCTGGGCTATGCTTTTCATAGCATTTGCTATAGATTTTTGATAGTAAAATGTGACGTATCTGACATGCATGTTGGTACAATCGTGGAGTCGAATGATGTGACTTTCTTTGAGGATATATTTCCAATGAGAGATATACCAAGCTCATCGAATCAAGGGATGCCCAGTACATCTAGTCAGGAGTTAGCTACAATTCCCGAACCTACCATTTCGATAGAACACCCTGAAAACCCCGAGGAGGGTAACAATGAAACTCCTAAAGGAAGCAAGAGACAGAGGATTGCAAAGTCCTATGGTGATGATTTCATTGTGTACCTCGTGGATGATACTCCCACTTCTATTTCAGAAGCCTATGCATCTCCAGATGCTGATTATTGGAAGGAAGCCATCCGTAGTGAGATGGATTCTATTTTGTGTAATGGAAGTTGGGAGATCACTGACCGTCCCTATGGGTGCAAACCTGTAGGGTGTAAGTGGGTGTTTAAGAAAAAGCTTAGACCTGATGGTACTATTGAAAAGTACAAGGCACGGCTTGTGGCCAAGGGTTATACCCAAAAGGAAGGTGAAGACTTCTTTGATACTTACTCACCTGTAGCCAGATTGACTACCATTCGAGTACTACTACCATTGGCCCCCTCATACGGTCTCCTTGTTCATCAAATGGACGTGAAGACGACTTTTCTAAATAAAGAGTTGGACTAGGAAATTTACATGGAGCATCCAGATGGTTTTGTACTAAATGGTCAAGAAGGAATGGTTTGCAAGTTATTGAAATCTTTATATGGTCTTAAGCAAGCTCCTAAGCAGTGGCACGAGAAGTTCGAAAGAACTTTGACTGCTGAAGGCTTTGTCGTAAACAAAGCTGACAAGTGTGTGTACTATCGCCATGGTGGGGGCGTGGGAGTCATTCTTTGCTTATTCGTCGATGGCATATTAATTTTTGGAACCAACTTGAATGTGATTAGCAAGACCAAGGATTTCTTATCTCGTTGTTTTGAGATGAAGAATCCTGGAGTAGCTGATGTAATCTTGAACATCATGCTACTGAGAGATGACAATGGTGGGATTACTCTGCTTCAATCTCACTATGTGGAAAACATCTTGAGTCGTTTTGGGTATAGCGACTGCAAATCTTCCCCAACACCCTATGATCCTAGCGTGCTGCTTCGAAAGAATAAAATGGCTGCTAGAGATCAACTAAGATATTCTCAGATTATTGGCTCGCTTATGTATTTGGCTAGCGCTACAAGGCCTGACATTGCTTTTGCTGTAAGCAAACTGAGCCGATTTGTTTCAAATCATGGCGATGATCATTGGCATGCTCTTGAAAGAGCACTACAACCAAAATTCGCAATTCCCCAATGATTTTACTTCGTCAGCGAATGCCCAAAAACCGTCATGGAGACGTGATACTAACGGTTTGGAATTCTGTGGGGAACCTCGCGTCATAGATGGCCAGGCTGACGGTTAGGCATGTCCGTCATGGATACATGACAGTTAGGACCAAGCCCAAAGCCCAGCTGGCCCGGCACGTTATGACGGACTTAATCCTTGTTGGGTGGTCCCCGTGTAGCCTACCTATGTGTCAGACGTGTTAGGACAATGATTGCGCCATCATTACGGTCGCGTGATAGCATTTTGTCGCCTAGCATATTCTCAACGATGCCATGGCTTGGCCCGCAGAGGACACGTGGCACCTTCCCGTGAAAACACGTGGCGCGGCATCTGCTCTGATATAAACTAACGTCGTTGCGACAAATGTGCCATTAGATTCATGACACGTGACCACACGTGGCGACATACATCCGGTGGGCCCATCCGATGATGGGCCTTGAGGCCCATTAGTTGATGGGCCTTGTATTCCGTTGCATGACGGGCCTTGAGGCCCGTTACATTATGGCCCTTGAGGGCCGTCAGTTGATGGGCCTTGAGGCCCGTTGGTTGGTGGGCCATTATCCCATTGTACGATGGGCCTCCGTTTCCCACTAGGCCTTTTAGGCCCGTTGCTTTATTTGTAGGCCCATCGTTTGATGGCCTTCTTCGGCCAGTCGAATTATGGGTCTGTGGGCTGTTGTTTGATTAGCTTTCCGGGTCCATCGAGATGCTTTGCTGAAAGGGCCATTTTGGCACATTGGCAGATGGGCCTATGATTCCAGATATTTCATATTTAGCCCAGTTTTTTTTGTTAATGCGGCCCGTCAAGAATTATGTGGGTCTTCAACAATGGGCCTTTTGTGGCCCAGCTAAATTGTAGTGGTGCCTCTTTGAATTGACCCAATTGTCTCGTATGCAACCCACTAAAATTCAATTTCTGATTTTTCGTATAAATAATATGCCCACAAGAGCATGCAAAAACTAAAAATGCTACATAATTACATACATGAATATAATTTACACACTAAGGGAATTACAGTTATGCAATAACATCAGATCAGAGTTTAGCGTGCACAGTAGCACCAAGATATTTGTTCAACATGAACAGAACAGCTCCAGCAGCATCAAAATACATTTCCAGCGTTGAGCATACCACCACCTGTGTGAACCACGTTATCAGGGTTACGCAGTCTACCATTACTTACATAAGCGTGAGAAACCTTTCAATCTTTGCGGACATCGCAACCTGCTTCTCTAATCTTTCCTTTGCCTTGGTTGTCAGCGGATCAATTAGATCCCTCTGTATCTTGGCAACATTGGATAGCTCTGCACTTGCCATCTTCTCCTTCTCCAGTTCTGCAGCAAGCTTGCTCATTCTGGATCGAGAGGAGTGATGTGTGGCCCCTACATTCTGAAGAAATGTAGGCTGGGAAGTTTTCCTCGAGAGGACCTCATAAACAACCTAGGCCTCAGTCCTGCGTTGTCCGTCTGTTGTAGGTACACACAACTGATATTCCATTTCAGCCTTATTTTACAATGAAGAATCATGGTTAGGAGATGCAGCAAGATATAAGATACACATTACTGATAACTCTTTGAAAGCTGGCTTACAATTGCATCCTTTGTCGGGGTGGAGAAGCCATTATGCCGGCTCAAGTGGCACTCTTTGAACATATCCAGAGGACTAAGTTCTTCGCCATTGTATTTGTCCTCCTGAAAAAAAACATAAATAGGTGACCAGCTTAAAGGTTTCACGTGTATATAAAATCTATAGTTTCCGCTAGCGACCATGTGCACTAAAACTCATACAAGAACCTAGCTAGCATAGCTGGAATTCAATTCAACTGACGTTGCTCTGTCGATGACGTTATTGTCAAATAAATATAATGCAATCTGTCCTAAAAAATAGGGAACATCATCTAGCACGTGTGTTGAGCGCAACAACAAACTTATACAACCAACATACTTGAAACACTCATCACGACACAATTTTATGTTGTGATAGTTCGTGACTTACCAAGTTTTCCAAGTGTGTGACAGAGCTGTGTGATCCGGTTGCCGGATGGATCAAGACCTTAGCACGGTATAATCTGTTTTTCTCACTGATTTCCTGCTGGATGGTAGAATTAATAATGGTAGTCATAGTCAAGCTTCATGCACTAGAAACCGCAATCAAAAGTCAGAACTGATGGAAAGGGCTAGGCAATTCAGTTGACAAGTTCAGCTGCCATAAGCACGTAAAATGTACCAGCTTTGATTTGTATAAAATAACTGACCTTCATCTTGGGATCCATCCCGTGCTGCACAAGCTCATTCCACTCAACATCATTCATCGAACTAACAGGACTTTCTTTCGGTACATCGAAGAGAAGACGGTTATCAAAGTGCTTTCCTCACTACTAGGGAAAAGCCTATAGGTGGAAGATTCATTGCCGGCGCACCATCCTTTGCATGCGCCGGTGGTATGTGCTGCCGGCGCACCACACTTCAGCCGCGCCGGCGATGCAGGTCCACTGCCGGCGCACCAGCGGAGAAGACGCGCCGGCGCTATTTCCTGGCATGGGCTCGCCCGATTCGGGCCAGGCCCAAGATCCACTGCCGGCGCACCAGCCCAGAGCGCCGGCGGTTTCTATTGCCCGGCGCTCTGGGCTGGTGCGCCGCAATGATTTGGGCCTGGCCGGAGCAGATATAGCCGGATGGGCTATATACTGCCGGCGCACCCAGGTCCTGGTGCGCCGGCAGTAACCTGGGAGTTATTTCAGCCACCAACCAGCACTCACACACCCACACTACACTTCACTCCTCCACACAACCCGAGCCTTCTCCCAACCCACCTAGTTTTTGCCCATTTTTACCCCAATTTGGCCAATTTGACCAAACAAAATAATATTTTTTGAGCAAAACTTCCCTTCCTACATGCATCTCCCACATCCCTATGTAGATCTAGATCTACTATCCCGCATTGACTGCTCAATCTAGATCTAGATCTAGAAAGTCGGCTTCCATACGCCGTGGTCGCGGTGCGACGTCTCGATCTCATCGACGAATATATCAAACAAATAGGTGATTAATGAACAAATTGAGGAATGAAATCGACGTATATTGGACATTTGAAGCAAAGCTCGTGTGTGGCATATATATATGTTGTGTTTGTGCTTGTGTGTGTTGGCGTTGAAAATGAGTTGCCAACGTTGCGCCGAAATGTTGATTCGTTAAGTTTCCGTTTCGGCACATTTCTGGCGCTCCTATGTCCTACCGTGTAGGAAGGTCATGCCGAAATTTTCCGTGAAAACTATCGACGGATGCATGGTTCTAATCAATTATATAATCTTACCGTGCAGGCGACAAGATGAGTGAAAGCGCCGTGATGAGATATCTGAAACACGCGATCATCGACATGTATGAAAATGACCGCACGAAGGTATTGTGTCCGTGCCAAAGATGCAAACTAGGGAAATGGTTTGACCCCTATTCAGGAAAATTGCAGGGGCACCTGCTCACTAATGGTTTCATGCATGGACACACTCAATGGATGGGTGATGATGGCGCGGAGGTCAATGGGGCGACGGCAGCAGGTAGTAATGGCCGGCAAGGAGGGCATCATGATATTGATGACGATGAAGAGTTTGTCGCACAGGACAATGCAGATCAGTATCATGATGAACAAAATGTTGAAGACGCGGACAATAACCTTGACGACGACGAAGAGGTGCCGCTAGCTTCAGTCGTGCGGGACCCTCATCTTCAAGATCTGCTTCTCGAAAAGACGAAGGCGCCAAGCGGAAATCAAAGCTTGAGCAAAGACAGACTCGAATACTCCGTTGTACGACTCAGGTCGCGGGTTGGAGGAGTCCCGCTTGAGAGTAGCACTCGATGTGCTGCAGATGAAGGCGAAACACGGATGGACGGACACAAGCGTCGACGATTCCTGGAATACGTGAAAGATCTCCTTCCTGCCGGGAACACGTGTCCTGGTAGTCTAGCCGAGGCCAAGAGAATCACGTGCCCTCTCGACTTACCCCACGAAAAGTATCACGCCGCATCAACGACTGTATCATGTATCGCAAGGAGCACGTGGACAAGACCAAATGTCCTGTGTGTGACGCTGAACGGTACAAGAAAGGCAAGAAGAAAGCTCCTCGGAAAGTTGTGTGGTACTTCCCGCTCGCCCCCCCCCGGCTGCAACGGTTCTACGCGGACAGCAAGGAAGCAAAGCTCATGGGCTGGCACGCTGAAAGAAAGGAGGCGTGCTGAATGATGTAGAGCGGACACCCAGTGCTAACACACCCTTCGGATGCAAGCCAGTGGAAAGCATTAGACAATGAATTTGGAAGTTTTGGGATCCCAGAAACATCAGGTTGGGTGCGAGCACGGATGGATTCAATCCGTTCGGAAACCAGAGCAGCACACATAGCACATGGCCCGTGTTTGTATGGATCTACAACCTCCCGCCTGGCTGTGCATGAAGAGGAAGTACATACAGATGAGTATGGTAATTCAAGGGCTGACACAGCCAGGAAACGATATCAACATGTATCTCAAACTATTAAAGGAGGAGCTTGAAACGTTGTGGGCGGAGGAAGGGGTAGATACATGGGACGCCTTCGAGGAAGAATATTTCCCTTTGAGAGCCGCGTTGATCACGACGGTGCAGGACTACCTCGGATACGGTTATATTTCATGCCAGGTGTGCCATGGACACATGGCATGTGTCAGGTGCATGGAAGAGATGGCGTTTTTGCAGCTTGGTAAGGATCCCGGCTCTTCGAAAATCGTTTACATGGGGCATCGAAGGTGGCTACACAAGACTGACCCGTGGAGAAAGCGTGGAGATATGTTCGATGGTACAGATGAACCCCGAGGACCTCCACGTAAGAGGAGCGGCGAAGAGATCGATACATTACTAAAAGGTTGGAAGGAGTGCCCTGCGCCGGGAAAGATTCATCAAAAGCCCGGAGAGAAGAAGAAGAAAAAGGCAACGACGCCGCTCATTGGTGTATGGAAAAGGAGGTCCGTGTTTTGGGACTTGCCGTACTGGAAAATTCTCGATACACCTCACTGCCTTGATTTCATGCATATCACAAAGAATGTGTGCGAGAGCTTGCTTGGCACTCTTCTCAACATGCCGGAACAGACCAAAGATGGGCAGAAAGCAAGACACGACCTGAAAGTTTTGGGCATCAGGGAAGAGCTTCAGATCCCGCCGACCCAAGACGGACAGTCGGAGGAGGAGACGGACGGCGGTTAGAAGCGCAAAAGGATTAAGCAGCCAGACTATTCTGCCCCCTCTGCTTCACTTTTAGTCCGGCTGAGGTCGATCAATTTTTCAATTGCCTTCTAGGAGTCGAGTGCCCTTCGGTTACTCCGGGCAGATACATGGACCCCAAGAAACGAAACTTCAGCGGCATGAAGTCTCATGACTGTCACGTGATGATGACGCAGATTCTTCCGGTTGCAATCCGAGGTATAATGGATGACCATGTCCGTGCAACGCTGACTGGGCTCTGTAACTTCTTCGACGTCATAACTCGGAAGTCGATAAGCGTGAAGAAACTCGCAAGGCTCCAGGAAGAGATCGTGGTGATCCTATGTGAGCTTGAGATGTACTTCCCCGCATTCTTTGACGTGATGGTCCATCTGTTGGTCCATATCATGGATGATATCACCAATTTAGGGCCGGCATTCCTACACAACATGATGCCGTTTGAAAGAATGAATGGGGTCATTAAAGGATACGTTCATTACAGGTCACATCCGGATGGAAGCATCGTCCAGGGCTGGCTCACCGAAGAGTGCATCTCTTTCTGCACGAATTATCTAGACATCGAGGACCCTGTTGGTTTTCCTCAAAACAAGCAACCATCCAAGCCTAGCTGTGTTATCGTGAGGAGAGGCAAGAGGACCATCGTCGGAATGGATGGAGTCGCCAACGAGGAAGACTTTGAAGGATAGGTCGGAGACCCAATGATGGAAGAATCCGAGGACGAAGACACAACATACACCACAAGAAGAAGCAGGACCACGCTACCGAGGTTAGGTCGACCCTTCAAAAGAAGAAGTCGTGACACGGGGCTAAATTATTCAACGACGAGCAAGAAAAGCAAGAAGAAAGTGAAACACTCTTCTCGATCTATGATGTAAAACTTTATTTGCAATGTATAACTCATATTTTGTGTAATACATAACTCATATTGTGTTGGCCAATATTTTATGTATAACTAATTAATATTGTGTTGGTCAATATTTTGTGTATGTATATGTAACTCATATCTTCATGTTTTTACATAACTCATGCATATTGCTTTGTTATTATCTTGAAAAGATAAGAACATAAATATAATAGAAAAGGCCAGAAAATAATAGAAACATAAAAGAAACATAAAAGAAATAGAAAAGAAATAAAGAAAAACAAAAGAGAGTGGGAATTGCATGATTTGGCCAAGTCCCAGGTATACCCGCAGTAGTCTTACTGCCGGCGCACCAGGCTTTTGGTTCGCCGGGGGAAAACTTGTCCCCGGCGAACCAAAGGCCTGGTGCGCCGGCAGTAAGACTACTGCGGGTATACCTGGGACTTAACCGCGCGATCCTCTTCCTCATCCCCATTCTTCCCAAATCGAGCCGAGACGACGACGTCGAACCCTAACCCGCCGTTCTGCACCGCCACACCCGCCGTTCTGCACCAGCCACCATCCACCTCCACCAGCCCCCACCACCTGCCCCGTACGCCGCCGCGTGGAAGGCCCGGATCCACCGCACGCCCGCCGCCACAGAGAGGAGGAGCATGAGCAGGGGAGCCCCGGACCTGCCGCTAGCCCGCCGCTGTCGACCCCCTACTACTAGTCAGGCAATTTCTCCTCCTCCTCCGCCCCCAATCCCCCTCCATCTGTCTCCGAATCCCCATCCACCAAGAAACGCGCCGGCCCTGCGGACCCCCTCGGCTATCTCCCCTGCGTCGTGGCTGTCAGCAAACTTTCCCTCCTCCTTCTGCTAGACGATCGACGGCACCCGCTGTGATCATCTTGTTTATTGTAGCCTACTGCAACTTTGCAGGTTAAGTGCTTGCTAAAATGCCACAGGGAGCTGTACATATGCAAAAGTAATTTGGAGTTCGTTGTAGAATGATGTTGCTTAGAATGTTAAAAAAGTATCCTACTGTTAGCTGTATTAGAATGTTGCAAAAGTATCCTGCCTGTATGAGATCTCCAGGATTGAAATTGAAATTGGTACCCCCATTGGTCTGCCTCAAACAACACACACTACCATTTGATGAAAATGCATGCAATATGACATGTTTTAGTGTGTAGATTCTCTCATTTTATCAAAAAAAATGCAACACTTAATTTAGAATGAAATATGCAGTAGGTTATATGCTCTGATTATCTCAGTTCACACACATGTTTGATGATTTAGGTGATAAGGAGCCGTTGGCCCGATCTTTCACGATGCACCTTGATGATCCATAGGACCGATAGATCTTGAACTCCCTTGACAGATTCAAGGATACTCAAGCACATATGATTACTCTTGACAAACTCAAGAACTCTCACACCTTTATTGGATAACCGGACGAACGTCCGAGACGCCGTCACACACGCCGATCCCATAGGGTCGGAGATATATTGAACTCGAGGTTCTACATGATCTGAATCAAAACTAGACTAACCCTAACCCTAGCCGCGCCATCTCCTTATATGAGGGAGAGGTGGCCGACCGGCCCCCTATTGGGCCTAACCTAGTTCGACTTGGACAGGCCCAAGTCAAACAGACACAACTTAAAAACCTAGATGGCCCACCACATGACCTGGCTACATCTATTATATATTAAAAGTGCATTAAGGGCTCACCAGAAATTAGAGAAATCGTTAGAAAATCCCACAATAATCAGAAACATCCGACCATCAATTAAACTAATTAGGCAATAAGAACCGTTTGATCTTTATAATAATCAACTAACATTAGAATTCAAAAGAATTACCCACCTATGCCATAGATTAAGTATCGTACCCCTTGGATCGCCTGATGACAAGCTAATAGAATTAACCTACTACACATGCAAAACTCTCCACCCATGTCCTCACGCGCCGCCGCCGCCGTTGGGTTCTCACCAAAGAAAATAAAGGATCCAGACTCCCTCGCATGTCCTCGAACATACCTTTGTCGCCGTCCTTGAGTTCACCTTGGTGCGGTCGTCCGGCCGGCCGGCCAACTGTGATGATTCGGCCGGTGCATGCAGATCAACGGTCTCAGGTTTCAGACTTTTACCATCCATGCATCCCTATACCAAGAAGCTAAGTACGAGATTGATTGAAGTTGCTGCACGTACAGTAGACCAAGCTAGCTATTTTTGCATGTGGTCACTTTTTCTAGATTATTGGGCTGCTGCAATATTGATATTTGCCATTGATCAACCCGTTTACTGGCTAATCATGTTATCCTGGATCAAATTTTCATTATGGCTACTTGGTGAGGAGCTCCAAATCTTGATGGGGAGGTGCAGGCGCCTCCAAGGCGAATCTAATAATAGACGGCGTAACTGTCTTGCCTCAATCAGATTATTTCTACATCTCTGTCCGTTGACGGTGGATCGATGGCGGCAGCCCAATCAATCTAGAAGAAGTGACCACGTGCAAGTAGCTAATTAATCTGGATGAAGTGCACAGTGTAATTGTCTTCCTGCAACAAAATTGACCGGGGGTTCCCGTTGCCTCCAAGTCAAATCCTAGCTCTCTGAAGTCTGATCGGTGATCGGGTAGATGCCCCTGTCGCTAATTAGCTATATACTGTTCAAGCTATACTTGGAAGAGACATGGCCCGGGATAACATGATTAGCATTCCACGTCGTTACAATGCTGCCACTGGTGAAAAGTTCCCATGGAGAGAAAAGCGATCGATGTGCATACAGAACGAGGAAAGGAAGCACCGCTACACCAGAGAGAATATTGACAGTGGAGACACTCGATCAGGAAGAATTGATCATTGAGATCCAAGAAAATTTCAACCTATGCCCCCTTGATCACGTGAGATCTGCAGCCGAGACAGATACCAAAATAGGGTCACTGAAGAAATAAACAGGCAATTAAGAAGCTTGGAGAGTTTTGATCTGTTCACAAAAAAATATTTCTGATGTGACTACCCGTGACCTTTGGAGGAAAAGGAAAGCAAGAGTGACCATCTAAGTATCACAAAAGGTGAGGATCACTATCCAAGTGGTGAAAATTTAACCAAGTAATAATTAATGACTAACTTTGAAATATATATGCTCATTCTAAATTTGACACCATGTAAGATAATAGACCTAGGGCCTTTTTTTTGTATGTTCTACACCTCGAAAAGTTGTATGCCAGATTATTGACTTCTTATTCGTACAAACATACATCTCCTATTAGGCACTCAGATGATTTTTGTGTTAATCAGACTAAGGGTACAATATTTATCTTTTCCCATGCTCCAAGGTTGCTATATATGTAGACAGTTTTGAAGAATTATCGTACATGTTTAGGATTTCAAATTAGGATCTGAAATATCACAAGCTACCTAATATACAAACTATCTACCAGTTGCGTTGATCATTACAAAATATTTTTCTAATAGGTCGCATCTTGAGTTAATTGATGGCATACTCTGAATTTCTTTGCATCGCAATACTCTCAGTCCCTGGTACAAACGGTATTAGGATCGCGGATCGCCGATGGATCGGAAAAAATGCAAGGTAAAGATGCTTACTATTAGTTCTTAACTGCCTACTTAACTTTCAGGGCATTAGAGTCATGGACGATGCAAAAGATGCAGAACTTCAAGGAGAAAACAGATTGTGGCATGATTACCGATAAACTAGGTAATAACATTTCAAAAATCATTATATTCTCTTGCATGTTACATATTAATAGATGCTTACGTATACTAGTGAAAAAAGAGGCTTTAGTCCCGGTTGGTAACGGGCATTAGTTCCGGTTGCTTACGAACCGCGACTAAAGGGCCATCCACGCACTACTAGGGAAAGGCCTATAGGTGGAGGCAAGTGGTGCCGGCGCACCACCTTGTACATGCGCCGGTGGCAAGGATTGCCGGCGCACCACAATTCAGCCGCGCCGGCGATGAAGGACTACTGCCGGCGCACCTCGGGAAAAGACTCGCCGGCGCTATTTCCTGGCATGGCCCCGGCCGATTCGGGCCAGGCCCAAGAATCATTGCCGGCGCACCGGCCCAGTGGTGCGCCGGTGGAAAATTTGCTATTGCCGGCGCACCCCTGGGCCGGTGCGCCGGCAATGATTCTTGGGCCTGGCCCGGGGGTGATATAGCCGAAAGGGTATGTGCTGCCGGCGCACTAGCACAGAGGTGCGCCGGCAGTAACCTGGGCAGTTATTTCTGCTCAACAACCACTCCCCCACTACTACCACTCCACTCCTCCACACAAACCCGAGCCTTCTCCCAACCCAGCTCATTTTTGCCCATTTCTATCCCCAATTTCACCAATTTGACCAAACAAAATCATATTTTTTGAGCAAATCTTCCCTTCCTACATGCATCTCCCACATCCCCCTATGTAGATCTAGATCTACTATCCCGCATTGACCGCTCAATCTAGATCTAGATCTAGAAAGTCGGCTTCCATACGCCATTGTCGCGGCGCGTCGTCTCGATCTTATCGACGAATATATCAAACAAATAGGTGATTAATGAACAAATTAAGGAATGAAATCGATGTATGTTGGACATTTGAAGAAAAGCTCTCGTGTGTGGCATATATATATGTTGTGCTTGTGCTTGTGTGTGTGTTGGCGTTGAAAATGAGTTGCCAACGTTGCGCCGAAATGTTGATTCTTCAAGTTTCCGTTTCGGCACATTTCTGGCGCTCCTATGTCCTACCGTGTAGGAAGGTCATGCCGAAATTTTCCGTGAAAACTACCGACGGATGCATGGTTCTAATGAATTATGTAATCTTACCATGCAGACGATAATGGTTATCGAGATGAGTGAAAGCATCGTGATGAGATATCTGAAACACGCGATCATCGACATGTATGAAAATAACCGCACGGAGGTATTGTGTCCGTGCCGGAGATGCAAACGAGGGAAATGGTTTGACCCGTATTCAGGCAAATTGCAGGGGCACCTGCTCACTAATGGTTTCATGCATGGACACACTCAATGGATGAGTGATGATGGCGCGGAGGTCAATGGGGCGACGGCGGCAGGTGGAAAAAATGGCCGGCAAGAAGGAGGGCATCATGATATCGATGACGATGAAGAGTTTGTCGCACATGACGATAACCTTGACGACGACAATAACCTTGACGACGACAATAACCTTGACGACGACGAAGAGGTGCCGCTAGCTTCAGTCGTGCGGGACCCTCATCTTCAAGATCTGCTTCTCGAAAAGACGAAAGGCGCCAAGCGGAAATCAAAGCTTGAGCAACTCGAGATAGACTCGAATACTCCGTTGTACGACTCAGGTCGCGGGTTGGGGGAGTCTCGCTTGAGAGTAGCTCTCGATGTGCTGCAGATGAAGGCGAAACACGGATGGACGGACACAAGCGTCGACGACATCCTGGAATACGTGAAAGATCTCCTTCCGCCGGGAACACGTGTCCTGGTAGTCTAGCCGAGGCCAAGAGAATCACGTGCCCTCTCGACTTACCCCACGAAAAGTATCACGCCTGCATCAACGACTGTATCATGTATCGCAAGGAGCACATGGACAAGACCAAATGTCCTGTGTGTGAAGCTGAACGGTACAAGAAAGGGAAGAAGAAAGCTCCTCGGAAAGTTGTGTGGTACTTCCCTCCCCCGGCTTCAACGGTTCTACGCGGACCGCAAGGAAGCAAAGCTCATGCGGCACGCAGAAAGAAAGGAGGCAGTGTTGAATGATAAAGAGCGGATTGAGCACCCAGTGCTGACGCACCCTTCGGATGCCAGTGGAAAGCATTAGACAATGAATTCGGAAGTTTTGGGGCAGATCCCGAAACATCAGGTTGGGTGCGAGCACGGACGGATTCAATCCGTTCGGAAACCAGAGCAGCACACATAGCACATGGCCCGTGTTTGTATGGATCTACAACCTCCCCCTGGCTGTGCATGAAGAGGAAGTACATACAGATGAGTATGCTAATTCAAGGGCCGACACAGGAAACGATATCAACATGTATCTCGAACTATTAAAGGAGGAGCTTGAAACGTTGTGGGCGGAGGAAGGGGTAGATACATGGGACGCCGTCGCGGAAGAATATTTCCCTTTGAGAGCCGCGTTGATCACGACGGTGCAGGACTACCTCGGATACGGTTACATTTCGTGCCAGGTGTGCCATGGACACAAGGCATGTGTCAGGTGCATGGAAGAGACGATGTTTTTGCAGCTTGGTAAGGATGGCTCTTCGAAAACAGTTTACATGGGGCATCGAAGGTGGCTACAGAAGACTGACCGTGGAGAAAGCGTGGAGATCTGTTCGATGGTACAAATGAACCCCGAGGACCTCCACGTAAGAAGAGCGGCGAAGAGATCGATACATTACCAAAGGTTGGACCCTGCGCCGGAAAGAAGAAGAAGAAAAAGGAAACGACGCCGCTCATTGGTGTATGGAAAAGGAGGTCCGTGTTTTGGGACTTGCCGTATGGAAAATTCTCGATACACCTCACTGCCTTGATGTCATGCATATTACAAAGAACGTGTGCGAGAGCTTGCTTGGCACTCTTCTCAACATGCCGGACCGGACCAAAGATGGGCCGAAAGCAAGACAAGACCTGAAAGTTTTGGGCATCAGGGAAGAGCTGGATCCCGCCGGCCCAAGAGGGACGAGGAGGAGGCGGACGGCGGTCAAGCGCAAAAGGATTAAGCAGCCGACTATTACTGTCCCCCTCCTGCTTCACTTTTAGTCCGGCCGAGGTCGATCAATTTTTCAATTGCCTTGTAGGAGTCGAGTGCCCTTCGGTTACTCCGGGCTAATAAGCAGATACATGGACCCCAAGAAACGAACTTCAGCGGCATGAAGTCTCATGACTGTCACGTGATGATGACGCAGATTCTTCCGGTTGCAATCCGAGGTATAATGGATGACCATGTCCGTGCAACGCTGACTGGGCTCTGTAACTTCTTCGACGTCATAACTCGGAAGTCGATAAGCGTGAAGAAACTCGCAAGGCTCCAGGAAGAGATCGTGGTGATCCTATGTGAGATGGAGATGTACTTCCCGCCTGCATTCTTTGACGTGATGGTCCATCTGTTGGTCCATATCATGGATGATATCGTCAGTCTAGGGCCGGCATTCTTACACAACATGATGCCGTTTGAAAGAATGAATGGGGTCATTAAAGGATACGTTCGTAACAGGTCACATCCAGATGGAAGCATCGTACAGGGCTGGCTCACCGAAGAGTGCATCTCTTTCGCACGAATTATCTAGACATCGAGGACCCTGTTGGTTTGCCTCAAAACAAGTACCTCAGGTTCGAGGGAGTAGGCCAAAAATGGAAGGAAGGAACCGCACGTGCACATGTCTGGTCGGAGTTCCGACTTTGACAGGGCCAACTTAGTAGCGCTACAACACATTGACTTGATCGATCCTTGGTTGAAAGAGCACAAAACCATGATAGAGAACAGTGGCAAGCCGATGATGACGGAAGCAGAAATATACAGAGAGCACAACTCCTCTTTCGCGCGCTGGTTCAAAGACCACATTGATGCTAATCCCCCACCAATGGATTCTGACAAGGATAAACTAGTATTGGCCTTGTCACATGGCCCCGCGCCCAACATCATGACTTACCAAGCGTACGATATCAACGGGTACACATTCTACACGGAAGAAAAAGACAAGAACAGTGTTTACCAGAACTCAGGGGTAACGATGGATTCCTGGACGTAAAGACTAGATACTACGGAAGAATCGAGGTCTGGAGGAGCTTAGCTACGCTGGGAGAAAGTGCCGATGTTCCGTATCAGATGGGCTAAGAGCGTCGAAAAGAAGACCGGTATTTCACCACCATGTTTCTACCCGAAGCCAACAAATCAAAGTCCACGAACGCCACCGCGCAGAATGAGCCATGGGTACTGGCAGAACACGTGCACCAATGCTTCTTCATAACCGACCCATCCAGGCCTAGCCGTGTTATCGTGAGGAGAGGCAAGAGGACCATCGTCGGAATGGATGGAGTCGCCAACGAGGAAGACTTCGAAGGACAAGTCGGAGACCCAATGATGGAAGAATCCGAGGACGAAGACACAACATACACCACAAGAAGAAGCAGGACCACGCTACCGAGGTCAGGTCTTACTTCCCCGAGTAAGTAATCACTCGCTAGTCCCCCATCACCATTCTATCCTATATCTCCATTTGCATTTCCAAAGGTTAATCCGTGTGTTTTCCGCAGAGACAAGTTCTGCACCCTCATCGTCGTGCACGCGCAACACTCGCATGCAGTCTATCTCGACTCGGGTAGGGACCGCAAGAAAGACTACTCCCACATCAGGGCCCTTCTCAATGATGCTCTCACCGGCTTCGCCAACAAGGCAGGCCCCTCAAAGTAGAGAGGAAATCCCGAGGAGGCTTCGTCTTAACCCACACAACCAACTTCCCCTGCCTCAGGCGACGCCCGACAATGGGATGGACGCGTGGTACGCCATCCTTCAGATGCAGGAGTACATAAAGTACGCAGATGACATGTTGCTGCCGGATAATCTCAAACAGGTTTGCAAACATGGCGGATGTCCCTGATAGAGAGATTAGAAAGAACTGGGGTCGCATCCAGCAGTTCATTTGCACGATAATCCTGCAGGATGTCAACAATAGGTCTGGCGAGTTCTTCTACGGCTATGGTCTACCACCTAATGACGAGATAGACCTCCGCTTGGAGATGTCGCGTGATGAGAGGCCGTTCAACTCGCTTGAGGGCTGCCGTCCATTCCCCCTAGGCGTACAACCTGATCCTACGACGGGAACACTTGCTAAAGCTTGAACGATATGTCCTTGAACTTCCGTACTGTAATAATTGCTATATATTCCCATAGAATCGACTAGTTGCTTTTATTTAGTTGTATGAATGTGCATGTGAACATGTGTCTGTAGTTTCATTTACTTTGCTATATATTTCAAGATTATGGCGTACATAGCTTAATAATTATTTGCATTTACTCGACCACTACTTGCCTCGTATTTGGAGTTCGCCGATGATTAGAATGTTCGGTCAATCGTACACTCGGGGTGGAGCCAGTGAGCCTTGGTGCGACGGCCACAAGTATCAATCTATTGTGCATCCTACCTAGCCTCACTGACTCCATCCCTGGATGTTAATATTTGTTTCGACCGACAAAGTATGAGGCACGCTATTTAATTCGTACTACTTGTCTTCTATTTGAGTTCGCACTTCTTAATTGCATTGGCCGATGATTAAAATGTTCGGTCACTTGTACACTCCGGGGTGGGGCCAGTGAGGCTTGGTGTGATGGCCACAAATATCAATCTATTGTGCATCCTACCTAGCCTCACTGACCCCATCCCTGTATGTTATTATTTATTTCGACCAACAAAGTATGAGGCACATGCTATTTAGTTCATACTACTTGTCTCTTATTTGAGTTGGCACTTGTTCATTGCATTGGTACTAACGTTTTACTTGTCTTGTGAATGGAGATGCCGACGACATATGTCGTGTACAAGGGGAGGGTTCCTGGAGTCTACGACGACTGGGAGGACTGTCGGAGACAGGTGCACCGTTCAGCGGCAACAGCTACAAGGGATACCCCACTAGGGTGGAGGCGGAAGGAAGATACGCCCGTTATCTAGCGGGAGAGATGAGGGACATGAGGAGGAACCGGATGAAGACCATGGCCTTCGTGATGATGGTCATGACCATGTTGGTCATGTTCTATGTGATTCTAGTTTAGGTTAGGACCTACATTGTGAGGTGTATGACGATACTTGTGACGACTATGTACCAAGACTTCTAACTTTGTGAAACTTCGTCGTTCGGTGTTGCATATGCACATGTGTTGTATGAATCAACACATTCCGAAACGAGACTTGCGTATTTGTGTACTGATACCGAAATGAAACTTGGCTCTCTATGTGCTTCTCATATTGCATGTAATACTGTATAAATATGAACTGCGTTGTAAATATATACTGCTGTCAAATATGTATTGTAATATGCTGAAAAAAGCTGAAAAAAGAATTTTCGAATTAATTGCCGGCGCACCTAAATGACATATGCCGGCGCACGTGGCATGCGCCGTCTGGAAGCTACGGCGCACCGATGGTGCCGGTGGAATATATCTTTGCCGAAGTTGTGTGGTGCGCCGGCAGTAGCTGAGATATCGCCGGCGCACGACCTGGTGCGCCGGCAGTGTCCATTTATCACCGGCGCGTTCGCACCGGCGGGCTCGTGGTGCGCCGGCAATGAGCGTTTTAGGTGCGCCGGCAATGGGCCTTTCCCTAGTAGTGACGTGGGCTGCAGGCACGCGTCAGGGCGGAGTACCTTTAGTCCCGGTTGGTGTGACCAACCGGGACTAAAGGTCTCTGCAGGTTTAGGGTTTAAATCCCTAAATCTGGTTTTATTTTAGGGTGTTTTCATTTCTTTTATATTTTATTTTGTGTTTTATTTTAGTTTCAAAGAAGTTTCAGTACACATATTCTACGCTACTATATACACGTTACACGTTGATGCATATGAGAATATACAATTTCAAACAAGTTTGAAATTTCAAACAAGAAGAATTCAAGAGGAATATATAATATTCAATCTCGGGCCGGTGACCATATACAACTTCAAACAAGTTTCCATATACAATTATCAAGTGGATGTCGGATGCATTAGAAGTTCGTCGTTCTCGTAATAGTGTTGACCATTAGGATGGAGGACCTCCCTCATTAAAAATCCTGCTAACTCCTCTTGAACTGGTCGGAAGCGAGCTTCTGGATCAAGCTTATCCCGCAAGTCACACCTCCGCAAGTTGATATCCCGAGCCCTCTGCTCAGAGGTGAATCCCTGGATGAACTCACAAACATAGTATCCACATAGATTGGTCCCCTTTGACTGAGTTGAAACATTAGCTAACCTTCTAAATGTTAGCTGATCTTCGAATTCACCGGTGAAGTTTTTGGCAACAACACTATTTAAACTGATATAATTTATTTAAGATCTTTATCCATGCACTACTTAGTTCATTAAGTGTTTAACAACATTAATATCTATGAAATTCTTTTGACTTTATCATCGTTACGTCTGTAGCTTTAGACTCAGGCACTACATGAGCTTAAATGGATGAGCAAACATTTCTTTATATTTTGGTCTACTCTGGATTCTACTAAACATCAGCCAATATAGGTCTTTTGGTCCTTGAGATTACGCCGCAACAAGGGTTCAAGGGTTAGCAAAACAAAATAGCCGCCATTGATGAATTCCACCATTCATTTTTTTATCTGTGAACTAATTAATAGTTTTAGATGGTAAGTAACCTGTTGTACCTAAGATTGGACCCCTTTTGATTATATACATGCTAGCCTTTTGCCATACAATAAACAAAACCATGTAAATATATAAGAGAAGACTGAACCACCTAAATGTTCTCTCGGGTGAAATAAAATCATGTCAACACGATATAGTTATCTGCACATAATTGTAAGCCAAGTCACCTTGGAGAACATTTAGATTAAGTATGTTTGCTGGCATAGCTAAGTTGTACTTCAAGTATTCTTTTCCGACAGCATGTATGCATATTTACTGAATGTTAGCTTTTTTGTCGACTAAGCAATATCAAAATGATTTTCAGAAACAATAAAATTTAGATCTTAATTCATATTCGTAAATGGATAAATATTACAATAAATAAAAAATACTGATTTTGTGCGTGTGTTACTTAAATTTACATGTAGAAATTACACATGATTGTCCTGGACTAATTTGACGTATTATAGAGCGAAACACCCTTGGTAATTTAAGTAGTAATAGAACTACACGTCAATGGCCCTTCAGATATATTCATCAATAAGAGAAAAAATATTAAGATTAATAACATTGCTTTTATAATTTATAATACTTAAATATATTTAAAAAATGTAAATCTCAATGTTCATGCACACATCTTATTAGTATTATCTATCTAAAAGGCAAAAATCAAGTCGTACTCCTAGCAGATTTTTGTAGATCTTACGTCTGCACAATTAATCTAATCGCCGTGAAGTTTTTGGCAACAACACTATTTATACTGATATAATATATTTAAGATCTTTATCCATGCGCTACTTAGTTCATTAAGTGTTTAACAACATTAATATCTGTGAAATTCTTTTGACTTTGTCATCATTACGTCTGTAGCTTTAATTAGACTCAGGCACTACATGAGCTTAAATGGATGAGCCCACATTTCTTTCTATTTTGGTCTACTATGGTTTCTACTAAACATCAGCCAATATAGGTCTTTTGGTCCTTGAGATTACGCAGCAACAAGGGTTCAAGGGTTAGCAAAACAAAATAGACGCCATTGATGAATGCCACCATGCATTTTTTTATCTGTGAACTAATTAATAGTTTTGGATGGTAAGTAACCTGTTGTACCTAAGATTGGACCCCTTTTTGATTATATAAACGCTAGCCTTTTGCCATACAATTAACAAAACCATGTAAATATATAAGAGAAGACTGAACCACCTAAATGTTCTTTCGGGTGAAATAAAAGCATGTCAACACGATATAGTTATCTGCACATAATTGTAAGCCAAGTCACATTGGAGAACATTTAGATTAAGTCTGTTTGCTGGCATAGCTAAGTTGTACTTCACGTATTCTTTTCCGACAGCATGTATGCATATTTACTGAATGTCAGCTTTTTTGTCGACTAAGCAATATCAAAATGATTTTCAGAAACAATAAAACTTAGATCTTAAATTATATTCCTAAATGGATAAATATTACAATAAATAAAAAAATAAAAAATACTGATTTTGTGCGTGTGTTACTTAAATTTACATGTAGAAATTACACATGATTGTCCTAGACTAATTTGACTTTCTATAGAGCGAAACACCCTTGGTAATTTAAGTAGTAATAGAACTACACGTCAATGGCCCTTGAGATATATTTATCAATAAGAGACAAAATATTAAGATCAATAACATTGCTTTTATAATTTATAATACTTAAATCTATTTTAAAAATATAAATCTCAATGTTCATGCACACATCTTATTAGTATTATCTATCTAAAAGGCAAAAATCAAGTCGTACTCCTAGGAGATTTTTGTAGATTTAAATCAGTAAGTACATGCTGATTTAACATCATGAATAGATGGTCGGACATAGTTAACGGTATGAACTTTCTATCTAAGAGGTCACCTTCATCACTAAAGACAATGCTGAGAGATAGCCTTAGTACTAAAGACCAAGATTGCCACTCCGTGGCTTCAAATGTTTCTCCGGATTGCTAACATCTAATTCATCTTATCACAAATGCATGTCCTCCTAGAATATGTGTAGTTAAACTAGGAAATATAATTTATGTTACTAAATTAGTCATAATTTTTTCCCTCGATATCATAATTTTAGAAATATTGACCAATATATTTGTGTGAAAATCAATGGTCCAAGTTGCATGTTGAAGAAAATGCCCGTTGCTAAAATGATTTGTATTTTTGATTTCTGAAGGATGGAGTAACACAGATATTTATGTACCTTTTAAGACGAGGAAAGGCCACACATTGGTGTTCATTTTGCTTTTGAATTGCAAGCGCATGTATATGTTGATTTGGTGGGCTTTTTGGACAGAATGCCAATTTGTGTTGATTTGCTCACACTTACAAAGTTCTCAGTTATATTTGTTCAATGATATGTTTCGATAAAGCACGAGAAGTCATGTCGTAGCATTATAATATCGCACACTTAGTTTGTAAATACACATTCCATGTATTAATAATTATTTGTAGCCATGTATGATTATTGATTGTTTTTTCCAAATTAAGGGTGGAGTACGTTTATCATAAGGATATTGTAGTTTTTTCTCACCACATATCTATAAGAACCTTTTTTTCAGAGACTTTCCGATGTTGCCCTCGCATTTGCGAGGGCCACTTTGCTAGTTATTCCCTAATAATAATACTACGATACAATAATGGTACAACCTTAGACTTAATCCTCGTATCAATGGCTGTCCTAGTGTACTAGGCCTGGATATCCATATCATCCTCCCCTTCTTCAAGAAGCGTTGTCCCCAACGCGTGAGGGTTTTCTAGAAAAAGAGTGGCGTCAGATAAGAACATCGCCGATCTTCATCCTCAAGCCTCGCCAGTCTTCCACACCACATCCTCCCTCTCGACTAGCTTGACTTGTCGTTGGCGCCATTTGGTCTTAGACGCCATCAACCTGATTGAAGACACAAGTATCCTTCCAAATGCAACTGAAGTGCACCATACATACCACCCAAAACAAACAGAACAAATTCCTGTCCGCCTTGGATCCAAATAAGTTGAAAACACCTTAGTATGCATCCTTCCGACACACCAATGTCTACCTCTTTGAAGAGCAAAATTTCTTCCACTCCACGACGAACAAACAGCAGCAGCATAAGTAGCGCTGCAGGTCCGGACGCCGATACTGCCGGACTGCACGCCTGGAACGGTCGGCCTAGGGCCCGGTCCAACCGGCCTGGTGCCCGGTCTGACCGGCCTGGGCGCCGGCCCAGCCGGCCTGGGGCCCGGTCCTATCCAATCCTGCCAGCCTGGAGGCCGGATGAGCCTTCGCTGCCCCCTGGATCCGCCCCGGTGTGCACCGGTGCTGAACCCGGTTTTCGCCGGGCGGAGCCGGTCTGGTAGCCGGTCCAACCGGCCGTGGCGCCGGATCCGCCGGTCTGGAGGCTGTTCGGCCGGCCATGTAACCGGTCCGGCCGGTCGTAGGGCCGGTCCGCCGGGTCGTGGCGCCGGCCGCTGGACGAATCTGAACTTCTTCTTCACGATTTTTCCTGCCGCGGCACAGAATTCCGACGAAAACCTGTCGTGGCAGAGCTTCAGCAGCACTATTCCTTCCTCTCTCTTGCCGCCACCACCTCCGCATGAACAAGGCCTCTTGAACTTGACTCTGCCGCCCACTTCCTCCTCCTTGATCTTCACCAACAACATGGCGGCGACATACCCAATGGTAGCCACAGCAATCGAGCAGAAACAACTGAGCAACAAACCAATCTGCACCGTGATCAACCTAGCAATCTGATACCACATGATAAGGAGCCGTTGGCCCGATCTTTCACGATGCACCTTGATGATCCATAGGACCGATAGATCTTGAACTCCCTTGACAGATTCAAGGATACTCAAGCACATATGATTACTCTTGACAAACTCAAGAACTCTCACACCTGAATTGGATAACCGGACGAACGTCCGAGACGCCGTCACACACGCCGATCCCATAGGGTCGGAGATATATTGAACTCGAGGTTCTACATGATCTGAATCAAAACTAGACTAACCCTAACCCTAGCCGTGCCATCTCCTTATATGAGGGAGAGGTGGCCGGCCGGCCCCCTATTGGGCCTAACCTAGTTTGACTTGGACAGGCCCAAGTCAAACAGACACAACTTAAAAACCTAGATGGCCCACCACATGACCTGGCTACATTATTCCCTAATAATAATACTACGATACAATAATGGTACAACCTTAGACTTAATCCTCGTATCAATGGCTGTCCTAGTGTACCAGGCCTGGATATCCATATCATTAGGGTTCATTTAAATGCTTGCAGTATGAAAATGTTTGCAATATGACATGTTTTAGTGTGTAGATTTTCTCATTTTAGCAAAAAAAATGCAGCACTATACCATTTGTTTAGGTAAATAAGCAGTAGGTAAAGAAGCAGTATGTTTAGTTCACTATACCATTTATAAAATGCCCAGAAATCCTCTCCTCGGTAGGGTTAGGATTTACCTACTGCTAGTTAGGGTTAGGGTTCCTGCTAGATGCTCTCTGGTTGCTCATGTTTGCTCATGTTGAAAAATTAAATTGAAAATGAACTACTGCCAATTTCTCTCTGGTTGCTCATGTTGCTCATGTTGAAAATGAACTACTGCTCATGTTGCTCATGTTGAAAATGATCTACTGCCAATTGAAAAATTGAATAATAAAATGGAACAATTAAGCTCATGTTGCTCTCTGGTTAAGAAAATGAAATTGCATCATGTTTCTCTCTGGTTTGAAACTATTTTTTTGGTTGAAAATGAATGCAGTAGGTAATTCCATCTTAGGCAATATATTGCATCATGTTTCTCTCTGGTTAGAAGAATATATTTCATCTTATGCAATATTGTGGTCAAATGGAAGGCAACAAGGGACAAAGCAACATCACTGATCCATTTATCATTAGGCAACATGGAAACTTTGTAGTTCACTCTGATTTCCTTATGCCCACATGATCTGTTTATTAAAAATGCCACTTCTCAACTCCACATGGGTGCTGGCATTGTATGTCATGTTGGTTCATCATGTGGGCTAGTCAAGTTTCTCGAAAGAAAAGAAGGTTTTACTTCTTGGACAGTTTGTATAGATTTGGCCACTAATTTATGTCCTAAGACGTAGCAAACGGTATGCCACTTCTCATTTGTCCTGGGAAAATTGAAGTTTCTGTAGGAAACTGAAGATAGAGGGTCTCCGTCAGATTTTGTTTGCCTTCTTCAGTAACAGATTTTACTACTTAGAACTTCCTGGATAATTAATGTCTAGCATTTTTTAATGCACTGATCCAACATGACATATTGGCTGTCTAGATAGCTCTCTGTATGTGTGCTGGCTGGCTGAAAGGTAAAAATTCGGTATGTGTTGTTGGTGCTTGGAGGGAGGGCCTGTGCGTGTATGTGTTGTGTGCACATGACAAGACATGGTGTGGAACCAGGCAGCAATTGATGTTGGTGTTGCTCATGTTGAAAAATGCAGTAGGTTCTATTGAATTGTATATTGTATATATATGTTTGCAGGGATTGAGTTGCTATTGAGTGCCGGAATGTTGATTCATTTCCGTTCCGGCAATTCTAGCACTCCGCATGACCAATTTTTTGCAAATGTCATGCCGAATTTTTCCGTGAATTCTAACTCTTTTTCATCTTCTATTAGTGCAAGCCACCATGGCGTCTCAAGAACAGTTAGAGGCGCACTACAATAAGTACTGCTATGGCCGAAGACCCTAATTAGGATCAACACCTCCTCGGGGTCGATGGCAAGCAAAGGAAAGCACCTTCCAGCGCCACAGGTCAGCGTCCCTCCACGACAGCCAGCGGCGCTGGTGGTCAGCGCCCCACCACAATAGCCAGCGGCGTCGGTGGTCAGCGCCCCACCACAACAGCCAGCGGCGCCAGAGGTCAGCGCCCCACTGCAACAGCTAGCGGCGCCAGATGTCGAGGCGTACGAACGTGACGACTTCCAATGGGAAATTCCTACGTCTTCACAAGTTGCCCCGGTGGATCCGAACGCGGCGACCACGAAATATTTGTGCTCCAAGAAGCTGTTCGATTCTCAAGAAACAACTGAGGAGGAAACGCCTGAGGAGGCCGCCACCGCCGCCGCCAAAAACATGCTGAGCCCAAACACACTCCGTGATACGGCCACTACGGCGATGGATGGTGGTACAACACAAGCCAAGAAGCGGAAGAGGCCAGCGAAGAAGGACGCCAAAGACAAGGAGGCGGCCAAATCCAAGGACACGGTCCGACACCTTTACAAGTTGCCAAACAATTGGCGACCTGAGCATTGGATGGGTGAACCGATGCTGCCGGAGCATGTCCTCAACATACTCACCCCGGATATGAAGAGCTTGCATAACTCTGTCCTGTATGTGGAGAAGCAGCTTCTCAATGCAAAACAACCTGGTTACCCTTTGTACGTGGCGAGGGTGCCAACTGGCATGAACTTCGTTGAAAAGTACCCCGCAGACTTGTGCTTCATCAGGTTCAATGACATCTTCGACGTCTTTCGCATGAGAATGCTGCACTTTTCAGTGGTTCGGCTAATTGCTCTTAGCCTGTCTGCCCAAATCGTTAAGGAGGGGATGCCATGCATCGTGATAATGGACCCCTTCTATATGCGGGAGAGCATCATCTGCAACGCTGGGGATCGGGCGATTGCCACCAAGCAGGTCGAGGATTTCATGGTGGCGAACATTAAAAAGAGCGGCATTCTCATCCCTTACTTCCCCGAGTAAGTGATCACTCGCTAGTCCCCATTACCATTCTATCATATATCTCCATTTGCATTTGCAAAGGTTAATCCGTGTGTTTTCCGCAGAGATAAGTTCTTCACCCTCATCGTCGTGCACCCGCAACACTCGGGGGCAATCTATCTCGACTCGGGTAGGGACAAGAAGAAAGACTACAGCCACATCAAGACCGTTCTCAGTGATGCTCTCACCGGCCTCGCCTCCAGGACAGGCCCCCTCAAAGTACAGAGGAAAGTACGAGGAGGCTTGGCCTTAACCCACACAACCAACTTCGCCTGCCTCAAGCAGTCATCGGAAGACAATGGGATGGACGCGTGGTACGCCATCCTTCAGATGCAGGAGTACATAAAGTACACAGATGACATGTTGCTGCCAGAGAGTCTCAGAAACAGGTTTGCAAACATGGCAGATGTCAATGATAGAGAGCTGAGAACAAACTGGGGTCGCATCCAGCAGTTGATTTGCACGATAATCCTGCACGATGTCAACAATAGGTCTGGTGCGTTCTTCTACGGCTACGGTCTACCACCTAATGATGAGATAGAACTCCACTTGGAGATGTCGCGTGATGAGAGGCCATTCAACACGCTGAAGGGCTGCCGTCCAGTCCCCCCTAAGCCCACGACTTGATCCTACGACGGCAATTCTTTTGATTAAGCTTGAACGATATGTCCATGAACTTCCGTACTGTAATTGATATATATTCCGGCCCGATCGACTTGTCGCTTTTATTTAGTTGTATGGATGTGCATGTGAACCTGCTTCTGTAATTACATTTACTTTGCTATATATTTCTAGATTATGGCGTGTTTACCTTAATCATTATTTGCATTTACTCGACCCTTACTTGCCTCGTATTTGGAGTTCGCCGATGATTAGAATGTTCGGTCACTCGTACACTCGGGGTGGAGCCAGTGAGCCTTGGTGTGATGGCCACAAATATCAATCTATTGTGCATCCTACCAAGCCTCACCGACTCTGTCCCTGGATGTTAAGATTTGTTTCGACCGAAAAAGTATGAGGCACGCTATTTACTTTGTATTACTTGTCTTTTATTTGAGTTGGCACTTCTTAATTGCATTGGCCGATGATTAGAATGTTTGGTCACTTGTACACTGGGGTGGGGCCAGTGAACCTGGTGTGATGGCACAAATATCAATCTCTTGTGTATCCTACTTGGCTTCGCTGACCCCATCCTTGAATGTTAATATTTATTTCGACCAACAAAGTATGAGGCACATGCTATTTAGTTCATACTACTTGTCTCTTATTTGAGTTGGCACTTGTTAATTGCATTGGCCGATGATTAGAATGTTTGGTCACTTGTACACTCGGGGTGGCGCCAGTGAGCCTGGTGTGATGGCACAAATATCAATCTCTTGTGCATCCTACCTAGCCTCACTGACACCATCCCGGAATGTTAATATTTGTTTCGACCAACAAAGTATGAGGCACATGCTATTTAGTTCATACTAGCTACTTGTCTTTTATTTGAGTTGGCACTTGTTAATTGCATTGGCCGATGATTAGAATGTTTGGTCACTTGTACACTCCGGGGTGGCGCCAGTGAGCCTAGTGTGATGGCACAAATATCAATCTCTTGTGCATCCTACCTGGCCTCACTGACACCATCCCGGAAAGTTAATATTTGTTTCGACCAACAAAGTATGAGGCACATGCTATTTAGTTCATACTAGCTACTTGTCTTTTATTTGAGTTGGCACTTCTTAATTGCATTGGCCGATGATTAGAATGTTTGGTCACTTGTACACTCTGGGGTGGGGCCAGTGAACCTGGTGTGATGGCACAAATATCAAACTCCTGTGCATCCTACTTGGCTTCACTGACCCCATCCCGGAATGTTAATATTTATTTCGACCAACAAAGTATGAGGCACATGCTATTTAGTTCATACTACTTGTCTCTTATTTGAGTTGGCACTTGTTAATTGCATTGGTACTGACGTTTTATTTTTCTTGTGCATAGAGATGCCGACGACATATGTCGTGTACAAGGGGAGGGTTCCTGGAGTCTACGACGACTGGGAGGACTATCGGAGACAGTGCACCGCTTCAGAGGCAACAGCTACAAGGGATACCCCACTAGGGTGGAGGCGGAAGGAAGATACGCGCGTTATCTAGCGGGAGAGATGAGGGACATGAGGAGGAACCGGATGAAGACCATGGCCTTCGTGATGATGCTCATCGTGACCATGGTCATGTTCTATGTGATTGTAGTTTAGGTTAGTAGCTACATTGTGAGGTGTATGACGACACTTGTGACGACTATGTACCGAGACTTCTAACTTTGTGAAACTTCGTCCTTCGGTGTTGCATATGTGTTGTATGAATCAACATTTCGAAACGAGACTTGCGTATTTGTGTATTGATACCGAAATAACACTTGTCTCTCTATGTGCTTCTCATATTGCATGTACTGCTGTATAAATATGAACTGCTTTGTAATTATATACTGCTGTATAAATATGCAAATACGCATTGTAATACGCTGGAAAAAAGCAATAAACATTGTATTTTCGAAAAGTACTGCCGGCGCACCTCAATGCCCTACTGTCGGCGCACATGGCACGCGCCAGTGCTGGCAGCCCTACTGTCGGCGCAGCGGGTCGTGCGCCAGTGGAAATAGGCAATTGCCGACGAAGCTGGGCCGGTGCGCCAGCAGTATGTGACCTACCGCTGGCGCACACGGTGGTGCGCCGGCAGTAGCTAGTTATCACCAGCCCGTTCGCACCGGCGGGCTCTGGTGCGCCGGCAGTAGCCAATTTTGGTGTGCCGGCAATAGGGCATTTCCTAGTAGTGCCTTTAAGGACGTGACACGTGCCGTTGGTGCTTAACACCTATCTGAAGATACCTCTTGCACGCTGCTTTTACTGGTGAAGCATTTATATCCATATCAAACCTAACCTAGTGGCACGGAAGAACATGCATAAGAATGGAAATCTCTGCATCAACAGCATTATATAAATATAGCAGAGGGGCAAAACGCCTAGGATAGACTTACCGAAACTCTGTGGTAATAGTCAGAGAGGAGCCTACTATCCCCATGATATATCTTCCAGTGCGAGCGCACAGGCACATGGTTCTTGACTGCATTGTGGCATTCAGTTGCAAACTTTGCAGCGACAAAAGGTGACACTGGCCTTATCATACCTTTTTGAATGACAACTGCCAGTTTGCCAGCCCCAGATTTGTTCAGCAAATTCAGAACTGTTCCTATGTTTTTTTGTTTACCACTACACATATAAACAATTAATGAGGTAATAATAATGGTACTACAAACAGAATATGGAATAAACAGACTAAATACACTAAACATGCATGCATTTATCCCTATTACTATACAGGGTTGCCTCGTCATGGTGAGCATCCATCTAGTGACTGACTATGTCCACAAATACATGCCCAGTAGCATCATTACCTATGTTCAAGGGAAGCATCCTGAGTGTGTCATCGTGCAACAAAAGGTAACATAAATGCACATAAGAACTTGGCAGTACAACAAGCTAAATGTAGTAAGAACTTGATTGTACAGCTTGCCTTCAGCGAGGGACGGGTTTAGACGAAGGGATCTTCGACACACTGAGATTGGATTTGATTTGCATGTAGGAGGTGCCGGATCTGGAAATGAACTCTCGGCGCTCATCTGGGCTAGAAGTCCGGTTAGCTCTCTTGTTGTTGCTGGCGGTTATTGTTCCCAGGTAATAACTACAACATGGATCAATCAAGCGAGCATGAAAACGATTGATTGACCTTCGCAATAAACATAAATAAGACGAGACAAGATGTAAATGGAGGAACTAGCACCTTAGCTGATGAGAGCAGAGGAGGCCTCATGGATATTGTTAATAAGAGTGCATGATTATAGTCTCCTTCAGGTAGCTGGGATGATGATACTCCCTTTTTGCCGTAGCTGTTGAGCCTCCCCTTTTACTAATTACTATTGTTTTCCTCCATTTCAGCATGAGATGGCAGCAACATTTCTAGGCTGCTACGATTACAAAGACAAAAATAAATGTAGATTATGATGTGCTTGTTGTCAAGCTTCATGCAGTCAACTCAACCAAAAATCCGAACTTATGGACAGAGCTAGTACAATCCACAGCAAGAAACAGACGAACTAACAGGATGCGAAATAACTCAAAAAGAGTTTTACGAAATCCTGTATGGGAGACGATTTAGCCGAAACAGTGAAGATGTTGCCCCGGACGATGGACGGCCGTGGTCTTTGCATAACGTGGCAACGTTGCGTCCGGCGAACGGCGGGGACGAGTAGCGGGCAGGCGGTGGTGGATGTATCCGGAGGGTGATCTAGGGTTAGTAGAGAGGGGGAAAACTGTGTCTGAGCCTCAGTTGGATTCAGATTGGAAGCGATTGTCATGTAGCCATAGTTTACAGTTACTTGAATACCCTTGCCCTCCCGAAAATGTTCGGCGTTAATTCTGCAAGATAGGTGGGTAGAATGGTCATTTCGCTGGATGAAATTGGTCTGGCGCCAACTTTTTGGAGCCAACACATTTCAAATTTCTAACATGTGGTTCCGCAGTCATGGACTGTGTACTGAAGTTGGGCTACGAACACACCTCTACGTGAAGGGACATAGCCGAACAGGTTCGTAGTTCTTGCAAAATACTACTGCCTATTCCATTTCATTTTTTCGAATTTGAAGCTTATTGATCAAATTATAGAATTACAATCACTCAAAAGAGTATCAGCGAGAAAACCCGGGATATAGTATCCAAAAATCCGGGAAAATGTATCAGTAACTGAAATAATATAAACTAACTAATATGGGATAGTCGGAAACAATATTATCTTGCCAAAATTTAGTGATTTTTTTAACCTTTTTGTCGCGTCTCACCTACGCGGACACCAGGGATGAACACACCCCCATTTCTTGTTGGTTAGTGGGCACGAATGCGTTTCGGCCTCATTGCCGCCTTAGGATCATCCCCAGGCGGTGGAAAAGCATACACAAAGCACACACGATCATTTTTTACCCAGGTTCAGCGCACCCTTCGGCTAACAGCCCTACGTCCTGCTTTGGTGAATTATCTTGGATGCACAAAGTACAAAGGTGATGAACTCTCTAGTGCCGGGAAGATGCTTTGATCACCTCCTACACCTCCCGGACTTCCTCTTTCTTTTCCTCACTCTCTCCAACTGAATCTTGCCTTGACGTTGTCAAGAACAAAGCTCTAGCTCTCTTTCTCTTCTCTCTTCTCTCTATCAAAACAAGCTTAACCTAACTGAGCTCAATCTGTCTGGGCCGAACTCCTAACTGTTCCACCTCCAACTGTCCGATCCTCAACTGACCGAAAAAGCCTTCTCTGTCTCCCGTTGATCTCTGGCTTATATACCTCCGAAATTGGTCTCTACGGCTCGCCCGAGCACTGCCCAAGAGCGTTCCCGGGCTCAATCGGAAGGAGCCACGTGGGCGACGGGCAGGTGGGTGGTGCGCGTGGCCAATGGATGGCCACGGGCGGTGCGCTGACGCTCGTGATGATGGTGTGACTGCTCGGGCAACGAGCTGTCACTCCTATCCGCGGCGCAGGCTTCTGTCGGTCTGCGCCTTGATGGTGCACAGGGGTGCAAGCTCCTCGCCTGTTCCCCATGCAAGTCTTGATGTGTCCAATCGATCCCAGCTGTCCCCTACTCCCTATCCTCGCCTGGCCAAGGAGAGGAGGCTCCTGAGCCCTTCCCGGGGCACTCCGAGTCCTGCCTTGGCTTTGTTGCCCTGCTTCGGTGTCCTTAGTCTTTCTCCATGGGACGCTCCCGGGAGGAGGCCAAGGGCAGCTCCTTGCCCAGTTTGTCCTGTTCTTCGTGTCATGTCTGTTCGTCCAGACTCGACTTTGTCTGGGAGCGCTCGTTCTCCACTGGGTGGTCTACGTCACAAGGTAAATCCTAGTGTAGTTGGGCTATTTTTACCACAAGTCATACCTGGTTGTTTATCATGGTTGCATCCGAGATGCCGTGGGATGGAGCCCGTGCGCGCCGCGGTGTAATCATGCAGACCTTGGGTCGCATTACGCCGACAGAAGCCCCCTGACGAGGGCCGGCAACGCCACGGAGTAGCCCACGATCGGTCTTCATCTTGTGTTCTTCAAAAGGATTCGTTGCCAGGCTTCGCCCTACTGCGGCGCGCGGGCCCAGCCTATCGCGGCGCACAAAGCGATGGGACGGTGCGGCAAGTCTTGACCAGATTCGACGCGTGCAGGTGCCAGTACTTGAGTCCGAGCGCAGGCGACGCGCCTCGCCTCATCTTCCACGGAGAGTCCTTATTAATTGCGGTTGCTTCAAATCCTGCGCAAACACAGAAAAATGTCGGAGGGGACACGGCTCGCTCCAAGTGGACCGTTTCCCTCTTCCTACTATAAAAAAGGGGGTGAGGCTTGGGCAGCAGCCGAGGCGCATCCACCCCACTTCCTTCCAAACTTCTCGTCCCTTCTGTTTTCCTCCTGTTTGCTTGGCGGCGATGGCATCGGAGGGCTCGGACGACGGCCGTGGGGATGAACTTTACGTCCCTGGGGACAATCCTGTTCACCCCTCGGCCGAGGGACCACAGCGTAGGTGGAGGCACCGGCGTCGCGGCCGCCGTGGCGCTCCTCCGGCCGAAGAAGATCCTCCGGTGCGGGATGGCAGGGCCCCGGCCCGCTGCGATCGTCGAGGTGGAGCTCGCGGGTCAGGGGGCTCTGCAGCGCGTGGCTCTCTAGGGCCAAGGCGCGATCACAGCCCCCAGCCCTACCGGCGGGAGGGCGGTGATTACGCGCGCCACCGCGAGGTGTCCATCTCCCCCTCCAAGTCTCAGGAGGAGTACATGGATGATCTGGTGGGCTTCGAATTCCTGGTCATCCTGGGCGCAGGATACAAGAGATGGTTGGTCCTTCCCTGTCTCTTAGCTGACGACCTGGAAGGCCACCTCCACCGCGACATTGAGCGGCGTGAGTCGAGCGGCGGCCAGCCATACTGGCATATGCTGGTGTGGGTAAACGAGGAGGGCCGCATGTACCTGGATGATGGATGGGCCGGCTTTGCCGACTGGTACCAGCTGCGGTTCGGCCAGGTGTTGAAGTTCCGGTATTGCGGGAATAGCCAGTTCGTTGTAAAGATCTTCGACAAGTCCATGTGCTACCGTAGCTACTGGCCGTACTTCCCGGCTGACAGGGCGTCGGACGGGTCCCAGTCGTGATCCTGTGCGTCTTGGTTGTGCAGGCGCACCTGGGGTCGCAGAGGGTGACTGATCCCCTTTCCCCCAAGCGTGCTACCCAGCGCCCGGTCCTCCTCCTCGTTTATCCCTTGGAGCTAGTTGCCGCATTGTATTCCATATAAATGTAATGCCAACTAGCTTTATAATATTAAAATTACCTTCGTTGCCTTATCTCCTTGCTCTTCGCATGTTTTGCTCTTCTCCATCTTGGTCGATTGGCCCGTTGGGGCGTCGTTCATTCTTCGGTACTGCACCTTGCTCCGATCAGAAAGCCAGGTTGACGCTGACACTTGACGCGCGACTCATGTTCAAGTCCTTTTTCCCTTTGTTCATCGGCTTTCACCTCACTTTGTTTCTGAAACGCGAAGAGCAAACCTTACGACATCTTACCCATGCCTCGGGTCTAGAAATAAAGGCGTTGTGCGCTTGATCAGGGCGCACTGTTATGCCTGGCTCGTAGGCCTGACGTGAGAGGTAAGTCTGCGCGATTTAGTGTCCCCAACCGAACCGGTCGCACAACGCTCATACCTCAGAGCGAATCATGAGAGTACGACGTTTCCTGACAATGACGATTCTTTACCCACGTCAGGCCAAACGTGAGAGACATGTCGATACGATTTAGTGCTCCCGGCTGTGCCGGTCGCACAACGCTCATACCTCAGAGCGAATCATGAGAGTACGACGTTCCCGGCGTTGACAGACTCCTGCGCTCACGTCCTAACCCGAGAAAGATCCAAAGGAACGCAAAACCCTGAAAAATGCTCGGCAAATAAAACAGGCGGAAGAAGCATGAGCAGCGGGATTCCCGTTCCAACACAGGCAGTTTACTCATAGGCCGGGTAGGACAGATACGTCTGTTTACATCCGGATACAGGCGGTTTACTCACAGGCCGGGTAGGCTAGATACATCTGCTTACATTCATGTTGCCGCGAGCACAACTCGCTCGCGGGCTTTGGGGGGTGCCGGGAGTCTCTAACGCGCTCCCGGGCTTTTCTTTGGGAGTTTCCGGGAGTCTCTAACACGCTCCCGGGCTTTGAGGGCTGCAGGATTTGCTCCAAAGGGACCTCCGTCCGCTCAGAACATCGCCCTAGCCAGGTATGTCACATGTCATCGGAACAAAGTTCTGGAAAAGGGCGCAGCCTCTTCCTGGACGAGCCGGGAATCGGGGCGCAAGGGTGGTCTGAATCGGACAAGGGGGAGGGAGAGGCGGTAGGAACTGTTTTGAACATCTGCTCAGCACAGAGCACGGCATCCCTGGTATCAGCTTTAACGGTCAAGGTCCCCCACGGGGAGGGAAGCTTGAGCGCATGATAAGCGTGGTGGGTAACCACCATGAACTTTGCCAATCCTAGCCGCCTATGATGCCGTTATATGGCAGGGCAATGTCCGCAACATCAAAGATGATGTTCTCAATGCGGTAGTTATCCTTTGAGCCGAAGGTCACAGGAAGCTCAATCTTACCCCACGGCTGAGTCGCTCCTGGATTTACACCTAGGAAGGACTTGGTGGGGGACAATTAATCCTCCGCGATCTGCAACTTGTCCACCAATTTGGCTGAGAGGATGTTGAAAGAGCATATTCTAAAATCCCTAGTGTTTTGTGTGTTTGATCACAACAATTAGTTGAATTGAATTTTAACATGTGTGCCTAAGTGTGTAGGTTTATTTTTAGCACCATAGAATTGTACCCACATGTTCATATGTGTCCTTGAGTCTGGTTTATGTTGGGCATAAAGATATATGTGAATTGGTGGATGTGACAATGTTGAGGAGAAATCAAACCTGAAGAAGCTGATGCCCGAAGTATTTGGACCCCGGATCATCCGCCACTAGTGGCCCGGATCATCCGACCCCCTGAAGCAAAACGGCTAAGGACCAGGGGCCGATGTTTATTTCATCCGCCCCCCGGACGAAGGAAATCTCTGGCCTCCAACAGGGGAAATCACACAGCTCACAGTTTTGGGGGGCAGATGGTTTTTCCATCCGCCCCCCGGATATTGTGAAATATCCGCCTCCCCCATCACGGGACTTCGCACGGCGAGAAGACCTAGGGGGCGGATGGTTTTTCCATCCACCCCCGGATGTTTCAAAATGTCCGGCCCTCACCAGGGGACTGTGCACCAACGGCACGCACGCGGAGGAGCAGGGCTGGAGGGAATATTCCCTCCACCCGAAAAGGAATATTCCAAGAAGGGGCCGGACCATCCGGCCAAGTCCCTGAAGCACCAGCACCAGATCATCCGGGGGGCGGCGCCGGATCATCCGGCCTACTAAAGCCAGATCATCCGCCCCCTCGACACAGCAACGGGCAGATGGCCCGTACTGGCTATAAAAGGGGGAGCCTTCTTCCTCCTCAAATTAGATCTGAGATTCACGAAGACTTTCTCTCTCCTCCATTGTTCTAGAGCTCAAATCTCGTAGATCTACCTCCCTAGCCAACCAAATCACTCCATACTTGGGGAATCGAAGGAGGAGGGCTAGATCTACCTATCTACCCCAGAAGTTTTAAGATCCCCATAGTTTTCCCTAGTCATTTGAGAAACCCTAGATCTCCTATGTGGGGGTCCTTGTTCTTGTTGAGCACTTTGTCCTAGATCTTGTTGTGACTAGATCATGGTGTTGTTGGGAGCCTTCGTCCTTTGTGGAGTTCGCCCCAACCATGTGTGAAGGAATCGCCGCCTCGATCGGCCTTGATGGTGGAGAAGTGAATACTCCTACGTGGGGTATTCACGAGGAATAAGGTGAAGCCTTTGTGGCTGTTGGTACCTTTGTGGTCCACACCTCCTCAACGCAGACGTACTTCCTATTGTGGAAGGAACTGTGGTAACCACATCGCGCGTCATCTCCGCTACCATTCCCCCGGTTGTCCCTTTCCTTTTACACTTGCAATTTACTTGTTCTAGTTGTAGGTTTGCATTGCATCATCCTAGGATCATTTTACATTCCAAAGCAATCACCTTTATATTCCGCTTCCGCATAAAACTGAAAAAGAACTAAAATTGGTATAGCGCCTATTCACCCCCCTCTAGTCGCGCCAAATACACATTCAATTGGTATCAGAGCAAGGTTCTCTTGCTAGGGCTTTACCGCCTAAGAGATGGCCGACAAAGAGAAACTCGGGGATGGAGCCCTTCCCGTGGAGCAACCAACTTCACCTCCACCCATAGCTCCCACTATGGCTACGTTGGATGACCTCAAGCAATTGGAGTCATCCATCCTAAGCCAAATGAGGGCTACGATGTCGGAGTTTCTTGCCCCAAAACCAACCCCCATCGTAGAGTCTAAGGAGAGTACCGAGAGTCCTCCACCTAAAGCTAATCCGTATCCTCTCTTGCGGTTTGACCCCGCAAAGGACAAATCTCAAGAAGAGGAGAAGCTTGGGGACACCGGTACCTCATCTTCAAAAGGGAAGGAGGATCCAAAAGGTGAGGGACATTTAGGGGGTAACCATGCGGTGCCACCACCAAGTGATTACGCCGTAAGTGTTCCATTCCCTATGCCACATATAGTCTCACAAGGTGCAACACCACTACTAGATTCTACAAGTTTCGAGAATTGGCAATTCTTAATGCATTCCCATGTTCGTAGCTCATCCACCGAACTATGGAGAATCATCGAGGAAGGTTTCACGCCACGCGACCCAAGCAATCTCACAAGAAGGGATGTGGTGGATGACCAACTCAACGCCACCGCCCTCCACATGATACTCATGGCGGTGACACCCAAGGACCATGCTCATATCCGTACCCTCAAGACCGCCAAAGAAGCTTGGGATAATCTTGACAAGCTCTTCCTTGGCAATGAGAGCATCCAAAGCTCAAGGTTTGATGAAGTCAATACCATGGCCGATGGTTTTGTCATGGGTGAAGGAGAATCCGCCGAAGACATGTAACGGCGCCTCACCACTCTTGCCGTGCAACTAGCAGACCTCGGTGCCAAGTTTGCGGATGATCATTGGGTCAAGAGGAAATTCTACAATGCACTTCTCCCTGATGAAGAAGGAAGATTGACCGCCATCCGCCAAAACTCCCGCTATCTCTCCATGACATCAAATGAGTTCCTTAGCGAGATCATTGCTATGGATATCTCAAAGAAGAATGCGAACGAGCTAGTTGCACGAGCCCCAAACTCTCGCAAGCCAAATCTCGCATTGAAGGCCAAGGCTCATGATGAAAGTGAAAGCGATGAGGATCCCGTCGAGTGAGGTCCGGATGATCTCAAGTTCAACTACCATGAGTACATGGCTCTCACCGCCAAGAACTTTTGGGACGACAACAAGACAAGAGGCTCAAGGACTAGAGGCAACTCAAGATACCCTCCTCGTGATTCTTCAAGAGGTTTCTCCAAGAGCCCAAGAGAAGGAAAAAAGGCAAAGACTTGCTACAATTGTGGTGACAAGAGCCACTTCATTGCGGAGTGTCCCTTTGAGAAGAGAGAGGACAACAGTGGAAGGCTTGTCCGCAAGGACAAGTCCAAATCCTTCTCCAAGGGCTACTCCAAGTTCTCCTCCAAGCCCGGTGACATCAAGGTCTCCTTCAACAAGAAGCCAAGGGTGTTCGTGATCCGTGAGGAGTCCTCCTCCGATGGTGGTGATGACAATGATGACAAGAACTCGAACAAGGAGGATGAGGGAGTGGCCACCATCGCCATTACCACTCCCTGCAACTCCCTCTTCGATTCCCCAAATGAGAACCTTGTCACCAACAACTCTCATTTCCTCATGGCTAAAGTATCAGAGGTATCATCCCCTCCCAAACCTACTTCCTCATCTAATGCTTCCACTATTGATGATGTTGCTAGCCTCGCTATCAAGCGTGAGGTTGTGGGTTTGGATGCTTTTCTCACTAACATGCAAGGGGATACCAAGATACACGTTGAGGCCTTCATGGCTCAACTAGGAGCAGCTCAAGATCTTATTGAGGAGAAGGAGAGGCTTGAGAGGGAGGCGGCCGATGAGATTGCCTCTCTCACTCAAGCACATGAGGAGGACCACAACTTGCGTATTTCTCTTGAAGCAAGTGTTTTGAACCTTGAAGTCTCTAACAATGCCATAATCTCTAAACTCACTAAGGATAGAGATCATGCTCTCGCCTTGGTGGGTGTACTTAAAAAGGAGAAACTTTCTCTTGACGTTAACCACACCAAGTTACTTGAGAAATTGGAAACCCTCAAAAAGGACCACAAATCCTTGGAGAGTAAGTTCGCAATTCTCTCTAAGTCAAGTGGTCAACTTCAAGGGGAAGCTTCTAAGGAGAAGGAAGTAGAAGTGTCTAACTCTTGTTGTGACCATGTAGAGGTGCTTGCCGCCTTGAGAAGGCAAAAGAGAAAACTCTTGGAGGTTAACTCGCTCCAATAAGAAGGCTTGAATGAGTACTTCCGATTGAGCAAGGAGAAGGTTCCTTGTTGTGATCATGAGGAAGAGATTGCCGCCTTGGAGAGGAACAAGGCCAAGCTCTTGGAGATCAATGCCATGCAAGAAGAAGCCTTGAAGGATTACTTCCCCTTGAGCAAGGATAGAGTCACTTGTTGCGATCATGAAGAAGAGATCGTGGCATTGGAAGGACACAAGCGCAAGCTCTTGAGGATTAACTCCCTTCAAGAGGATGCATTGAAAGAGCATTTTCACTTGAACAAGGAGAAGGAAGTTGAAGTGTTTGATATCACTAACCCTTTTCCCGAGCATGAAGATGAAGTCAATAGGTTGAAGCTCAAGATCGAGAGGCTCCGGATTCATGCCATCTATTTAGAGAGAGCTCTCGAAGCTAAAGATGGAGCGAAGGAGGGCTCTAGCAATGAAGGAGGAGTGGCTACCAAGCCAAAGAAGAAGAGAAGAAGAGGGACCAAGAAGAACAAGAACAAGAAGAATGTGGGTATCGCCTGTGAGGCCGGTCCCTCTAGCCGAAGGAGGGGTGGACTGCCCGACCCCACTACAAGGGGCTATGCCGGTGCTAACAACCCATCTCATGTCATTTTTGTCGATTATTATGGTCATGTTCGTGCTCGTTTTGTTGGTCCTTATGAGGAAAATGTTGATTGGACTATTTGGGTTCCCAAACCCCTTGTTACTAACACGCAAGGACCCATTGCAAAATGGGTACCTAAATCCAAGAATTGATTCCTTGTAGGACTATGCTTCCGGTGGTTCTAAATGGGTGGTCGATAGTGGTGCCACTAGTCGTATGACCGGAAGCAAGGATATTATTGTCGACCTCGTGCCTTCACACTCTACCGTATCATATGGCGACAACACAAGCTCTAAGGTATTGGGTCTTAGCAAGGTGGTGGTAACACCCGACCACTACTAGGAAAAGGCCTATAGCTGCGTGCGCTACTGCCGGCGCACCATGTTTTGACCGCGCCGGTGGTAAATACTACCAGAGCACCATGTTAAGACCGCGCCGGTGATGGCCCAATACCGTCGACGCAGCAAAAATTTAGTGCGCCGGGGATAAAGTTAGAAGAGGTCCGGGCCAGATCAAACATTCGCCTCTATGGTGGTGCGCGTAAACAATGTACCACCGGTGCACCACCATAGAGGCGCGCCGGGGGTAAGGGGAGCACATATTTTCTCTCCACCCCTCCCCCCTCCCCGAACGCCTTTTCCAGTTTTGAAAAAAATAAAAGAAAATGATAGAAATTTCAAAAAATTAAATCCTTCGAGATGCCCATGTATTATGCCATCTAGTTTTAATGAAAATTTAAAAACATGAATTTCGATATATTATGCAAAATAGCGTCATGTTTCGGTAAAACGGGATTTCTATCAAAATCTATCTATGCGAAATTTTACATCCGATTTTAACACCTACGTTCGTTTGGACAAAAAATGGATTCGTCAAATTCAAAATAGAAACAAGACTTTTTTGAGCTTTTAGATTTTGGTAAAAAAATAAAAAAATTACCCCCGGCGCACCACCGTATTAGGTGCGCCCGTAACCTAGACTATATGCAAAGCCGGCCTCCGCCTCTTCTCCCTTCCTCACTTCTCCTCCTCTTCCTCCTCCTCCTCTCCTTGTAATCCTCACCGACCTCCTCCTCCTCCTCCTCCGGTGACCTCCTCCACCTCGGGCCTCCTCCTCCACCTCCACCTCCGGCCTTCTCCTTCTCCTCCTCCTCCTCCACCACCTCCACCTCTGGCCTTCTCCTCCTCCTAAACCACCACCTCCGGCCTTCTCCTCCTCCTCCTAAACCACCACCTCCGGCCTCATCCTCATCCTCATCCTCCTCCTCCTCCTCCTCCTACTCCTACACCGGCGTGGCAACGACAACAAGGCAGTGCACAGCCACCGTTTTCGAGGACGAACCCGAGATAGATGAACCCGAGCTAGATCTAGATCTGGATCGGCCTTTTTTGAATTTGAAAACATACCGCGGCGCACAGGCTGGCGCCGGGATAATTGCATACGTTGGCGCACTGCTGTGCGCCGGCGGTAACTCATTACCACTGGCGTGTTTCCACCGGCGGGCTCTGGTGCGCCGGCAGTAGCCTTTTTTGGTGCGCCGGCAATAAGGCTTTTCCTAGTAGTGGACATCTCACTTGTGAATGTCCTCCTTGTTGAGACCCTAGGTTACAATTTACTTTCCGTTCATCAAATTGCACGTATGGGTCTTTGTACCTTTTTCGATGAACACATGGTGGTCCTCTTATGGAGCAAGACATTCCGTGTAGCCTTTGTTGGATATGTAGAGAGTGGGTTGTATGTGGTTGATTTCTCTGGAAAGTCAACCTCATCCACTCTTTGCCTATTCTCTAAAGGTGATGTTGGTTGGCTTTGGCATCACCGACTAGCCCATATCAACATGAGGACTTTGCAAAGCCTCCACAAGGGGGGCACATTCTAGGACTAAAAGACGATGTTTCTTTTTGTAAGGATTGTGTGTGTAGGGCATGTGTTGAAGGAAAGGTGCATGGAGCTCCTCACAAGTCCAAGACTACCATCTCTACCACAAGATGCTTGGAGCTCCTACATGTTGACCTCTTCGGTCCGCCATCTCATGAAAGTCTTGGAGGGAAGAAATATTGCCTCGTAATCGTCGATGACTACTCAAGATATTGTTGGGTATTCTTCTTCAAGCACAAGAGTGAGACTCAATAGACCATGATGGAGTTTGCCAATCAAGTTCAACGCAAGTTCGACGCCAAGTATATTGCAATAAGAAGCGACAATGGTACGGAGTTCAAGAACTACACATTGGATAACTTTCTCGGCGATGAAGGCATTCAACATCAATACTCCAAACTCTATACTCCCCAGCAAAATGGAGTCGCCTAAAGGAAGAACCGAACCTTGATAGAAGCCGCAAGAACCATGATGATGGAATACAAGTCCAACTACAATTTTTAGGCCGAAGCAATCTCAACCGCTTGCCATGCAACTAACTGCCTATAGTTTCGCAAGGATTTGGAGAAGACACCATATGAGATCCTAACCAGAAACAAGCCCAATGTCTCCTACTTCAAGGTCTTCGGATGCAAGTGCTATGTCCTCATCAAGGACACACGTCTATCCAAGTTTGACTCAAGAGCTCAATAAGGTATCTTTGTTGGCTATGCTACGGACTCTCACGCCTATAGAGTCTTCAACAAGGCCAATGGTTGAGTTGTGAAATCTTGTGATGTGACATTCATTGAAGATGATAGTTCTCTAGGAGGGCGAAGTGCTTCTTGTGAGAAAGGAGATGCAATTCCCCGGGAGGCCATAGGGAGGATGGGTGTTGGTTTCTACCGACCTCAAGAGCTACCTCCTATGTGTGCCGGGGAAGGACCAAGTTCTACTCAAGTAGAGCCATCTACATCACAAGGCCAAGCTTCTTCTAGTGAGCAACCAAGTGCAAGTCAACAACTAAAACAACCCCAAGATCGACAACAACCGCAAGTTTGTCATCAACCACCATCAAGTGATCAAGGCCAAGCTTCAAGTTCTACACCGGACCCTTCTGAGGAGAGTGCCTCTAATCCTACATCTCCTACCACCTCCGGATTGCCCGATCCTCAACATCAACAAGATTTACCTCCTCCTAATGATGATGATGCCCCCAATGGCAACTATGAGGGTCAAGGTGAGGACCTAAACCATCACGAAGATCAAGAGGCCTCTCAATAATCTATCCTTGAGGCCGACACTCGCCGTGAAGACAAGACAACAAGAAATCTACGCCTCAAGTCCCATTCTTTGCGCAACATTCTTGGAGATCTAAAGAGCAAAGTGTCTACCCGGAGGCAACTAGCAAACTTTTGTGAGCATCATGCTTTTGTCTCCATGGTGGAACTACTCAAAGTCTTTGATGCGCTTGAAGATCCGGATTGGGTGCTAGCAATGCACGAAGAGCTAAGCAATTTCAAGAGGAATGATGTATGGACTCTTGTGAAGCGCCCGGACCATTGCCGCAATGTTATCGGCACCAAATGGATCTTCAAGAACAAGAAAGATGAACATGGCATCGTCATCCACAACAAAGCAAGATTGGTGGCCCAAGTTTATTCACAAGTTGAAGGAGTGGACTATGGCGAGACGTTTGCACCCGTTGCTCGACTTGAGTCGATACGTATCCTTTTGGCTTATGCCGCTCACCATGGTTTCAAGCTTCAACAAATGGATGTGAAAAGTTCTTTTCTCAATGGTCCTCTACATGAGGAAGTATATGTGAAGCAACCCCCGGGGTTCGAGGACCCTCACTTCCCGGAACATGTCCTCAAGCTTAACAAGGCTCTATATGGTCTCAAACAAGCTCCTAGAGCTTGGTATGAGCATCTACATGAGTTGCTTGAGGATCGTGGTTTTGAAGTGGGGAAAACCGATCCCACTCTTTTTACTAAGAAGGTCAATGGGGAGCTTTTCATATGCCAACTCTATGTAGATGATATTATCTTTGGGTCTACTAACACCATGTTTAATGATGAGTTTGCTAAGTTGATGACCGATAGGTTCGAGATGTCGATGATGGGGGAGCTAAAGTACTTTCTTGGGTTCGAGATCAAGCAACTTCGACAAAGTACCTTCATCAACCAAGCCAAGTACCTCCAAGATATGCTCAACCGCTTTGGTATGAAGGGGGCCAACGGTATTGGGACTCCCATGCACTTGAAGTGTCAACTCACCCTCGACGAGAACGGCAAGGCGTTGGATCAAAAGCTCTACCGCTCCATGATAGGTTCGCTTCTTTACCTTTGTGCCTCCCGTCCAGATATCATGCTTAGTGTAGGTGTGTGTGCACGGTTTCAAGGAAATCCGAAAGAAAGCCACCTTATGGCGGTGACGAGGATCTTCCGATATTTAGTTGATACTCCCTACTTTGGACTATGGTACCCGAAGGACACGGACTTCTCTTTGTGTGGATTCAACGATGCGGATTGGGCCGGTGACAAGGTTGATAGGAAGTCTACATCTGGTGCTTGTCACTTCCTTGGGCGATCCTTGGTATGTTGGTCTTCGAAGAAGAAAAATTGCGTCTCCGTCTCTACCGCTGAGGCCGAGTATGTTGCCGCAGCAAGTAGTTATGCTCAGATTTTGTGGATGAGGCAAACTTTGCAGGATTTTGGAATTGAGTATAGCAAAGTGCCTCTATTATGCGATAACGAGAGTGCCATCAAGATCGCCTACAATCCGGTACTTCATGGCAAGACGAAGCACATCGAGATACGGAATCACTTCATTCGGGATCACATTGCTAGGGGTGATATTGTTCTCTCATTCATTGGGACTAAGGATCAATTGGTGGATATCTTCACCAAGCCATTGGATGAGAAGAGATTTATTGAGTTGAGGCATGAGCTAAATAACTTAGATTCATCGAATAATGCTTGACCGTCGTGCGCACACACCTACTCATATAGCATATATCTTGATAGGATGTAGGCATGGACATAGGGGGAGTGCGTTTTAAACTTATTGAGCTATCCCTCCCCCCATAATGCATAAAGAAATCCAAAACATACTCTATTCGTCATTCAAGTGACAAATGTGCTTCAATGTTGAGTCTTAGTTGTGAGTCCAAGATTCATCTTCGTGACCTCACGCTATCATACTCAAACACGGTGGCCTCGGCCACCAACCTCCTCCTTGAGGATTTTTTGTGGTTTTGTGTTTCTTTTTTATTCTCTTTGTTTTCTTTTTTATTTCTTGATCATTTGAATTTTCTTTTAATTTTCATGTTTGGGGGAAATTTGTCCAAGTTTGGGCTCTTTAGTTTGATTTTTGCAACCTTGGGCAAATAGTACCTTTCACCAGTGACCACCTCTATCCTAAGCCATTCACCTACCCTCAGGGGCCGGATCATCCGGCTTAAGTGGGAGATATAAATATCGGGCTGGGTCGGGATGTGGAAAATATTCCTCTTCTTCCCCACCCCGACCCAACTCTCTCTCTCTCTCCACTCCCACGCCCTTGGCCAGAGAATACCCCCTTTGGGCTCCCTCGACGACCCCAAGGCCTCCTCTTTCGTGCTTCGACTCACACGGAGCTCCTCAATCCGGAACATTCTCCAGCAAGCACTTTTTTCCATGGAAGACGGTATTAAGCTCTATCTCACTTGTTAGGGTTTCACCCTAGTTGGTTGTGTAGAGGTCATAATACTCGAATTCCTTTGGTAGAAACCAAATTCAAGAGGCATGCTAGTGCTCCCTTGGATCGATCTACGAAAACATTGGTGGAAAATCGAGATCCCTTTGGGACATTGCAGATCTAAATTGTTTATCACTGCAGGGCCGGATGCTCCGCCCCTCCAGGGCCGGACCATCCGACCTGGAGCAAATGTTCAGATCTGACTCTGTTTTCCATTACCGTTTTGCATATCGGTCCTAGGATTCCTGTTTCGGGTATATTTCCTCATCTATATGTTGTATCTCTATTGCTTTTCACAGGTGGAAGCTCTAATGGAGGAGAAAGTGCTCCCCGTGGGGTTGCAAAATACCCCTCCTCCAGTCCTCATAAAGATCGCATCATTGAACGGGAGGATGGTTCTTACACCACGAGAGACACCGAGAGGATCAATGAGCAAGTAGCGATACGTGTAGAGGCAAGAGAGAGGGAGGAGCAAGACAAGATGAAAAGAAAGGCCAACAAGGAATCCATGCTCAACATGAACATCATTGAGTACCATGCTCTCCGCAAGAAGAATCCATACAACAAGGAAATGACCTCCGAGGATGATTGTTTTTGGACGGAGGAACAACATCGCATCATGAATGACATCTATCAAGTGCACTGCACCAAGGTTTGCCCAATGCGAGCCTTTGATCTCGAGAAGCTTGGAAGCAAGGCTTATTTCAATGAGATGATGTGGGTGATGGAGAAGCTTGGACTTCACCCATTGATGGGACTCCGCCATGATTACAATGTGCAAATCATTCACCAATTCTTCTCCATCGTCTACTTCGGCAAGTCAAATGATGGAGATATTTATTGGATGACAAACAACCGCCCATATCAATCAACATTCAAGGTATTTGCTTCTGTTCTTGGATATCCATTCTATGGGAGGAACTCGAAGAGAGGCGGCAAATGGATGCATGAGCATGGTGTGGAGAGGGACAAGAACAAGCTCGCCCCACTCTACAAGCCCGATGGAATTTCTGGTTTTGCAAAGAATCTCTACCCGCTCTATGACATCCTCCTCCGCAACTTCTGAAGCAACATCTCACCAAGTGCGGGCAACAATGATGAACTCCGTGGTGGCCTCATCATCCTCCTCTACCACTCCTACCACGTGTTTCACCATGGTGAGGGGTACATGGTTGATCAAGAGATCGACGTCATGGATTTCATCTTCGAGGAGGTCTTCTATGCCGTTATGGAGAGGAAAGTGCCTCCATATGCCCCTTATATCATGAAGTTGCTTGTTCATGTGGTCCAAGATCAAGGTGATCTTCTTGAGTTCGCCGATATTCACCCATATGGCACCCTCTGCATAAAAATGAGCATGTCAAGTCCGTTGAGAAGGCCGCGTTTGCGGAGGAAGAGGGTGAAGATCCAATCTACCACTCCACTCTTTCTCGCACCTTGGTGAACAAGAAGGTCAAGAAGCTCAAGTGGTACGAGAAAATGATGTTGTGCATGAATGTGGACATCCACAAGGAAAACTATTGCCTCTACAAGGAAAACCACAAGATCCAAATGCAAAACCGGGAGATCATCAAGAATCAACATTAATTCATGAATGATGCTCGCCGCCGTGCCAGTGAAGAGGAAGTGCCTCCTCCCGCGGACTCTGCCACCTCTTCCACCATTCCGTACCATGAGTACAACACCTCCAATGTGCAATGGTTGGAGTTCGAGGATGTCTCCTCCAAATATTCACACAAGGGCAAGGAGACCGTGGAGGAAAGCGAAGAGGAAGAAGAGGAAGGAGATGAGAACGACTCTGACTCCGAGTGATCCTTCATCCAGGACGTTTAGCATGCTCTTCTCCCTTTTTGGTGTCTCGATACCAAAGGGGGAGAAATTGTTCTATTAGGATGCCGGGAATTTGCATGGGTTGGGCATCATTTACTTGCACTTGCCTTTTTGTTATTTGTGCAATGATGCCCCGGTTTATTTCATGTTAGCTTGAACAATTCATCATTTGATACTATGTCCTATTTGAACTATGGTATGTAATAACTTTAAGTAGGTGGTTGTGGTGAACTATGGACATCCTTGTCCGCTTGAATGTGATGGTGGATTTCCTCTATTTCATATCTATTATCATCACATTATTGATGGCATATTGATTCATTGAGAGAGTTCATGGATTTATCAAGGCAAAGGTATGAAATCCAATCCTAGAACTCACATATATCTTGCTATGTCGTGTTAGTTTGTATTTGTGAAGTGGAGCTTCTCTAAAAATGGTGTGTATTTGTATTCAAATGCAATTGGTTAATATGCACACATTGAGGGGGAGCTTTGTTTCATTTTTGCAAACTAGTGATCTTATCATAATATCTATTATGCCTTGCAAATTCTTGTGTTGTCATCAAACACCAAAAAGGGGAAGATTGAAAGAGCATATTGTAAAATCCCTAGTGTTTTGTGTGTTTGATCACAACACTTGAATTGAATTTTACCATGTGTGCCTAAGTGTGTAGGTTTATTTTTAGCACCATGGAATTGTACCCACCTGTTCATATGTGTCCTTGAGTCTGGTTTATATTGGGCATAAAGATATATGTGAATTGGAGGATGTGACAATGTTGAGGAGAAAGCAAACCTGAAGAAGTTGATGCCTGAAGTATTTGGACCCCGGATCATCCGCCCCTAGTGTCCCGGATCATCCGGCCTCCAGAAGCAAAAACGGCTAAGGACCAGGGGGTGGATGTTTATTTCATCCGCCCCCCGGACGAAGGAAATTTTTGGCATCCAACAGGGGAAATCGTACAGCGCACAGTTTGGGGGGGGGATGGTTTTTCCATCCGCCCCCCGGATATTTCGAAATGTCCGGCCCTCACCAGGGGACTGTGCACCAACGGCACGCGCGCGGAGGAGCGGGGCTGGAGGGAATATTCTCTCCACCCGAAAAGGAATATTCTCTCCGGCCAAGTCCCTGAAGCGGCAGCACCGGATCATCCGGGGGGGGGGGATCATCCGGCCTACTAAAGCCGGATCATCCGCCCCCTCGACACAGCAACGGGCAGATGGCCTGTACGGGCTATAAAAGGGGGAGCCTTCTTCCTCCTCAAATTAGATCTGAGATTCACGAAGACTTTCTCTCTCCTCCATTGTTCTAGAGCTCAAATCTCGTAGATCTCCCTCCCTAGCCTACCAAATCACTCCATACTTGGGAAATCGAAGGAGGAGGGCTAGATCTACCTATCTACCCAAGAAGTTTCAGGATCCCCATAGTTTTCCCTAGTCATTTGAGAAACCCTAGATCTCCTATGTGGGGGTCCTTGTTCTTGTTGAGCACTTTGTCCTAGATCTTGTTGTGACTAGGTCATGGTGTTGTTGGGAGCCTCCGTCCTTTGTGGAGTTCACCCCAACCTTGTGTGAAGGAATCGCCGCCTCGACCAGCCTTGATAGTCTAGAAGTGAATACTCGTACGTGGGGTGTTCACGAGGAATAAGGTGAAGCCTTTGTGGCTATTGGCACCTTTGTGGTCCACACCTCCTCAACGCAGACGTACTTCCTATTGTGGAAGGAACTGCGGTAAACACATCGCGCGTCATCTCCGCTACCGTTCCCCCGGTAGTCCCTTTCCTTTTACACTTGCAATTTACTTGTTCTACTTGTAGCTTCGCATTGCATCATCCTAGGATCATTGTACATTCCAAAGCAATCACCTTTATATTCCGCTTCTGCATAAAAACTGAAAAAGAACTGAAATTGTTATAGCGCCTATTCACCCCCCTCCCCCCTCTAGTCGCGCCAAATACACATTCAGATGTTGAGGCCAGCCCCTCCATCCACCAGCATCGTGGAGACCCTGACGTTCTTGATAATGGGAGAGACCACCAGGGGAAGTGTGCCAACACCGGTGATGCGCTCCGGATGATCTCTCGCATCAAAGGAGATGGGCACATGAGACGCATAGTCGTTGACCTGCGGGTAAGCCCCACGCTCGCCATCATCTTTGTCATGGTCTGCCTCAGGGCGGTGATCGTTGCGCAGAGGAGGGGCTGCGTTTCCGCGGCCCCGCCCACGCCCCGGTCGCGCGCCTTGAGCGGCACCTCCTCGTCCGCCGCGGGGGCTCCAGGGCCGACATGCGCAGTGCAGTTCTTGGCGTGATGCCCAGGCTGATTGCAGCGGAAGCAGTTCCCAAAGGCACCGCTCGCCACTTGCTAAGCCCAGCGCTTCTTCCGACCCTCAGCGTAGTTGATGTTGGTGCGGCAGTCGCGTGCGTCCTGGTCGTCGGACTCATGTACGGGGCACCACTTTTTGGCTGCGGGCTTGACGACCGCCACCTCCTCGGTGTCCTGGTTCTTCTGAGCGACCCCGGCTGGAGCGCTAGGCTCGGTGGCCAGGACCTGTGGAGGCCCGCGCTTGTGCGATCCTCCCTTCTTCGTGTGAGCGGCACTAGGGCTAACCCCGGTAGCCGCCTCGTGCGCCGCATCCTCAGGCGCCAAGCGTCCTTCCTCTGCCAGAGAGCAGAGGTCAGCCATGGCCCAAAGCTCGTGGGTGATTCTGACGGGGCGCATGTTGAGTTCTTCCCTCATTTTCTTGTCATGCACGTTCATCAAGAACGCGCTGATCATAGCAACATCTTCAGCTTCCGGAATGGTATGGGCGATCTACGAGAAACGCAACATAAAGTCGCGCAACCGCTCGCCCTCCTTCTGGACGATGGAGTGCAGTTGAACGAGCATCCCAGGGCGTTTGAATCCCCCTTTGAACGCGTTGACGAAGCGAACGCAGAGCTCGCCCCACAAACTGATCGATTCCTTAGGCAAGTGCATCCGCCATGACAAGGCCGTGCCCTTCAGAGCCATGGGGAACCAATTGGCCATGATCTTCTAGTTGGCCCCGGCCGCAACCATTGCGGTGGTGTATAGGGCCAGGAACTCCTTGGGGTTGGTGTTACCTTCGAACTTGACGGGGACAAGGGGCCGGAACTTGGATAGCCATGCCACCTGCCGGAGGGCAGGAGTGTAGGCAAGGCAACCGCCCCCGTATTCCAAAGCAGCTCCCACCTCAGCTGCACCTTCTGAGTTGGGCTCGGCCGCTACGGCGGCTTGCGGGCGCAGCTGCTGCAGGTATTCTTGGACGAGTGCTTCATTGGCCATGGCGGAGGTGCCGCGGCGGTCTTCCGCACGACGACGCAAGGGGTCGGCAGACGATCCAATCGACACGCGGTCTAGGTCCGCGGGTCTTGGGGCTCCAGCCCCCAAGGGTCCCGTGGCTGGGCGCTCACCCCGCCCTTCTCTTCTAGGCCCGGCAGCCCCCAGCTCCTCGGCCGCGCCCCAGGGGCGAGGCTGAGGGGCGGGGTCTGGCACGCACCCGGAAGCGATGGTCGGAGTGTGCTCGGCCCCACGCCTGGGTCCCTGTTGTGACTGAGAGCGGGCGCGGACCGAGTCTTGGTGAAATCTGGCGAACACCAAGTGAGCGTGGAGCTCCTCCCTCCAAGCCTCATATTCCGGAGTCCTAGGCGGCGGTGGTTACCACATCAGGGCACGGGCGGCGGCCAGGGCCTCCGCCAAGGTACGGTTGCCCGAACGGTGGGGCTGGGACGAGCGGCCGACACTAGGTGTGGCCTACGGACCCCTGGCAGGATCCGGGGCGGCCGACGGTTGAGGGTGCGCCCGAGACCCCTGCATGGGACCCACACCCGCTGCCCCAAGGGTACATCTCCAGAAGGGACGCCCCCGCCGGCGGCGCCTCCTGTGCCACCGGACGGAGCATCAGCATTGGCGGCGCCTCCTGCGCCACCGGGAAGTTGGTGGTCGTTGGCGACGCCTCCTGCATCGTCGGGTGGAGGGACCTTGGGCTCGGCAGCGCTTCCTTCGGCCTGAACGCCGCCTCAGCCGCGGGATGCGGCGGAGGTGGTGGTGGAGCCGCAGCATTTGGTCCAACGTGCGGGCTGGCACCAGTCACAGTGTTAGCGCGCCGCACGCGGGGCTCAGCTCCCAGGCCTACTGCCGTGGCAGGGCCATGAGATCGAATCCCAGCGGCGGGCGTGCTCGCCGCGGTGGTACCAGCCTCTACCGTGGTGTTCCTTCCTGGCGGCATGGCTGATGTCGAGGCGGCCGAAGAGGACCACGGCGGCGAAGTCGTTGGTGCTCATGAACGTTGTTGAAGACGACGAAGGTTGTTGATGCCGAAACACTTGCACCCCCTACCTAGCGCACCAGATGTCACGTCTCGCCTACGCGGACACCGGGGATGAACACACCCCATTTCTTGTTGGTTAGTGGGCACGAAGGCGTTTTGGTCTCAACGCCGCCTTAGGATCGTCCCCAGGCAGAGTAAAAGCATACACAAAGCACACACGATCAGTTTTTACCAAGGTTCAGGCCGCCCTTCGGCTAGCAGCCCTACGTCCTGCTTTGGTGGATTATCTTGGATGCACAAAGTACAAAGGTGACGAAGTCTCTAGTGCCGGGAGGATGCTTTGATCAGCTCCTACACCTCCCAAACTTCCTCTTTCTTTCCTCACTCTCTCCAACTGAATCTTGGCCTTGACGTTGTCAAGAACAAAGCTCTAGCTCTCTTTCTCTTCTCTCTTCTCTCTATCGAAACAAGCTTAACCTAACAGAGCTCAATCTATCTGGGCCGAACTCCTAATTGTTCCACCTCCAACTGTCTGATCCTCAACTGAGCGAAAAACCCTTCCCTGTCTCCCGTTGATCTCTGGCTTATATACCTCCGGAGTTGGTCTCAACGGCTCGCCCGAGCACCGCCCAAGAGCGTTCTCGGGCTCAATCGGAAGGAGCCACGCGGGCGATGGGCAGGTGGGTGGTGCGCGTGGCCACTGGATGGCCACGGGCGGTGCGCTGACGCTCGTGATGATGGCGTGATAGCTCGGGCAGCGAGCTGTCACTCCTGTCCGTGGCGCAGGCCTCTGTCGGTCTATGCCATGATGGCGCGCAGGGGTGCAGGTGCCTCACCTATTCCCCACGCAAGTCTTGATGTGTCCAATCGATCCCAGCTGTCCCCTACTCCCTGGCCTCGCCTAACCAAGGAGAGGAGGCTCCTGAGCCCTTCCCGGGGTAGTCCGAGCCACTCCTTGGCTTGGTTGCCCTGCTTCTGTGTCCTTAGACTTTCTCCATCGGACACTCCCGGGAGGAGGCCAAGGGCGGCTCCTTGCCCAGTTTGTCCTGTTCTTCGTGTCATGTCTGTTCATCCAGACTTGCCTTTGTCTGGGAGCGCTTGTTCTCCACTGGGTGGCCTACTTCACAAGGTAAATCTTAGTGTAGTTGGGCTATTTTTACCACAAGTCGTACCTGGTTGTTTATCAGGGTTGCATCCGAGATGTCGTGGGTGGAGCCCGCGCACGCCGCGGCATAATCATGTGGACCCTGGGTCCCATTACGCCGACACTTTTAAAAACAAATTGGAAAAAATCCAGTAATTAAAATAATACAAAATAAAAAATCTGGGAAAGTTCGAAAAGAATTGTACATGTCATTTGAAAGTTATATCACTTTTTGTGAGATTAGCCCAAAATTTGATGACAAATTTGAATTTTTAAAATAAAAATAAAAATTGTAGTATTTGAAAGGGTATGTGTTCAATCTTGGAAATTGATACCATATGGAATAAAAAATAGTATTGGTGGTCCCCGATCATCTGGTTTGCTCTTAAACAGCTTAATCTTAGATTTAGACCTCTGTGCAATGGATTACACATATAATTGGTGGCATGTGCAAAAAAAGGGTGAATTGAGTGTTTTGTGCAACGAGAACATCAATAAGTGGTGGTTTGTGCCATTTTCTCCCACCTACGGTACTCCCCCGCGAAGATTCCTTCCCTACATTTTTCTCATTTCCAACTACTCTCGAATAATATTCTTGACTAGTTGGAGCAGAGAGGAGAGGAGGGAGAAAGGGAGTGGGCTCTAGCAATTTCTCGTAGGCACTTTGTGAGACAGAAAGGTGGGCCATATATATGTTGGAAAAGTATTACTAGTACATTTTTATAACTCACTATGGTACATTGTATCTCTATGTTGGCTAAAGATGACATGGCACTCACTTATAGCTAGCAGTTGGCTATACTATTATATACTTGCTCTAAGGCATGGAGAGGGGACACCTCCACAGCCGCAATCCATATGGGAGAGGGGGGTCTCCTTGGGGTGCAAATAGGGGACGGGGAAATCCAATGATACCTTACCTGACATGGTACCACTTCTAAAATTCAAATTTACAAGCATCTAAAGATTTGAAAAAATTGGGGGTGTTTACAAGATGTGTACTTACATCCCTTAGAAATTTCAAACACAAATTCGAAATAAACACATAGATAGAAAAAGGACATGTTTCTATGTGAATATTGTCATTTTGTGTTTTTTGTCTTCTTGTCACACTATTTATGTAATATTTTCAATTTCATTTTTTCTTGAGTATTTCAAAATTCTATTTGCAAATTCTAGGAATTGTAGTAAAACACACATAATGTGAACGTTTAAAAATTTATTCTGATTTGAAAAAAATTGTAACTTTGAACTTTAAATAATAATATCATGGTATCTTGTAGTCCATGATATCACTGTATATATATATGCTCTCTCAACCTGCTGGAGCAGGTTTCTTCCATCTCTCTCCCCTACATTTGGTATATAGGACTTGCTAATTTATGGGTGTGTTGTAGGACTTCCTCGCTAGTGCACGATGCATCTTTTTGCCGGTGGCGGTGCCAAAAAGAGAAACACACACAGCATGCAATATATGGGGGCGAACAGCGGGCGCATGACACCCGTCGAGGTATAGGAAACTGCACCAAAGCAATGGCGACACGCTGGGCACTGCATGAAAGTCGATCTCTTGGCCCATGTGCTGGTTAAGGACATTTTTTCCATTGGCCAGGGCGTTTGGTAGTTTATAGCTATCATGCATATAATTTCCTAATTACGGATCGGAGGAAACAAGTGACTCTCGGAGTGGTCTCAAAGGAGATCCCATGATCGTTGTGTCCTTTGAACTATTTAGGAAATCCAGGTGCTAGTTTGTGTTTGGGTATGACAATTTTGAAAAATTCAAACATAAATGGGAAGACAAAATGGTAGCTTCATTTTCCATGCATGTGATGATGCACCCCTGTGCCAAATTTAGGTTCATTTGAAGAATGTAAGGTGACATATTGGTCAAGAGAAAGCTAGTTGGGGTAGACGGGCATGACCATCGCACTAGCGTCCTGAACTTTGAGAGACGATTGGGGGAGGGAAAATTATTTTTTGAGGGATATTATTTTTCATGGACAGTATCCGACACAAATAATCCAAATGTGCAGGTTTCATATTTTTCTGAAGGATTTTAAAATATGTACGACTTTTGGAATATTGGTCAAACTAGGGTTGACCAGGGTTTGTGTAGGGTGATTGAAACTTTTTGGTTGGTCCAAATGGTGTTGTGTGGTCCAAATGTGATGTATCATCACACCACCATGTACCCCCCAGGTTTGGTAATGGCTTTCTGATACATGCTTCATAGAAGGAACGTACCCTTTTTCCGTTAGGGCATGCCAATTTTGAAAAATTCAAACAAAAATGGGAAGACGCAATGGTAGTGTCATTTTTCATGTGATGATGCAACCCTGTGCCAAATTTTGGTTCATTTGAAGAATGTAAGGTAAAAAATTGCTCAAGAGAAAGCTAGTTGGAGTAGACGGGAATGACCATCGTTGCACTAGTGACCTCAACTTTGAGAGATGATTGGCATGGGGGATTTATTTTTTGAAGGGTATTATTTTTCATGGACAGTATGTGACACAAATAATCAAAATGTGAAGGTCTCATATTTTTCTGAATGATTTTGAATTACTCATGACTTTTGGAAGAATTGGTGTACGTGGGCCCCACATGAAGTTAAATGGTCCAAGAAAAAAAAGGTTTCGTACACGTTTCAAAGAAAGTGGAAAGTCGAGTACATGCACGACTACACGCGTCCACACCCACGCGTTCACTACTGGATACAGAGAGTTAGAGGCTATATAATCATCGGCCTCATCGTCTCTCCCGAGCGCGTCCTCTCTCCTCCCCCACACTGTGAAAAACCCCCATCCATGTACCGTACCTCCGAGGCTCCGACTTCCTCGCTTCCAACTGCTACAGCATGAAGCGCGTTCGTGCGTATGAGGCGGAGCAATCGGCGGCCACTAGCACAGAGGATGCCTCTGCGGTAGTGGCCGTCGTGGCGGGTGAGGCTTCACCGGGCACCCAGGCCGCTCGTCGCCTATGCTTGTCTGATTCTTCGGCCTCGGTCGAGATGGGCGTCCTGGCCGTTGAGGAGAAGGTGGATAGCAACGCCGTTGCTCCCGCAGAAGATCTGCACGCCGTTGCAGGCGACCACGGCGAGGTCTTCCTAGACCCGGTGCTGGACGCGGACCTCATCGCCGCCGCCATCGACCCCTTCGACGATCTCGGCCCAAACTTTCAGTTCCAGGAGGATGCCAAGGGTGACGATGAGGATGTACTGCTCTTTTACCGAAACTGTCCCGATCCTCTTTGTTTCATATTACTGTTCATATGGTTTGCACGAGTTCTTGATTGATTTGATCTCCTACCTTGTTCTTGTAGATGTACTTGATTCTAGGGTTCGTACGGTACGATTCTAGTTTAGTTTCGACTAGATCTGCCATGTAGTTGTCTTAATTAGTCATATAATTAATTTATGGGTTTATACTTATTGGACTTGCAATTGTTCTGGCTTATGTTCATTGCGGTTCATAGGGTTTTCTCGTGATTTAGTATGATTTGTTCTGCCATTTACTTGTTCTACCGATATTTGATTTTAGGGTTTCTAAGGTTTGATTATGATAGTGTAGTATTTATTCGATCTGTCATTAAACACCTGATTATGTACTTAATAATTCACAGGAGGATTTTAATGACATGGACGACGACAAGGAGTGCAGGGACCAGAAGAGCCGCTACATTCTGAAGCAGCTGAAGAGTGGTCAAATTTGTTTCCGCGGGCGCGGGGAGCTATTTTGCCCATTATGTGGCAAAATCGTTCAGAAGGACATCCTCAGCATGATCCAGTATGCGACGGGCGTAGGCCTAAGTACATTGAGGAAACACCGCTCCGCAAAAAAGGCCAAGCACGCAGCACATGGCCTCTTCCCCCAGAATTACGTCTTGCCTGGCTTGCTCCCGGTCGACGCCCCTACTGCTGGCCCTCCTGCTCCTGGTCCTGTTTAAAGTTTATATGTGTAATCTTATTTCCCTTTGGAAGTTCAGCATTAAACTCCACTAGTATAATGTATGCGCTTTGCACGTGGTGGTCTTGTGATGTAGTACTCTTTTGATGCATTTGTGATGTAGTACTTTTTTTTAAACTGATGTAGTACTATCTAAGAAAAATACTCCCTCCGATCCATATTACTTGATGCTAATATAGATGTCTATATTAGCATCAAGTAATATGGATCGGAGGAAGTAAATTAAACATGGCAGCTAGTGCATGAAGCTTGACAGATCAATCGGGTTGGCTAGAACGGCTATACAAAGTTCCTTAGGCAGATGCATGCCATGTACGATAGTGTACATCCAGTAAAGAAGTCTATACCAACATTAAAAAAATATTACATTGGGGATGAGAGTCAATTGGGGCATCTATAATACACAAAATCTTGATCATAGCGGATTTCAACTAAGAGGATTTTACTCACATTACACGTGTCACTTTTCTCGTCTGCAAAACAAGTTCCAATAAAGGAAGCGAAAAGAAGAGGACATTGTGGGCAAGATCGAACAGCTTTTTATGTGTTAAGCTGAGGCCTCGTTTAGCTGATTTCGTCTTAGGCCTAACAGCTCAGCATACCCACAAAGAAATCTCCTCGCGCACACCACTATCAGGAAAAATAACAAAATTAGCAAGCAAGTTTAAGAACGAACTGAATTTAGAAGGACTGGAAATAATAACCAACATACGGTTCTCGAAGTCATATACTCCTAAAATGTTGGAACCGCCATGTCCGCGCCTCGAGGTTTTGCTTTCGTGTAGTGTCACTGGAGTTTAATCTCATCGGCGTTGTGAAACTTCGGTCACACTGCACGAAACACTTTTAACAAGAAAATAGTGTTTTGTGCAGTGTTCCCAAGCATCACAACACCGATGGGGTAGAGCTGACTTCGTAGCGTAGTTACCGCCCTGATCGTCTATGCATATCTGCATATAATTAGTAACTTAGTAATCTTTTCAAGCAATATATATAGAGAAAGAGCACACATGTTCGGTTCGAAATAATCATAAGAGAAGAACAGTAAATCTAAGGCACGCCACTTCATCGATAGAAGGGACGCGACAGCGCATGGATTCATACCTTGAGTCGACGCTGGGTCGCAGAAGGGCGGCCGCACCTCGAGGACGCCGGTGACATCTCCACCTCGGGCTCACCGGTGTCTGCTTCTCGGCGGGTGGTGCGCCGCGCCATGTGCAAAATCTAGCGGAAGAGGAGAGGACGATGACGCCGCCGACGCCTCAACCTCGGTCGCACCGGCCTACTGCTCCGCACCAAGATGCGCCACGTGCAAGATTAAGCGGAAGAGGAGAGACCGGCCGGTCGGCCGGTTGCTTGCTCTCTCGCTGAAGAGGTTAGAGATGGAAGGAGGGCAAAAGAGATAGGCGAATACGACCAGTCCTGCTGGTAGATGTGAGCTATATATAGAATATACTACTGCCGTGATGTAAGCTGTATGGCCGCGCTCTTCATCTCCCTCCGTCCAAACAAAATAAAAAGTGTATTTTTGGCTCGCTCCATATTTTAGTCCACATATCAGTGTCTCTATGTCAGGTTGCGGAGCGTCAAACAAATCCGGCTCCGTCGAAAATGTAGGCATAATTTATCTAGCTTCCTAACATTTGAAATATTTTTTGAATAGGAATATAATGATATCCTATGGGAGATGCTCCTCCTCCCTCCTCTATCCTACTCCTCATGCTCCAGGAGATTAATACTCTATCTAGCTTCCGATCATTTGAAATATTTTTTGAATACGAATAGAATGATATAGCTTTTGTATGGAGGGAGTAAACCCTTGGAAGTTCAGCTATCTATTCCAATCCGTGATCTACGCTGACCTGACCACGGAAATAGTGCCTTGTATTAGAGTGAAGAGATGGTTGCCAGAGTACAGACAGAGAGAATAAATACTTGGATTGACACAAACGACCTACATGTAGGTCCAACCGAGTTGGTCCCACGTGTAATGCTCCAGAATGTGTCGCACGTTCCTCTAGTGAAAATCAGAAATGGAGACGTTCTTGTTTAAAAATAATGCAGAGAGAGGCGGGGTGCGCCTCGCCTGCTGTTTGATGAAATTCCCTATTTGGGTGAAGCAGGAGACATGCATAACTTTTTATGGTGATGTTGACTGTGGACCCGATGGCTCTGCCTATGCAGGTTTCCACATGATAAAGTCTCAGTTTGTTCACGCAGGAAGCAAAGTCGTGAAAGGTATGTAGTAGTCTTGTCTATTCAGTATAGCTCTAACAACCCCTCTGCACCCCCGAGTGCAGAATAGAAAATCCATGCCCCTTCCGCACATTCGAAGAGCTGTTGGCGGCAGACTTGCGCTGGTAGCACTTCGATTTTGTCTAGATATTGTACTTACTGCGCATGTAAAAAAAACTACTAGTAGTACTTACTTGTAAAAAAATTTTACTGTCTCCATTGCCATTTTTCCCTAAGCTTCGACCATGTGAATATTTCTATATTTCTCTGAAGTATTTTTTTATTCAATGAATTTCTACCATTTACATGAATTAATTCAAACACATTATTATCTAGTATGTTTATAGCGTATGAACTCTCGCGGGTTTAAAAATATTTCCACCATTAGATAAACGTCTTTCCATTTTTCGGCGATAGAATTTCTTGTTTTGATGATGGGCAACCACTGCGCCAAATAGACTAGGAGTAGCCGAGTAGCAGCTCTATAGCTGCATCATATCATCTCACCATATAGCGTCCCGTATTGTCTTGTCGAATCAATGGTCGTGGCAGAATTTATGACCACAGATACGTCCTACTTTTTTGGGACAATAAATATACGTGACCGACGGGGAGAGAGAGAGGAAGACCATATGTCCGTTTGTGTCCGTATATAAGGAAACATACTCCCTTCATCCATAAATAATTGGACATGCGGGTTTTTCAAGAGAGATTAGAGACGCCACCATCGCCGTCGGCATCACCTCATACCTGTCATTTCTGTCGCCGTCGTCGATGCATCAGCATCGCCCAGTAGTTTATGGTTTCGCCGGGTCGAGCTCCTGCCTCCTTGTCCCTCGTGAAGGTGCCTGAGCGAGGCTAGATTCATCAGAAATGCATCAGTGGAAGTCCGATCTGGCCTCGTCGCTGTCCCAAGGTTTTCCTGGCGGAAGAGCTGAGAGTGGCGAGGGGGACGGGGGCAGCACCCGGGAATGGTGGGTCGCGGCAAGAATGAGCAGTGAGCGCCTGCCCAAGGTATAGGTATTGAGCATTTGAAAAAAAAATTTCATGGGCTCGGCTTCTCGTATGCTATCCAACTGATCTAGATCGCACAAACAATACATAAAGGTCAAAGGCCTACTCTTCTAGTTTTTCGAATGGGGAATACATCCTTTGAGGAGCCGGATGTATTGTGCCAGCTCCACTTTCACATTCCTCGTCATTGGAATTTTAACACATGCATGTTTTATACCAGAGGGCAGGGGCTGGACTTTGGAACTACGCGGGTGCGTGTATGAGAGGAATACATGAGAAGGACAAGCAAGGGACCATGGAGGAAAGAAAGAGCTGAAGACAAAGCGCAGTGCACGAAAGGAACCATTGTGGGGAAAAAACAAAGGAGAAAAGCAAAAGCTTACGTAGTGCACCGCAAGCAAGGAACCGTGGAGGGAAAAAAAGCCAAAGCAATGTATGTAGCTACTCTGGCACCATCCGACGCATCTATCTTTCTATCTACCATACCATTCCCAGCTCCTCTCCCCAGAGCCAGACCTCTGCTCTGCCACCGACCTGGGTGAATCATCTTCGATCAGGTGATCACACATCTCTTCATCATATGAAATGTATATCTGTGTGCATATGCATCTGTGACGAAACTGCATCTGTTTCTGCGACATCAGCAAGTTAATTTTACTTATCTGTCACGAAGCTGCGTCTCTATTTGCGCTCACTGTGGGATCAGCAACTTAATTTTACTTATTATCTGCAGGCGATGGCTTAGACAGATATATGCTCGGCCCTCATGGTTTTCTTATGCCGCTGCTACCAGTACTTGCTACTATTTTCTTTTGATCGAGCTCAAAATCAAAATGGATCGTGCAGAAAGACTGGTTAGTAACTCACTTCATGCTAACCTCGTTTTTTTTACAAAAGTGGGGAATACTCCATGCTAATTAATATCGTTACATGGGAATTGCAGTTTTAAATAATTGCTCGTTCAAAACATGATTTTATTCGCATGTGCACCGCGCTGATAATCAGCCACCACTATCGGAAAACGGTGAGATGCCGATGGGCAAGAGCTATGTCAACGACCATTTGTCTGGGTGTCGGCGTAGGCTCTAGATGCCCACGGTTGATAAAGAAACCGGCGGCATAGCTGGAGCTAAGCCGACGTCCACCGTCGCCATAGCTAGGCCATAGGCATAGATGAAGCTATTACGAGGGCCACCATCAGCACAACTCGGCCGTCGGCGTAGCTCGTAGACAGACCACCTGTTGACGGACGCTTGACGGCAGTGGGCTATGCCATCTAAATAACTATATTATCTTTTTTCACATTAATGCTTTTATTTCCTATGTATGATTTATTTATGTTTGCATTTGATGTTTTTTTCTTGCATGATACTTTTAGTTTCTAGTAATATATCACATAGAGCGAAAATATATAAAGGTTTTGATTTTTTTAAAATTCTTATTCATATGGCCGCACATAAAATGATATACCGAGAGACTCCCTCTACATAAAATGATATAGGTGGAAAGCGACCACCGGAGCGTCGGAATCCTTCAAAAACTTTCATGTGACCCAAGAATATGTGTAAAAGTGTGGTGGAAGATTCATAGAGGCAATATCTATCCCCCGCGTGTGACCCTCTTCATATACATGCGGTAGCAGTTGGAGGTGCTTCACAAAAAAGCTCATTTTTTGCACTTAGAAAATAGAAAATGGATTTTTTTTGTGCAAAGATAATTAAAACCCCTAACATCAAGATTGCTCGACATAGGTAGACACATGTGCATAATATGGGATCATTTGAACAAACTATGCCATGATTTTGGTCATGACCTAGCTCATTTGGCTTGAAAGCCATGAAACTTAGTACATGTTAGGTAATTTCTGAGAAGGTCTTTCTAGAATATTTGTGATATGAAGTTTGTTATTTTTTCCAGCAAATAGGTCACATAAGATGACACAGTGCGAAGATTTCACTTTTTGTTTTTTTTGAGTTACTTGTGCTTGATTCAAAATGTGGCCAAAACGGCAGGTATGAACTTTGTAACCTAGGGGTTGAATGTTGCATAAATTTTTGTGTATTTATGATGAAATAGATAGTTACGAACCTAAAAAAAAAATTATCATGAGCAAACTATCAAGCACCTGTAGTTTAAATTTCACTCCCTTCCAGAATCGTCCACTATTTGTCTTTTGGTGAGGTGTACGTAAAAATCTTTTGAGATGCAACTAGTTGGCAATTTGTACATAAAACGTGGTCTAACATTTTTGAAATTTTGGGTGGTGTAATTTTAGAATGGTTTCTTGGTAGGTGCTTCACAAAATAGCTCATTTTTGGCACTTGGGATTTTCTATGTGAAGACAATTAAAACCCCAACATCAAGATTGTTTGTCATCACAAGAAGCACATATGTGTGAACCTGTGACCACCTCCATACCGTATCGGTATTCCAGGAGGGCACCTTTTTCGTCCTCGTCTTCTCCAAATCGGGCGAAGAAGTGCCTCATCCTCGCCACGTCCGAGCAGAGGTCGATCGAGCGGCTCCCCTTTCTCTTAAGAACTCCTCGAGCACCTCCAACCCTAGCCCTCCTTGGCCTTCCCCCTCGCACCACCGCCTCCCATCTTCCCTCTTGTTTTTCTTCTTCTGTTTGAGCTACCGAGCATACTGCCACCTCCTCACCATGGCACCACCGTTCCAGGCCACCCCTCGCCGAGCTGAAGCTAGCGGAAGATGCGCCTTGTCTCCAGGAATGTCCCCGTCCAAGGAATCGTCTTGGAACGCCACACATCAAAGACACGGTCGCCGATTCCTTCCTCCGACCACAACGGAAATTCGTCGATTCTGGGCGCCTCAGACCTTCTCCGGCCTCCTCGCCACCTCTAGCAGTTTTGCGGTAAGCAGGTAATCCTCTCAGGCCTCTCCACAGCCTTATTCTCGCCTCAAGTCGTGCTCCCAACATTGATCTCCGCCTTCCTCCTTTTCAGGTCGTCGCTGGCGTCCTCCAGTGGTCCTCCACTCCAAGCGCCGCCACCTTCAAATTCGCACCGTCCGTGCGCATCTAACGCACCATCACGCTCATCCTGGTTCGCCTGGAAACTCCAGATCCGTGCTCGACCAGATCTCTCTGCCATGGCAGTAGATGCTGAAGCTCGTCTGCGTCATTTACTAGCTGATGAGGCCTTGCATCCTTTCCTGGACACGAACCGCAGCACAACATCGAGCACGAGCCTGGCTGCCGCCATCGGATGTAGCCGTGGACGGGTTGCCGGCGTGCTACGCTTTGTTTTCGATCTGAACAGGCGACGCCGGGCGTCGGGCACATTTTTTATTTCACTGGACAGATATGCCGATGGCATACCTGTCGGCATAGGACCTCCTAGGTGAGCCTCCAGAAGCTGCAACACTTCAAGCTATGTCGACGGCAATGCCATCGGCATAGCTCGCAGACACCATCGGACGGGCGTGACATCACTTTACGTGTCGACGGCCACGATGTGATGATGGCCAGAGCAAACCGTCGGCATAGCTGAGCTTTGCCGATGGCTAGGTAGCTATGCCGGTGCGAGCTTTGCCGACGATCGTAAGCTGAAGGTGGCCGTCGGCATAGTCCTATGCCGATGGCAATTCAGCATGTGCCGATAACCTATATTTTTTAAATTTAACTGGACAGATAAGACGATAACATATCATCAGCGTATGCCCTCCAAGGTGCGCCTCGAGAAGCTGCCACACGTCAAGCTATGGCGACGGCATAGCTCCCAGACGCCGTCCAACAGCCATGACATCACTTTACGCGCCGACGGGCACGATATGACAACGGCCAGAGCAGACCGCCGTCTTAGATGAGTTATGCCGACGGCTAGGTAGCTATACCGATGCACACTTTGTCGACAGTCGTAAGCTGACAGTGTCCGTCGGCATAGCCCTACGCCGGCGGCAATTCGGCATGTGCTGGCGGCAAAGGCCATCACCATAGCTCATGATTCCTGCAATACCAAAGTCCCCCTGCTTTTTTCTTTTCTTCTTTCTCTCTTTCTAACCGCGCTACACAAACACATTCTCGAGGAACCCACAAAAAAACTAACCGAGCATACAAGGATGAGTTGTTTAGTGCATATTACTTTAAGAAAAGTTATTTCAGGCACTTGTGCTTACTTTTTATGTAATGGGATATAACGTATAGTTAGGATGCACAACTGCTTAAAAAAGTAAAAAAGAAACGGCATAATAGAGGTACAAGAAAGCCATATAGAACACCTATGATGGTGGTGATGGAGGAATGATCTGTAGACTACGGATGAGAACGTGTTCGTCTCCCACAAGACACGCAGTCCCCCCTCTAGCACCTCGAGCTTCCACAAGATGAGGGCGTGGCTTCAACGGTAGATGATGCTTAGCGGGCTCGTAGTCGCGGTTGTGCGGCTCCGACGGCACGTGTTCATTGCTACCATGGTGTCATATCGTGTTCAACTTGGCCGACTCGCGGTGGCTCGGCCTCAAGAATCATGGCTGCCCTGGTCTTTCAGGTCTCGTCGGAGCATGCATGGCGCGTCGAAATCCCCGTGAGAATGCCAATGACGTAGGCAAAATAAAATCACAGGATTGAGTTTTGCTAAGGGAAAAGGCAGATGACCGATGCTGTCATACAAAGGCAAAAGTCTTCGATAACTAGCAAATATATTTTCCATGATATCAATTGTCTGCCGAATTGCAAAAACGCCCTCCTGCAAATATCATGTGGCACCCGCTATAGAGATCTCAGGTGGCCTATTGTGCATGCTCTAAGGCCATCTCCGACAGCCACCTACATATGGACTGATTGTGTTCGTCGCGGTCCTTGGAGGCCGAAAACGAGGCCCAACGCGCTACGGCAAACGGACAGCGCTGCAGAACTCCGCATCTTTGGCTCAAATTTGGGCTGGGTTTACGGTGGTCACGGATAGCGCGCGTCTCCTCACGTGTTCGCACTTGATTGCGCTGGCCCCACTTGTCAGTGACTAGGGAGACGAGGCGACATGGGTCCACGTGGTCCACCCGCCCGTAGGCGGTCTTCTTAAATGAAGACCCATCGTTCTCGAGGGAGCCACTCGCAGTCCCCACTCCCCACACCCACCGGCCGAAACCCTAGCAGCTAGCTCGATCCCATGGTGAAAGGCGACAGGTGGTTCCGTCTCAGGCGCAACGAACACGAGGCCAACGGTTCTCGTTCCGGCGACGACGGTGATGGGAATGGCGGCCACGTGTCTTCCGCGCGCCGTAGAGACCTCGTCGTTTGCCACTCGTACCGCGCTCGGAGCGGCACGTCTACGTGGAGGTCGAGACTGCTCGGCAGTTCATGGAGGCCGGCGTGCCTCTGCCCTAGCCCGTCGTCCACCTGCTACACGGGTGGCACCTCAACCAGGCGCGGGTGCCGGTTCCATACCCGCGCGCGCCCATGTTCGCCGCCGGGAGATCCAGCGATGGCTAGCGTACCTACCGCCCGATCTGAGGCGGGACCCTACCTACGCCGTGAACTCGCCTCTCTGGGCGATGTGGTTTGAGGCCGAACACGAGGAGCTGCGATCGGGCATCGAGGCGCATATTTGGGGGTACACAGGGATATGAGACTCCCCCTTTCTTCTCCTTTACAACTTTTCTCCTTCTACCTCTAGCCTTACCCTCTACACAACTAAGGTATCACAAGGAGATACCACAGAGAAAACTTGCATGTCTAAGAGGTGGATGCCAGCGAGATGGGCGACGGGGCAGTCGAGTTGTCACCGAGCACGCGCTCTGCCACGCCGGCCTTGACATGACCCTATGAATCCGTCTTGTTGCCCTACTCCTGCACGCAGACAGACATAGCGCTGTTGCAGCCTACTCTTTTCTTGGAGGTCTTTGTCTGCTGCTACAAGGTTTGGAACATTATAGCGGGACTTTTCTTTTTTTTTTTAGTTTTTTCTTATTTTTTCTGGATGCGTGCATCCATACCGCGATTAGGATATTGCGTTGTTGCATAGGCTGTGTGTAATTGGTATCTTCACAATATTAATATATTCCCTTTCTTGAAAAAGTTACATGTCAAATTTAAGCTTGTTTCTTTTTTTTGTTGGAACTGCTCTCGTTTAACTAACCGTAGGCACCTTGATTCCCTTCTCTTTGTTTTCCTCCCCGAAACATGGCCTTCCTTCCCCATATTGGCCATCGTCCTCTGGGAAGCACTGATCTGGCAGTCGGCGCCCAGACTCAACCCAAATGAGAACCTCACGGCAGCCCGCGGTGGAGGGGCGCTGGCGTCTACAACAGAAGGTGGAGGGTGGGGCCTCGCAGCGGAGACGACGACGCGGTACAAACTCCGGACCTGCCTTCTCTAGTGGAGAGCAGCGACAATGGAGGGCCCTAGGGGAGGTGGCGCCACAGAAAGTAGAGAGGATGGGGCAATGGGATAAAATAGGACGGGCTCAACGGTGGTGGGTATCTACGCCGATGCTCAATGGGATGGCGGCGTATGTTAGTGGATATGGGAAGTGCGGGGGGAGGCCCACGCAAAGGACCGCGGTGGCACACGCGGCCATTCTGGTGGTCGTGGACCTCTGCGGCACGCTGGTGGGGGCGGGCCGCTACGGGGATGGATGTGTAGTCTTGAGAGTGCACTCAGTTCTTTCGAAGCGTGCAACTGCATGAGTTTTTTTTCTTTCAAAATGGGGCAGCCCCGGCCTCTGCATCAATCGATGCATACGGCTTTTATTGCATTTTATTGAAACGTACCTCAAAGAACGTACAAAGGACATACATCACAAAACCCGAAGCCACCACTCAACACCTACAAAACCGATAGGACCGGGAACCATCGAATACCTCGAGACGCACTCTAGGCGATACGAGAGCATACATCCGGATAAGCAGACTCTTAGCGAGCACGTCTTGCACACGCTACAGAAGGATCCACCGCCATCGAACCTGCAGGCAATCTTCATGGTTAAGATCCGCATAAAATTCACCGATCTTACCAACGATGCCACCGCGACGCCAGATGGCACCCCCTCCCTGCGTGAAATCATCAACACGCGGCTGTCGCTGAGACCCGCTGCTCCATGCTGCCAAGACTCGCCGTCGTCTATGCGGACGATGCATCACCGCTCAGCCACCACCGAAAACATCCACTTCTCCCTCTGACCGATGCACAACTCCGAGAGGGAAACGACGTAGGAGCGCCGCCATCATCTGATCTAAGGATCTAGGGTTTCCCCTGGAGTTAGTAGAATAAAGTGTGCAGCGTCACCTCGACGATGCCTCCATGAAGGGGACAACGCACATGCGTTGCCATCGCCGGCTCTGGCCCAAGAGCAGGGATTTCTCCCGGATTTTCCCCAAGAATCTCCATCCATTGCATCAGGTGAGCCACCCGTAGAGCGCTGGATGGTGGAGATCCAGCCGATCGCCGCCTGGTTGGCCGCCAACACCTCCATGGTGCTCAACAACCTGCACCTTAGGCGCCACCTCCCTTGCCCGCTGCCACAACCAAGATCCGTGCGGGCACGGAGTCTAGGCGGCTGCAACAGGGGCGCAACCACCGCGGGGAGATGGATCCTCCACCATCGACGACAACACGCGCTCGCCGCCAGGCTCCACGGCACCTCGCCGCTGAACCAGACGCTGACGTATCGAGCCGCCTCCGCTAGAGAAAACAGCGCCGCCGCGCGAAGGAGATAGCCCCGCCGCCACCGTCACTGCCAAGGCTTTGCCCGGCAGGTCCTTCGGCGACGGCGGGAGAGGAGGAGGCAGAGAGATCGGGCCTTGTGGCTGGGGGGGGGCGCCCCCGTGTCGCCTAGGGTTAGGCGACGCAGGGGTTAGAATTCAGGAATTAACATTGTGTCATTCGTCGTCCGATTTATTCATGCTGAAAATTATAGCAATACAAAATATGGTACTGATATATGTACTACACAATTCACATCTAACAAATGTTCATTCCTACAGTACATAGACGGTATTGATGACGCTCCCAGAAAGTTGCTTGATCTTCTGCTTCAGTTAGAGTATAGTCATGAAGCTAAATCATTCTTCCTGGCTGGCTGGTATGGCGCTGAGGGTGTTGGCGCTTCTGCTGTTCTTAGAGCCACTGCCGAACTCCTAAAATCCGGAAGAAGTCATCCTGACATAAGTGAGAATTTTGGAAAAATTATCCATGTCAACTACTCTCTATGTAAAAACAGAAGAGCTATGCAGAGGGCAATTGCGAAGGAGCTAAACCTTGGCCATTTAATGACGATGTTTGATGACCAGGATGAGGATGATGATTTTAGAGGGATAGAAGTCAGCTCTAGGAAGGAGATAGAGAGCATCGGAAGTGAGATATATGCGTTTCTAAGAAACGAAAGATTTCTCATGATTTTTCATTATGAGGGAGAAGAACATATCGACCTGGCCGAGTGTGGCATTCCTGATCCTGAATTTGGAGTCTATGCTACGGGAAAACTATTATGGAGCGGATATGGAGGATTTCAACTCTTGGAGAGAAATGGAGGGTTAAAGTCCAATTCTGCTTATTTTAAAATAATTACTATATATGCTGGCAATGTTGATACTGATCAATTACTACATCATTTATTGCAAAAAGAAGCTGCTGAAGTGATTGATTACACCGGCATGGATGACATCAACCCAGCAATAGTTTTGGATTGCTTCTTGTACTCACTATTCTTAGGAGAGCAAGGACGATGGAAAACTATCGATGTTGACTATGAATGGGATACTCATGCTTGCAACTACTGGATATGTGATGGCATCCTTCAAGGGCACAAAGCATATGAGGTTGGCAATGCATTGTATAGTGTGATACAAATGGTGCGCTATCTACCCAAACCAACAAGCCACATGTTAATGTATTTTGATGCACATAGAAAACGATATGAACGTTGGATTTCAATCCCCATCAAGCAACATGGAGCACAAGATATCTCAACTCTTCCTATCAATACATCTTCCTATTTCCTAACATTTGGGGGAGATGGTCAACTACAACTAACAAATGATATGTTTCAACTAGCCAGCAACCTCCATGTGCTAAAACTCTACAAGTGCAGCTTTGATTTTGCATCCCCTCCTTTCCGATGCTTCCATAACCTAAGATTCCTTTGGCTTGGTCATTGCACAAACACAGGAGACGATCAAGCTGGCGGGCCATGTTTCCCAAACATGTTGGTGCTTGACATACGCTTCACCGATTTTCCCTTGTTACCAGAGACGATAGAGCTGATGACCAATCTGAGGGAGGTAAATACCAAAGGTGTCTCATGGAGGACTGTCAGCCATGCCTGGAAAAAGCTGAAAAACCTTCACAAGCTTCGGGTAACTGAATCCTCAGATGTGATCACAGTGGACAACTGCTCTTCTATAAATATGATGAATCTGGAACTCCTTGACCTGTCGGGTAACATTCATATGGAATCATTGCCTACAATGTCATCAGCAGGAAACCTGAAGATGCTTGTTCTTGACGGTTGTTCTAGCTTGGAGCATGTTGCCCTAGAAGGAGCCCCTCCACTGCTCGAGAGTTTTAGCTTCGATGGTTATGGCCAAGCAAAGAGGTGGACACACCCCATACAACTACCAAAAGTGGAGTTGCGGCCCAAGTCTCGCACTCGTTTAGTTCAAGAAGCCAAGGTGAGAAGGATTTCTCTAAAGGGTTGCGCTCGATTGCGCAATATTTTCTTGCGCGGATTGCCAAATCTTGAGGACTTGGACCTATCTGGCACAACCATTCAGGCACTTGACCTCAGCGCGATGGATGTCCCAGGGCTAAAGAAGATATTCCTGGTGGGTTGTGAGCAACTGAAAAGATTATCATGGTCTGGAACAAACAGCAGGTCACTGGGAGTTATACACGTAGACACTCGGAGGAATACTAGATCGGTGTTTGACCGTGAAGAACAAATGTCCTCCCAGGTGCTAATGGCATTTACAGATGGAAGATTCATTTGGTCTTTCATACATATACTCTATTGGTGTACTCGGTGTATCTCCAAAATCCATATCCATATTTCTTCCACAATTCAAGCCCAAGTGAACATCACCAAAGGTATCATGGCGATTGTTCCTAGCCTAGAGGGTTTGGTTCCAACTAGGCCCTTCTTACCATACAAGGATATTGTCCTTAACAAGGATATTGTCGCACTCTCGTCCTTGGTGTGGGACCACCGACAACTTTATCCTTTGGGTGGGCATCTCGAGATTGGTGAAGGAAGCCACCATTTGGACAATTTGGATAAAAACGAAGATTCAAGAAGTTTCATAAACTCTATGGTTGAGTCACTGCATGTGCATGATAGTATCTCTATCACAACTATCCTTCCTGGAGTAACAAGATATTGGGTCAAGCTAAAATGGTGCCATGTTGAGAGGTGCTGCAAGCTGCACACTGTGTTCCCTAGTTGGGGTGGATATCAGAGCTTCGGGTCATTAAGGATATTTTCTGCATCTGATCTCCCAGTGGTCTACTGCATTTGGGGCACATGCACTAATTATTCCTGGACGTCCTTCCGAGAGCTACAACACATATACTTGCACAATTGTCCAAGGCTGGAGATTGTCCTCCCCATTTCTTTCACATTGCCAAACTTGGAGAGCATTCAGATTGCATATTGTGCTAACCTCCAACATATTTTCCGATTGAACGACAAGTGCCCTCAAAAGATAGCATCGGGTGTCACATTTGAGAAGCTGAAGTACATCAAGTTGCACTATGTCCACAAACTAGAGCAGATATGCATGACCAAACTGACCGTGCCGAAGTTGGAGATGATTAGCCTCAGGGACTGCTGGGCCTTGAGACGGCTGCCAGCCTTGTCACACCAAGGCCCCAAGCCGGTGGTGGATTGCGAGAAAGACTGGTGGGACAGGCTCGAGTGGGATGGCTCCGACGCCAACCACGATCCATCACTCTTCGAGACACGTCACTCAGCTCACTACAAGAAGACCCTCCCGAGGGTCTCCGTTCTAAGGTATGTTTCGACATGCATTTTGTTCTATGCATACATAGATGAGCTGAGCAAGCTAGTGCCGTTGATTTACTGCTTTCTGGATGACTAGTATTTTTTATTTCCATTCTTGTTTTTTTTTTGCGGGTAGGTAATCTGGATCGTGCAAAGGGAGGTCGATCGAGGTAGGCGTACATGGACCATGCATCATTGATCTTATTGCATCCTGGTAAAATCAAGTTGAAATGATCCCATAGCTCTCTGAAGTGTTTCCGTTTAATTTGCAAGTCTTGTTGCTACTTGCGCAGCGAATAAAATGGTCCATATACCTGATACGGTCTGGATATGTACGTGTGTGTGTTCTGGGATTGGTGTGCGGTCAAGCAGCACTGGATTGTACCGCTCGGTCTCTCTAGCTTGGTGTGGTGTGGTGTTCACGACCGATCAATCCGGGTTTTTTCAGTTGTATTGGTTAACTGCTTGTTTGTAATAAGAAAGGTTGTGTGTGCTGGTGTGCATCGTAAACGTAGCTGTGTGTGATTGTCTGATTGATGGACCATGAATTGAGCTTAATTTGTGTTTGGTTGTTGAAACAAGAACCATGTGCACTTAACTGTCCTGAGGTTTAGTGGATCGAAAATCTTGTGGTATATATTGCCATACCTACTCATTTATTCTGCTAGACTCGACGTGAGGCTACTGGTGATGAGCTTGATGCCTGCTGCTGAATCCAATACAAGTCCGTCACCATTGATGAAGAAGTGGCGTCAGGCGGTTTCCTGTTATATCTACTCGTTCGGTTCAGTTTTGCTCAGGATGGCATGGCATGGGAAGGGGGAAGCTACGACGTGTAACTTAATTCGGCTCCACCGAGTAGCTAGGGCGGTCCCACCTGCCCCTTGCCTCGCCGCACCCTCTCCTCCCCTGCGCCTTCCGTCCGCCGTCGGCCCTGCGCCTCCACGGCCGGGCCCCTCCCTCCTCGGACCCCTTCTGGCCGCCTAGGAGAAGCTGCTCATAGACAAAAGCAGGGAGAATAATGCCCCAGGGGCACCAGTTCTGATGCCGCCGCCTTCAGCACACTTCAGTTCTGCCGCCTCCTCCTCCATCAGCCGACCACTAAATCAGTGGTAATAATCTAATTCAGTTGGCTAATTTTGCTTGGTCTTATTCAGTCCTTTGCAGCCAATTCGGTTCGGTGGTATACACATGATGGAGCAACCTAGTTTTTTAGTATAATCTTATTCACTAGTGCAGAGTTAGAAAGGTAGCGGCCTTTGCTAAATTAGCTGAATATTTAGTGCCTACCTAAGATCGGAGGATTGCTACTATCAGTTCAATGGGTGGTTTGTATCTTTGTCTGATTCGGATGATTTTCGGTGAGAGGATTTAGTGGTTTTGCCCGAATTAAGTAGGTGTTAAAAATTCAGTTGGATGAACAAATATATATGCATGTACCTTCTCAGGTATGTAGTAAATTCTGCATGGTCATGTACCGTCTGGCCGCGCGCCACCGTAAATTCTGCGAAGATACACTATTTAACCTCAAATATTAGGAATTAAATTTTTACGATTTCGTTATCTTCCTGACTAAATTTTAAGGGATCCATCACTTTTCAGAATGTGCTGAGGCTAAGCTGTGTTTCACTGTGGATGCTAGTTTCGTAGTTGTACTGAGACTTCACATTAATAATAATGATCTAACGGGATTGTCGCTAATATGCTGGGAAAGAGGGCATTGGAATCCTGGAGGTCTAGTAGGTTCTCTAGCATGCCTTGGAGATGATTTTGTGTGCTCAAATTAGCTAGACAGTGGCCACGAATTGTTACATACTGGATGTATGTGTGTATCTGAACGAGAATAGAGACCACATATAGGCTACAATATTGATATGCAATGAGGATTACTATAGCTATTAAATGAAACACCTTTAGGAGCCAACACTCGAGAGACAATGCACTGGGTTGTTGCCTCTTAGTTCTTGTAGGATATTGTGCTATTACGAGTGAGGCCTTACGCAGTTTGACTAGTAGTACGTGCCAATAGTTGTGAAGCCTGTCTGCTTCCTAATCAGTGGCTACATACACATCAGCATGCTTGTCCTCTTGGAACCAAGAAGAACAGGTAAGATGATCACATCGCCAACTATACTTGATATAATCTATATGCCAATAATTGTGAAGCATGATGCCAGTTTTTCTAATTAATGGCTACATGTCAATTTTATAATCTATGTGCCAATGATCTATATTTCTAATCCGATACTTATATTCACGAGGACATGTAAGACCAGGTCCAAGGAATTATTCACGAGTACATGCCATTTCCGTCTCTGTCATTCATTCGGAAGAATAGAAGATGCTTAGCAACTACTGATGGGTGGGTAACGTGGGTTTGGATCTTCTAGTATACTTAAATACAAGCACACCATCCCGTCAGCTCGAGTTCTATAAAGAAACGGCCTCCTGTCCCCATAAGCCATCCCATTAGCAAATAACGAAGCTCGCACTAGCTAGAACTTGTAAAACCAAACTGCCAACAGGACAACTGAAGCAAGAGAGCGAGAGAGGGACGTCAATCCCCATGGATGCCGCGACGGGGGCCATGGGCTCCCTCATCACGAAGCTACTGGAGCTCCTCAAAGAGGAGTACAGGATGCAGACCCGCGTGAAGAAATATGTGGAGTTTCTCCAGAGGGAAATGAAGAGCATGCAGGCCGCCCTCCGCAAAGTGGCGATGCCTCGTGACCAGCTCGACGAGCAGGTCAAGATCTGGGCCAACGATGTCAGGGAGCTGTCATATGAGATGGAAGATCTCGTCGATAGCTTCCTGGTGCGTGTCAAGGCACCCGCCACAGATCAAGATAGCTTCAAGGGGTTAATGAAAAAGATGGCTAACTTAATGAGAACAGGCAAGACTCGTCACCAGATCGCCGATGCCGTTAAAGACATCAAAAATCAGGTCGAAGAGGTGGCTGCCCGGCGTGGCAGGTACAAGGTAGATGATGTTGCTGCTAACCTAGCAACTACATCCACAGTTGACCCACGCATGCTAGCTCTATTCAAAGATCAGAGAGATCTTGTTGGCATCGAGGGGCCAAGGGACGAGCTCATCAAGAGGCTCACCGATGGAGACGATGTTGTATCCAAGCAGCCACCCAAGATACTCTCCGTCTGTGGATTTGGAGGACTTGGCAAGACGACTCTGGTCAAAGCTGTCTATGATGTCCTTCTGCCGCAGTTTGATTCAGGGGCTTTTGTTTCAGTTGGTCGCAATACTAACATGAAAAATGTTTTGAGGGAAATTCTCTTGGAAATCGACAGAGAAGAGTATGCGGCTATTCAGGCGTCAACACTGGATGAAACCCAACTCATCAAACAAATATGCAGACTGCTTCAGAACAAGAGGTACAAATCACTGTACCAATAAATTATCTTTGCTATCTTTTGTGAGATGAGAGATCGGTAAAGCATGCTCGCATGTTCAAGTCCTTTAAGAACAAGTGAGCTCTCAAACTTAGAACTCAAAAGCTCATAAAATTATTTTAAACCGAAAAGAAATTACCCAGTGCACAGAGATTTCATCACATAAATAAAATCAAACAAATTCTGACACGTGTATCTTTAGTATAACCTTCTTTCCTGCCTTTATTAATTTATTATTAGATCATAATTTTTTGGTAAATCACCTTATTGTATATTGATTGATCTTATTTCTGGATTCCTGGTAGTGGTGGTTCCCATCCATTTGTTCCTCTTAGCCATATCACTTAGATATATACTAATTCATGTGTGCTGCACCACCATGTAGGTACTTCATTGTTATTGATGATATATGGGATATAAGATCATGGGAAATAATCAGTTGTGCTTTGATGAACAATGGTTGTGGAAGTATAATAGTCTCAACTACTCGTAGCTCTGAAGTCGCCAGCACAACAGGTGATGTTTACAAACTACAACCACTTTGTTTTGATAGATCCAAAGAATTATTCTATAAGCAATTATCAATCGGTTAAGGCAAAAACACATATGATCAATCAACTGAGATATCTAAGTAGATTTAAAAAAAATGTGGTGGTGTACCTTTAGCTATCATCACAATAGCAAGTTTGTTGGTCGACAAACCAAGAGAGGATTGGTCTGAAGTGTACAACAATATTGGTTTTGGGGATGGAGATAATATACAAGTAGAAAACACACGAAAGATATTGCTATATAGCTATTATGATCTACCTTGTCACCTGATAACTTGTTTATTGTACCTAAGCATATACCCTGATGACTGTAAAATCTGGAAATGCGGTTTGATATGGAAGTGGGTTGCAGAAGGCTTTGTCCATGACAAGCAAGGTATGGGGTTATTTGAGACGGGAGAAAGATACTTTAATGAACTTATAAGCAAAAACATGATACAACCAATAGAGATTTTGCGTCTAGGCATGAATTTTTTGCACAAAGGACCACCCTACTCAGTGAATTGACAAAAAAGACCAACTGTGAGTGTAATTGACAGAAAAGACCACCTCCTGTGTGGCGGCAGCGTCCCCAGGCGACACGTGGCCACATGCCGCCGTAGAGGGTGGCGGCAGTCCTTGCCATCGATGTGCGTGGTGGCACGTTTGCCGGCATAGACAAACGTCAATCGTTGTTAGCCCGTGTGGGCCATGCTGCCATAGGAGAGGGCGGCACGTCTGCGTGGAGGGATGCCTCCGTAGGCACTGGTGGCAGGCTGTGTCCAGGGCTTTATCATGTATAGCAGGGGCGGAGCCAACAGGGTGGAAGGGTGGGGTGGCCCCACCCTAAGATTTGGCCCAGCCCATATGTCTTATGTAGAAAATATGGAAAAAAATAAAAAAGCACAGCCCAACTAAGGCCTGCCTCACCCTAGTAAAATGGGCTGGATTCGCCACTGATGTATAGAGTAGTTAATCACAATTTTTAGTGGGCAAAGAACAAGCTAGCTCCATGCTAAGATTTCCGTGCGTGTGCAGGCCCGAGAGATGCTCCGCCAGCTAGCTCCAGGCCAGAGTGGGCAAAGAACAAGCTAGCTCCGGGCCTAGAGATGCTTCCACTAGTGGAAAACAGGCCTAATGTCGCGGGTGGTAAGGGCCTTTTGTCGCGGGCGGCCAGCCGCGACAAGGGAGGCGCGATAAAAGGGTCCCCCTTTTGTCGCGGGTCGCTTACGACCCGCGACATGGCACCGGGGCGGCGCAGGGACAGGGCCTTGCCGCGGGTGGTAATACCACCCGCGACAAAAGGCCTCTACGTGGCGCGCGCACAACCCTGCTGCTTTAGGTTTGAGGGGTGCAGCACCCCCCCGCCACCGCCCCTTTTATTTCATTTTTTCCATTCGAAAATAAAAGTTGCATATATTTGTACGCTACTAGAAGTTATACACGTTCATTCATTATATATATATATATAGATCGATCAAACAAATATGGAAGCACAAGTCGATTCCCCTTACATATTCTTCCCTTACATATATATATACATGGAGCTCGCGATCGACAGACAAGCGGTACTAACGACCGTCTATTTGGAGGTAGAGCATCCATTTGGACTAAACAAGCCTTTGTTGTTTAATACTTCTCTAACCAAAAGTCCCGCCAGTTCCTCGGCGATTCCTATTAGGTGTTCCTTTGGTTGGAGTATGTCCCGCATGTAGTCGACCTATCATCATCAACAGGATCATCTGATGCCTGTTCTTCACCTCCTTCTTCTTCATTGTCGTCCATTGCGGTATCATCGCATTCAGAGAACATAGATCGGTATTGGTCATCATTATCTTCTTCTTCATCGCCGTCTTCCATCATAACCCCTTCTTCTCCGTGCAGGTGGCTCTTAATGTCTCTTGAGCAAGAGTAATCCTTCTCGTTCTTACATTTTAGACATGGACAGCACATAAAACCTTGCTTCGACTTGTTGGCCTCGGCCACAAGCAGGAAAGAATTCACGCCCTCTCTGAAAGCGGGAGCACATCGGTTACCGTACATCCATGGATGACTCATCTGCATCATAAGTACAATTATATATGTATCAGATGCAATCACCTTGCTAAAATTAGTATTGTATGGACTATGCATATATATAGTCGAGAAAATAGTTGCTAACCTTTTAGGATCAAAAAGAGGAGAAATCTTATCAAATAAAATCAAGTGGCATCCCTCTCACAAGCATTCCATCAAACACCTCTTGTGCACATGTAGAAAAAATGAGCTAGCATACACCTCCACCTTCACCACCAAGGAAAAAATGAGGTGGGGGCTGGCTGCGTGTCCATATTTTGTCGCGGGCCGTATTACGACCCGCGACAAAAGGGGTCGATCCCTTTGTCGCGGGTCGTAATACGGCCCGCGACAAAAGGCCGCACAAAAGCCTCTCGCCGGCTTCGGAGCGACGTGGCCACACCATTTGTCGCGGGTGCAGGCGCGCCCGCGACAAATGGCTCCCACGGAAGCCCTATTTTCCACTAGTGTTCGCATATCACGAATGTACAGAGTAGTTAGAGCATCTCCAGCCACGTCCCCGCCAAGGTCCCCAGAACCTCTTTTTTTCATCCGGATGGACGAAAATGGCCCAGTTACGCCCCGCCTCGTTCGTCCGGATTTAGCCTCAACCGTCCGACTCTCTGTGCCATCCTCGGTTTCCCGGGGTGCTGCCGGGGACTCCGGATGGAGCAAATTCCGCGCTCTGGCCCACGTGTGAGTGAAGATTCCGCGCTTTGGCCCGCGCAAATTTCCCGGGAGGGCTGGAAAATTATTGCTTCCCACGCCAAAAATAGATCCAATCCGGACGAATTTTCATCCGGAGTTTTCCCCGGGGGACTCCAACGGCTGGGGATGCTCTTAGGCCATCTCCAACGCGACGATCCAAATCGAGCGCGTTGGGCTGTCCGGTTGTGGCCCTTTGGGTGGCCGCGCGGACACGTGGACACGCGGCCATGACCGACAGTCTGTTTGGGCTGCGCAGTGCGCCCAACGCGCGAACGCAGCGCAAAACGAAAAAACCGCAAAAAAAAGTAAATTTATACTAAAGTTCATTAAACTTAGCCCTATTTTGGGCAAATTTACACAAAAGAAAGCCCTATATGGGCTTTAACTAAAAAAAAGATAGAAACCCTAGGCTAGGGTTTGGGACGCGGTGGCCGCCGGCGCGCCACCTACTCCCACTAGTACTCCTCGTCATCCTCGCCGTCGATGAGGACGAGGACGACGGGGACGCTGGGACCGCGCCGCCCGAGGGGACGCGCCGGGAGCCGGCTGGGCGAACCGCGACCCAGGTGGAGTGCGGTCCGCGAGGCTCGCCCGGCGGAGGCGAAGGCGCGCCTCCTTCTCCCGCTACTCCGCCGCAGCGGCCTCAAGCTCCGCCTCGTGCTTGACGTGGAGGAGGCGCTCCTCCTCCCGGAGAGCGGCCTGGCGCGTGGCCTCCTCCTGCCACCGCGCCATGGCGAGGAAAGCCCACGCGTCGGCGTCCTCCTTGGCCTTCCTGGCCTCCTCCTCCAGCGTGGAGGCGCGCAGCACCTCGGCGAGGTGCGGCCATTTGGCCAGCTCCTCGAGGTCGTTGACCTCGCGGGACGCCGCGAGCGCAGCGTGCAGCTCGGGGTCGTCGTCCTCGTTGGGCTGGGCCTGTGGCGCTGGCGCGGCCCGCGGCCGAGCAGCCGCGGGCTCGTAGATTTAGAGGCTGCCGGGGCGGTGGCCTGCCCTCCTCGCCGGCGTGCGAGGCTGCGCCGTCGCCGAGGTGAAGCAGGTGCGCCGGCGCACAGCGTGCTCCACTTCGAACCACAAGTCCCAGTAGGGAATCTGGTCGTTGTAGGCGGGTTGCTCCCGGAGGTCCGCCGGGAGCTGCGCGCGCCGCCGCTGGATCTCCACCAGGCGGGCGCGGCCGATGGCCGGGATCGGCGGCACCGAACCCGAGGCTCAGGTGCCAGCCGTGGGGGAGGTGCACGTCGCCCCACGGCATTGGGACGCCGGCCCCCTGCGCCACCACGACGGTGACGTAGATCCTCTCCCCTGGGGCGCCGGCGACGCCATGGCGAAGGTGCCGACGGCGCCGCCGCCGGCTCGTGGTCGTTCGCGGATGACTCGAATTCGCGCTTCGGGGCCATGGTGGCGCAGAAGCTCGACCGAGCGTGGGGAGTGGAGTGGGAGTGTGGACTGGATAGGGACGTCCGCCTCCACAGCGGTCCACATTTAATAGGACTCGCGGGCGCCGACAGGTGGGCCTGGGATGCGAGCAGGCGGACGTGGGAGGATGCCGCGTGCCATCCGCTTTTAGGATGCGTCGCGGCGTTGGGCCGCAATTTTGTCCGGCCTTAATCACCACGACGTTTTTTTTTTATTTTGCCCAGGCTATCTAATCAAGCTAGCTCCGCCAGTGCGGTTGTCTGCCAACACGATGCTCCGGCCAGGATTTCCATGCGCGTGCACAGGCTTGCCGCCACAGGCAGTGGTGGCAACCTCCACGCGAACCTGCCACCGCTCTCCATGGCGGCATGGCCTACCAGGGGCAATAGTGATGAGGACATCCCTACTACACCACTACCTCCGTCATTGATAGATGAAGATGAACCTGCTGTGAAGCTCAAGTCCAATGAAGTTCGGATTGGACCTATTACAAGGGCTCGTGCGAAGCTACTTAAACAACAGGTGAACTTGTTGCTAAACGGACTTTGATTGATGAGAACTTTATACTGCCTAAGTCCTATTACTTATGTATCATCGTATCAAGAGGAGACGAGCATCGCAGAGGAGAGGAGCAGCTGGACATGAAGACGGACGTCAAGATGGACGTGAAGGGACATGGAGCTGGACATGAAGATATCTCATGGACGCGCGAGGGAGGAGCGGGAGGCATGCGCGAGAGAGAAGAAGACGTCCAGTGCCGGTCCAGACCTGGTCCGATCGGGCCGGACCGGCCAACCCCATCGACCGTCGACCGGGCGCAACCGACGCGTTTATCGTACCGGATGAAAACCGGAAATTCTCGCAAATATCCGGTTGACGCTCGTTGACGGACCCTGCACCGCCTACCCGGTTGCCGCCGGCTGACCGACCAGACCGCCGATCCGGTCCTGGTCCGGTTGATCGGATTCCGCAGACACCCGAGTCCGTCTCGACCAGATCTATTCTGGTCGGTTATTTTCACGATTGACTGAGGTCGCCCGGACGCATATAAGTCCCCGGACCCCCCTAGCTGCTTCAGACCACGTTTAAGATAAACCCTAGTTCTTAGTTGTTTGCTTATGCAAAACTATTGAATCCCTACACCATATTGCTTGATATTGTGTAGATCCTGAAAAAGTCTTGTGTGATCTGCTGTTCCATTGGGAATTAGACGGTTGCAACTTACCGCTTCGTGGTCGGCGGCTACGTGCGCAAGTGTGTGGAGTTGCGAATATCTTGCGGGTTGAGAGCTGTTGCATTGGCGACAGGACCAATCGAGAGATCTCGTTGCGTCATACAAGTTATCATCCACTATATCGTCGTGTTTCTCCGCTGCCATCACCCCGTGATCATCATCACCACCGTTGCTTACTGAGAAGATCGGGCCACCCCTTATCATCTTGGTATCAGATTTCAGCGTTTTCTCGGTAAGCCATCCACAATCCACCCCATAGTTGAGTTGTGAGTGTTTCCTATCCAGAAAAAGCCATAAAAAGTTAGGGTTAGGGTTTGCCATAGCCTTAGATTGCACTAATTTCGAGTTTTAGTTGCTTTTCGTAGTTGTTTTGCGTACATTTTTCTTCCATCTAGTATTGTTAGGGTTTGTGTTTCCGCTATCATCTAGAGTCAGTTTTTGTTGCTCCGAGTACACATATCTTACAGTTTGCTTGTTCCCAACCATAGCCACAGCCTTTCGATATAAGTGACTAGGAACTTTCCCAAAAGAGACTAGTTTTACCGCTCGACAGGCTGCTCGTTAGGGTTTTGGTGCTTTGCATATCTTGTTGGCCGTGTTATCAAGGAGTTGAGTCATAAAAAAAAAAACTAGAAAAGAAGCAAAAAGAGCTACATAGCTGCGTGTGTTATACAAAAGAAAAAAAAAAGTGAAGTGTTAGTAGAATCAAGTGAAGGCCTAAGTTTCTTTAACTGCACCCGTAGTTGAGCAATCTTGTGCCTGTCTCGTTTGAGCTTTGCTAGTGTCTCTCGAGTGCATTGCAACCTTTCTTACAAATAGTTGCTTTGCCACATTTATCGCCTTGTGTGTGATATGGTTGTTTACGGTCAGCGCTAGAGCTTGTTATTGGTGCAAATAGGTAGCCCACCTACAGCCCCACATATACCCTGCATTGTCGTGTGATTGTTCTTATACCCTTGATATTCGCTTCGCTACATCCGTGCACTAGTTCGTCTATCCAAGTTGGTAAGCAATACTAATTCACTTTGGAGCGGTAAGATTTACCTTTTCTTATCAGTTGTTGAGTGAGTTGTGAGAGTACCACCATATATTTTTGATTTAGTGCACTAACCTCCTAACGATGTCTGCTAGTGATCAAAAAATTGTTAACCAGGAAAACAAGAGTGCTGCAGATCTCATCACATGGAGGGAGTATGAGGCTCTTCGTAATGAGATGCGACGTGAATTCCGCGCTCAGGATGATGAGCTTAAGGAGACGGTCCAAGCGATCTCCCAAAAGTTGGATGCTACTCATGTGACCGTCACTACAATGCAAGATCAAATGACGAACGTACAACGCAATCTTGCTGATTTGCGCTTAGCTGTTGAGAATTTGACCGCGCAACAACAACAAGACGATGATGATGATCTTGAACTTCAAGATGACGCACACAATGCTCGTGGTGCGCCACGTGGTAATCGTCCTCGCGGTTGGGCTCCACTTGGCCGTAATGGTCGTGGACATGATGAGGAAGATGGATTGGGTAAGCCCAAGTTTTCTATACCCAAGTTTGAAGGAGGAGCTGATGTTGAAGAATACCTCACTTGGGAGCTCAAGATTGAGAAGTTGTGGAGCTTACATCCACATTATACTGAAGAACGGAAGGTCAAGCTTGCTTCTTCCGAATTTGATGGCTATGCTTTGCGTTGGTGGGATGCTTTTGTTCGTAATCGTGATGAGGATCGTGAGCAACCTATACGCACATGGCGTGCCATGAAGGAGGCAATGACTTCTCGCTTTGTGCCTACAAATTACTTACGGAATATATATGATAAGCTGACTCTATTGAGACAAGGTGTGAAGACTGTCGATGAATACTACATGGAGATGGAGATGCTTATGCAGCGTGGCCGTGTCCGTGAGTCTCTTGAGATGACAATGCAGCGTTTTCTGAACGGTTTGAAGTATGATATCAAAGGCATTGTTCGTCACTACAGCTACACCAATATGAATCAATTGTTACATCATGCAAGAGAAGCTGAATCACAGTTGGCTGACGAAGCAAAGATCAAAGGACGAGCACAGGAGTGGGCGTTTCACACCACGCGCGGCCCCATCTACGGCACCGGCGCCTTCGACGCGTCCGCACCTTACTCTACTACGCCTAAGCCGGTCTCCAATGTGTCTAACACAAGGAAGTCCGAATCTGCTGCAAGTACGAGTGGCTCTAATGTGTCTACTGCGCGCAATCGCGATATGCTTTGTCATACATGTGGTGGCAAAGGTCACTTCAAGAGAGATTGTCCTAACCGCAAAGTTATGATTATCAATGAGGACAATGAGTATGAGACTGGAGATGATGTTGATCCTAATGCTCCAGAAGATGATGACTATGACACTAATGGTGAAGATGCATACCCGTCTGATGCTCGCACCATTGTTGTGTCGCAGCGTGCTCTTAATGTGTTGCCTAGTGCATCTACTCAGCGCTGCAATTTGTTCCAAACCAAATCTTTAGTTGGTCCTGACAAGGCTTGCAAGGTCATTATTGATGGCGGGAGTTGCCGCAACTTAGCAAGCAAGGAGTTGTGTACCAAGCTGAAGTTGAAGTATCTACCGCACCCGCATCCATACTATATTCAGTGGTTGAGCGACAATGGTGAGATGAAGGTAAACCACATGGTGCGTGTTGAATTTGCTATTGGACCGTATAAGGATTGTGTTGACTTTGATGTCGTTCCTATGACGGTGTGTCACCTATTATTGGGTCGGCCTTGGCTCTATGACCGTTCTGTGCAACACAATGGCCGTGCCAATACATATCACTTGGAGTTCAAGGGCAAGAAAATCAACTTACAGCCTATGACACCACAACAAATTGTCAATGAATCTCGTCAGAAAGTTGAAGTGAATTTGGAGGATGCTTCTTTAGATAGGCGAGAGAATTGTAATGTTGTGAGTGATATAACGAAAAGAGAGTGAATTCCTTAGTCTCATTAGCCACCAAAGAAGACATGAGAGAATTTAGTGAGGATCCTACAGCCATGCCTCTTGTGCTTTTGTACAGGGGTACGGTTTTGGTTTCTAACGATATGACCCCTCTTCCTCTTGGTGTTTCTAATGTTTTGCAGGAATTTGGCGACGTGTTTCCGGATGAGGTACCCGCAGGACTTCCACCATTGCAAGGTATTGAGCATCAAATTGACTTGATTCCCGAGCTTCGCTACCCAATCGGGCACCATATAGAACGAACCCCGAAGAAACGAAGGAGATACAGAAGCAAGTACAAGCGCTACTCGACAAAGGTTATATCCGCATAAGCCTTAGTCCTTGTGCTGTTCCTGTTATTCTAGTTCCTAAGAAAGATGGTACATGGCGTATGTGCGTAGATTGTAGAGCTATAAACAACATTACTATTCGATATCGTCACCCTATTCCCCGTTTAGAGGATATGCTAGATGAATTGAGTGGTGCTGCTGTGTTCTCTAAAATTGATTTGCGTAGTGGTTATCATCAAATTAGGATGAAAGAAGGGGATGAATGGAAAACAGCCTTTAAAACAAAATTTGGTTTATATGAGTGGTTAGTAATGCCTTTTGGTTTAACTAATGCACCTAGCACTTTCATGAGACTGATGAACCATGTTTTGCGTGATTTTATTGGCAAATTTGTGGTTGTGTACTTTGATGACATCTTAATCTACAGCCGCAATGAATCTGATCATACTATGCATATTAGACATGTTTTGCAAGTGTTGCGTGATAATCAACTCTATGGTAATCTTGAGAAGTGCACATTTTGCAAAGATAAGGTCATATTTCTAGGTTACGTTGTCTCTAAGCATGGAGTAGAAGTAGATGTATCTAAGATTGAAGCTATTCAAAATTGGCCTACTCCCATGAATGTGAGTCAAGTAAGAAGTTTTCATGGTCTAGCTGGGTTTTATAGACGTTTTGTGCCCAATTTTAGTACTATTGCTGCACCTTTGAATGAATTGACTAAAAAGGGTGTTGTTTTTGAGTGGGGCGCAGCCCAAGATCATGCTTTTGATGAACTAAAGAGATTGTTAACTTCTGCACCGTTACTTGCACTTCCTGATTTCAATAAGCAATTTGAGATTGAATGTGATGCTAGTGGTATTGGAATTGGTGGTGTGTTGATGCAAGAGGGTCGCCCAATTGCATATTTTTCTGAGAAACTTTCTGGTGCTAAGTTGAACTATCCTATCTATGATAAAGAATTGTATGCTTTAATTAGAGTTCTTGAGGTTTGGCAACATTATTTGTGGCCAAAAGAATTTATCATACATTCTGATCATGAAGCTTTGAAATATCTGAAAGCCCAATCTACTTTGCATAAGCGTCTTGCTAAGTGGGTTGAGTTCATTGAGTCTTTTCCATACATTATTAAGCATAAGAAGGGAAAAGATAATATTGTTGCTGATGCTCTATCTAGGAAGAATATGCTATTAACTCAACTTGATGTTAAAATTCCTGGATTAGAAGTACTATGTGATTTGTATGCCACTGATCATGATTTTGCTGAACCATATCGCTTGTGTGCTATTGGTAAAGCATGGGAGAAATATCACATACATGATGGGTTCTTGTTTAGAGCTAACAAACTATGTGTTCCAGAATCGTCTGTGCGTTTGCTCTTATTGCAGGAATCACATGCTGGAGGTTTGATGGGTCCTTGGGCGTGAGAAGACGCTACTCATGCTAGCTGACCACTTTTATTGGCCAAAGATGAGCGGGATGTGGACAGTATGTGAAGAGGTGCATTACTTGCAACAAGTCCAAGTCCAAGCTGAAGCCTCACGGTTTGTATACTCCATTACCGGCACCTACTACACCTTGGGAGGATATTAGTATGGATTTTGTGTTGGGTTTGCCGCGTACTAAGAGAGGCCATGATTCTATATTTGTGGTAGTGGACAGATTTTCTAAGATGTCACACTTTATTGCTGCCACAAAAGCGACGATGTGTCGCATATTGCTAACCTGTTTTTCAGGGAGGTTGTGCGACTACATGGAGTCCCGAAGACTATTGTTTCTCGATCGTGACGTGAAGTTTATGAGCTATGAAGACGCGTGGAGGAAGCTGGGGACAAAGCTGCTTTTCAGCACTACTTGTCATCCTCAAACGGATGGTCAAACTGAAGTGGTGAATAGAACATTGTCACAACTGTTGAGATCCATGATCAAGAAGAACCTGAAGGAGTGGGAAGAGTGTTTGCCACATGTGGAGTTTGCTTACAACAGGGCGGTCCACTCTACCACGGAGCTGTGTCCTTTTGAGGTGGTGTATGGTTTCAAACCCATTACTCCACTTGACTTGTTGCATTTGCCCATACACGAGAGAGTTAATATGGAGGCATCCAAGAGGGCAGATTTTGTGCGTAAGATCCATGTGAAGACTAAAGAGTTGATAGAGAAGAAAGACAAGAGCAATGCTGCAAGGATGAACAAGAAGCAAAGAGTTGTTCAAGCCTGGTGATATGGTCTGTACATTTTCGCAAGGATAGGTTCCTAAGGCGGAAGTCTAAGTTGAAGCCTCGTGGTGCTGGTCCTTACAAAGTGCTTGCTAAGATCAATGATAATGCATACTCGATAGATCTTCCAGTTGATGAGTTTGGTGTAATTCTTTCAATGTGGCTGATTTGACACCATATGACGTGGAGAGGCCGAGGTCGGGCCTTTGAAGGGGGGAGATGATGAGGACATCCCTACTACACCACTACCTCCGTCATTGATAGATGAAGATGAACCTGCTGTGAAGCTCAAGTCCAATGAAGTTCGGATTGGACCTATTACAAGGGCTCGTAAGCTACTAAACAACAGTGAACTTGTTGCTAAACGGTATTTTGATTGATGAGAACTTTATACTGCCTAAGTCCTATTACTTATGTATCATCAGTATCAAGAGGAGACGAGCATCGCACGAGGAGGAGAGGAGCAGCTGGACATGAAGACGGACGTCAAGATGGACGTGAAGCTGGACATGGAGCTGGACATGAAGATATCTCATGGACGCGCGAGGAGGAGCGGGAGGCATGCGCGAGAGGAGAAGAAGATGTCCAGGCCGGTCCAGCACCCGGTCCGACCGGCCGCCAGACCGGCCAACCCGGTCACTGACCCGGTCGACCGGGCACCAAACCGGACGCGGTTTATCGTACCGGATGAAAACCGGAAATCCTCGCAAATATCCGGTTGACGCCCGGTTGACCGGACCCCAGACCGGCCTACCCGGTTGCCGCCCTGGACCGACCCCACCGCCGATCCGGTCCCTGGTCCGGTTGACGGATTCCAGACCGGACCGTCCGAGTCTGTCTCGACCAGATCTATTCTGGGTCGGTTATTTTCGTACTTTTTCGACCTGAGGTCGTCCTGGACGCCTATATAAGTCTCCAGGACGCCCCCCTAGCTGCTTCAGACCACGTTTTAGATAAACCCTAGTTCTTAGTTGTTTGCTTATGCAAAACTATTGAATCCCTACACCATATTGCTTGATATTGTGTAGATCCTGAAAAAGTCTTGTGTGCTCTGCTGTTCCATTGGGAATTAGACGGCTGCAACTTACCGCTTCGTGGTCGGCGGCTACGTGCGCAAGTGTGTGGAGTTGCGAATATCTTGCAGGGTTGAGAGCTGTTGCATTGGCGACAGGGACCAATCGAGAGATCTCGTTGCGTCATACAAGTTATCATCCACTATATCGTCGTGTTTCTCCGCTGCCATCACCCCGTGATCATCATCACCACCGTTGCTTACTGAGAAGATCGGGCCACCCCTTATCAAATAGCGACTGACGGCAGGTGTTGCCGGCAAACGTGCCGCCACAGCACGCGACGGCAAGAGCCTGCCGCCACTGCCCGCGGCGGCATGTGCCACGTGTCGGCTGGGGGCGCTGCCGCCATCGAGAAGGTTGTCTTTTCTGTCAATTGTACTCACATGTGGTCTTTTTTGTCAATTCATTGGGCAGGGTGGTCCTTTGTGCCAAAAATTCTCTAGGCATTGTGGCTCATTGCCGTGTTCATGACTTGATCCCTGATATGATCTATGCGTTGTCAAAGGAAGAGAATTTTATTACAGTACTCAGCAGTAACGGGCCACACATACCTCCGCAAGTCAATGCTCGTAGGATAGCCATCCAAAGGAGTCATAGAGCATGACAAACCATTGGTTAGCACACCAATGCTTCAAGCAAGGTCTTTTATTGCAAGGTTCTGTCATATCGGTGCAATGCCATCGCTCTCAAGCTTTCAAGTCTTACGAGTCCTAGCCATAGAAGTTTGTACCTTCATGGAGGATTCTGTTAATCCCCTTCAGCATCTTGGGAGGTTACTTCAACTGAGGTACCTCGGGCTGTCGGTGACGCCTATTACTGAGCTTCCAGAAGATATAGGGAATCTAATGTTTTTGCAGACACTGGACCTGACGCGTACCAAGATAAGAAAGTTGCCACGGAATGTTGGTATGCTAGGTAAACTGAAGTGCCTGCGCCTTGACTACGATTTTGAAGGACTGAAGGATTGGATTAGGAGACTAACCTCCTTGGAACATCTATTCTTGGAAAATGTCTCCCCATACTTTGCAGAAGAGATAGACAAGCTGACAGAGCTGAGGGAGATCGATATTGCGTGTATAACACTGGATGCTAAGTTGTTCGATGATATGATGGGCTCTCTTGGATATCTGAAGAAGCTCCAACTCATAAAATTTACAGTGAGTGATTCTTTTCCTTTGGTTTGTAGTAACAGATGGACTTTCAAAAGTTATGTGCTCTCGCGGCACCTCCGTCGTCTGAGGCTCACTCTGTTAACTAAGAGTGACTCTGCCCTTCCCGACGTGATGGGCGGTGGCGCATTCCCCAAGCTGAGACACTTCAGTTGTACTACTAAGCCAAGGTATCTGCTGGGTGCTATGCCCTGCCTCGAGTATCTTGACTATTGGGTCTGCGAAAGATTGGACCGTGACTTCGATAGCATAAAGAAAACTTGAAGTCCTTATGCACCATGCCAGCGCTACGGACAACACTACAGGAATCTGGCGACATGCCGACGGCCGCCCACCCTCGGCGTAGCACCGCCTGGCCGTCGGCGTACGCTAGGCCGACGGTGGCCGTCGGCGTAGCTCCTCGGGCAAGGTAAGCCTCGTGACATCCCAGCTGGCCGTCGGCGTAGTGCCGGCCGTCGGCGTAGATGAAGAACCCGACGGCTGGCCGTCCCCCTCGGCGTAGCCGGCCTACCGGAGCTGGCCGTGGTGTTGTGTTGGAGAAGAACACATGGATATATGGATATATATAGGGAGGCGAGGGGCTGAAACGGCGGGAAAAGTTGGCGGGAGAAAACGGCGGGAAAATTTGGCGGGAGAGAATGGGCGGGAGAAATGGGCGGGAAAAGGGAAAAAAAAATGGATGCTATGCCGACGGTGCCCCTCGGCATAGGCTAGACAGCTGACGTCATTCTGGCGGGAGGGGCGGGAGGTTTTGGCGGGAGAAATTGGCGTCAGCTACGCCGACGGTGGCCCTCGGCATATGCTTCACGCCGTCAAGGTTCAGTTAGGGCACGGCCACGGGGCGACGGGCCGGGGGCGCACCCTCAACCTATGCCTAGGGCCAACGATACGCCGAGGGCCACCCTCGGCATAGCGTGTCATGTGCCAAGGGTGGCTGTACGCCGAGGGGCGCTTCGAGCGGCTGGGCTGGCCGGGCAGTACGCCGTCGGCGTACGCCACGGCCGTCAGCGCAGCGCGCCATTCCTGTAGTGCAAGGAGGAGGTGGAAGGAGCGTTGACCCATGCACTGAAAGTCCATCCCAACAATCCTACACTTGTTAAGGTATACATACACCTGCACGGTTTTCGCAGAACATGCAACATATATATGAATTACATTTTCCTTTCTGTTATGGTGCATAGAAATTAAGTTTTATTTGTGCATTCACCCAGCTAAACGGCCTCATTTTCTTCTTCTTTTGCAGTTCGAAGTCATGGAAATGCTGTCCGATGAAGAAAAATAAATCGATTACAAACAAAGAGGTATTCTTACTCGACTAATATTTGTTCAAGACAAACTGTCCATGTACATTACGCACATATACACGGCCACGGGGCGACGGGCCGGGGGCGCACCCTCAACCTATGCCTAGGGCCAACGATACGCCGAGGGCCACCCTCGGCATAGCGTGTCATGTGCCAAGGGTGGCTGTACGCCGAGGGGCGCTTCGAGCGGCTGGGCTGGCCGGGCAGTACGCCGTCGGCGTACGCCACGGCCGTCAGCGCAGCGCGCCATTCCTGTAGTGCAAGGAGGAGGTGGAAGGAGCGTTGACCCATGCACTGAAAGTCCATCCCAACAATCCTACACTTGTTAAGGTATACATACACCTGCACGGTTTTCGCAGAACATGCAACATATATATGAATTACATTTTCCTTTCTGTTATGGTGCATAGAAATTAAGTTTTATTTGTGCATTCACCCAGCTAAACGGCCTCATTTTCTTCTTCTTTTGCAGTTCGAAGTCATGGAAATGCTGTCCGATGAAGAAAAATAAATCGATTACAAACAAAGAGGTATTCTTACTCGACTAATATTTGTTCAAGACAAACTGTCCACACTACGGGAAAATCAGGCGCTGCCGTGCAACCTATCTTTGCCGTGAGCTGCTGCACGGCAAAGATTTCTTTGCCGTGCGCAGCAAGAAGACCGCACGGCAACGTCAAAACGCACGGCAAAGTATAGGAGCAGCGCACGGCAAAGAAATCTAGCACGGCAAAGAAAGACTTGGCGCACGGCAAAGCAATATCTCACGGCAAAGTCTGGGAGCAGCGCACGGCAAAGATATTAGGACGGCAAAGTCCCTGCAAGCCGCACGGCAAAGAAACAGTGCACGGCAAAAGACTGGGCACTGCCGTGTCCCGCCCCTTTGCCGTGCAGACAGACCAGTTGCACGGCAAAGGGTCCTTTGCCGTGCGCTTCTCCCTTTGCCGTGCGCCAATATACATTTTATTTGTTTTTCTAACTATTTTATTTCATCTACTACTTATATTTATTTTGTTAATTAGTTTTTCTTTTTGATGACTATTTATTACACTATGTGCAATACAAAATTAGTCTCCATGCTCATCCCCACATATATCGTTTCGGTGCTCCGCGCGTCCCCCTCCTTACCCCAAAAACAGCGGGACGGCGGGTCTACCCCCGTAGATTTCTCCGCGCGAGGGTGCAAAATGTACTTTTTCATTCTTTTAGGTTTGTTAGGGTTAGGTTTTAGGTCCACTTGCAAGTTTTGGTGGCATTCCGGTGCTCCGGGGGTCATTCCCCCTAAAAACGGCTGTCTGTGGGCCCCGGATGGTCTACCCCCTAGATTTCTCCGCGCGAGGTTCCACCAATATACCTTTTCATAGGTTTAGGTTTGTTTAGTCCATGGACATATGGAAAACCATGTGTGGCACCCTTTGGCACAGTCTAGCCCCCGATATACCCGCGGCGGGACACTTCGTCCGTCCGTAAGTGTTATCGCCCGAAGGTGAGGAATGTCAGACCGGGGATCCATGCCATGCACCATTTGGTGAATTACACCTTGCATCACACTTTGAAACATAGAATAGGTCCACATGCAAGGTTTGGTGGGGTTCCGGTGCTCCGGCGGTCGTTATCCCCCTCCTCCCCCCAAAACACGGAACGTGTGCCCCGGCGGGTCTACCCCCTAGATTTCTCCGCGCGAGGGTGCACCAATGTAACTTTTCATTCTTTTAGGTTTGTTTAGTACATATACACATGGAGAACCAAGATTGGGACCCTTTGGCACATATACCCGCAGCTAGAGCCATTATCACACGATCGACGGTGTGCCTGATCTACTGGTTAGGGTTAGGTGTAGGGTTAGGGCTAGGGTTTAGGGGCTAGGGCTAGGGTTTAGGTTAAAGGGTAAGTATTTATGGTTAGGTATAGGTTTAGGGTTTAGGGTTAGGGTTAGGGTTTATGATGCATGGTTCTGCAGCTCCGGCGTCGTGGTTTAGGGATTTAGAGGGGTTTAGGGCTCGAAGCCTCCCCAGTTTAGGGTTTAGGGTTTAGGGGAGCTACTTTTGCACCATTACACCTTGCATCACACTTTGACACATATCATAGGTCCACATGCAAGGTTTGGTGGGGTTCCGGTGCTCCGGCGGTTGTTATCCCCCTCCTCCCCCAAAACAGCGGAACGTGTGCCCCGGCGGGTCTACCCCCTAGATTTCTCCGCGCGAGGGTGCACCAATGTAACTTTTCATTCTTTTAGGTTTGTTTAGTACATATACACATGGAGAACCAAGATTGGGACCCTTTGGCACATATACCCGCAGCTAGAGCCATTATCACACGATCGACGGTGTGCCTGATCTACTGGTTAGGGTTAGGTGTAGGGTTAGGGCTAGGGTTTAGGGGCTAGGGCTAGGGTTTAGGTTAAAGGTAAGTATTTATGGTTAGGTATAGGTTTAGGGTTTAGGGTTAGGGTTAGGGTTTATGATGCATGGTTCTGCAGCTCCGGCGTCGTGGTTTAGGGATTTAGAGGGGTTTAGGCTCGAAGCCTCCCAGCTTAGGGTTTAGGGTTTAGGGGAGCTACTTTTGCACCATTACACCTTGCATCACACTTTGAAACATAGAATAGGTCCACATGCAAGGTTTGGTGGGGTTCCGTGCTCCGGCGGTCGTTATCCCCTCCTCCCCCCAAAACAACGGAACGTGTGCCCCGGCGGGTCTACCCCCTAGATTTCTCCGCGAGGGTGCACCAATGTAACTTTTCATTCTTTTAGGTTTGTTTAGTACATATACACATGGAGAACCAAGATTGAGACCCTTTGGCACATATACCCGCAGCTAGAGCCATTATCACACGATCGACGGTGTGCCCGATCTACTGGTTAGGGTTAGGTGTAGGGTTAGGGCTAGGGTTTAGGGGCTAGGGCTAGGGTTTAGGTTAAAGGGTAAGTATTTATGGTTAGGTATAGGTTTAGGGTTTAGGGTTAGGGTTAGGGTTTATGATGCATGGTTCAGCTCCGGCGTCGTGGTTTAGGGATTTAGAGGGGTTTAGGCTCGAAGCCTCCCTCGTTTAGGGTTTAGGGTTTAGGGGAGCTACTTTTGCACCATTACACCTTGCATCACACTTTGACACATATCATAGGTCCACATGCAAGGTTTGGTGGGGTTCCGGTGCTCGGCGGTTGTTATCCCCTCCTCCCCCAAAACAGCGGAACGTGTGCCCCGGCGGGTCTACCCCTAGATTTCTCCGCGCGAGGGTGCACCAATGTAACTTTTCATTCTTTTAGGTTTGTTTAGTACATATACACATGGAGAACCAAGATTGGGACCTTTGGCACATATACCCGCAGCTAGAGCCATTATCACACGATCGACGGTGTGCCTGATCTACTGGTTAGGTTAGGTGTAGGGTTAGGGCTAGGGTTTAGGGCTAGGGCTAGGGTTTAGGTTAAAGGTAAGTATTTATGGTTAGGTATAGGTTTAGGGTTTAGGGTTAGGGTTAGGGTTTATGATGCATGGTTCTGCAGCTCCGGCGTCGTGGTTTAGGGATTTAGAGGGGTTTAGGGCTCGAAGCCTCCCCATTTAGGGTTTAGGGTTTAGGGGTTTTTGCACCATTACACCTTGCATCACACTTTGAAACATAGAATAGGTCCACATGCAAGGTTTGGTGGGTTCCGTGTCGGCGGTCGTTATCCCCTCATCCCCCAAAACAATGAACGTGTGCCCCGGCGGGTCTACCCCCTAGATTTCTCCGCGCGAGGGTGCACCAATGTAACTTTTCATTCTTTTAGGTTTGTTTAGTACATATACACATGGAGAACCAAGATTGGGACCCTTTGGCACATATACCCGCAGCTAGAGCCATTATCACACGATCGGTGTGCCTGATCTACGTTAGGGTTAGGTGTAGGGTTAGGGCTAGGGTTTAGGGGCTAGGGCTAGGGTTTAGGTTAAAGGGTAAGTATTTATGGTTAGGTATAGGTTTAGGGTTTAGGGTTAGGGTTAGGGTTTATGATGCATGGTTCTGCAGCTCCGGCGTCGTGGTTTAGGGATTTAGAGGGGTTTAGGCTCGAAGCCTCCCCTAGGTTTAGGGTTTAGGGGAGCTACTTTTGCACCATTACACCTTGCATCACACTTTGACACATATCATAGGTCCACATGCAAGGTTTGGTGGGGTTCCGGCGGTTGTTATCCCCCTCCTCCCCCAAAACAGTGAACGTGCCCCGGCGGGTCTACCCCCTAGATTTCTCCCGCGAGGGTGCACCAATGTAACTTTTCATTCTTTTAGGTTTGTTTAGTACATATACACATGGAGAACCAAGATTGGGACCCTTTGGCACATATACCCGCAGCTAGAGCCATTATCACACGATCGACGGTGCCTGATCTACTGGTTAGGGTTAGGTGTAGGGTTAGGGCTAGGGTTTAGGGGCTAGGGCTAGGGTTTAGGTTAAAGGTAAGTATTTATGGTTAGGTATAGGTTTAGGGTTTAGGGTTAGGGTTAGGGTTTATGATGCATGGTTCTCATCTCCGGCCGTGGTTTAGGGATTTAGAGGGGTTTAGGGCTCGAAGCCTCCCAGTTTAGGGTTTAGGGTTTAGGGGAGCTACTTTTGCACCATTACACCTTGCATCACACTTTGAAACATAGAATAGGTCCACATGCAAGGTTTGGGGTTCCGGTGCTCCGGCGGTCGTTATCCTCCTCCCCCAAAACAGCGGAACGTGTGCCCGGCGGGTCTACCCCTAGATTTCTCCGCGCGAGGGTGCACCAATGTAACTTTTCATTCTTTTAGGTTTGTTTAGTACATATACACATGGAGAACCAAAGATTGGGACCCTTTGGCACATATACCCGCAGCTAGAGCCATTATCACACGATCGACGGTGTGCCCGATCTACTGGTTAGGGTTAGGTGTAGGGTTAGGGCTAGGGTTTATGTTAAAGGGTAAGTATTTATGGTTAGGTATAGGTTTAGGGTTTAGGGTTAGGGTTAGGGTTTATGATGCATGGTTCTGCATCTCCGGCGTCGTGGTTTAGGGATTTAGAGGGGTTTAGGCTCGAAGCCTCCCAGTTTAGGGTTTAGGGTTTAGGGAGCTACTTTTGCACCATTAGACCTTACACCACACTTTGACACATAGAATAGGTCCACATGCAAGGTTTGGTGGGGTTCCGGTGCTCGGTCGTTATCCCTCCTCCCCCAAAACAAGGAACGTGTGCCCCGGCGGGTCTACCCCCTAGATTTCTCCGCGCGAGGGTGCACCAATGTAACTTTTCATTCTTTAGGTTTGTTTAGTACATATACACATGGAGAACCAAGATTGGGACCCTTTGGCACATATACCCGCAGCCTAGAGCCATTATCACACGATCGACGGTGTGCCCGATCTACTTAGGGTTAGGTGTAGGGTTAGGGCTAGGGTTTAGGGCTAGGGCTAGGTTTAGGTTAAAGGGTAAGTATTTATGGTTAGGTATAGGTTTAGGGTTTAGGGTTAGGGTTAGGTTTATGATGCATGGTTCTGCAGCTCCGGCGTCGTGGTTTAGGGATTTAGAGGGGTTTAGGGCTCGAAGCCTCCCGCTTAGGGTTTAGGGTTTAGGGAGCTACTTTTGCACCATTACACCTTGCATCACACTTTGACACATATCATAGGTCCACATGCAAGGTTTGGTGGGTTCCGGTGCTCCGGCGGTTGTTATCCCCCTCCTCCCCAAAACAGCGGAACGTGCCCCGGCGGGTCTACCCCTAGATTTCTCCGCGAGGGTGCACCAATGTAACTTTTCATTCTTTTAGGTTTGTTTAGTACATATACACATGGAGAACCAAGATTGGGACCCTTTGGCACATATACCCGCAGCTAGAGCCATTATCACACGATCGACGGTGTGCCTGATCTACTGGTTAGGTTAGGTGTAGGGTTAGGGCTAGGGTTTAGGGGCTAGGGCTAGGGTTTAGGTTAAAGGTAAGTATTTATGGTTAGGTATAGGTTTAGGGTTTAGGGTTAGGGTTAGGGTTTATGATGCATGGTTCTGCAGCTCCGGCGTCGTGGTTTAGGGATTTAGAGGGTTTAGGGCTCGAAGCCTCCAGCTTAGGGTTTAGGGTTTAGGGGAGCTACTTTTGCACCATTACACCTTGCATCACACTTTGAAACATAGAATAGGTCCACATGCAAGGTTTGGTGGGGTTCCGGTGCTCCGGCGGTCGTTATCCCCCTCCTCCCCCAAAACAGCGGAACGTGTGCCCCGGCGGGTCTACCCCTAGATTTCTCCGCGCGAGGGTGCACCAATGTAACTTTTCATTCTTTTAGGTTTGTTTAGTACATATACACATGGAGAACCAAAGATTGGGACCCTTTGGCACATATACCCGCAGCTAGAGCCATTATCACACGATCGACGGTGTGCCTGATCTACTGGTTAGGGTTAGGTGTAGGGTTAGGGTTAGGGTTTATGTTAAAGGGTAAGTATTTATGGTTAGGTATAGGTTTAGGGTTTAGGGTTAGGGTTAGGGTTTATGATGCATGGTTCTGCATCTCCGGCGTCGTGGTTTAGGGATTTAGAGGGGTTTAGGCTGCCTCCCAGTTAGGGTTTAGGGTTTAGGGGAGCTACTTTTGCACCATTAGACCTTACACCACACTTTGACACATATCATAGGTCCACATGCAAGGTTTGGTGGGGTTCCGGTGCCCGGCGGTCGTTATCCCCCTCCTCCCCCCAAAATAGCGGAACGTGCCCCGGCGGTCTACCCCTAGATTTCTGCGAGGGTGCACCAATGTACTTTTTCATTCTTTTAGGTTTGTTTAGTACATATACACATGGAGAACCAAGATTGGGACCCTTTGGCACATGGTAGCCTCCGACGGTTGTTCTCCCCCTCCTCCCTTCAAAGCAGCGGTATTGTGTGTGCGCCGACAGTTATGGTTAGGATTTAGGCGATCGAGTTTGCATCCCTATAGTTTTAAGAAAACATGGTAAGAACATTATTAAAAAGTACTCATGTTGGAAAAACAGGTTTAATTTAATTTGAAATAAAACTAAATTTTCATATATGAAAATTGAAATGGTAAAAAAAACCGTTGCCGTGCGCTAGCACACGGCAAAGGACAAAGCCGCACGGCAAAGAGACTATGCCGCACGGCAAAGGTCTCTCCGCACGGCGAAGATCTATTGCGCACGGCAAAGATTGTTTTGCACGGCAAAGGCCTTTGCCGCACGGCAAAGGCGTCCTCGCACGGCAAAGGCGCGTGGATAAGGTGCGGGTTAGGCCCGACCATCTATTCCTTCGCTGTCCAGATCGAGACCCCGCTAGCTGCCGCCGCCGAGCTCCCCCACTCCTCCCCCCGCCACCGCCTCCCGCACACGCCGCCGACACCATTGACGCCGCCGCCTCCCGCAGACGCCGCCGCCGCCTCCCGCAGACGCCGCCGCCACCACTCCCGCCGTCGCCTCCCGCACAAGCCGCCGCCAGCACTCACGCCGCCGCCTCCCGCACACGCCGCGTTCCAGCTGTGGAGAGGCTGATGCCACGTGATAGGAGGCCATATCGGCGTGGGATAACACAGCTCCCCGCGCTGAAGCACTGGCGCTACAGCCATGTTGTTCTAGAGCCCTATGGAAGGAGGTACATGTTAATATTTGGCATTTCGTTATCGCAATTTTGTCATTATCAAAATTATTATCACATACATATTGATGTTGTCGTTTCATGGTGCAGCTCGTTCAAGTATGAAGACCCGTCGCAGAGACCGCCACGTGGGTACTCGAACATCCTTGGGGGCCTACTTAGAAGGTATTTCCCTGGGATAGTCAATCTCCCTACTGGTGGCTGCGACGTAGCTTGGAGGTGGGCGCACTACAGCCTCGCGGAAGATCCTCTTGGCCGCGGCACCATGGCGGACTTGGTTGTTGCCAAATTTTGGGTACGTGACTTTTGACTTCTTACCATTCATACACTCTCCTTGGTTGACAATAATTGCACTAATGCCCCTTGTTTTACCTATGTGCATGGTTGCAGAAATACTTCAAGAGGGCCGAGGGCAAGGAAAATGCGTGCGATGATGTCCTTCACCAGCTTGCAAGGAAGAGGGTGACTGGCATGCACTACGAGGCACGTGTCAGTGCGTCCGCGACTGGCACGCCGACCGCTTCGTCCACATGAGTAAGGAGGACGCTCGCGACACGCTCATGCAGCCGTGGCAGTACATGCAGGTATTTGCATTTGTGTGTTATTGATTTCTTTATCGCCATGTAGTTTATTTTAACACAATGGGTTTATCTTGTGCATGTAGAACCCTCCTCATTACGTCGGCGCAGACGACAGGTGCTTTCTTGCGATGGTCATGTGGTGGACATGCCCCCAGTACCTCAAGAAGCACGAGGAGGGCAAGAAGAAGCGGGCAGAGATGCGAGGTGGATCGCATATCCAAGGCAGCATCCCCATCTCTCTTCACCTGCAGAACGAGGTGAGCAAATTAATGGTTCCTTCATTCTTTGAATTCATGTTATATATTTGCTAACTCTGCAAGGGTGTGCCACTTCACTTTATTACATGTTCTCTTTTGCAGGAAGTCAGGACAGGAGCGAAGCCTAACGTCTTTGCCGTGCTAAAGAAGATGAAGCAAAGGAAGACGCCGCATCCTGAGACGGGTCCGTGTGGGTTAACCCGCAATCCGAGACCCAGTGCACGTCGTATGTCTCCAAGTTCAAGCAGAAGTACGGCGAGGACGCCAACCCAGAGGCCGAGGACTTTGACCCTGAGGTTGCGGTGCTTGCGGGAGAAGGCTTGAAGCATGGCCGCCTATGGCTTGGTGACGGGTGCGTCGACCCAGCGAAGGTTCCCTCTCTCCGCCAGATCCGTCGTGGTCGTAAGAGCGGCCAGCCTGAGGTAGAGCCCCGGCCACGGGCTTCGGATCTAGCTGTCGAGCGGTTACGGGTATGTTCTTCCTCCGGCCTCTACCTTTCCTTTACATGCTTTCCATTGAAATGTTAATGACATCGCGACAACACATCGTAGGCGGAGATGGCAGCAAAGGAGCAGGCGGCCCAGAGCAAAGGGCGCAGATGGAGCAGCAGATTCTGGAGTACCAGCGCAGGATGATGCAGCAGATGCAACAACAGCAGCAGATGATGCACAGCAGCAGATGATGAGCTGAGCCAGACGGTTCTGACTTCTCCACCAGGGAGTCTTCCTGCTCCTCCTTACTCCATGCCGTGGATGCCGCCACCGCCCACTCAGACCCCGGGGACACCTATCACCGTCAACAACATGAACATCATCCGGAGCATGAACCGCGGTGAGTCCTCTTGTGTCCAACCCGCTACTTGTTCAAGTGTTCAATATGCAAATGCAAATGTTCATTCCATCAACCTTGTAGATTATATGTCGCAAGGCAATGACGATGAGGCCGGCGGAAGCGGAGGAGGACAATAAGGTTGATGGCATGGTCTTGATGGATTTGTGGACATTGCACTTGTTATGGATTGTACTTGTACTTGATGTGTGTTGATGTATTTGTGGACATTGCACTTGTTATGCATAAACTATGTGTGTTGATGTGTTTGGTGATGCTATGGTGAATATATATGTTGTATATGTTATATATATGTGAAATGCTATTTTGAAATGCAGGGATTAGTGGAAAACAGAAAAAATAAAAAAATCCAGGGGCCTTTGCCGTGTGTATGCACACGGCAAAGGACTTTTGGTCACTTTGCCGTGTGCATACACACGGCAAAGGGGACACGTGGCGCAAGCCTGTGCTCCTGGGAAGCCAGTGGGTGTGCCTGGAGATTCCTTTGCCGTGCATGCTAGGGCTTTGACGCACGGCAGAGAACAGCCGCACGGCAAAGGGGCGAGCGCACGGCAGAGACCAGCCGCACGGCAAAGGGGCGAGCGCACGGCAAAGATCGCGCGCACGGCAAAGGGGCGGCCGCACGGCAACGTTGCGCGCGCACGGCAAAGGCCTTTGCCGTGCGGTTTGGTCAGGCGCACGGCAATGTCTTCGTTGCCGTCGAGGCGTTGCCGTGCAGACGTTGCCGTGCGTCGACGCACGGCAAAGCCTTTGCCGGGCAAATAAGGGCCTTTGCCGTGCGAATTGTCGCACGGCAATGAATTGTTTTCCCGTAGTGCCATGTACATTACGCACATATACATATCCTGCTCTCTTATCTATGTGACTATAAATGCTTGCACTTCCTTTCTAATTTTTGTTATAGGTCGGCACCATTACTGAAGACTTGTGCATACTATGCCACCGGCCGTGACTAGCTCGTCATCTGTTGAAGTTGGCACATGGCTCCAGGAAAAAAAATGGAATCCTGGTGTACGTGTTTAGTTTTTACCTAATTCTAGCTCAACTGAAAAAGAAAATGAAAATATATAATATACTTCTTGGTTGTAAGTACTTGTATTGCTAAACAAACAAACAAAAACATGTTTTTAAAATATCCATATTTTCCTCGTTTTGGAAAAACTACTGATTGTCTTATTTCTTCATTGTTTTCTCAACCAATAAAATTAACAAAAATGGCTCTTTCTACGCTTTCCTTTTTTTCTTCTTCATATTTTATAGTCAAATCTATGTATTTTGTTTTGATAGTTTGTGTTTGTGAAAGAGGGTGGTGGTGGCGAGGGGAGGGGGGAACTCCGCCTATGCACACTGGCATAGCCAGTCCCAAGCCCGGAAAAAGGAGGAGGGACCACCTACAAAATTCTAAGGAATACATGATCATACCATTTTAGTGCTATTTTAAAATGTAAATAATGTTGTTGGTTCCTGAACATTTACTGATGAAGGATAAAATTATGGTAATATTCTTCTCTCATGTTGCTTCCAATCAATACATTCCCATGGATGCAAAAAGAGTTCATCCCCACTATGTATCTTTACTCGGGAGGGTCAAGACACAAATTTGCGATGATCGCGATATATAGTCTCTTTCTGGAGTTGAATTTCCTCATACATACGGAATTTACAATGATTTATGATTTGGCTATGACAAAAAGTATTGTAATCTTATCTGATACAACTCTATTTTCTAGGCCATGCAGCCATTTCATATCATTATATTATGTCCACAGTTTTCTATGCTACAAATTACGTGTGGTAGGAAGTAGTTTAGTTACTGATCCAATAAAAACAATTTCCTGGGGATTATAGACATTTTGTGCCGTTTCTTTCCTCAAGGGCGATTTACTCCATTAAAAACGTGGAACATTAATCATAGAGAAAGCCCCCGACCAACTCCATGTTCCTGGGAAATGAATATGCTTTTCAAGTCAATATGTATGTTTCTCTTCTTGTTTCAGGTGATTCAAAAGAAATACCAATTATGTTAGAAAAAGTAATTCATGATACTGAAAACATGGATGAGGGGTATTAAAGGTTCAACCCATGTTCTAGTTTTTCAATGTAATTGAGGAAAGGTGTTAGAGCGTCTAATCCATAAATTGTTATCTCGAAGCCTGGAGCAACACACAACAAACAAATTGATAGAGACGTCACGCAAAAAACTGCTGGTAAATGAATACTCTTTAATTTACATTACCGCTTACTTTTTTTAGTTATAAAGTACCATTTGGAACAAAGGAAAAAACATACAAGTTCTAGTAGATATGATTCCTATAGGAATATTTTCTATGGTGTTATTTAGGTCAAAGACATACAATATTAGATTCTTTTCAAATTCCCATGGTACAGTCTACTCCACGAGAATTTTGGAGGAAAACAACCAGGAATGTTGTCTTTAATGAGGCTGTCATGTTTTATAGGAGTTCATCGACAGATGTTTCTGATGCTATTGATTTTTCTGATGTTTCTAATGATGAGCAATAGAGAATTAGCGTGCAGGTGGAGAACGTGGGGGAGAAAGAAAATGATGTTGCTAAAAATAATGACACTATTGTTCAGCACTCACCACCTGTTTTGCAGCAAATAAATAGTTTCATTGCTGCTGATAGACCGAGGCGTAACAAAGGTCCACGTCCTCGTTTAATTGAAAAATGTAATCTTGTTCATTATGTTTTGAGTTGTGCTGAACAGGTGAAGCATGATACTGAACCTGCTACATATGCCGAGGCCGTTGCATCCGTTGACCGCGTGAAGTGAATTTCTGCTATGTAAGAGGAGATGCAACCGCTTGACAAGAATGACACATAGGATGTTGTGGAAGGTTGTCCGCTGTAAGTGGATATTTAAAAGAAAGGAATGTTTGTCTCCTAATGAGCCTCCGAGGTTTAAGGCAAGGTTAGTAGCAAAAGGTTTCAGCCAAATTTCAGGTATTGATTATAATGATTTATTCTCTCCGGTTGTGAAGCATAGTTTCATTCGTGCATTCTTTGGTATTATGGCTATGCATGATCTTGAGCTTGAGCAGTTAGATGTGAAGACTGTTTTTCTGCATGGAGAACTTGAGCAGGAGATATACATGAACCAGCCTGAAGGTTTTGTTGTGCCTAGTAAGGAGGATCTTGTTTGCAAGTTAAAGAAGTCCCTTTATGGTCTGAAACAGTCCCCAAAACAGTGGTACAAAAGGTTTAATTCATTTATGCTTGCACATAATTTTAAGAGATCTTAATATGATAGTTGTGTTTACATCAAGTTTGTTAATGGATCACCTATATACTTGCTGTTATATTTGATGATATGTTGATTGCTGCCAAGAGCAAGAAAGAGATCACTACTTTGAAAACACAATTAAGTAGTAAATTTGAGATGAAGGATCTTGGTGCTGGTAAGAAAATACTAAGTATGAAAATTAGAAGAGAGAAAATCTAGTGTGTTATTTCTTAGTCAGCAAAATTACATTAAGAAAGTCCTTCAACGTTTTAATATGCATGATGCAAAGTCTGTTAGTACACCTATTACTCCTCACTTCAAATTGTCAGCTTTGCAATGTCCTAATACTGATGGAGATATTGAGTACATGCCACGAGTTTCATATTCTTGTGTTGTTGGTTCCTTGATTTATGCCATGATTTGTTCTCGCCCTGATTTGTCATATGCTATGAGTTTGGTTAGTCGATATTTGGCTAATCCTGGTAAAGAACATTGGAAAGTTGTTCAGTGGATTTCCAGATACCTTCGTGGTACATCGAAAGCTTGCTTAAAGTTTGGCAAGACCGGTGAGGGACTCGCTGGATATGTGGATTCAGATTTTGCTGGCGACTTGGATAAGAGAAGGTCCCTCACAGGTTATGTGTTCACTGTGAGTTGGAAGGCAATGTTACAACCTGTTGTTACCCAATCTACAATCGAAACAGAATATATGACTATTGCTGAAGCTTGCAAAGAGTCTGTTTGGTTTAAAGGTTTATATGTTGAGCTTTGTGGAGATGATTCTTGCATTAACTTGTTTTGTGACAGTCAAAGTGCCATATACCTTATTAAAGATCAAATGTTTCATGAAAGGACAAAGCACATTGATATCAAGTACCATTATAAGTACTCATGATAATCCTGCTGATATGATGACAAAGCCAGTTTCTGTTGCCAAGTTTGAGCTTTGCTCGAGCTTGGTTGGTATAACTTTTCAGCCCAAGTGGCTGCTGTCGTCAGCAAGTGTTTTCTTTGTTGTTCAGGAGATTGTTGAAGTTCATGCTACAAGATGGAATTTGTCTCAAGGTGGAGTTTGTTATATTGTGATCCAAATTCATTCTAAAGGGAGGCTAACTTCTGACGAGTGAGGCCCGTATCCGGTAGGTTTGGGCCGAAGCGTAGCGGAGTCTGAAGTTAGCCCATACGTCGTGCCCTGCAGGAACACCTGTGAAAGGGGGGTACAGATCGATGCCACCGCCTATATATACCTCTTGTAAGTCGTCATCTAGGGTTTATCAGATTATAAGATAATCCACGGCGTTTGTAAACACCTCCTCGATATAGTGAAGTTTTGCTGACTGGTGCCAGTAGTTTTTTCCCCTCTATGTTGGAGCGGTTTTCCACGTTAAAATCTTGTGTCTTCGCTACGTTTTCATTTTCGTTTTTCGTTATTTGCTTGTCGCGTTTATAACAGAGATGTCGTGGGCGAGGTTGCGCTGGGCGATGAGCCCCGTCAGTCCATCAGTGAGATTAGCCCAGTCCCTCCAGCCGCAGGGGCAAATCAGATCGGCATCATAATCATCATCTCTGGGTGACGGCAAAGGAGTGCAGCTCGAGGAGGAAAGCGTACCGCCAAGGCCCTTCTTCTTGCTGCTACTCGACGCCGGCCCCGCGCGTGCGCTCTTGGAACCCCAACAACTTGGGGCGAGGGTGGAGCAAAGATGCGGAAGATGATCAAGTCTCCTTGGCCGACGAATAGCATGGGATCAGGATGTGCCTTCCATTCCAACGACCCCGCGTATTCGGCCGATTGGCCTCAGGTAGTCAGGTTCCACAAGGTGTGCGGCCTAAACAGCTTTGGTGGGTGCGTTTGGTTTGTGTGTTGTGGTTGTGGTACTGGAAAATCTCAAGTTTATACCCGTGTGTTTGTTGAAGGTCCAGCCCTAATATATGGCGACTGGTGGCTGGTGTGGGACTAATTAATCCGAGTTCGACTGTGATTCTTTACGGATCCTATTCGTTTTGTTCTTGGGACTAAGGAAAGGCAGGTTCTGTCGCGCCGTGGACGGAGCTAGGCCTATTGAAGGAACCAACCTCTATGTGCTCCTCGGCAAACCTGCCGGTGATGACCCGGTCCAGTACGTATCGGAAGGCAACAAACTATAATTGGAGTATTGATCCTGTGATAGCACTGAGTTGCTCGTTGACGGCACTAACCATGTCTGCCTCACAAATAGGCATCGGCACTTGTGTAACCAACCCCGATTTATGTCGCACCATCTAATGTGCAAAGTCAGGTTCAGTATTATTATCTGACTTGATCGATGTACATGGAAATGTACAAATCACAAATAATGAAAAGATACTCCAAAATTACAGCACAAGATAATACCCCAGCTGTTGCTCAGCATAACACGTTTTGGAAGTTTAATTTGAACTCCCAAACGTCCCGTACTTGGCAACAAACTGATAGTAAACAACTTACAACCAAAACACAACAACAATAGGCGCAGAAATACATATCACGATAGTAGCATATCAATTGCCAAAGGGTTCATCCCCATTTACGACTGTCTTTGTCATCTGTTTGTTTTTTTCAGACAGCAAAGCCAAGTTCATTTTATTTTTAGACGGAATATCATCCCTTTGTAACAACAACAAAAAAGAACGCCACCAATGAGTGGAATGTATAGAGCAGACCAGAAAACGTTGATCTGCATGGTGTGACGAGAGCATTCGAGTGGGGGCTCGGGAGAAAACGCTTCGCTCGGCTCGCTCTCGCCCCCCGCGCGGGCGAGAGGGAGCCAACCCTAGCGCCGCCGCCCGCCCTCCCTTCTCCTCCCCCTCCCCTCCGCCGGCGGCCGCGCCCTCCCGGCCCAGATCTGGGCCCTCTGGGCCCCATCTGGGTTGGGGTGGGCTGCCCCAGGCCCGGGTGCTGCTCCCTGGAGGTGGACGTGGGGCTTCGGCGGGGATGGGTGGTGGCGGCGTTGCTCGCCGGCCAGCTGCAGCGTGGCGGCGGAAACTTTACGGGCCAGGCGGGCCTGGCCGGGCCAGTAGGGGCTCGGTGAGTTTCTGCTGGCACGTCCGGTCTGCTACCGCGATGGCGGTGGAGGATGTTCCCTCCCGCGTGGTGGCGGTGTTGCTTCCCCTGACCCTGTTGTGCCCTTCCTTCCCTCGAGGCCTCGTGTCTGGGACCACAGTGCGACGGCGAGGATGGCTTCTTGATCGTGGTGGCGCATGCTGGTTGGTGGCAGTTGGGTGGAGCACTTCGAGTTGTCTGGGGTGATGGTGGTTTGGGGATCGGGAGAAATCCCTGTCGGCTTGTTCGACGCCGACGCAGCGACGCCTGCGGGTGTCGTCTTTCCTTCCTGACGGGCGTCGGGGGTACCCCTACCCTATCCTCTCCACATACGGGGGGAAACCCTAGGACGAGTCCGGGCAGCAGCGGCGACATCGTCGCCTCCTTGTTGAAGGTGTTGCGTATGCGATGACTCGATGTGCTAGGAAGCGGTGGGACTTCCCGGAGGGCGCAGGGATTGCGGGCTATCTTCGTTTTCGTCAATCTATCGGTGTCGGCATTATTTTCTTTTATATTTTCTCTCTTCTTTCTTTTGGGCTTGATGTGCTGTTTGCCCCAGCGGTGGTTGCTATCTTGTATCGGTTGGTTGCTATATTAATATAGCGGGGCGAAAGCCTATTTCGAGGAGGACGAGAGCATGCAATTACAGCGCATCCTTCGCCGGAGAGAAAAGAAGTGAATGTGTACGGTGAATTGATGGATGCTTATCGCAAATCATCTCCATAGCCACCACCCCAGGTCTCAACGTTAACCACCAAAGTGTCTCTCACATGCACGACGATGACGCGGCGGTAAATCTTGAGGAAACTGTCTTCTTCGAATGTTATCGTTGTGACAGACGCATCAATGTCAGAGGGCACGATCTCCTCCAAGATGCCCGCCGATGCTCTCGTACCAATCCGTCAACAAAAATATCCTTGATGGTGGACTCAAGAACTTTCCGGACTGGCGCGTAATTAAGCTAGACGGTGCAGAGGAGAGACTCGAGCTCCTTTGAGATGAGGGAGGAGTGAAAACCAATACAGTAGTGCACTATGGTCACCTGGCTGAAGGCCACACTAGTAGAAAAAGGGGCAACCGTCTGAGCCTTTAGTACCGGTTCCCTTACGAACCGGTACTAAAGGTAGCATTAGTACCGGTTCCACTGTCCAGGGTGCCGGCAACCTTTAGTACCGGTTCGAACTTCATCTTTAGTACCGGTTCGTGATACGAACCGGTACTAAAGGGTCGCACACTCTTTAGTACCGGTTCGTATCACCTTTAGTACCGGTTCGTGAGGTTTTCCTCTGTTTTTTTTTACTCACTCACCGTTTTGAGCATAACTTTTGCAATGGAACTCGGATTTCGATGTTCTTTAGCTCGTTTCGAAGAGAAGAAGTAGATCCACATCATCATACACATTGCTCAAACTATATTCTTCAAAAAAAAATCCATGAGCAAGGAAAAAAAATTCATGTTCAAACTAGGGTTTCACCGAAGAGGGGCTCCGGAGCGTCGGAATCCAACCAAAAGTTATGTGGTACCATGTTCAAGCTCGTTTCTTTGAAAACATTTTCAACAGAACTTTGGTATTCCAAGTATATTAATTTTTGTGGATACTAGGGCATATATAATGACACCACGCGAAGGTCTTACACCATTTTGAATTTTTGTGAATTTTGTAGAATTTTCTATGCAGGTTTCAGGAAAAAGTCAAGACGGCGGGCACGACCGTTCGTAGCTAGGGGTTGAATATTGTGAAACTCTTTGTATATCTCTGATGAAATAGGTAGTTGTGTACCTAAAAATGATTTTTCCCAAAAATCATGAGCAAACTACGATGCACCTGCAGATCAAATTTTACCCGTTTCCAGCTGAATCGGCAAGAATTTGTCATTTTCAAAAGAGGTGCATGGAAACATTTTCAGAGCCAACACTTTGGTTATTTGTGAATCTAACATGGTCTAGTGTACTCAAAAAATGCATGTCCCAATTTTTGCAACATATTTGTGGTTGTTGCTTCACAAAAAAACCCATTTTTCGCACTCGAAAAATGGAAAATGGTTTTTTTCCAATAATTTGAAAACTTCCTCCGTGAACATTGTCCGTGCTTCCAAGATGCATGTTTGTGTGGAATATTGGCACATTTTAGCAAACTATGCCATGGATGTGGCCAAAACACCCGTCATTTGGCCCGAAACCCTAGAATGTTCGTAGGAGATAGCTCGTTTCTTTGAAAACATTTTCAACCGAACTTTGGTATATCAAGTCTATTATTTTTTGTGGATACTAGGGCATATATAATGACACCACGCGAAGGTATTACACTATTTTGAACTTTTGTGAATTTTGTAGAATTTTCTATGTCGGTTTCAGGGAAAAGTCAAGACGGCGGGCACGACCGATCGTAGCTAGGGGTTGAATATTGAGAAACTCTTTGTATATCTCTGATAAAATAGGTAGTTGTGTACCTAAAAATGATTTTTTCCAAAAATCATGAGCAACCTACGATGCACATGCAGTTCAAATTTTACCCGTTTCCAACTGAATCGGCAGGAATTTGTCATTTTCAAAAGAGGTGCATGGAAACCTTTTCACAGCCAACACTTTGGTTATTTTTGAATCTAACATGGTCTAATGTACTCAAAAAATGCATGTACCAATTTTTGCAACATATTTGTGGTTGCTGCTTCACAAAAAAACCCATTTTTTGAATGGTTTTTTTCCCAATAAATATGAAAACTTCCTCCGTGAACGTTGCCCGTGCTTCCAAGATGCATGTTTGTGTGGAATATGGGCATATTTTAGCAAACTATGCTATGAATGTGGCCAAAACACCCGTCATTTGGCCCGAAACCCTAGAATGTTCGTAGGAGATAGCTCGTTTCTTTGAAAACATTTTCAACAGAACTTTGGTATTCCAAGTCTATTATTTTTTGTGGATATTAGGGCATATATAATGACACCACGCGAAGGTATTACACCATTTTGAATTTTTGTGAATTTTGTAGAATTTTCTATGTCGGTTTCAGGAAAAAGTCAAGACGGCGGGCACGACCGATCGTAGCTAGGGGTTGAATATTGAGAAACTCTTTATATATCTCTGATGAAATAGGTAGTTGTGTACCTAAAAATGATTTTTCCCAAAAATCATGAGCAAACTACGATGCACCTGCAGTTCAAATTTTACCCGTTTCCAGCTGAATCGGCAAGAATTTATCATTTTCAAAAGAGGTGCATGGATGTGGATGATATGGATGTCATATTTGGATTTCTCTTATTTTTCTAATCGATTTGGACATATTATTTGTCAAATTTTGATTTACAGATTTGCAGGTATGAATTATTCAATATTAAATGGAAAAAGGCAAATAAGTTAATTATTATTTGCATTCAAGAATATTTTAATTCAAGATTATTATTAATGATTTATTTCTTTTTATTTAAATAATTATTTCGATTCATAAAATAAATGTGTGTGACATCATACTCCATGGGTTAATAGGATTGATTGGATACTATTGTCAGGTAAGCATTACTTGTTTGTAGGTAGCTCATAGGGAAGGAACTAAGAAGTTAAGCGTGCTAGGGCTGGAGTAGTCTGAGGATGGGTGACCTGTGAGGAAGTGTTAGTAGAATCGAGTAATTTAGATTGAAATTAAGAATGCTTAGTGATAAATGTGTGTATAGTGTGATTAAGTGGTTAAACAATTCAAATAAAAAAATTGGGAAAAAAATTAAATTTTAAAAAAAAAATCGAAAAGAGAAAAAAAATGGGGCCAACCTTTAGTACCGGTTCGTGTTACGAACCGGTACCAAAGGTCTGCAGCCCCGCGGGCTCGTCTGGGACCACGTGGAGGAACCTTTAGTCGGTCGGGAACCCAAAGGTGAGAGACCTTAGTCCCATTAATTAGTACGTCTAACCGACTAAAGCCCCTTTAGAACCGGTACCAATAGGCCTTTTTCTACTAGAGCCACGTCATCCTCAACACGACACATCTTGAGCTTGAGGTAAAAAAGTTGAGGCAGGCAAACGAAAAAGGTCACGAGTCGTATCAACGATTTATCCTGCAAAAACAGGAAAAACATGTCAAAAAAATTAAGGTATAATTAGGTGATTAGTTTAGTAGCAAGAGTAAAAGAAGACTAACTAACTAATTAAGTAAGCAATTATTTGTGAGATGATGACCTAGGTGTTGTCGTGATCACGCTGGAATAGGCAGATCCCTTCATTGTCCAGGGCCTCCACAGGCCGCGCAACGTTTGTCGAAGCTGCGGTGGGTGCTCTCTGGATCAACCCACTACGAGAAGCGGCATGTACGTCAATCCTCGTGACCGCACGCGATGAACTTGCAGCCAGTGTCATTTGAGAAGTGTTTGGCGTACGCCATCTATCGCCATGCAATGGGGCCATGAGTGCATTCACAAACTATGTTCGGGTAGTCGTGTTCCTTGTGCCATGTTGGGTCGTAGATATCCTCTGTTACTCCTTGAACATTGAACTTCAAAGAGAAAAAAAAAAGCAAATGCACATGTGCGAGCTGATGTTGAAATCCTGAATTTTATGCGAGTACCAAGAACAAAAAAAAACCGTGTGAATGTGAATGTGCTATCAATGACTACACAAACATATAACTTGGATCTTGTACTTATCGTGTTATATCTATCGTGTTATATCTATGCTTATTTTGGGCCACCCTGATTTCTAGAGAGTCATCAAGCAAACCTATGAACCCGGTACATTTTTCTATGTCAGAAACATTGTTTACACTAGCTTTCTCGATGATCAAAATTCTACAATTAATTAATTAGGAAGCAAAACAAAGTGTTGGCTATGTTAGGTTAACCATACTGTACATTCATGTAGGACAAATATTTTATTTTAATTTTCCCACGTACTTACGGCGAATAATTTTAAGAAACCGACATGGACAGTTTAATACTGAAGTTAATAGATACCAAGGGAATTTTAGTTTACATCAGTGATAAAAAACATAATGAACCATGTGCACATCACTAAGGTGTCAGATCATTAATAAACCACAAGAACTTGTACGAAATGCTTCCCTTTAAATAACTAAACCACCAATGCCATGGATTCGATGACATACTTCTCATAAACTCCTTATATATATTATGTACTCTATAAGTTTTGATAGGCTTATTTCAAAGCATACACTAGAATTCACTCTCCATATATTTATTAGATCATGCTCTTTTGAGATATCTACAAAGTTACTCGAGGATTTAAAGTGAGAAGATCGCACGCACAAACACACATGAACATGTATACTTATATAACACATGAAGGATCCCCAAATTAGTATTTCACAACATGAGATTTTATCCTTTGTTTAATTGTTCTCACAACTGAGGGGATTCAGTTTAGCTAAAAAAAATATAAAGTGATAAGTGTCTAAAAGTAATATTAAAGAATATTAGAAATATTTTTTTGAATATAATGTATAGTATAAGTATATTACTTAATAAGGATATTGTAAATGTATAGTAGATAACATAGTATATTCATGTGATTCAGTTATCTTATGTGTTATATCATGTCACCTCAGTAATAAAAAAATATAAAATTATTAAAGTTAAGTATGAAAATTATTTATTTTAATGTGCTTCCGCTAAAATACCTTGGGAGACACCCTTGTTTGTCCTACCTGGTTTCACACTGATAGTTGAGAAGGTCTGCATCATATTTTTTCACAAATATCTTCTTATATCATTTCTGCAAAATAAAGAATTCTAGAAATTTCTTTAGAAGCTCTTGACCTTGAGGTAGCTATAACCTGAAAATGACTACAAGATATGCTTTGTACACTATGAGGTTGGTTATTGGAGAGACAATGTTGTTTTTAATTCAAGAACAAACTTGTTTCCTTCCGTCCACAGTTCCTACTATGAGGGTGTTGAAGAAGTTGTCAAAGATGAACTGGAGTTTGGGATCTACTCTGTCGAGAACTTACAAAACTTTTGGGTATTTGACGAGCTTGTAACAATAATGTTATGTTCGATCATATTTAGGATAATGTGTTATAATTTGATGGTTGATCATATTGATGATAATTTATTGATGTCTACGACTACATAACACTTATGTTAACATTTTTGTTATCTATATGTGGTTCATTCTATTATATATTTGTTCTCTTTAATTAGGTTTGAGTACTCCATTTTTTGTTTTTGTTTAACTTTCTTTCAGCATATATTTACAAAATTTCTCTATAGTTCTAGGATTTATCATCGGACATGAGAAAAAAAAAGATTTATCTAGACATAGAAAAGTTCAAACTTGGACTATTGGTATGTTCAAAATGTTTGATTGGATACATAAAAATTATCATACGCATAAACCATCTCGATACACAATTTATTATGAGCAAATAGTACAAAACCAAAACAGCTGGTTCAACAAAATATTTCTTCTCGGAGCTTGAATTTAGGGTCAACCAAATATTTCTCATCTAGAAAATCGGACCATATATATATTACCAATCTGAACTCAAACACATTTGACAAAGATTCTACTGCATGCATGGCCTCTTCTGAGAAAATAGGTCAAAGTACACTGTGGTGATCCTTTGGATCATATGCCGCAACATAAGTCAAGGCTGCTGAAGTATAACAAGAAGATCTACCTACCAACTGGATGTATCCGGGGAATCAGATGCGTCTTCCTTGCAGCGTGAAACATCCTCTGTTGGAGTTAATTAGACTCTGACCAATGACTGGGTTGGTAGCGCACAAGGGTTTTCAATAAGAAAACCACCAATAACCTAAGTCTTTGCTCGCTAATATGGCTACGGCTCGACCAATTCTGGCGCGGTGATGCCCACTTCTGACCCCAAGCGTCGTTAATTCAGCGGAGAGGAAGTCTCCTCGTCGTAAGTCCAGCTTAACAGGGATTGACTTGTCATTGTTTTTTCAGGATTAATTAAACTAGTAATTAACGATGCTAATCACCCTACACGTTCCCATGAAGCCTCACTTAGCTAGGCTGACCATCCACCACCAGGTTGCATGCATGCATGGGCTAGCGTGATCGATGAGATCGTAGATAGATCGCCGCCGTTGGTTTTCTGTTGCTGGATTTGATTGGCCCGGTCAGCCATTGCAGACGGCCATTGTCTTGCGATGCCATATCCGTTGAGGTGTATAAATAGACCGCAACTCAGGCTTAGCAAAACCATCCTTCCAGCAAATAGCGAGATAATTACTGGAAATCATCTCACTAAGTTTGCAGAGCAATCAAGCATGGCGAAGTTTCCCATGGCGGCGACCGGCGTCTGCGCCGTGGTCCTTGCGACTCTGGCAGCCGCGACCGGCGGTGAGGCTGCGGTCGTGGAGCACACATTTGTGGTGTGTACAACATCCTTTCCTTTTTCTTGACATGCCGTGAATACAATGTCTGGTTAATGTGATTTTCCGACGGTATTGCTTTCAAGTGTACTCCATCCGTTTAAATATTGTCTGCTATATTGTATAATTTTTTTAAAAAAACTAGCAAGTTATTCAAATCGTACTCTCTCCCTCCGATCCATAACACTTGTTGCTAAAACGAGTGAATAGAAACCCTAAAATTTATGTAGATTCATGTGATTCAGCGACAAACAGTATAGATCCGCGGAAGTACTACTGAGATATGTACATAATAAAACCAAGCTACATATTTATTACAATTAAAGACTTCCAATAAACAGAGCAAGATTGCTTTATCGTATATTATTGTGAAAGGGTGGAGTATATATCTAGTGTCACAGTGTGTGGTCTAGCACTTATAGTACTTGTTTGGATATCCTCTTGACCTGTTTTTAACCAACGAATTAACTAATGATGAGCAGGTGCACGAGATGAACCAGACACACCTGTGCAACACGACCAAGATCTACGTGGTGAACGGGCAGCTCCCAGGCCCGACGATCGACATCACCGATGGCGACACGGTGGTTGTCGACGTCGTGAACCATCTCCCCCACGGCCTCACCATCCACTGGCACGGAGTCCGGCAGATGAGGAGCTGCTGGTCCGACGGCGCTGGCTTCGTGACCGAGTGCCCCATCCCTCCCGGCGGCAACCGTGTCTACCGCTTCAACGTCACCGGCCAGGTCGGCACGCTGTGGTGGCACGCCCACGTCACCTGCCTCCGAGCCACCGTTGCCGGAGCCTTCATCATCCGGCCCAAGGGAGGGAGGTACCCGTTTCCAACGCCCGCCAAGGACGTGCCCATCATCATCGGCGAGTGGTGGCAGCTCGACCTAATCGAGCTCGACAGGAGGATGAACAGCGGCAACTTCGACGACAACCCGGTGGCAGCGACCATCAACGGCAAGCTCGGTGACCTTGGCAACTGCTCCGGAAAGTCGGAAGAGAGCTTCGTTCTCGACGTGGTGCGCGGAAAGACCTACCTGCTGCGCATCTTGAACACGGCACTTTTCTCCGAATACTACTTCAAAGTGGCTGGACACACGTTCACGGTGGTCGGCGCCGACGGGAACTACCTGACGCCCTACAAGACGGACATGGTGACCGTCGCACCAGGCGAGGCCATCGACGTGCTCATGGCCGCTGACGCCCCGCCGGCGCACTACCACATGGTGGCGCTCGCAAACCAGCCACCTGAGCCTGACACCCAGATCCCGGCATACGTCTCCCGTGGCCTCGTCCGCTACGCCGGATCCGACAAAAACAACAACGGGCTTCCTGTAGCGATGCCGCTCATGCCAGACCAGCACAACACCATGCCGTCCTTCTACTTCCACAACAACCTCACCGGCCTCGCCCACCCGAACCGGAGTCGCGTCCCCATGCACGTCGACGAGCGCCTCTTCTTCACGCTCGGCCTCGGCTCCATCTGTCGGGGCAACGCGACGTCCTGCAAGCGCCGGAGAAGTCCCCAGAGCATCGTGGTGGCCACTATGAACAACGTCTCCTTCCGCCACCCGACCAACGCGTCGCTCCTCGAGAGGTACTACGAGCACCGGACAAGTGGCCTCTACACGGAGGACCTCCCCGATCATCCGCCGCGCCCATACAACTACACCGACCGTGACTTGATCCCATTAGGACCGCTGGAGGAGGCGCTGGAGCCGACGATCAAGGCCACCAAGCTCCGAAGGTTCCGGTACAACACATCTGTGGAGATCATCTTCCAGAGCACTGCGCTGCTGCAGAGCGACTCCAACCCGATGCACCTCCATGGCTACGACTTCTTCGTCCTCGCGATGGGGCTTGGCAACTACGATCCCAAAACAGACCCCGAGAAGTTTAACTATCATAACCCGCAGCTAAGGAATACGGTCGAGGTGCCCAGAACCGGATGGGCCGCCGTGCGGTTCGTAACAGACAACCCCGGGATGTGGTACCTGCACTGCCACTACGAGTTCCACATCATCATGGGCATGGCCACAGCGTTCATCGTCGAGAATGGCCCCACGCCGGAGACCAGCCTGCCCCCGCCGCCACCAGAATTCAAGACATGTGGTGCCAATGGCTTCACTCAACCATAAAGCTAATTAACTGCCGTACATGTATACCATGTATCCCGTACGGTGCATGGGTCCATGATTTCAATAACTAGTAAAGAATAAGAACAAATAAATATGCATACATGCATTTTTCTAATTGTATTGACGAATGAGTGTTATCGCAAAAGGATATTTATTATTATTATTATTATTATTATTATTTTCTATTGTATCCACTAGTATTCTGTGTTATACAAAAAGTGTGAATTTCATGAGAAATTGGTTTTGCCGCTCCAACTTTGGTCTCACACGAGCACTATTTGATTTTGCGCGCTCTTGTCAGCTACATAACAAAATGGCGAATACTCTGCTCTAGCAAGTAGAATGTGGGCGTCTAGCTAGGTCTCATCACCACCGTCAATTTGGTCCGTGAGATCTCTGCAATAACTTAACAGAAATAACTAGTAACAAACTGTATGTGATCCAATAATGGAGGGAAAGAACAAGGAAATTGTAATGGACGAACTAGTAATTGTGTACATGCTATAAACTGGGGTATTTGGCCAATTTTAGGAACTTTGATGAAGTATTGCCCCACGTGGATCCCTTCTAGAGGGCCACATGTCAGCTACGGTCGTTGGTCCGCTTTTCGAACTACAATTGTCCATGTGTTGAGCTATGATTTGTTCAGGAGTCGATCTCTAGATGGCCCACGTGTCGACCGGCGACTAGCCACTTCTGAACATATTTTTGGTCTAGGCATCCACATATGGTTTCGAATCGTGTCGCCTTCGGTTGGTACATGTCTCAAGTTTAATGAGTGCCGAACTACGGGCATACCCGGTGTGGCCACCCCTTTGTACAACTAGGTGTAGGCTGTGGTCGTACTATACGAGAAGGGATGACATCACACGACACGCGGGAGGTGACACCATCTACCCGACTATCACCAACACGTGATTTACCATCCATGACATCTATTTCCGACATGATGAAATGGGCCAGGTGGGCCTTGGGCCCGGTCGTGATAGCATGAACCTTCATGAGGCAGTCTATATTTGACATGATATACACAACAAAATCCTCAAACGCCAGCGGTGGGATGCTATGAAGGTTAATGGGCTTTCTCTTATGTTCTCAGACCGTTGTTGATTGAACCACCTTCTCAACTTTGATATAGAAGACTAGGAAGGTGCAGCGCGGAGACACACCGCGCTCGTAGGGTGCTACAAATAGTGGAATACTTATTTGTTTGAGAAAAGAGAGGTGTTGTTAGACCCTAGGTTCAAATAGGTTAGGTTCGTGTTGGACTAGGTTTTTTGCGGGTCGGCACTGAAAGTGCATAGAGCCCTCATGTGTGGTTTTGGTAATTAATGACAATCCCTATGGACTAATGTTTGCATTGAGTTGTATTTGTAGGAGTTGTCCATAGGCAATGCTTGAACCATAAGTTGGCTTCAAGGTTGCAATAAGAAGAAATGAAGTGCAAGTTCAAGATAAGCCAACTCGAAGAGATCATATGCTTGAAGCTTGTCATTCATATTGTGTTCATGGATATGTGAAGATGCACCAAAGAAGAAGCTCTCCCATAGTGGATTATGGGGGAGCAATCCGCAAGACTTCATCAAGCAAGCACAATCAAGAAAAGCGTTCCATCGTGTTGCGGTCAAGATCGTCATCATCGAGCTCAAGTGGAATGCGCAAGGTTAAGGTTTGCTCTTGATAGGGTTTCTTTTTTACCGGTCTCATGGTTTAGTTGGAAGACCGGTTTATAGGATTATGGTCGTACTACCAAGGGGCTCTCGAGTGAGTAACTCGATCGTATCATTCGGAGTGCGGTCAAACCTTTGCATCCTTGCATCATCTTTCTTGGTTTTTATTTGGATCTTTTTCATGTGGTGTTTTAGAGCTTGTGGTTATTTCCATGACAAGCTCTAGTTCATCGAAAATGGATTTCACGTATATCACTTGTTGCGTTTTCGAGTTGGGTGACTTTCTCGGTTTCTTGTATTTAGAAGTTTCAATCTAAAAATAATAGAAAATCATCCCCAACTAGTTTTCATATTTTCACCTTTTGTTGGGGTAACTCTTTTCGTCTTCTTTCCAACAAAATTGGTTTCATGTCGATCGGAGTTTCCAAACTCTAGTTATTGATTTTCTAAGTTTGCCCATATTTGTTTTTAATAGAAAACGAAAGGGGTTTGGGCTGGCCGGTAGTACCGCCCGTGCACGGCCGGTAGTACCACCCTAAGTACCCCCCAGGGTACCGGAAATGGCCAAACTTATAGTAGCCTCGCGACCGCGATCGGTACCGCGGCCGGTAGTACCGGCCTTCCCAGCCCGCACACGTCTCGCCTGGCTGCTGCCCCGTGGTATAGCCCCCACACGGCCGGTAGTACCGGCCACCACCCACCGGTACTACCGGCCCAGTCGAATATTTCCCAACGGGCAGAAATCTAGAAACCACTATTTAAGCCCCACTTCTTTCTCTCTCTTGTGGCTTCTTCTTCCTCTCTCTCTCTCAAGCTTTCCTCTCCATTGTTTGACTCTTTGTGAGCTTGAGATCTTTCTCTCCATCCAACGATTCTTGCATCTATTTGAGATAAATATTGAGGAGATCTAGATCCACACTTTGACCAAACCAAATCACCTCTTTGTGAGTGAATCTTTGGGATCTAGATCTTGGGGAATTTTGTGTTCCCCTTTTTGTTCTTCCTCTCTTATTCCCGCAATAGCTTTTGTAGCTTTGTTGGAATTTGAGAGAGAAGGATTTGAGCATCTTTGTGGTGTTCTTGCCATTGCATTTGGTGCATCGGTTTGACTTCTCCGCGGTGATACGTGGAGGTGAAAGTTCGTGAGATATACTCTTCGGGATCTTGTTCCCGGAGCTTGTTCCTCTTGGATCTTTGGACCCTAGACGGCTTAGTGGTCTTTGTGGTGTTCTTGAGGCCTCCAATTAAGTTGTGGAGATTGCCTCAAGCTTTGTGCTTTGTGGCTTAGTGGTGTTCTTGGGGCCTCCAATTAAGTTGTGGAGATTCTTCAAGGGCAAGGCCTTTGTGGCGATTTATTGGGAGCCTCCAATTAAGTTGTGGAGATAGCCCCAAGCTTTGTGCGGGTTCGGTGACCACCCTAAGGTTCCATAGTGGATCGAGGACATCCCTTTTGGTGGGAATTCTCGAGGAGAATACGGTGGCCTTCGTGCATTTGGAGTGATTTGTCCTCCACACCGCTCCAACGGAGAGTAGCACTCGCAAGAGTGTGAACTTCGGGATACATCGTTGTCTCCGCGTCACTTCGGTTATTCCTATACCCGAGCTCTTTACTTATGCACTTTATATTGTGATAGCCTTCATGCTTGAAGTTACTTGTATTGCTTAGCATAAGTTCTTTGTGCATATAGGTGAACCCTAGTTATATAGGTTTTGTGCTTGACAAATTAAACACTAGTTTTATTCCGCATTTGTTAAGCCATATTCGTAAAAGTTTTAAACCGCCTATTCACCCCCCCTCTAGGCGGCATCCGTGTCCTTTCAATTGGTATCAGAGCCCGGTCTCTCATTCTAGGCTTCACCGCCTTGAGAGTAAGGATGTCGGCTAGACATTTAGTGCATGATCACACTTTTATATTCGATGGCACAAATTATGATGTTTGGAAAATTCGCATGCTTAGTCATTTTCGGGCCATTGACCCTCATATGGAGCGAATTGTAGATATAGGTTTTTCTCCTCCGATGGATTCCAAAAATCTATCTTTAGAGGATGAGAAAAATTTATATCTCAATGCTCAAGCTACTAATGTGCTTGTTAATGCCTTGAGCAATATAGATATTGTTTCAATCATGCCTTCTTGGAGCGCTCATGAGTTATGGACAAATATTCAAGATAAATATGATGTGTCCAACATTATTGAGGATGATTGTATTCCCTCCACTTCCGGCTGTGATGAACTTTCATCCACTTCACCATTGTGTTGCAAGACACAAGGAAATGCCAAGGTGAGTGGTGATGACCATTGCAATGTTGATGGTGAGCCTATTCTTGATGATCATTCATCTCTATCTCATTGCAATGCTTCATCTTTGGACTTAAACACATCTAGCACTATAAATGATTTACATGCTTGTGTTGATAGTCCTTGCATATCATGTGTTAATTGTTTATCTAAATGCCATGGTGATATGCTTGCTATTTCTAGTTGCCATGATATAAATGCTTCTATTTCCTCTAGTTGTTGTGTGTCTAACAATGTAGAGGAAACCGAAGAATCTATTGGCAATGACAAGATCGTGAATGGAGATTCAAGTAGCTCTTCTTCTCCATCATCTCAAGGTTCCCATATATGCCTTATGGCTAAGGCTTCTACGGTATCTCATACCTCGGAAGCTAATATTTTTCATGATGATGAAGATGAAGTACATGAAGAAGAAGAGGATTTGATTGCCTCCTTACATGATATCGGTGAGGTTGTTTTTCGTGCTCTTCGCAACAATAAAATTGCTAGCTCTAAATTTGTTTAAATCTTTGTTGTTGCTATTGAGAGCCAAAAACTTATTGAGATGCATGAGAACACCATATTAAAAATGGGTGCTCTTGAACGTGAGTATGCCGATGATGTGGCATCTCTAAAGAATGAACTTGAAGAGGAACAAACCACCAAAAAGTCTCTTGAGGAGACCTCTTCTCTAGAATTGTCTAGAATAAAGGAAAACCATGATAGAGATCTTGAAGTGGCAAATGATCTAAAGCTAAAAAATGATAAGCTTGTGTTTGTTAATGCTAAACTCCTTGAGGATTTTGAGCAACTCAAAAATGGCTCTAGGGTCGTTGAGAGTGCGCTCACCAAACTCACCGAGTCACATGAGCAACTTAAAGCTTCATATCTAAAAGAGCATGCCAATTTGCCTTCTCCTATTGCTATTAATGATGATGCTTGTGCTACTAACTCTACATCTTGTGAAGCATCCATTTTGACGGAGAATGTTGAGCTAAGGGCTCAACTTGAATTGCTAACTAGCAATTATGAGATTTTGGAAGAAAGTCATGGAAATATCTCTAATTCCCATGATAATCTTCTAGTCTCCCATGATAGGCTAAACTTAGCTCATGAGGCTATCATGTCAAAGGTAACATCTTGTGAGCCTCATGTGGATACTAGCACTAATTCTCAAAATGCTATATTGCCATGTGCTAGTCCTATTTATTCATCTACTCATAGTATTGCAAAATCTTGTGATGAATTATCTTCCTTGCCTTGTTGCTCTAACAAAGAAGTTTCTACTTCCTCTAGTATTTGTGTTGTTACTAACCATGTAGAGGAAATCAAAGAGCTCAAGGCCCAAGTCACTTCCTTGAAGAAAGACTTGAAAAAGGGTCATGAAGGGAAAAACAAACTCGACAAGATGTTGAGTGTGCAAAAATCCCCTAATGACAAGAGCGGACTTGGATTTATCTCCAACAACAAGAAGAAGTCCAAAAGCTCCAAGAACAAGAAGGGCCAAGTTCAAGTCAAAGATCCGGCCAAGATTACTTGCTTCAAGTGCAAAATTGAAGGGCATCATGTTAGATCTTGCCCATTGAAGAAGAAGCCTCTTAGTAAGAAGCAAGAAGGGAAGCGGCCTCAAGTTCAAGGCAATGCCCAACCTCGGGTTGAAGAAAAGCCACTTCCCAAGAAGAATCTAGCTAATGCTCACATTGTGGAGAAATCAAGTGAGAAGAAGGAGAAGAGAAGAACTTGCTACATATGCCGTGAGAAGGGCCACATCTCTTTCTTTTGCACTATTGGTACCTCATCCAACCCTATCATCATTGATGATGTTTATTCTCTTCGTAAGGATGAGGTTGGCAATGTGTTTGCCAAATATGTTGGTGCTCAAAGTGGTGTTAAGAAAAGAACCATTTGGGTTGCCAAACCTATTGTGACTAACCTCTTAGGACCCAACATGGTTGGGGACCAACAAGCTAAAACTTGATCAATAGGTGATGATGGAGGGCATTGGAGACTTGGCTACATCATGAAGAATTAAGGGGCCTTCATAATTTATATTCTCTCAAGCCAAGTCATTTGGATTATCTCATTTCTATCATATATCCAATGTTCCTCCTTGCGGTAACATGTACTCAACTTATTTACATTGAAAGTTACTCGTCTCTTGTGCATGTGTTGGTTTTGTACCTTGCATATGGTTGTATATGCTGGGCTTCCTACTTGACTTATCTTGAGAAATCAAGTATATGTATGTTGGGTTGCACACCATGTATTTGTGTTTGTGTTGGAGCCTCTTTGCATCTTGTTATATCTTATATGGCTCTTGTGAGTGATTAATGGACTATCCCATTTTGGGGGAGTGATATGCCTTTGGAAATTTCACAATCCTAACAATGTGTGTACATGAGGAATATCACTTAGAATTGATATTGCAAGATTATCTAGTTTCTATGTGGTATGTCATCCACATGAGAAATTCAAATTACAATGTCCATTAATTATCTCTTGTTGGTTCTTTGTTGCCTCTTGTGAAAATAAAAGCTATATCACATTATGGGGGAGTAATATACTTTGTGCATATTACAATCCTAGAAAATGTGTATATTTGAGGTTGTGTCACATAGTATTAATATTGTAAATTATCTTGTTCCTATGTGCATGTTAGCTCAAACAAGTTCCAATGTGCTTAAATGGCTTCGTTTGCTAATATCTTTGGGGATCTTGTTTGTGAGAGCTTTTCTTGGCATGGTTCTCCACAATGTGTGTCTCATATCCTTTTTTTTGGAAATCATGTGCTTCAAGTTATGCTATTCATTGCTTTGCATGATGGTGTAATTAATTGAAGCTATCAAGAAACTCTTGTTGCATGATGGTTAACTCCTATCTTTTACCATATACATTCTTTGTTGTGAAGATGATCTTTGATACTTGGATACTACCACCGGGAAATATTTCCGAAATATCTCTTGTCCTAGGACAATTGGTACTCTATTATGAGGTAGATATTTATTGATCATCTTTACAATGGCTCTTGTGTTTAATTGCTTTATTCCTTGCCATGAAATGGTTTTGCCTTTGACTCCCATGTGTCTTCCGTGCATCTTATGGGTCTTTTATCTACTTGAACTTTTCTAGTGTTTTATTAGATATAAGTAGAGTGATGATCCCACTCTTGTGCATTTTGTATCCAAATGCAAAATCCTAAATAATGCACTAATCTTGGGGGAGCTCTCCTATATTTATTAAGAATACTACCTTTATGATACTATCATAACATCACTTGATCATTATCAAGAATTTGATTTTCGAAGACAACCCTTTTCTTTTCGGTACTTTGTGCCATCATGAAAAGTGTTGAGGGTTTGGTTTATTTGTTGGAACCTTGCTCTTCTTGGGAGTTGGTTATCTCATTCATTGTCTTTGGGTTTAATTAGCTTTTTGTAATAAGATGAGTCTATGGAGTCAATCTTGTGTTGATTTGATTCTTTGATATAATTTGGACAACCATTGTTTCTTGAGTTAATTTGTGTTTCATCCAAATTGTATTTCCATTTGGTTCTTTAGAGTCTTACGCATGCATACTTACTATATGTATATTCTATGGCATGCTTTGCTTTCGTTGTTCCAATATATAGGGTAAACTCCAACAAATCCTAAATGGGCTAAGATGTGCATGAAATTCAATTTCATATCAATATGCACATATTTATGTGGAGTTTGTCCTATATGTTGTAGTGTCTAACTACTTTGGACCCAATTAGTTTGGGGACCATTTTGTACTTAAATTTGTTTTAGGTACATGAAGATGCATTGGATGCTTGCCAAATTCATAAGGAAAAAGTGGTTACTAAATGATTATTTGAGGCAAGCTAGGATGATCAACGAACTCATATCTACTACATCCACACCAATGCTATCTTGGTAACAAGTATCTTCTCATGCATACTTTTCTTGTATCCAACCTCGTGGTTGCATCTTGGCATGAATCTATCTATTTGCAAATGTCTTAATGAAACCTCCTTATTGCATATTGAGTTCTTTCTTTTGGTATCCTTTAGTTGTGATACTTGTTGCTTTTCTCCAAGCATCCTAAATATCTTCTATCCCTTGTTGATATTTGTGATGTCTTTGATGTGTTTGTGGTTGAAGTTCATTAATCTACAATAAGATAAAATCGAGCCGTTGGCCATGCTATTAAGCAAAAAATCTTATTGGTATGTTGCATGACTTCATGTTAGATATCTTGTTCTACTTCTTGTGTATTTATTTTGTGTGTACATGTTTCTTTGTGGATAAATATCTTCGTGATATTGTCTACTTAGAGGAACTTATATACATGAGAGAGGATACATCTCCATTTGATATCTTTTCTAATTGATATGTGTTGATTGGTCATGCTAAGCAAAATCATTCTTTGAAAACTATGATGATGCTATTTGCTCATCCTTGTATTAGTCTTATAGTATGCTTTGTCATACCTCTCACATATCCTTTTTGGTTGAGCCTTTTATTATGGCGTCTCTTACTTGTTGCTCAACCATTTATTTGCTCCAAGTGTTAAGCTCAATTTCTTATCTATGATCTCTTGCAATTGTTTGTGTTTTAAATAATAATGAGGGAGTGAGGATTCCATGTTATGCACATTGTATTCAAATGCAACAATCTAATTTATGCATGTACCTTGGGGAGCTTCCTCATTTTATTTAAAGCGCTATTTTGCGGTAATCATAATATTTTAATTCACTTGGTATCTTTTGCTTTGAATGATATTATGGGAGTGATGATTCCATGTTTGTGCACCTATATTTCAATGTAAATTGTCTATCTTTGTGCACAAACCTTGGGGAGCTTCCTTAGATTATTTAGAGTACTCTTCTTGATCTTATCATAATATCTATCTTTCATTTGGTTTTTTTGGTTCATTTGATTGCTTGCTTCATGTGTTGAAGCTTCTTGACTTTATTATCTTTTTGCAATCTTTGATCCTAGATATAGTTTGAATCCCTCCGAGTATTCATCATTGGATACGTGCATTTGATTCCACTCACAATATGAGAAATGCACACCTTATGGAGGAAGTCTCACTATATTGGCCTCTCTAGAGTGTTCGCCCATTTCGGCAATGGATGCCAATGGGGGAGAAGATTCGAGGGGTTAAGGGAATTGGGTTTTATGCTTCTTGCTTTGTGCCAAAGTATTTGCCTTTCATGCTTTGCATCTTGTTGCCTTGCTTGGTTGAATATTTAGAGGAAACTCCACTAGGCTTTGATTGCCAATATATGCAATGAAATTCAAGTTCATTCACACGTGCATATATTATGGGGAGTTTGCTCTATGTATTCAACTTGTTCGTTACTTAAATTCCTTATATAAACCCTCTCAAAGAGATTGTCATCAATTACCAAAATGGAGGAGATTGAAAGTGCATAGAGCCGCCCATGTGTGGTTTTGGTAATTAATGATAATCCCTATGGACTAATGTTTGCATTGAGTTGAATTTGTAGGAGTTGTCCATAGGCAATGCTTGAACCATAAGTTGGCTTCAAGGTTGCAATAAGAAGAAATGAAGTGCAAGTTCAAGATAAGCCAACTCGAAGAGATCATATGCTTGAAGCTTGTCATTCATATTGTGTTCATGGATATGTGAAGATGCACCAAAGAAGAAGCTCTCCCATAGTGGATTATGGGGGAGCAATCCGCAAGACTTCATCAAGCAAGCACAATCAAGAAAAGCGTTCCATCGTGTTGCGGACAAGATCGTCATCATCGAGCTCAAGTGGAATGCGCAAGGTTAAGGTTTGCTCTTGATAGGGTTTCTTTCTTACCGGTCTCATGGTTTAGTTGGGAGCCCGTTTTATAGGATTATGGTCGTACTATCAAGGGGCTCTCGAGTGAGTAACTCGATCGTATCATTCGGAGTGCGGTCAGACCTTTGCATCCTTGCATCATCTTTCTTGGTTGTTATTTGGATCTTTTTCATGTGGTGTTTTAGAGCTTGTGGTTATTTCCATGACAAGCTCTAGTTCATCGAAAATGGATTTCGTGTATATCACTTGTTGCGTTTTCGAGTTGGGTGACTTTCTCAGTTTCTTGTATTTAGAAGTTTCAATCTAAAAATAAAAGAAAATCATCCCCAACTAGTTTTCATATTTTCACCTTTTGTTGGGGTAACTCTTGTCATCTTCTTTTCAACAAAATTGGTTTCATGTCGATCGGAGTTTCCAAACTCTAGTTATTGATTTTCTAAGTTTGCCCATATTTGTTTTTAATAGAAAAAGAAAGGGGTTTGGGCTGGCCGGTAGTACTGCCCGTGCACGGCCGGTAGTACCGCCCTAAGTACCCCCCAGGGTACCAGAAATGGCCAAACTTATAGTAGCCTCGCGACCGCGACCGGTACTGCGGCCGGTAGTACCGGCCTTCCCAGCCCGCGCACGTCTCGCCTGGCTGCTGCCCCGTGGTACAGCCCCCACGTGGCCGGTAGTACCGGCCACCACCCACCGGTACTACCGGCCCAGTCGAATATTTCCCAACGGGCAGAAATCTAGAAACCACTATTTAGGCCCCACTTCTTTCTCTCTCTCTTGTGGCTTCTTCTCCCTCTCTCTCTCAAGCTTTCCTCTCCATTGTTTGACTCTTTGTGAGCTTGCGATCTTTCTCTCCATCCACGATTCTTGCATCTATTTGAGATAAATATTGAGGAGATCTAGATCCACACTTTGACCAAACCAAATCACCTCTTTGTGAGTGAATCTTTGGGATCTAGATCTTGGGGAATTTTGTGTTCCCCTTTTTGTTCTTCCTCTCTTATTCCCGCAATAGCTTTTGTAGCTTTGTTGGAATTTGAGAGAGAAGGATTTGAGCATCTTTGTGGTGTTCTTGCCATTGCATTTGGTGCATCGGTTTGACTTCTCCGCGGTGATACGTGGAGGTGAAAGTTCGTGAGATATACTCTTCGGGAGCTTGTTCCCGGAGCTTGTTCCTCTTGGGTCTTTGGACCCTAGACGGTTTAGTGTTCTTTGTGGTGTTCTTGAGGCCTCCAATTAAGTTGTGGAGATTGCCTCAAGCTTTGTGCTTTGTGGCTTAGTGGTGTTCTTGGGGCCTCTAATTAAGTTGTGGAGATTCTTCAAGGGCAAGGCCTTTGTGGCGATTTATTGGGAGCCTCCAATTAAGTTGTGGAGATAGCCCCAAGCTTTGTGCGGGTTCGGTGACCACCCTAAGGTTCCATAGTGGATCGGACATCCCTTTTGGTGGGAATTCTCGAGGAGAATATGGTGGCCTTCGTGCATTTGGAGTGATTTGTCCTCCACACCGCTCCAACGGAGAGTAGCACTCGCAAGAGTGTGAACTTCGGGATACATCGTTGTCTCCGCGTCACTTCGGTTATTCCTATACCCGAGCTCTTTACTTATGCACTTTATATTGTGATAGCCTTCGTGCTTGAAGTTATATATCTTGCTATCACATAGTTACTTGTATTGCTTAGCATAAGTTCTTTGTGCACATAGGTGAACCCTAGTTATATAGGTTTTGTGCTTGACAAATTAAACACTAGTTTTATTCGCATTTGTTAAGCCATATTCGTAAAAGTTTTAAACCGCCTATTCAACCCCCTCTAGGCGGCATCCGTGTCCTTTCAAGCACCTCAACCTAATGATAACATAATTGAGGTTGGGTCCAGCGCGTTCGGCACCTCAACCTAACGGTAACATAATTAAGGTTCGGTCTAGCGGGTCGGCAGGCTGAACTGGACCCTTTGCATCTTCATTCTTGTTTCACTTTCCTAATCATGCTGATGTGCATTGTGTCGAGTCAATCTGTATCCGCTTTTACGTGGCAAAAGTCACAATAGTGGAGAAGAGGCCTTTCGTCCCAAGCCCCTGGGAGCAACAGTCCCGGTTTTGAACCAAACCGGGACCAATGAGGAGCACTTGTCCCGGTTCGTTCCGTGCGGGCTGACCCCACCCATTGGTCCCGGTCCATTTGGAGCCTCTGGTCCCGGTTTGTGATACAAACCGGGACTAAAGGGGCAGCGGCAGGGCGCGGCAGGCTGTGTCAGGGCTCGGACCCCTTTGGTCCCGGTTTGTATCAAACCGGAACCAGAGCTCCCTTTGGTCCCGGTTTGCCTTACCAACCGGGACAAAAGTCCCCATGCCTATATAATTGCCCCTGTCCAAGTGTGAGCCACACTTAGCCATTTTCCACTTCTTATCACAAGAGGTGTGTATGTTGCTTTACTCTCTTCCCACAAAGGTGTTCGATGAAATGCCTAAGAGGTTTTGCCACTTAAGTTCACACAAAACAAGCCACACTTAACTGTCTTTTTTCTTCTCCATCGAGGTTAACAACTTTATCCTTTCATCTGTCATTGATAAAATGCATGTGTATATATATATACATCATTTCACTAATCATGATTTTCTGTAATGGTTTTTGATAAGCTTAATTATATCATGCAGATGAATCGGCAATGGATGTACATTGACCGACGCTTTGACGAGTTCACTTCGGGCCTAGAAATTTATCGCCGTGGCTGAGGCAAACAAACATGGTGGCTTTATGTATTGTCCATGTGTTGACTGTAAGAATATCAAATTACGCTCACTCGAGTACCATTCACGGCCACCAGCACGATCCGGTTTCATGCCCATTACTATTGTTGGACCAAGCACGGAGAAAGAGGGGTTATGATGGAAGACAATGAAGAAGAGGAAGAGGATGAGACAGCTATCCCATGTTCCCTGATACGGACATCACAGAGGGGGTTGTTTTCCATCGAGGCAATGAAGACAATGAAGCGAAGATCAGAGGGCACCCAGATGAGCTGATGATGATCCTCGGGTTTGCCTTGGCAAGGAGAGAATGTGAACCGAAAAGGAAAGGTTGGCCTTAGACTAGATGATAGAGGATCACAACAAATTGTTATACCCAACTTGCGAAGATGGCCATAAAAAACTAGGTACACAGAATTGTTGCAATGAAAGAAGAACGGTGTCACCGACTCGGATTTGGAAAAGTTGCACAATAATTAAAAGGAAGCTTCCAAGGGTAATTAATTGCCCGCAAAGACGTACGAAGCGAAGAAGGTTGTTTTCTCTAGGATTAGATGTGCAAAAGATACATGCATGCATTAATGACGCATCCTCCACAATATGAGTACGAGAATTTGGATGCATGCCGGTGTGCAGCGCATTCGGTGAGATCGGTGTGATGACCGGGTGATGTTGAGGCGGCCCCAGGGTTCTGCCAAGGTTATGTGGTATGCTCCTATAATACCACGGGTGAAACTTGTTCAGAAATAAAGAGCACGCTAGGTTGTTGCGATGGCACAAATAAGACGTAAGAAAGACGAGATGTTGAGACACCTGTGATGGGTCCCAGTGGAGAAAAATCGATAGAGAGTTCCCGTACTTTGTGCAGGATGCAAGGACTTAAGGTTTGGTCTAAGCACAGATGGCATGAATCCTTTGGAAGCAGAGCTGCAGCCATAGCACCCGTGACTATTTGTATATAACCTTGACCTCCTTTTGTGCATGGCGTTAAGTTCATGATGCCGGTCTCATACAAGGCCCGAGCAACCCAGCAACGACATTGATGTGTAACTGAAGCCATTAGTCGAAGAACTTCTACAGTTGTGGTCCATAGCAGGTGTACTGTGTGGGACGAGCACAAGCGGGAGGAATTTGACTTACGAGAGCTGCGTAACCATCAATGATTGGCCTACTCTTGGTAACATTTCAGGACAGTCAAACAAGGGATACAATGCATGCACGCATTGTTTACATGAGCTCGAAAGTGATTATTTGGACAAAGGTAAGAAGGTCGTGTACCAGGGCATCGTCGATTTCTTAGGCATACCCATCCCGTAAGAAAGAAAGGCAAGCATTACAACGGTGAGGCAGATGCGGAAGAAGCCGCAGACCGTAATGGTGTTGATATATTTGGTATGGTCAAGGATCTAGAAGTAATATTTGGAAAGGGTCCTGGCGGACGGTCTGTTCCGAATGACGATGCCGGACACGCGCCCATGTTGAAGAAGAAATCTATATTTTGGGATCTACCCTATTGGAAAGTCTTAGAGTCCGCTCTTCAATCGATGTGATGCATGTGACGAAGAATCTTTGCCTGAACCTGCTAGGCTTTCTGGGCGTGTACGGGAAGACAAAAGATACACGAGCACGGGAGGACCAGCAACGATGAAAGACCCCACAAAGCGCATGAGACAGATAAAGGACGTCATTACTCAGCTTACTCTTACAAAAGCGAGAGAAGGAAATCTTTTTTGAATGTCTGAGCAGTATAGGTCCCGTCTCGCTTCTCCTCCAATATAAAGGGAATAATAAATATGGCAGAAAAACCCAACCAAGTCTCATGACTTACACGTGATAATGGCATAGTTGCCCGATTGCATTGAGGGGCTTCTACCGGAAAATGTTCGATGCCCATTGTGAAGCCTATGTGCATTCCTCAATGCAATTTCTCAGAAGGTAATCAATCCAGAAATTCTACCGAGGTTCAGAATGATGTGGTCCAATGTCTTGTTGGTTTTGAGCTGGTGTTCCCACCATCCTTCTTTAATATTATTGACACATCTCCTCGTTCACCCGGTCGATGAGATTTTCATTCTCGGTCCTGTTTCTACACAATATGTTCCCCTTCGAGAGGTTCATGGGAGTCTTAAAGAAATATGTTCATGCTAGGCCGGAAAAAGCATCTCCAAGGCCATGTGGCAGAGGAGGTCACTGAGTTCGTTGACTTTATTCCGACCTTAAGCCGATTGGTGTTCCTGAATCGCGGCATGAGGGGAGACTAAGTGGAAAGGCACGCTAGGAAGGAAATCAATGATATGTAGGGACATGATTTCTTTCACTCAAGCACACTACACAGTTCTACAAAGTTCCACTTTGGTGGCTCCGTATATAAATGTACACAAGAATTTTGTACGCTCCTAAGCAGTCGGACGATTGGATTAGACGTGAACACATGTCGGCTTTTGTAAAAACATCTCATGAATAACAAGACTATTGGAGATCAGTTGTACTTGTTGGCCAGACAATCCCACTGTATTAAATTTCAAAGGTACAGATAAAATGGGAATACATTTTACACGATCGTCCAAGATAAAAAGAGCACCAACCAAAATAGTGGTATCTGCTTTGATGCAATAAACAACAAAGGCCCAAATGACACATATTATGGTTACATAGAGGTGATATGGGAACTTGACTATGGACCTTCTTTTAAGGTCCCTTTGTTTAGGTGCAAATGGGTCAAGAAATCAGGAGGGGGGTTCGGGAGACAAGTTGTATGGAATGTCAACTGTGGATCTCAACAATCTTGCGTATAGAGATGAACAATTCGTCCTAGCCAATGATGTGGCTCAGGTTTTCTATGTGAAGGATATGTCTACCAAACCAAAGAAACATAAGAAACGAATACATCAAACGATGAGCCAAAGCGCACATAGTTCTTTCAGGGAAAAGAAACATCGTGGAGTGGAGGACAAGACAGACATGTCAGAAGATTATAATAAGTTTGATGAAATTCCACCCTTCACAGTGAACATTGACCCAAGCATCAAGTTAAATGATGAAGATGCTCCATGGTTAAGGCCGAAGAAGAAATTAAATGATGAAGATGCCCCATCATCAAGTTAATTGAAGAATGTTCATGGCACAAATGAGTATCTCAACATGGCAATCAATTTCCCATTTATTTTTGTGTAATCATGTAACTGTATGTAAGATATTAAAAGTGGAGATGGTTGGCTTTTTGTACCATATTTATAGATCAAGTCGTTCATGGGCTTGCAGGGAAATTTTTCCGAGGCGAAACTTCCGAAGATGCCATAGGGCGTGTGCACCAACGACATCTTCGAGAAGTTGCACGGAGATTTTCCAACCCTTTACTCCATCCATGGGGATCAAACTCTCCCTACCTGCTAGGTTGGCTTGTTGATCTGCAGCAAGGCGTATCGATGCTCCTTTTATAGGCACGGCGCCGCTCTACTTTGTCTAGTTCCTTAGACAGCACCGTGCGCCATGCTTTATCTCATCGAGTGCGTCCACCCACGCGTCGTTATCCTGGCGACAGCTTTAGTCCTGGTTGCACCCACCAGCCGGGACTAAATGTTACCCACACGTTATTATCCCACCGACAGTTTTGTTAGATGACACAAAAATCATCTTTAGTCCCGGTTGTATCCAGCAGCCGGGACTAATCCTCCCAAGTAAACCCAGATAAGCCTCCCCCCAGATTTAGCCCTCCATCTTTTGTCCCGGTTTGACCCCACCCGGGATTTCGGCGCCATCGCGTTCCCGCCTATTTTCTTCCCGTTTCCACCCTTCCCCGCCCTCCGTCTTCCCGCCATTTTCACTATATATATGTAGGTTTGGCCTCCATTTCCATATCACATCTAGACTCATATCTGCAAACCTCATCACTCTCTCACATGGCTTCGTCGTATCTCTAACCCCCTCGGGAGGCGGAGGCGCTTGCGCGAACTACCTGCCGCCGGGCCGCGTCCCACCGGCTGGATGCCGAGCGTCGAGGCGTACCGGTCCATCCTGTCCCTCTAGGTGTGGTGCGCCAGATGGCCATCACAAACCACTACTACTTCGAGCTCACGCCGGAGCAGCAGATGAATCCTAGTGGCATCCCGACTACAACCCGACTTAGGACGGCTTCTTCATCAATCGACGTGAGAGTGCGCTTGCCAGGACGAGGAGGACGGCGCCTCCTTCGAACTTCAACGAGGCCGGCCGTCGGCTGTGGGCGCGGCCGGACTCTCCAGAGCGTCATGGCCTACCGTGGCCCCGCCTGCGCTACCCTCAGTTCCACGCGTACTCACCCGCCGAGGTTCGACTACCGCGACCCGATGCCGGGCCACGACGACGTCGACTACGATGACTACGGTGGCGACATTTATAGGGCTGAGCACGTATGACTGAATGACTCCAACATTCGAATCTGGCATGTATCTTAATTTTCAGTTGAGCTCTGTAATTTAATTCTAGTTCAATCGTAATAAATTTTTTATTCCCGCCCTTTTCCTCCCGCGTGGCGTCTTTTGACCCGGTTTGAGCCTCAACCCGGGATAAAAAGGGGTATATGGCTTCAAATTCAAATTCATAAGTTATTTAAATTTATATTCAAATTCATATGTAAATTATACTTTTATTAGATAGAGATTTTTTCTGAACATTTTGATATATCATATGCCTTTTTTGATTTGAAATAAGGCGGGAACGAAAAAATTTGAAATTTTTTGCCTCTGGTCCCGGTTCGTGCCACGAACCGGGACTAAAGGGTTGATTTGCGCGCGAAGGGAGCAGAACAGGCGAAAAAGGCCTTTGGTCCCGGTGCATCGCACGAACCGGGACCAAAGGGGGGTCCCTATAAACTGCTCACCTCCTTCCTCGCGCAGATCAATCGCGTGCGGGGGAACTCGAGAGCGCCGCCAGGCTGCCCAACCTTCAACCACCGTCGTCGCCGTGCGCAGCCGCCCTCCGCCTCCTCTTCTCCACCCTGCGCCGCCTGCGTCGCCCACGCGCGTCGGCCACCCTCCGCCTTCCTCCTCGACCACTGCCGTCGGCCGCACGACGCCTCCGCCCCCACCAGTCGACGTCGCCGCCGCCTCCTCTGTTGGCAAGGTGAGGCGCCGGCCCGGCCGGCCTCCCCCCTTATTTTTTTATTTTACTCATGTATTATTGTTATTTATATTTGTTAATTAGTGTATATATGTTAATTAGTATATTCTTAGTATATTAATTGTTAGTATAGTTGTTAGTATAGTTAATTAGAAAAATTGTTAGTATAGTTGTTGTTAATTAGTATAGTTGTTAGTATATATTGTTAGTATATATAGTTGTTAGTATATTGTTAGTATAGTTAATTAGAAAAAAATTGTTATATAAAAAATAGTGAAATTTATATTAGTTAGAAATAATAGTTAGAAAAATTACTTAGAAATATTAGTTACAAATATTAGTTAGAAAAATTATTGTAGATTAATTAGTGTAGTTCATTAGATTAATTAGTGTAGTGCAAAATAGTTAGAAAAATAGTTAGTGAAAAAATTTATGTTAGAAATATTTATATGTTAGAAAAAACTATATATTTGTTAGATAAATTTTATTAGTTAGAAATAATTGTTAGTAAAAAAGTAGTGAAATTATATGCTAGAAATATTTTGTTACTAAAATTTAAATAGTTAGAAATATTTGCATGTTAGAATATAAAGTAATATTTGTTAGATAAATTTTATTAGTTAGAAATATTTGTTAGTAAAAAGCAGTGAAATTATATGTTAGAAATATTTGTTAGTAAAAAATGAAGTTATTTTATTTAGCACAATATCATGTTTTTTTATTTATGTTAGTGCACACATGATTTAGTTTCGCAGCTACGATGCCCGCGCCAGTCGTTGTCAGTGGGAGGGTCCATTTTGAGCAGATGCCGTCGATGGGGGGAGGTCCTGGCACCTGCTCCGCGTGGTGGCACCGGGAGGTGTTATTCTCCTGCGCGCACTCAGTGAATCGGTCCCACAAGCCGAATCTTGGATATTCTCCTTCGGGTGAGGTCGCGTGGGTCACTAACAGCTTCTGCAGGGAGCCGCTCACTGAGGTGGTAGCTCACAAAGATGAGAGAGAGGACGAGCACTGCCTCGCTCGTTACATGTATGCGTTAGACACCATGTATAGGACCGGATGATTAGTTATGCGATCTCACATTAGCTATGATCTTGTTATTGTTCAGTGGTTTTGGGTGTTCAGCCGGCGCGGTTCAACACCCCGGTCAACGCCATTGAGAGGTTCTAGTAGTGATCGATGTATTAGGTTAAATAAACATGGACCCGATCTATGTATGCATGTAATTGCACTATCTGCCAACACTACATTATCGATCCTTAATTAATAACTATATATGTAACCAATTTCAGTTTTCTCCATTATCGTTAATTAATAACTATATATGTAACCTCAATTTTTGTTTATCGATCCCTAATTAATAACTATATATGTAACTCCAAGTCGTTGCAGAAAGCATGGAGTGACACAAAGACGAAGCCAAAGAAGAATGCATGGCTAACCTCATAGCCAACGGTACTCTGGATGATGGCGACGACGGTATTCCGGATGATGGCGGTGACGATGTCACCGCAACTTTTTTGAATGACTCCGGTGAGGGAGCGGAGAATATTGACCGAGGAGAAGATGGCTCCGGTGAGGAAGAAGATCATAATGGCTCCGGTGATTGAACCGTAGTTATCACCGAGGTATATAAATTAAGCCGCTGCTGACTAGATGCATTAACTAATTTGTACTATCGATAAATTATTTATTTTTTAGCCCTCCGGATCGAGCACTTCTTCTGTAAAGTCGAAGCGAGGCCCGGTTGGCCGCCGGTGTTAGGCGCGACATCACCGAGATCGATAAGAGTGGTAAACCGATTGCTCCCGAGAAGCATGCAAAGTTATTTATATGTCAATGTGGAGTGCTTGTTAGGGACTGCATCCCGATCACCGTTCGAGAATGGCACAAGCCGAAGGGAGTAGAGCTGTCTGCAGATGAAGCAGCTCAAGGTCTATATATCGATGATGTAGCCAAACGCAGCCTTCTGACCAAGCTCATGGCACATTTCAACCTAGTACCTCTAGAGGAGGATGCCGATAAAAAGGCAGAGATGGAGGAGGCAGTCCATGACTTTGCTTTGAAGAAGATGGCCGAACTATTCAAGCACCACAAGAAAAGATTGCGCGTCTTTATCAAGAAAGACAAGACTCCGGACAGTGAGAAGGTAAAAAATCAATGGGACGAATTCGTGAAGTACAGCACGGAGTCCGAAGAATTTAAGAAAAGGTCGGCAACAAATAAGGAAAATGCTGTGTTGAAGAAATATCACCAAATTATGGGTCCAGGTGCTACAGGGCTAACCGTCCTAAGTGGCAGGCAGTTGAGGCGGAACTGACCAAGAAAGGGATCCGATTAGGGACACACGGTTGGATCGATCGGATGAAGGAGTGGTTCTGGGGGAAGGTTAGACCCAGAAACAGGGAAGTGTATCTACAAGAAAGAACATCTGAAGCACCCCATTGAAGCCCGGGAACAAGCACATAGGGACGTGGAGGAAGGGGTTCCAGCCCAAAGAGAGAACGTGAGAGTCGACACGTCCTCTGGGAACAAAGAACACGGTTATCTAACACGGGGCATGTAAGGCTCCGCGTCTGCGGAAGTATGGCTTGCTCCTAAAGGGAAGAGATTTCCTGATAAAAGCCATGAGAGGAGAAAGGCAAGGGAAACAGACCGCATAGCATCCTCAGAGAGTTCTATGAGCGTCCTGCAAGCCCAATTTTCCAAAGTAACCGAAGTACTTACATCCCAGATGGCTCAGGGGCAGCATGTAGATGCTGCATTGCTCGATGCTATCGTTCCGCTGCAATCTCAACACCGGAAAAGCAGCGTAGCTTCCACTCAGCAGGATAATGATGATGACCAGGTGATCGAGCCTCGCTACCCCCCCGTGGATGATCTCACTGAGAGTCGTCCTTGTGATACATGTTAAATGTTTCAACCTATCTTTCTGAAGGGGCGTTGTCGGTATTCTATTTCCCAAGGACTTACCATGCCGTCCTAGCCTAAGACGATTTTGTCGTTGTGATGGTGTGGGATGAAGTGATGGTAGATTATGAGCAGTTGGTCCTTGAGCAACGCATGTGAAGATGGGGAAATCAAAAAACTGGAGAAGCCCGTAGAACCACCGTTCAATAGGCGGAAGGAGAACATTGTGTTTCCAGCTGATCGAAGCCAAGCATGCCACCTCCATCTCGTTTTAAGGGTAGACGCTCCACGCTGCAGCCTCCTCCTTGCGTGATGATTCTCCTATGCGCGATTATGATTCTCACATGCGTGATGATTGTCATGTGCATGAGCAAACTTCCCTGTGCTTCGCCGCCTCCTCCGTGTGAGACTACTCCGCGCCTCCTTCCTCGTCGAGACTCCTCCAAGTATGCAACCACCCAAGCAAAGAGGAAGAGTACCGCGGCAAGTATTGAAGCTCAGAGATCATCAACTCCGATGAGGCCCAGACTCCAGAGTTGTTACCATATGAGATGACCGTTGAGCAAACAACGCAGTGTCTGCCAGGTGAAGGTGTTTTTGCACCGAAGAAGCCCCCACCAAAGCTGTTTATACCACCGAATACAATGAAGCACTTTGCCGAGATGAGAATAAAGAGAGCTGAGCTATCAGTGATTATGACCGCTCTCTGGACAGTCCTCTAGAGCGAAAAGGGAAAAATCGCCCAGCTTGGACAACGGGAAATCAGTCCATACCTTCGTCGTGCACCCTATGATGATCCAAGACGGCATCGATGATCGAAACGGGCGGCTAGAGGTCAGGGAGCGTTGCGTTACGAAGATTACTATCCAATGGCTGAAGGTAAACAAGTATAGATACGGACATGATCCGCCAACCTACAGCTCGTTGCCCAGACCCAGATGCGAAGGTTGCATGAATGGTACCTGCAAGCATGTCGAAAGAGTGAACCTACCTCACGGTTGCAGTTAGAGATGAGCATTACTTCCGGGGAAGGAGGAGATAAACCCATTGAGCTTGAAGAACTATTTCAGTTATTCAATCAAGACGCCCGCGACAAAGCTGTCTTGCTACTGCCCGTAAGTGATTTATTTATGTAATTAACTCTGTAGCTCAGCTCATTCATTTGTACTAAACTATCCTCACTATATTCTTTTGTACGTTATATATTAATTATGCAGAATGAAGATGCTCGGATGCAAAAGAGGCAAGCTCCATGACATGGGGTTCATTGACCCAAACACAGTCCATGAAGTTACGGTTCGACATTACGCCAAGGACACAGAGGACAACATGCTATTGTTTTTACAGAAGCAAGCAAACAAAGAGGATATATTCTTTCCTTACAACTTCAAGTGAGTGTTATAACATACATTATGCTTGTGCTTCCACTTTATTCTTCTAATCATTGAGCTATGCTTGTGCAGCTTCCACTTTATTCTCCTAATCATTGAGCTTAAGAAAGGAGTTCGTACTTGTCATGGACTCGAAATGTAAAGAACATGCGGAATGGGCGAACATGGCTGCATGCTCAGAGGTAATTTAATCAATATCGTATCGGCATCTTCATCTGTTCTCATTCGACGATATCATCAACTAATCAATAACTCATTTACTTATTTTTTCTTTGCCGGGCAGGGCTTGAAAACGGTTCATCAATACTGTTCCGGGTAAATGGAAACCGGATCTTACATTTAAAGATTACCCTGTAAGTAGTACTATATATATATATATATATATATATATATAGCTATGTCTGTGAATCTCTTTGATATTTTGTTTCAATACGATGCTTGATTATTAGTTTGATCGAACTATTTTTTCGTAAAGTCTATGAAGCAGGAAGCCGGGAATAACATGTGGATACTCGTGCGAGTTCATTCGTCAGATGGTTACACAGGGATGCGGAGGAAGCTATACACGCCACTCGTGTACGTGAACAATATTTCTCATTAATCTTATTTTATTACCATCAATTGTGTTGATTTCCATGCCCATATATGGACAACTTTTTAAATCAGTCCTTACCCTTCGTCGGGACTCTCATGATGATCCGGAGACGGCATCGATGATCGAACGGGATTAGAGGTCGGGGAGCAGATGTTCAGTACTAAGATTACTATCCAATGGCTGAAGTTGTAAACAAGTATAGATACCACATGATCTCGTCAAACCAGCTCGCGCGTCTAGGGACTCAGATGCGAGGTTGCATGAATGGTACTGCACATGTCGAAAGAGTGAACGCTACCTCACGGTGGCAGTTAGAGATGAGCTTAGTGAAGGAGGAGATGAAACCGAGTTTGAAGAACTATTTCGGTTATTCAATCAAGACGCCCGACAAAGCTGTCATCAGTTGCTCTGCCTGTAAGTGATTTATTTATGTGATTAAATCTGGCTCAGCTCATTCATTTGCACTAACAATTATCCTCACTATATTCTTTTTGTACGCTATATATTAATTATGCAGAATGAAGATGCTCGAATGCAAAAGAGGCAAGCTCCATGACATCGGGTTCATTGACCCAAACACAGTTCATGAAGTTACGGTTCGAGACTACCCAAGGACACAGAGAACAACATGCTATTGTTTTTACAGAAGCAAGCAAACAAAGAGGATATATTCTTTCCTTACAACTTCAAGTGAGTGTTATAACATACATTATGCTTGTGCAGCTTCCACTTTATTCTCTTTCTAATCATTGAGCTATGCTTGTGCAGCTTCCACTTTATTCTCCTAATCATTGAGCTTAAGAAAGGAGTCGTACTTGTCATGGACTCGGAACGTAAAGAACATGCGGAATGGCGAACATGGCTACGCTGCTCCATAGGTAATTTCAATCAATATCGTATCGGCATCTTCATCTTCATTTCATTCGATTTATATCATCATCAACTAATCAATAACTCATTACTATTTTTTCTTTGCCGGGCAGGGCTTGAAACGGTTCATCAATACCGTTCCGGGTAAATGAACCGGATCTTACATTTAAAGATTACCCTTGTATAAATATATATATATATATATATATATATATAGCTATGTCTGTGAATCTCTTTGATATTTTGTTTCAATACGATGCTTGATTATTAGTTTGATCGAACTATTTTTTCGTAAAGTCTATGAAGCAGGAAGCCGGGAATAACTTATGTGGATACTACGTCTGCGAGTTCATTCGTCAGATGGCCTGTCACAGGGATGCGGAGGAAGCTATACACGCCACTCGTGTACGTGAACAATATTTCACAATTAATCTTATTTTATTACCATCAATTGTATTGAGTTCCATTCATATATTGATCTCCTTTTTTAATATAGATGATACGCACGGGACACTCTCATAACGGAGATCGCATACGAGCAATTCAAAAGGAACTCGCGGGATTCTTTCTTACCGAGGCCATTACCCGAACTGGAGAACACCATCGGGAGTTCATATTTAAGAATTATTAGTGATATGAATAGATATGATAGCTTTTGGTCCCGGCTTCATATATTGTAAACATGCATTACTTGTACTGTATTTCATGACGATGTCTATATATACATGATGATGTTTGTGGTTTCTTGAATGATGTATGCATTGCAGATTTGAATGAATAATATATATAAAACCGTGAAACGCGGCAGAGAAAGCTCACCCTAAACCTCTGCCGCGGCAGAGAAACGGCCAATATCTCTGCCACGGCAGAAACCCTCCAGTCCCGGTTCGTATCACGAACCGGGACCAAAGGTCCTCCACTAGGAGCCCCCTGGCCGCACCACGTGGCGGGGCCTTTGGACCCAGTGCACATTTGAACAGGGACCAAAGGGGGGAGCCTTTAGTCCCACCTGTTTGGTCCCGGTTCGAAAACCGGGACTGATGGCCCATACGGACCGGGACTGAAACCCCGTTTTCCACTAGTGTCAACGGTTCCTATTACTTCCCGCCCAAAAAAGATGTCGTGAACCTATCTAAATTTAGATTTATCTTTTTGTGAGACTGAATCTTAATCAGGCGAGATTTAAACATCGGCCACACAAATTCAACTGCTTAAGCATTCTATGGGTTGCAACTCATGCTCACCGCAACACACGTCCAATTAAGAAAATCTTAGTTGCTACGAGGTATGCACAACTTCATACGCGCATAAATCATGTTGCAATCCAACGATGTATGATTTGTCTGAGCTCTAACTTAGTTCACTGTAGACTGAGAATTAGCGGAATCTATTCATTTTTCGTGTTCTTTTGATTTCTGTTTGCTAATGTCTTTTTTTAGGCTTTGCTTCTTGTGGAATAATCAGTGCACCAATGCCATCTCCTGTTACCGGACGGACCGACATAGTCCTATGGGTCGTGCTCTTAGGCAGATCGACTATGACGGCTCGCTCCGTGATTATACTCCAGTATATATCAGAAAATGACATAAAACTACCACACTTCAGACGATCTTATCAGAGAACTGCCACTTTAGGTGTTTTTAACACATAAATACCACTTCAGGGTATGGCCGTGACAAAAAGCACCGATCCATGTGTTTAGCTATTTAACCACACTAGCAAGGATAGGCGCGGCGGCACGCCACGCAGAGTTAAAGAATGAAAGATGTTTTAAGTCATGTTAAAGTATAGATGTGATGTGAAGGTCTGATAGTAAACGAATGATCAACAATGTGTTAAAATACTTAGAAGTTAGTGGGCCATTGTTCAAGGCATGAAAAATAAGTCGAGGCATTTCGCGCTCATGGCTTTACCTCTTTGGAAGGTATAGTTAGTGTTAGCGGATAATACATATGTATGTTCGATTGTTCATAAGCTGTTGAATTGCAGCAGCTTCAAGGTCAATGTCTCTGATAACCTATTAAAAATATGATACGGCACATAATATAAGCTATGGTACTAAGCGGATATCGACATCTGCACTGGATTACATGGTGAATAATATGGTGTGACATGATACTGGTTCATATATATACTGGACTGGGCCAGATGACAATGGTAGATTTTTTCGATAAAGGATGATTTATTACTTTGGAAGCAATTACATCCAGCCTCTGCATAACCAGGATGCACACAGTCGTTTTGTTGTCTCAAGTCAGAAAAGATATATAAAAACTAGGCGAGATACATCGGGATGATGAATCATATGACGCCTAAGGTGTAGGTGAGGCTTCTATCCGTAGACTATGCTGCCACCCATGTAGGAAAAAGTATCCCCGCCGTAGCCTCCAACCGTACGACCTCCGTAAATAGGTCTCCTTTCCACTGAAGAGGTAACCACGAACGGAGAATACGTACATCTGTAGATGACCTGCAAATAGACAATTTTTGTCATTAAAGATCTTGTCATTTCTACATAGCCAAAGCGCCCAGATAAACTGCTAGCGCCCCCATCCTAAGAAGCAACTTAAACCTTGAATCGATACTATGAAGCCAATTGCCAAAGACATTGCGACACTAGTCGGAGGATGGTGATGCACTTGGATGACTGACATATAGATCTCGAAAGGCAGGAAGAATAAGTGTTTGATGGTTTCATCCTGATGACAAAAACACATCGTACTTCCGTGCCAATTCCGCTTAACAAGATTGTCTTTGGTGAGAATAACCCCACGACGAAGATACCATCCAAAATTTTTAATTTTTAATGGTATCTTCATCTTCCATATCTTCTTATTGTTATCAACTGGTAAATCAGAAAGAAGGATCGCATTGTATAAAGATTTTACAGAAAAAGTACCATCTACATGAAGATTCCATCTAAATTCGTCTGGTTCAGGCGATAAATGAATATCTCTGAGCCGGTGAATAAGGGTATTCCATGCCACAAGTCTTTGTCCAAGTAAAACCCGTCTGAACGTCACATTCGGCGGTGAGGTAGCCATTACAGTGGCAATGGTATCACCTTGGCGACGATCAATCCTATACAAAGCAAGATACTGTTCACTTAAGGGTGCATTGTCTAGCCAAGCATCTTCCCAGAACCGTATCTGTGCTCCATTCTTGATCGAGAAAGTACCATGGCGAAAAAGACATTTTTTGTCGCCATAAGACCAGCCAGGTGAATCCCCAGGTTTCCAAACCACTTGGGATAATGTCTTCGAGCCGACATACTTTCTCCAGAATAGTTTCCAAATCCCATCCTCGGTAAGTAGCTTAAACATCCATTTACCCAGTAGGGCTGAATTCTTGACCTCAGGTCATGCACTCCAAGCTCTCCTTGATCTTTGGGACTACAAACTATACTCCATTTAACCAGTCGATATTTCTTTTTCTCGTTGTCCCCTTGCCAAAAGAATCTGGATCGATAATATCGAGTTTATGAGAATTCCTTTCGGTAGAATGAAGAATGATAACATATACTGTACCATATTCGTTAGTACTGAATTAATGAGTACCAATCTTCCTCCCAGGGACAACAATTTACCTTTCCAACTACTAAGGCGTTTTTGTAATCTTTCTTCCACTAATTTCCATTCCGCGATTGTAAGTCTCCAATAATGAATCGGAATACCCAAATAACGAATAGGAAATTGGCCTTGCCCACAACCAAACAACTCTGTATACAGTAGTCATTTTGGGCATCACCGAAACAGAACAATTCGCTTATGGAAATAGATTTTTCAATCCCGACAACTGCTCAAAAGCCGCCAAAATTAATTTCAGATTTTGAGCTTTTTCAAGATCATGATCCATAAACAGAATTGTATCGTCGGCATATTGAAGGATAGATAAACCACCATCAACCAGATGTGGAATCGCCCCTTCAATCTGGCCATCAGACTTGGCCCGCTCTATGAGTATAGCCAACATATCCGCTACAATGTTAAACAACATCGGTGATAACGGATCCCCTTTCGTGTTTGGAAATAGTGGCCGGTGTCATTATTAACCCGGATTGCTACACTACCTCCATACACAAAATCATTTATTAGAGCACGCCACTCTGGAGAAAATCCTTTCATCCTGAGTGTCTGCTGTAGGAAAGACCACTTGACTTTATCATACGCCTTTTCAAAATCTAGTTTTAAAATAACCCCATTTAATTTCTTAGAATGCATCTCATGTACCGTCTCATGCAAAACCGCCACTCCATCAAGGATGTTCCTTCCTTGCATAAAGGTTGTCTGTGATGGCTGAACAATATGATCCGCAACCGTATTAAGTCTAATGGTGGTCACTTTCGTGAAAATCTTGAAACTTACATTTAAGAGGCAAATAGGTCTATATTGTTGAATCCTTTCTGCCTCATTAACTTTCGGTAACAAGATTACTTCACCAAAATTTGACGAAATAATTCTAGTTGTCCAATGTGTAAGGCACTGAACAAATCTAGAAGGTCCGATTTAATCGTATCCCAGAAAGTTTGATAAAACTCGCTGGAAAACCATCCTGGACCGGTGCTTTGTTGCATTCCATTTGGAAATTGCCTTGAACCTCTCAGTATAAGGTGCGGTTAGGCCATTTTCTTCCATAGAAACTTGGGTATATCGTCCGTTAAGTCCTTGTTAGAGAAAGGTCCCTGGACCAAACAGACCTTTTTATAATAATTAGTAATGTAGGATTTGAGTTGCTCATGGCCTTCAATCAACCCTTCATCTTGAATAAGAGGAGTGAATACGTTTTTTCCGATGTCTCCCATTGGCTAAGCCATGGAAATATCGCGTATTTGAGTCTCCTTCCAATATGAATTGAGCTTTGGAACGTTGATACCATTTGAGTTCCTCCTCGCGAAGAAGACTCGCCATCTGCGCATTGGATTGATTTTTAAGTTCAATCTCTTGCGTACAACGGTCTAACCTCCGCAACAGCCTCAAGCTCATCAATCACATTTGATAAGCGAGCCTTCTCTTTTTTAAGGATACCATCCGTATGGGCAGCCCAACCAGAGAGATGTTTGCGCATTGTCCGCATCTTATTATTCCATCTCAAAATTGGAGTGCTGCCCCTGCCGGTCTCTCCCAAACCTTCTTAACCATCTCATGAAATCCCTCTCGATGTAGCCAGCCAAGTTCAAATTTGAACGGCCGTTTACAAACAGGACGGGGATTCCCGTAGTTAGGAGGATGGGAGCATGGTCAGACAGTTTTTCGATACGTTCTAGTGCACGGACTGACACCATAGGGTATTTATTTTCCCATTCGGTATCCATCAACACGCGATCTAGTTTCTTGTATGTGGGTTCAGCCAAGCTGTTGGCCCAAGTAAACTGTCGACCGGACATAAACACCTCTCTTAAATCAAGGCTATCAATGACAGCGTTGAACAAGAAAGGCCAATGTCCATCGAACGGCCTTTACTTTTCTCGTGAGGAAATCTCAACAAATTAAAATCACCTCCGATTAAAATTGGATAAGGATTATCTTTTGTAAGATTTACCAACTCACGTAAAAAGTCAGCCTTAAAAGCGTCTTGGGCGGCACCATATATAGCAACCAGACTCCAAGTGAAACCTGCTTTATTATGAATGTCGAGCTTAATGTGATACTCTCCATCAGAACTAGCTAAGACAGTCATGGTGTCTATGCGGACGCCAAGTAAAATGCCCCCGGACCTGCCACGAGACGGGCAAGAAAACCACTGAAAGTTAATCCCGCCTGACAATCGGTCGAGAAAACTTTGTGAGAAATTTCGCCTACCCGTCTCCGATATAGCAATGAAATCTAAATCATAATATCTACAACCATCGGCAATGTGAGAATGCTTAGCCATGTCACCAAGACCTCTGCTATTCCGAAACATGCCATTCATCGAGAAACTATTTTAGATTTAGTGTTCTTGCCATATCTACGAGATTTCTTTCCAGCCGACGACCGAGAACCACGTTCGGAAGCTTGTAGATCAGAACTAAGCTCCGCATGTTCTAAATCGACTGCTGAAATATTGCCAATAATAGCCGAGAGAAGCTGACCATCTACAATGGCAGATAATTGAGGCGATCATACATCAATGGCCAAGTAGTTAATTTCACAGGTACTGTAACTATATAAGTGCACCAGTTTGAAACAATGAGGCGGTCCAAGGTGGGCTTCCGCAATTTGAACCAAAAGGAAATTGAAAAATAAATTAGTTGTTGCTTAACAGAATGAAACACCAATCACAGCTGGTAGCTCAAATGGAAGCTACAAATGAGTTTCTGCAATATATTTACAGTACTCCCCAAATTATAGAGAATAGACCATCCTACCAATGCATTTAGATAGGGACTTGCCAAGATGATTTAGATTTTTTCAAACATGTTACAACATACGGTGGTAAGTAAAATCGAGAGAAACAGATCGCATCACGAAGAGCAAGACTATGAATTAGTTCTAACATATATATCTTTCTCGGTATTTAACTCGCAATGGCAAGCAAAAAAACATGTGTATCTTCTTGTTCATATAGAGCTCATGACAGTCCTATAACTATAAGTTCCACTTTACTCGATGGATTCATAAGAGAGTCCCCATTTTCTAACTCAAAAATGAATCAAGGCATCTATAAATTGTAGTGCTACAATCGACAGTAAAATGAACATAAATAATCTAAAGGAATTGTAATAAATACACAATTTTATCTTATATAAGCATCCTTGAATGTTCATGTTGGACAGTATGTAGTTAAAAAAATACCCTCTCAAGGAAATATTGGCCCGATAAAGAACAATCTATCTCCATGATTATCACTGTACATATAAAAGAGAAGAGACGCAGGGAAAGAAAATCACATATTTTATTTGCCCAGGCCACCTCGTTTTTGCATGATATATATAAATATTGGCTTACAAATATATGACAGAAGCATCGGGGACTTGGAGGTTCTAAGATCAATTTGTCAGCTCAGAAAACAGTACTGCGAAAGTAAAGTGATGCATGGCAAGAATCTTATATCACAAACCTGAATTTTATTTTTCAGAATACTTTTAGGCATCACCTGAGGGCGTATGTTGGCACATTCCTCGCCTCCTTCTTTTTCTTATTGGATTTGGTTGTGATGCTAAAACAGTAGAGATGACTTAGTTTGGGAGCTTCATCGGAGGTCATTCAAATACTTGTTCATGAACAAACCATCAGCTCCAAGCCCTTTCAATTTCTTCAATTCCGGTTGGTATTGAATAGAAAAAAATTATCTCTTCCTTATTGAGATATAAGGTTGATAGGTTACTCGAGACTCTAAAAACATCAGTGAAGAAGCATTACTCGATAAATTAAATGAAAAGTCCAAACCATGTAAATGTAGGAAAACTCGCTCTGAAAATTAAAGTGAGGAAATACAGGTGTGTGTACAGCTAGCATGTTCTGCAAACAGGCATGGTTGGTTTAATCAGTTAATCAAAGAACATGGTATGCACTAATGGGTAATCCTTAATTTTACACTATCGATAGAGCTGATAACAATGAATGAACACTATTAAACCTTCAAACACACTCTTAACAGAAATGGGATATTAGAGTAATTTTGTATCCACGAATTATGCAAATAATAAAAATACTGACATCTCTCTAGTCATTGAATTTGATATAACAAACTGCTTTATTGCTTCAAGATGAAAGTTATTCATCCCTATGAAAATGCTTAGGTGGGTCATCACCCCTACTCCATGCACAATTTAGTTCATATGAAGCTGAAATCGCAGCAACCATGCATACTATAGCTAGAACATGGGCAAGAGATACATAAATGGCGCCGAATGACATGCATGTACAAAATGGGAGCATCTATATCAGTCATCAAACAATGGGATGAAACAAACAATCGCAGCAAACCCTGAAACCGACTAATTACACATACCAATCAAGTCTGAACTGAAATGCATTTGCTAACTGAAAACTACCAATTACAAAGCAACCACGAAACTAATAACAAATTAGCGGCTCAGCCAATGCATGAACTGAAGGCTTGATCAAAAATCATAAAAGAGTATTATGTGGCTTGCCAAGTAGAAAATGTGTATGCTGTCATTTAACAGCAACCCAAAATTTTGAATATGCAGAAGAAGTTAGTTCAGATTACAAAAAATAGAATCCATATGAGAACACTAAAGAACGATCTGATCGCTATCTGGAAAAAGTAAATTACTTGAGGTATGTAATTTCTCCACATTAGCATTCTATCTACTCATGTGTGTCACCTCTGCGCGTCTGCTCGAAATTTTTGGCTTGGCCTTCACTATCTTGCTTCAACATAACATGGAATAGTTTCCTAAGATTGGACATGAATATCAATAAAGGATTGAAATCATCAATGGAAACCTTGCAATTTATGGAGATCCTAAGTTGGAAGAAAATCGAAGCTAGAATCGAATGGCAAGTGGATTTTTTTAGTAATGCACTCATGAAATAGCAAACAAAAAAAGCAGGCTGTCATTCATTTATCAACTAAAAGGAGGATAAATTTAAAAATCATGCTTAGATTAACAACCAGATATACATACGTTTTTCTATACTATATGCACTATGCACATCACTTGAAAACTTTAAGTAATGACTAATCAACTGAGAGTCGTAAGACCCCAATTAATGAAGTACGGGCAAGCACTAGTGGAAAAGAGGCCTTTCGTCCCAAGCAAATGTCCCGCTTAAACCAAAATGGGGGTATTGTCCCGGCTCATCATGAAAACCTCAGTCCTGGTTCAATCTTCAGTCCCACAACACAACCGGGATCAGCGGGCGGAGGAGCCTCAGTCCCGGTTCGATTACAACCGGGACTAGAACACTTTAACGTCTGCATTACGAACCGGGACTAAAGGGTTTTTGGCCTATGTACCTCCACCCCCCCCCGTGGATCGCCTTTTTTGTTTGTAAAATACAAAAGAAAATGATAGAAAATTCAAAAAAAATTTGTTTTCAGATTCTTTATGTTATGCAACCACTATTCTAGAAATTAAGAAATTTATTTTTCACTTTTTTGCAAAAAAAGTTTAAAAAATGGTAAAACCTAAAACTTTTGCATAGCATTATGAAAACGATAATATATCAAAAAACTTGGAAAAGTTACATCCATTCACTGTGGTTTACCGGTTAGCCAATTTTAGATTCTAAAATTCCAAAATGAAAATATGAAAGGGAAGATTTTAGTTTTTGCTAGAAATTGAATTTTTATTTTTAAATTTTTTAAAATAATAATTACATCATGCATAAAGATTACTATTACTTAACTATAAAGTTAGCCAATTTTTTAGATTTTCAAATTTTCAAGTTTGGCAAAAAAATATTAAAAAATAATAAATTAAAAAAACAATTATAATACAAATTTAAAAAATTATAATTATAATACCATTACCACAACATGTTATTACGTTATTAGTTTTTTTATTAAAATAATTATTTGGAATTCGAATAATAAATAAGTGTGACATCGACCAACATGTTAATAGGATTGATATGATACTACTATCACACAACATGCGCGTGAAGCACTTGGAAGGGATGGGAAAGGAACTTGGAAGTTAAGCGCTGCTAGTGCCTGGAGTAGTGAGGATGGGTGGACCGAGCGGGAAGTTGACCACGAAGTAATTTGACTAGAGATTAAGTGGAGTTAAACTAAACTAGTTAAATAACTGAAATACTAGAAATTCTGAAAAAAAGAAAAAAAGAGAAGCGAAAAATAATTGGGCATAACCAAATAGATAAAAAAAATAACGAAATAACCTTTAGTCCCGGTTCGTGTTACAAACCGGGACTAAAGGTTATTTCTCGACGCGCGCCAGCCACGTGGCGGACCTTTAGTCCGGTTATTTTACAACCGGGACTAAAGGGGGGGACCTTAGTCCCGGATGATTGGTCCCGGTTCCAAAACCGGGACTAAAGGCCCTTACCAACCGGGATTACAGGTCCGTTTTCCACTAGTGAAGGGAGAACTACAACTGCAGTGCGACGTGCTGTATCTACAAAGAACCAAGGATGTGTTCGGTTTGAGAACCGGAGGGGACGGAACGGAATGGTTCCATTCCGAAGTCACGGGACGGTTCCATTCCATTCCATTCCGGTGTTCGGTAGGGCTAAAATGAGCTGGAATGGAATGGTCCCCTAATTTAGGATTAGCAATTTAATTAGCAATAATTTAAAATTAGCAATCAAATTAGCACTAATCTAGTAATCAAATCGGAGAAGAAGAGGGCAAATCGGCCCGCTGCGTCTGCTCGCCTCCGGCCGGCCGCCGCCTCTGCTCGCCGGCCGCCGCGCTTGGAGGAGTGCGGCTATGGCGGCGCAGCTCGGCTCGACCTTGAGGAGTGCGGGAGAGGAGCCACCTCGCATGGCCGCCGTCCTGGCCGCGCCTCCTCCTCGCCGCCACGCGCGCGGCCACACGCGCCACCAGCGTCACTCCAGCCGTGATTAGCGAGAGCTGACGCTGTCATTAGCGAAGCGTTCCTTGCGATCCGGCCGATTCGGCTGGACGAGGCCGTTCCGCATATTAGAGGAATATTCTCTTTCGGGGAACCACTTCGTTCCGTTCCTTTGCCGAACCGAACACGAGGACGGGCTCCAGGTGCGGGACGGTTCCGTCCCATTCCTCCAGATTCTGGAACTGAACACAACCCAAAAGAATCCCTTACGGTGTTCATTTTTTTCTTTCATATAGGAAATATTCTAGAAAATTGAAATCACTATAAGCAGATAAAGTGGTAACGAAACAACAACGTAATTATGCCCCTTTTGGTGTGTGCATGTTTTGCTATCGTTGTTCTTGTTGATTCTACTATTCCTAAAGTAGGATAACATATACTGAGAAGGAGAGGTGGTCCTCAGTTCATCTCCACTCAAGACGGCGGGAAGAACTAACATTTCTATGCTTTTCCTATCCTTTAAATCAAAGGAGCCTTTAGTATGCTAGGGAAATTAAATGATAAAGAAACCAATCAGTCATGATCACGTCCATTGTTAATCTGCTGGGGAAATTAAATGATAAAGAAACCAATTACTCCTAGTCATGATGTGCTCACCCTCAATTGCAGGAACAGCCACATAATCGTCCTCAATTCTCAACACCACAGAGCACAAACAGGCACACAAACTTTCTCGCTGATGATGGTGACCCGAATGATTCTACCAGGGGTCTTGGATCCAACCGCCGGAGTGCAAGGAGTCATCCGCAGACAGCAGACACCTACCCACATCTGTAATCACCAAAAAAATCATATGTTGATAAATAATCAATTCTACCCATTTAGAGATCAACAAAACTCACCATTAAATGTACTCTTCTTCAGAAGATCCCGATGAAAAAATATGCAAGTAAATGACCGCACATAATTAGTAAAATGATCATTCGAGTAGTTACTGAAAAGGTTGGATAATATAGTTTGGTAAGTTCACTAAAAGTACATTTTTATTTTGAGGCACACCACATATATTCCGTTTGATTGTCTTATTAAAAGGGAGTGCCAACTCTCCACCAATGTCTTCCACCAATTGCATCTCTGTCCAAGTATGAGCTCCAATACGATCATTTCTAAATTTTCACAAAGATAAAAAACCACACTATAAAATAGAAATTGTATTTTCCACAAGTTTACTCTATTGCTACACACACTAGTGGAAAAGAGGCCTTTCGTCCCAAGCAAATGTCCCCGTTTTGAACCAAACCGGGACCAATGGGGGGTATTGGTCCCGGTTTCAATGAAAACCCTTTAGTCTGGTTGTTGGTTTAGTCCTTTAGTCACAACCGATCAAAGGTGGTCTATGGGGCAGTTCTAGTCCCGGTTCGTATTACCAACCGGGACTAAGATTTTTAGTCCGGCTCGATATACGAACCGGGACTAAAGGGTTTTGCCCATACCTCCCCCCCCCCCGTGGATCGCCTTTTTTTTGTTTGTAAAATACAAAAGAAAATGATAGAAAATTCAAAAAAAATTTGTTTTCAGATTCTTGTATGCAACCGACTATTTGAAATTAAGAATTCGAATTTTCACTTTTTTTGCAAAAAAAGTTTAAAAAATGGTAAAACCGCAAAAACTTTTGCATACGACGTCGGAAAAAAACGTATAATATATCAAAAAAAATCCTGGGAAAAGTTACATCCGAATTCACCAGGGTTTACCCGGTTAGCCAATTTTTAGATTCTCAAAATTCCAAATGAAAATATGAAAGCAGGAAGATTTTAGTTTTTGCTAGAAATTCGGAATTTTATATTTTTAAATTTTTTAAAATAATAATTACATCATGCATAAAGATTACTATTACTTAACCATAAAGTTAGCCAATTTTTTAGATTTTCAAATTTTCAAGTTTGGCAAAAAATATTAAAAAATAATAAATTAAAAAAACAATTATAATACAAATTTAAAAATTATAATTATAATACCATTACCACAACATGTTATTACGTTATTAGTTTTGTTTATTAAAATAATTATTTGGAATTCGAATAATAAATAAGTGTGACATCGACCAACATGTTAATAGGATTGATATGATACTAGTATCACAATATGCGCGCAAGCACTTGGAATGGGAAAGGAACTTGGAAGTTAAGCGTGCTAGTGCTGGAGTAGTGGGAGGATGGGTGACCGAGCGGGAAGTTGGACCACGGGTAAGTAATTTGACTAGAGATTAAGTGGAGTTAGAAACTAAACTAGTTAAATAACTGAAATACTAGAAATTCTGAAAAAATAGAAAAAAAAAGAGGAGCGAAAAATAATTGGGCATAACCAAATAGATAAAAAAAATAACGAAATAACCTTTAGTCCGTCGTGTTACAAACCGGGACTAAAGGTTATTTCGACGCGCGCCAGAGTCACGTGGCGGGACCTTTAGTCCCGGTTTGTTTTACAACCGGGACTAAAGGGGGGGACCTTTAGTCCCGGATGATTGGTCCCGGTTCCAAAACCGGGACTAAAGGCCCTTACCAACCGGGATTACAGGTCCGTTTTCCACTAGTGACATGCTGACCAATAATATGAGTTCAATAACACCAAATTGCTTTCCCGTATACAGTTTTATTACCTTAAATGGTAGGAGCTGTCCGGCAGCTAATATTTCAGTTTTACATGGACTAATTTTAGAGGATAAAATGTTTGGCTGTTGGAAAAAAATTCTGATGCTCTGTACACCAAAAATACAAATGCTGGCTCCGCCCATGATCGCAGGCAGCACATGCACTATGCAGAGCAGGAGGGAGCAGTGGTCTAAAACACGCTAGATACATCCATTTTAAACAAGTATTTTAGACTGGCGGGAGTAGTACAAGTGTCCTTGTTTCTGTTACTTGTTTTTTTTCGAGAGCACGCCAAAGGCGTGACATATCTTTATAGAAGGCAGAATTTGAAATACAAGATGACTACAACTCGCTGCGGACAACGAGCGTAGTACAGACTCCACTCCGGCAAGTCCGAAGACAGCCACCACCAACAACACTAATACAAAACAAGAAAAGCATGTCCTACACTAATCACAAATTAACGTCGCGTCTCGACCGACGCCGGTCACCTCCAAAGAACAGCAGCTCCCACTGGCTTCCCTTGCCAACGCACCACCCACCCTTGATGCCGAAAGGAGGTGGCTAAGTGGATGGCGGGTCTTGGCTAGACCCGAGAAAGGCACCGTCTTGGACTCACCGGCGGCGACGTACATTGCGTCGTCGAAGACTAGCCATGAACAGCAGCGAACACCGGAAGAGCGCAACAAAGACCTCCAAGCCTTGTCTCCAAACACGATGCTCCAACTAGAGAAACAACGTCGAGGACGCCTCCATCATGCCGATCCAGCTCTGGATCTAAGCTTTCGCCTGGAGACAACTCCCAAAACCACAAAAGAGCGAGGGACACTACTCGGCGACGCCTCCAAGGAGGAACACGACACCCACGGGAGCCGGCACCGCCGGCCCGACCAAGGTCAGGCGGGACTTTCATCCGTATTGTCACCATCACCTAGCCTTCGAGTATTGGGACAACATTGTCCATGTGGACTCGCACCGCCGCCACCGCAGCTCCTTGCTATTGTAGTCGTGAAGTCGTGGTCTCCAGCGACTCGCACGAACTTCCCACCTTCGTCTTCCACCTACAGCACGGCCAAGACACCGCGACCTGTGTCGTCTCCCACCTTCGGCACAGTCCAGGAACGACAAACCATTGCCATCGCTCCGACAACACTCCACGGTCGCGGCCCTGAGACCCAGATCGAGCCCGGAATGAGCCTAGATCTGGCCCGCAACGCCACCTCAAGGACCACCGGCGCCGGCAGCCTCCCTGCCGCCTCTGCAGCCTCCGCAGCCTCCATGCCGCCTCTAGGAGACCGGTGCCGGCAGGCCCATCGTGGCGCCACCACCTCCTCCTCCATGGCCCAGGTCGGCCCACGCTGCCTCCCAGATCTCGCGCTGCCGCCTCAAACCCAGCCTCCTGCCGCCGCCGCCGAGGCCCTCTCCGCGCCGCCGCCGCCGCCGCTCTCCTCCGCTGCCCCATGCCGCCCCTTCGCCTCTCCCGCGCGCGGGCGCCCTCGTCGCCCTCCCCGCCGCCGATTCGCTAGGCCCGCCACCAGCCCAGACACCGGCGCCAGTGGGAGCACGGGGGCATGGCCTGTGTGGCTAGGGTTTGGCCTCCGGAGTCGCACGCGCGTGCGACCCGGGAGGATGTATGCATGTATTTCTGGCAAATCTTGTTGGAGATATGCCCAAGAGGCAATGATAAAAGTGTTTATTGTTATATCTTAGTGTTCATGATAAATGTTTACATCCCATGCTATAATTGTATTAACTGAAACATTAATACTTGTGTGTTTTGTAAACATAAAGAAGTCCCTAGTAAGCCTCTTGTTAAACTAGCTTGTTGATTAATAGATGATCATGGTTTCCTGATCATGAACATTGGATGTTATTAACAACAAGATCATATCATTAGGTGAATGATGTGATGGACATACACCCATAGTAAGCGTAGCATATGATCAAGTTATTAAGTTCGTTGTGCTTCAAGCTTTAATATGCATAGTAACTTAATCCTTCGACCATGAGATCATGTTAATCACATACACCGGATGGATGCTTTGATGACACCAAACACTACTTAAATGGGTTGTTATAAAGGTGGCATTAAGTGAAAGTATAGGGTTGAGGCACTTGTATCAATAGTGGGATTTGTCCATCCTAATGACGGATAGATATACTGGGCCCTCTCGGTGGAATGATATCCAATTAGCTTGCAAGCATGTGACTGGTTCACAAGGGATATCATATCAAGACGAGTAAAGAGCAAATGTAACGAGGTTGAACTAGGTATGGAGATACCGACGATCAAACTTCGGATAAGTAAAATATCGCGAGACAAAGGGAATTGTTATTTTATGTAAATGGTTCTTTCGATCACGGTCATCGTTGAATTTGTGGGAGCTATTATGGATCTCCAGGTCCCGCTATTAGTTATTGATCGGAGAGGAGTCTCAATCATATCCGCATAGTTCGAACCGTAGGGTGACACACTTAAGGTTTGATGTTGTTTTAAGTAGATATGGAATATGGAATGGAGTACAATGTTGTTCTCGGATGGGATCCAGACGTCACGAGGAGTCCTAATGGTCCTGAGAATAAGATTCATATATAGGAAGTCACTTTCCAAGTTTGAAAATGATCCTTTATGAAAGGCGCTAGAATATTCTAGAACCTTCGGAAGAAATCACCATGGAAGGTGGAGTCCCGAAGGACTCCACCAACCCTAACCAGCCAACCAAGAGGGAAGGTGGAGTCCATGGTGGACTCCACCTCCTTGGCCGGCCAAGGGAGAAGGAAAGGGAGGAATCCCACTTCCCCTAGGTTTCACCCAGAAGGCAGTTTTTGGAGTTGGACTTCAACATGGTTTTGGGGCAACCCTAGGAGGTTGCACTTATATAAAAAGAGGGAGAGGAGAGGGGGCTGCACACATCAAGCCAGCCGCACCACCCAAGGGGCACCAAGGCCGCGCCAAGCACCCCCCTCTCCCAAACCCTAGCTACTCCCTCCTCCTTCTTCTCCGCAGTGCTTACGCGAGTCCCGCCGAGATCTCCACCACCACCGTCACCACGCCGTCGTGCGGAAGGGAGAAGGACGTCGTCATCAACACCGAACGGGTGACCGAGTGCGGAGGTGCTGCCCGATTGTGGCACCGTCAAGATCTTCTACGCGCTTGAAAGCGGCAAGTGCGACTACATCCACCACGAGATTTATCTCGTTAACGCTTAGCGATCTTCGAGGGTATGTTGATCTTCACCTCGTTGCTACCATCTACTAGATTAGATCTTGGCTTGTTATTCATTCTGCGGTAGGAATTTTTCATGCGCTAATCCCTACAAGGTATCGCAGTCGTGTCTATGCATAGATTAGTTGCACGAGTATAACACAATGGTTTTGTGGGCTTGGATGCTTTTGTTGTCTCTTGTTATGTGTACTTTGCATCTTGCGATGGTGGGATGAAGCGGTCCGGGCTAACTTTACATGACCGCGTTCATGAGACCTGCTCTACGCTTGACATGCAACTTGTATTGCATAAGTGGCTTTGCGGGTGTCTGTCTGTCTCACCATAGTTAAGATTCAATTTACTATTTCAATTGACAACACTAGTATCAGCGTTGTGGTTCATGTTCGTAGGTAGATTGGATCTTACTCGAAAACCCTAAACCACGTAAAATATGCAAACCAAATTAGAGGGCTAACTTGTTTTTGCATGGTTTGGTGATGTGGATATGACCATGATGTGATGATGAATATGTATGAGATGATCATTATTGTATTGTGGCAACCGGCAGGAGCCTTATGGTTGTCTTTATATTTCATGTTGAAGTATTATTTCAAAGTAGTTGTAATAGTTGCTACACATGGTGAACAACCATGAAGACGACACCATTGACCTTGACGCCACGCCGACGATGATGGAGATCATGCCCGTTTATGATGGAGATCATGTCCGTGCTTTGGAGATGAAGATCAAAGGCGCAAAGACAAAAGGGCCATATCATATCACATTATGAATTGCATGTGATGTTAATCCTTTTATGCATCTTATATTGCTTAGATCGCGACGGTAGCATTATAAGATGATCCCTCTCACTAAAAATCAAGATAATAAAGTGTTCGTCCTTAGTTAGCACCGTTGCTAAGACTCATTGTTTCAAGCATCACGTGATGATCGGGTGTGATAGACTCAACGTGTGCATACAACGGGTGCAAGCCGATTTGCACATGCGGAAACTAGGTTTGACTTGACGAGCCTAGCAACAGACATGGCCTCCGAACACGGCACCGAAAGGTTAAGCATGAATCATATAGATGATATGATGAACATGTTGATGTTCGCCATTGAAACTACATCATCTCACGTGATGATCGGACTTGATGTAGTGGATTTGGTTCGTGTAATCACTAAGACAATGCGAGGGATATTGTTTGAGTGGGAGTTCACCTAGTTAATTTAAGAATTAATAGTAAACTCAATTTATCCTGAACATAGTCTAAATTGTATTTGAATTAAATTTTGTAGAATTGGCATCCGTTTTCTACTTTGTGCTAGTCTTGTAATTGAGATAGAAATATAAATCTGACAAGTAACTTTACGGACTGGTACCGTATCGTTAAAGAATCAAGAAATGATTAAGTCCTATTGCAAACTTTGGTAATCCTCAAATTGCTGATTCAAAAGCAATGGTTTCAATTAGTATCTAAAATTATCTTGTCTCCATGAAACTTGATTTTCAAATCCGTTTGAAAAGTAAAGAGCTGAAAAGTTTTTTTCAGAAATAAGCAAGGTGTGAGATATATGTGATATCTAAGACCTTATTACAAGATAATAGAATATTATTTAGTGAGACTACATAAACTCATAAGTTTTATGGGAATGTACGAAGGTTGAAGACGCTAGGCGTCTCGATCCTCCAACTAGTTGGGCACTAACATTATTCGCATATCCATGTAAGCCATAGTAGCTTCATCATGAAGTTGTCATGATTTGATGGGTAAAATTATGAGTGAAATTGTTCATCACATTAAAAATTTACTAATAGTGAAATCCGGAACACTTGTCATGTGATATTGAATTCAGTAAACCTCAAGGTTATTGGTATTGACCAACAAGCCTAGAAGTTATTGATGTTGAAGTGTTTTCAAAAATATGAGGAAGTTGAAAGAGAAACTACAAAAGGATTTTGGCAGAAAGAAAGAAAAGACTAGAAAGTCTAGGTCAGGTGTATATAGATGATATACATGTTATGAATGTATTCTTTGATTGGTCACACAATGGAGTTCTTGGGTATTTGTACCATATTGGTTGGTATGAGATGTCATACAACACAATGCAATACAAGAATACAATGGCCTAAGTGACTGATAAGGAATGTGGTAATAATGCACGTCTGGAACAAAATAAAGTGTTATTATGTTCGTCGTTGGCATTCTACCTAGCCCTTGAGATTTATAATAAAGAACTTAATAATTGTTATTTTGCTCTGGTCAAATGAAAACAATGAGTTGTTCAAATTATGACCTTACTCCATCTACGATGTTTAAGTTATTATTAATCTTAATGGTGAAACACACATGCATAACACTGACGCTAAAATGCCATAAGGCAAATGATTTGAATTCCACTTATTTGTGGAACCGCCATTTAGGTCATGTTAGAAAGGAACGCATGAAGAAACTCCATGCAAATGGATTTTTGGAGTCATTTGATTTTTGAATCGTTTGACACTTGCAAATCTTTTCTAAAGAGAATGACTGAAATACCGTTCATAGGCCAAGAGTTGAACGGGCAACTAACTTAGTGGAAACATACATGATGATGTATGTGGTTCATTGGGCATAGTTGTGTGCGGAAGATTCTTCTACTTCATGAAAACTTCCAACAATGAATTGAGTGTATATATATGGATATACTTATTCGATAAGGAAGAAGTTTGAAACATTTGAATAGATTCAAATAAATTTCAGCATGAAGTGGAAATCATCGAATAGAAAAGTCAAATATCTATGATTGGATCATGGTGGAAATATTTGAATTACGAGTTTTAGCGAACATCTAAGAGAGTTACGAAATTGTTCCACAACTCACGTTTCTTGGAACACCATAGTTATAATGGAGTATTCGAGAGACGTATCCAAACCTTGTTGGATTAATGATGATATAAAATAAAATGATGCCATTATATTTTTGTAGATTATGCTTTAGAGACTACCGCTTTTACACTAAATAGAGCGTCATCTTAATCCGTTGAAATGACACCATATGAGTTATGGCATGGGTATAAACCCTAGTAGTCCTTTCTTAAATTTTGGTATGCATAGCATAAGTAAATGAGTTTATAACCAAAATCGGATGAATGTCTTTGTTGGTTATCCCAGAGAACAATTTGGGAATTCTTTCCACTATGAAGTCAAAGACAAAAGTGTTTGTCGATGTTACTTGCTTATTTCAAGAAATTATTTCTAGCGAAGTATTGAGTGGGAGGACAATGGAACTTGATAAGGTTGATGAACCTGAGCATGATGATCAGAGTAGCGCAACATCGGAAATGGTTCCGGAAGCGGCCACGACGATCATGGCTCCCATGTCTACAAAGTGTTATAGTCATGGAGATCGACGTACCTATTGAACCTTGTAGGTATGGTTTACTTTGTGATCAAATAAATGATTTGTGAACAAAGGATTGATTTTGAACAATGATAAACCAACTGCATACAAAGAAGCTATAATGGGCCCTGACTCCGTTAAAATGGCTAGGAGCCATGAAATCCAAGATAGTATCTAAAATCAACCTTGGAGCTTGGTAAACCTTTTGAAGGAATAAATACTTTTAGAAAGTAAATGGATCTATAAAATTAATAGACTTAGATATAATATCCTTGAAGAAGCTCGACTTGTCAAAAGATTGTTTACGACAAAGTTCAAATAGTTGACTGCGATAAGATTAGATCTTCAGCAGCGATGCTTATAATCTATGCGGATTGTTCTAGTAATCACTACATATTTATTTTATGAGATATGTTAGTAGGATGGCAAAATACAATCCTTAACAGAAGTGTGTATTAAAGGTGTATACAAGATACAGCTGAGAGTTTTGCTAGTCCGTAGAATACTAGAAAGGTATACAAACTTCACTGGATGAAGTAAGTATCACGGAGTTGGAATCTTCACCGGTTGAAATAATCAAAGAGTTTTTGATTTCATCAGAAACGATGAAGATGCTTGCATTTGCAAGAAATTAAGTGCGCTGGGACATATTTATAATACTTTATGTAGATGACATATCGTTGATTATAAATAAATGTAATCATGTACTTGATGTGATTAGAAGGTTTTATTGAAAATTAACTTCAATGAAAGGATATGGACTAAAAACATATTTAGCGTCAAGATCTATGAAGATAGATTGAAACGCATAATAAGCTTAAGTCAAAGTACATAGAATGAATATTGAATTAGTTCAATATGAAAACGTTAAGAATGTGTTCTTTTCCATGTGGAGGTTTAAACAAGACTTGAGTGTATTTGACACTCAATGAGTAAAAACACATGAGTATTTTAGATCACGAATAATATGTACACAATTAGATGTCCTATGCTATAAGGTGTTACGAGCATATATCAAAATGATTCATATGATGATCATTGGACAACAGTAAGAATATCCCTGAGTGCTTTGTCAGAGCCGAGGATATAAATATATATAGTTTTATATGGGGTAATGACAAACAAATCATTGTAAGGTGTTACACCGATATTAGTTTGGTCACATATAAAATAAATTTCAATCTCAATTAGGCTAAATGTGTTCATTAAAAGGTAGCACAATGGACTAGAAAGAGTCTATGCTCTAAATATTGTGACGGATTCTACAAACGAAGGTGGAGTATCTCATTGTTTTGACAATGACCAAGGGTGTTTGAGTCGAAGAGTTCTTTGAGAACTTGGTGTAGTTCCGGTAGTGTCAGAACTATGAATCTATATTGTATGTGACAATATTTGTAACATACGATTAATGCCGACTCATTTGAAAAACTGAGTAATGCGTAGAGACGCAAATGAATTGCAAAATACATACGTTTCTGAGTATGTCAGATTCGTTGACTGAAACCTCTCCCATAAGCAAACATGATAACCACCATAAGGCCAAGGTGTTATATCTTTACAAATGTAAACACTAGTAGAAAACAGGGCTGGCCTGTTTTGTCCCGGCCCGCCGGGAGACACAATGGTCTGCCACGTCGCCCAAAACCAGCCGGGAGGGCACGAGGCCTTTGTCGCGGGTTTCTTTGTCGCGGTCGTGCCATGACCCGCGACAAAAGGGTCCGAGGCTTTCTCGCGCCTGCCGGCACCCCTTTTGTCGCGGGTGGTGGCACGACCCGAGACAAAAGGTCCAGGCTTATATATACACAACCAGCCCCCCCCCCCCACCTCCCTACATTTTTTTCCTTGGTGGTGAAAGGTGTAGGTTTATGCTAGCTCTTTTTTCTTCATGTGCACAAGAGGTGTTTGATGAAATGTTTGTGAGGATGCCACTTAATTTTATTTGATAAGATTTCTTCTCTTTTTGATCCTAAAAGGTTAGCAACTATTTTCTCGTATACATAGTCCGCACAATACTAATTTTAGCATGGTGATTGCATATGATCCATAATTGTACTTATGGTGCAGATGAGTCATCCATGGATGTACGGTAACTGATGCGATCCCGCTTTCAGAGAGGGCGTGAAATCTTTCCTGCTTGTGGCCGAGGCCAACAAGTCGAAGCAAGCTTTTATTTGTTGTCCATGTCTGAAATGTAAGAATGAGAAGGATTACTCTTGCTCAAGAGACATTAAGAGTCACCTGCTTCGGTACGGATTCATGTCCGGCTATAATGTTTGGACCAAGCACGGAGAAGAAGGGGTTATGATGGAAGACGGCGATGAAGAATAAGATAACGATGACAAGTACCGATCTATGTTCTCTGAATACGATGATACCGCAATGGAAGACAATGAAGAAGAAGGAGGTGAAGAACGGGCACCAGATGAGCCTGGTGATGATGATCTTCGTCGGGCCATTTCTGATGCAAGGAGAGACTGTGGCACAGATAAGGAGAGGTTGCAGTTCGACAAGATGTTAGAGGACCACCAAAAATTATTGTACCCAGGTTGTGAAGATGGGCAGAAAAAGCTGGGTAGCATATTGGTATTGCTGAAATGGAAGGCAGAGGCCGCTGTGACTGACTCGGGATTTGAAAAATTGCTGATAATATTAAAGAAGCTTCTTCCAAGAAAGAACGAATTGCCCGCCAGTACGTCTGAAGCAAAGAAGTTTGTCTCCCTCTAGGATTAGATGTGCGAAGATACATGCATGCATTAATGACCGTATCCTCTACCGCGGAGAAGTACGAGAATTTGAATAAATGTCCGATAAGTGCATTGCGGTATAAGATCAGAGATGACCTGGTGATATTGAGGGCGAGCCACCCAGGAAGAGGGTTCCTGCGAAGGTGATGTGGTATGCTCCTATAATACCACGGTTGAAACGTTTGTTCAGAAACAAATAGCATGCCAAGTTGTTGCGATGGCACATGGAAGAACGTAAGAAAGACGCGATGTTGAGGCACCCCGCTGATGGTCGGCAGTGGAGAAACATCGAGAGAGAGTTCCCGGATTTTGCAGGTGAGGCAAGGAACTTATGGTTTGGTCTAAGTACAGATGGCATGAATCCTTTTGGGGAGCAGAGCTGCAGTCACAACACCTGGCCCGTGACTCTATGTATCTACAACCTTCCTCCTTGGTTGTGCGTGAAGCGGAAGTTCATTATGATGCCAGTGCTTATCCAAGGCCCAAAGCAGCCCGGCAACGACATTGATGTGTACCTAAGGCCATTAGTTGATGAACTTTTGAAGTTGTGGGCCGAACCAGTACGTGTGTGGGATGAGCACACCGAACAAGAATTTGACCTACGAGCGTTGCTATTCGTAACCATCAATGATTGGCCTGCTCTTAGTAACATTTCAGGACAGACGAACAAGGGATACAATGCATGCACACACTGTTTAGATGAGACTGAAAGTAAATATTTGAAAAAGTAGGAAAAATGTGTACCCGTACAATCGCTTCCGCGCAGGCATGCCTTAAGGAAAAAAGGCAAGCATTTCAATGGTGACGCAGAACCCCGTCTGAAGCCTGTCCCCCGTAGTGGTGCTGATGTATTTGACATGGTCAATGATTTAAATGTTATCTTTGGAAAGGGTCCAGGCAGTCGACCTGTTCCGAAAGATGCTGACGGACACGCGCCCATGTGGAAGAAGAAATCTATTTTTTGGGAGGTAGAATATTGGAAAGTCCTGGAAGTCCGCTCTGCAATCGACGTGATGCACCTGACCAAGAATCTTTGTGTGAATATTCTAGGTTTCGGGCGTGTATGGGAAGACAAAAGATACAACAGAAGCACGGGAGGACCAGCAACGTCATAAAGGACGAGACGGCAATCATCCAGGGCAGTTTGAAGGGCCTGCCAGCTACGCTCCTTGCTCTGGCGTGTTGTACGTGCCGAGGGTGAGGCGGAAGCCACCGGCGCGCATCTCGGCGTAGAACCTACTGCTCGGCGCGCTCGGACGCCACGGAAACCGGACGACCCGCGACGGCGCGGTGGCATCCCGGAGACGAATGAGCGGAGGCGGCGGCGACGTGTGGTTGCGTGCGCACGTGGCGCTTTATAGCGCACGCGGGGCATAGCACGTGTAAGCGGCGGCTACACGTCACACGCCGGCGGTGGCGGGGCGAGGCACGTGTAAGCGGCGGCGACACGTGGCACAGGGAAGCGACACGTAGCACGGCGACGGCGGTGGCCAGTAGAAAAGAAACAGAAGGGCTGATCCGTGGCCTTTTCATCCAACGGCTCCAGGCCGTTGGATTAAAACGGCCGGAGCCGTTGGATGCAAAGTCCACGGATCAGCCCCTTTTGTCGCGGGTGGTGGCACGACCCGACAAAGGCCCCCTTTTGTCGCGTGGCACGACCGCGAAAAGCCGCGCGCGGGCACGACCCGCGACTTGGAGGCCAACCCTAACAACAGCGCCGCCACGCTGCCAAAATCCTCTGTGCCGCCGCCTCCTCTGCGCCATCGCCTCGGACCGCCGCCCTCTGCCGCGCGCCCCTCCTCTCGCGCCGTCGCCGCCGCCGCCCTCCTCGCCTCCCCGGGCGCGCCTTGCCGCCGCTCGTGCCGCCGCCACCGGCGCCGGCCGCCGGCGCCCCCGCCCCCCCTATAATTAGTTAGTTTTATTTTAGTTAGTTTAATTTTAGTTAGGTTTTTTGTTTTAGTTTTTAGTATGTAGTATTTAGTTAGTTTAGTTTAATTAGTATTTAGTTTTAGTTTTAGTTAGTTAATTAGTTTTAATTAGTTATATTTTGAATTGTCGAATTTTTTTGACAAAAAGAGATAATTTTTTGTGGTCTATGTAAAAAAGAGAAAATTTATCTTGTAAAAAGCATTATAGAGGCACGACGCCGCAACTCCCTCTCCTTCTCGCGCAGTCGCCCTCGTCCCGTGCTCCCTCTCCCTCTCGCGAACACCCGACGCCGCAACTCCCCTCTCTCTCCCTCTCCTCTACCTCTCGCGAACACCCGAGCCTCCTCTGCCGCAACTCCCCTCTCTCTCCCTCTCCTCTACCTCTCGTGAACACCCGAGCCTCCTCTGCCGCAACTCCCCTCTTCTCTCCCTCTCGCGAACACCCGACGCCGCAACTCCCCTCTCTCTCCCTCTCCTCTACCTCTCACGAACACCCGAGCCTCCTCTGCGATTCAATACGGAGCAACATTTCTGTGATTCAATACTGTTTCCTTACAACTACAGGTGAGAGTCTTACTGATCTGTTGTACACATTCAATTTTTCTTACTCGATGTTAAGTGTAATTCATGACGTATTTATATAAACATGTGCAGTTTCCACTGGATTCTGCTAGACATTCAAGTTGATAAGGGAATAGTTGAAGTAAGGGACCCATTGAGTAGAGGCCTGGAAGGGTTCCGCGACTTGCAGCACTTGCTCCAGAGGTAATTTCAATCATTAATTGCCGCGCTATATCTTTCGTGAGATATCAATTAATTATCCACTCATTCAATCATTCTTTTGCCTGGCAGGGTTTGGAAAGTTTTCAAGAAGAGGAATAAGGGAAACTTCGCAGAGACTCTAACATTTACTCCTGTACCGTGCGCCTAGCAGCCACATGGGATGAATCTATGTGGATACTACGTTTGCGAGTCCATTCGCATGTTAACCACTGAGAAGCAGAACGATAATAGATTCAACGTAAGCAATAACATTCACAACTTTAATTTATTATCGTGAATATTTCGTTATCAAGATTGATAGTCATATTCATCTCATTTTCCTATATAGGCCGACTTCATGCGGGAGAAGCTCCAACCACACGAACACCTACTAGGAATTACGGAGGAAGTGGCGGGACTTCTGATGAGAGAAGTAATAGACGACAACGACTTGTTTAGTCCAAATAGGCGCTTCGGCTGATCCCCGTGTAATAATTCGAATAGACGACGGGCTCTAGTCCCGGTAGTCGTGAGCTCCATGTATATGTAATAAGGGGAATCTACGAATATACTTTTGCTTCCAATATTTGTTTGCTCGATCTATATATAATGAATGAACGTGTACAACTTGTAATAGCGTACAAATATATGCAAATTTTATATTAAAATGAAAAAATGAAATAAAAGGGGGCGTGGGGGGGGGGTGCTGCACCCTCAAACCGTAAAGCAGCAGCGTCCTGCGCGCGCCACGTAGGGGGCCTTTTGTTGCGGGTTGTATTACCACTCGCGAAAAAAAGGGTGTCCCCTGCGCGCCCCGCGGCTGCCACGTGGTGGACCTTATGTCGCGGGTGGTAAGAGTGCCGGGATAAAAGGCAGGGCCTTTTGTCGCGCCCCCGTTGTGCCGGCTGGCCGCCCGCGACAAAAGGGTCTTACGGCCCGCGACATTAGGCCTGTTTTCCACTAGTGAAACTAGATTATTGACTCTAGTGCAAGTGGGAGACTGTTGGAGATATGCCCAAGAGGCAATGATAAAAGTGTTTATTGTTATATCTTAGTGTTCATGATAAATTTTTACATCCCATGCTATAATTGTATTAACCGGAAACATTAATACTTGGGTGTTTTGTAAACATAAAGAAGTCCCTAGTAAGCCTCTTGTTAAACTAGCTTTTTGGTTAATAGATGATCATGGTTTCCTGATCATGAACATTGGATGTTATTAATAACAAGATCATATCATTAGGTGAATGATGTGATGGACATACACCCATAGTAAGCGTAGCATATGATCAAGTTATTAAGTTCGTTGTGCTTCAAGCTTTAATATGCATAGTAACTTAATCCTTCGATCATGTTAATCACCTACACCGGATGGATGCTTTGATGACACCAAACACTACTGCGTAAATGGGGTGTTATAAAGGTGGCATTAAGTGTTCGAAAAGTATAGGGTTGAGGCACTTGTATCAATAGTGGGATTTGTCCATCCTAATGACGGATAGATATACTCTGGACCCTCTCGGTGGAATGATATCCAATTAGCTTGCAAGCATGACTGGTTCACAAGGGATATCATATCACACGAGTAAAGAGTACTTATCGGTAACGAGGTTGAACTAGGTATGGAGATACCGACGATCAAACTTCGGATAAGTAAAATATCGCGAGACAAAGGGAATTGTTATTTTATGTAAATGGTTCTTTCGATCACGAAGTCATCGTTGAATATGTGGGAGCTATTATGGATCTCCAGGTCCCGCTATTAGTTATTGATCGGAGAGGAGTCTCAATCATGTCCGCATAGTTCTCGAACCGTAGGGTGACACACTTAAGGTTTGATGTCGTTTTAAGTAGATATGGAATATAGAATGGAGTACGAATGTTGTTCGGAGTCTCGGATGGGATCCAGGACGTCACGAGGAGTTTCGGAATGGTCCGGAGAATAAGATTCATATATAGGAAGTCACTTTCCAAGTTTGGAAATGATCCGGTGCATTTATGGAAGACGCTAGAATATTGTAGAACCTTCCGGAAGAAATCACCATGGAAGGTGGAGTCCCGGAAGGACTCCACCAACCCTAACCAGCCAACCAAGAGGGGAGGTGGAGTCCATGGTGGACTCCACCTCCTTGGCCGGCCAAGGGAGAAGGAAAGGGAGGAATCCCACTTCCCATAGGTTTCACCCAAAAGGCAGTTTTTGGAGTTGGACTTCAACATGGTTTTGGGGCAACCCTAGGAGGTTCCACCTATATAAAAAGAGAGAGAGGAGAGGGGGCTGCACACATCAAGCCAGCCGCACCACCCAAGGGGCACCGCCGGCGCCCAAGCCCCCCTCTCCCAAACCCTAACTACTCCTCCCTCCTTCTTCTCCGCAGTGCTTACGGCGAAGCCCTGCCGGAGATCTCCACCACCACCGTCACCACGCCGTCTTGCTGGCGGGATTCCGAGGAGGATCTACTACATCCGCTGCCCGCTGGAACGGGGAGAAGGACATCGTCATCAACACCGAACGTGTGACCGAGTGCGGAGGTGCTGCCCGATTGTGGCACCGTCAAGATCTTCTACGCGCTTTTGAAAGCGGCAAGTGATCGACACATCCACCACGAGATTTATCTCGTTAACGCTAGCGATCTTCGAGGTATGTTGATCTTCACCTCGTTGCTACCATCTACTAGATTAGATCTTGGCTTGTTATTCGTTCTTGCGGTAGGAAATTTTTTGTTTTCTATGCTACAAATCCCTACAAATCTTTGTACGTTGTGCAAGTTACTGCTCGAGCAAGCAAGAAGAAAGAAAACAGTAGGCATGAAGAAATGGTTTGTGCGACCATGCAGTGGCTGCTTACCGACCAAATGGATCGATGAGTTTCACGTCCACGCGCACACATGCACGAGTTTGTTGAGCCAGCGATGCATATGTATGAAAAAAAGGTCAAGATCGATCAATCACATATCAGCTAGTTGTTTCAGTCGATCCTTTGCGAACGATTTCGCGCCGTGCATGAAAAATAGTCCAACATCGAAATCTGAGAGGATTCCCGACCTGTTTAAATACCGCGATGCTGTCAAACCAAACACCAGGAACCCGATTGAGCTACATAAATCCAGGCCCACCCTAAGCCAGCCACGCGATTGCCGGGGAACCTTGAACAGATGAAGCATAAGGAACGGAACCAGTTGTTTGGAAACTAGATGAAACCCCGGGCGTTGCTGCGGGGTTATATATACGTGAAGAAGATAATCATAGTGATAACAAAAGTTTAAGTTCATATGTGTGGTAACCATTTAAGTTCATGGATGCACATTAAAAAATATATGTACATGCATCGCACTTTGTCACTCTACGTAGGAAATGGTGATAAAGTTTGTATAGTGTTGTAGTCATTTTTGGATCTTCTTACTAATGACAAAATTCAGTGATTATTAATGCTGAGATGTAACATTTCATATAATTATGCAAAAGGAAAATGTATGAGTAAAACAAAACGAAACATGAGATAAGCTCGCCAGTTTAGTACAAAGGGTTGTCTCGGTATGCAGACTACAATAACAGCAGAAACCAGAAATACTCCCTCCATTCCGGTTTACAGGGCTATTACGTATTTCAGGAAAAAAAGTTGACTATTAATTTGGTCAACAAAATATAAGATATATATCACAAAAATTATACTATTGAAAAATTCTTCTGAATATGAATCCAATTGTATAATTTTTATGACATATATCTCATATTTTGTTGACCAAATTTATAGTTAAATTTTTTTCTCGAAGTGCATAATTGCCCTATAAAACAGTATGGAGGTAGTAATATTGCTAGTCAAGTTCGAGTGCAGAAATAAACTTCGAGCCAATTCATCCACGACCAAATCCCTCCATAGAAGCCTTTGTTCATCCACACCTGAAGAACCTGACAATTGAACCTCTAAACTCAATGCTTGTTGTACCAAACTTGTCAAGTGGCAGTGTGCAGATCCTACCTTTGCCATGCCTATGCAAGGGAGAGTGGGGCTATTGCTTGTTGTGCCTTAGCATGCTAAAGCCTAAAGGAGCCGGTGTCTTAGTTGGATAAAAGTGAATGACGTCTCCCGAGATGGCGCGGGAAGTTGAAGAATCAAAGAAGCCATCATCAGAAATGCAACTCATAATGTTGGTTGAGCTGCACAGAAGATTACTTGAAATTAAGCTAGCACCAAGGCCAACCTGATTCACAATAAACCATATGATATTTTCTGTGAAAAGAATTTTGGGTAAACGTTTAAAAAATGATTTGGAGATACGAAAACTCCTACTGCACACACCACACACACAATCGCTAATCCCTCTTGTCTGCAACCCATATCTTATATCTCCTGAAAGAAAATAAGTGGTACCAACGACATAAAAGGTAGATTCTCTCATATAGACACTAAGAAGTGAAGCCGATGCCTGAAAATAATCCAAGACCAACACCACTCAGACTTACCAGCAACAACACGAATGTCAGGAGAGGACTGATCTCGCAGATTGGAGGCACTTAAGGAAATCCAGGGATGTAAAATGCTACAGCTGAGACTTGAGAATCGAAATACCGGAAACTCTCAAGGAGCACGACCGTGGAATCCCTATCGCTGGCGCCGGCCTTCTCGGGGTAGAGCAGCACTGTGACAGCAAAAAGGACGAAGCGCCCCCTCGCTCCATTTATGCTCCTTCCCCGGTGCCGCATGGCCACCACTGGGGAGTACAACCTGTATATGCGGTAGCAATGCGTCACCACCGCGAGGCCGCGAGAACCATGAGTGCCTCCGCCGCTCGGCACAGCTCCCACCGGCCTCAATGCTGCGCTGGGTGTCGGCGCCGTATCTCTTGGGGAACACCAGGACAACCGTCTCTCTATCCTCCTCAGCTGGTTTCCTCGCCCACAGCAACGGGCGACTTCGCCATCTCCGCGAGCAGGTTAATTAATTCTTCAAGCTACAGGAGAGGAAGAGAGAGAGAGAGAGGACAGGAGGTGGTCTTCGTCTCGTTGACACGAAGGCAACACAGGGGATGCAAAGTTCGTCGCTCGCTCTCAGGACGGATGGGAATGAAATAGAATGCCAACAAACGGCAGGGAATAAATGATGCACTGATGGGAGGCTAATAAAATGGTAATCAATGGGTGGAATGGGGAGGGAGACGGACATGGTTTGTTTGTTGGCGCTTGGAGAAGACCAGCCGATAATGAAACGGAACCGGCTGCTAACACGTAACGGGGGCTGTTGGAAGTTCAAAAAATGATTTAAAAGATTGCTGCTAACACGTAACCGGCTGCTAACACTTCACGAAATTGCAGAGAATTCTTCTAGTGGGGGATTGCTATTTAGATTTTTTTTTTTTGAACAAGCTATTTAGATATAAAAGATTGCTGAGAACAAAAGAAGAAACAGACGAGCGCAGGAAGCAATCATCGTTACTTGGGCCACGAACAAGAAAGCCCATACAAGCTGACCTGGAACGAAATAGACGCATGGGAGCGCGCGGGCGCCAGGGAGAAGCGCCCCTCACAATCCATCGGAAAAAACTATTTCCCGCTCAGCTGCGGGGCGGATTAACGCCCGCCCGCGTGAGGGGGCGAGCGGGCCGTGGCCCATCTGGGTTTTTTTTTCTTCGTTTCTTTTTCTGATTCGGTCAGTTTTATATCGGTTTCGTTTTTTTTCTTTTAATGGTTTTTCGTTTTTTTTTTCTTTTTCTTCGGTTTTTCTGCTTTTTCTTTTTCTGTTTTGAACATATTTTTCAAATTCGAGCAAATTTTAAATTCAAGTAAATTTTAAGTTGGAGCAACTTTTAAATTCAAGCAAGTTTAAACTGGAACATATTTTAAATTTTTTCGGTTTTAAAATTTGCTCAGGTTTAAACTTTGCCCAGTTTTGAATTTTGCTCAGATTTAAATTTTACTCGTTTTCGAAATTTGCTCAGATTTAAATTTTGCCCGGTTTCAAAATTTGCTTAGATTTAAATTTTTCCTGGTTTCGAAATTTGTTTAAGTTCAAAAAAAGTGTATGGTCAGATTTAAATTTTGCTCGTTCTCGAAATTTGTTCAGATTTAAATTTTGCCCGATTTCAAAATTTGTTTAAGTTCAAAAAATATGTATGTATGCATACATGCTGATACGGGAATTTGATCCCTGGTCTTGACTAGGAGTGGAAGAGCTGACACCACTACGGTATATCTCATCTGTTCAAAGAAAAAACAGAAAGAAAACTTTATAGTACCTACTTGGTTCACCGAACGAATTAATGGACCGGCCCATCCGGGTTCCGCTTCGGATGATGCATGTTCCGGCGTGCTAATGAGCGAGAAGTAGGACAAACCCTATTTCACGCTCAACGCGAACGCGAGCAAGTTTACGCGTACCCTGTCCATAGCCAGCGATTCTAAACGGGCCGGCCCACTAGCATTCTAGTGCTTCGGTTTTCTTTGATTTTGGGAAGATTCTAGAATGTTCTGGTTGGGTTCCGTCGGGTTTTGCTGGTTGTCCGTTTTTCGGTTGACTTTTTCTTGTTCTGACTGTTTTATCTTTTCTTTTTCTTTTTCTGTTTTTGTTTTTCTTTACGTTTTTTTCTTTTTCTTTTTATTTTTCTTTTTTCTTTTTTTAATCTATACATTTTAAAAATGAACAGTTTCTAAATTTTCGAACATTTTCAAAATTTTAACAATTTTTAAAATCTGAACATTTTCAAATTTTGAACATTTTTTGAATTCGAACAAATTTTTAATCTGAACATTTTTTCAAAATTTGAACATTTTCAGGATTTAAATATTCTTGAATTTTGAATAATTCCCGGATTTGATCAATTTTTTAAAAAATCGAAATGTGAATATTATAAATTTCAATTTTGAACATTTTTCAGATTTGAACCATTTTAAAATTTCTTTTTTTTTTAAATTTCAACAATTTTCGAATCTGATTTTTTTTAATATTTGAACAATTTTCGGATTTGAACCATTTTAATTTTTGAACATTTCTTGAATTTGAATTTGAATATTTTTTGAATCTGAACTTTTTAAAATTTTGAACAATTTTCGGATTTTAAGATTTTCGAATTTTGAATGTTTTTAATACTTGAACGAACTGAGACTAACGTGCCTGCCAGTAGGGGTGTAAATGGTACGGATAATTTCCGCTCCGAATCCGCATTTGTATCCGTTTTTTAGGATATGGTATGCATTTTTAGAAATCTGCCGAATATGGATGCGGATGTGGATAGTGGTCAAGCGGATATCCGACGGATACGGTAGCGGATATGGTATTGATACTATCCGACGGATACAGATTATCCGCCGTTTTTTTTGGATTATCCGAGGTCCACAAAGAGGATAATCCGATAAAATTAGCCCAACCTTAAATATTCAGACAATATATAGTTAGTTCACTTTTTCGGCCATCTCGCGTAGCGGCAAGCCCAGCACAGACTCTGCCGCATGCCCGGCTGTGGGGTAGCGATCGACCACACCGTGCTGCCCAAGGTATAGCACGTGAAAAGTGATGGCAAGAGGCTGCGAGGCCCTGCCCTGACGGTCAGTGTGATCAGTGGCAGCGAGATGGCTGTCCTCTTCCCATCCCGGTTCTTCCACATTTGGTTGCGACACTCTGGTTTCAGTGCTGCACGTCCCCGTCCTCTATTGCGAGCCATGGAATTCCAATCGTGTATGTGGAAAAAAGTACCTTAATTCCGACGGGCGGAGTTATTAAGTCAGCGATTGGGCTGGAATTCTTCACGCCCGTGGATCCTCCGTATTAATTGGTCAGACAAGGATAGCGCTTGGAGGAATTTCAGATATCGCATCCCTTTCGCATTCGCCGGCGCCTTCGATCAGTATTGGCACATCGGCACTAGATCGAGGCCGGTGACGCACGCGCCTTCACACCACCATTTTCTACGTCCATTAAACTAGCATTGAGTATTGTACTGAGTACGTGTCTGGCTTGGGCCGCGTCGCCCGGCACAGCCTCTATATATCTTCAAGAGTTCGGCACTATTATCTTCAAGAGTACGGAGTAGGTTAGTTAGCACCTACGATTGGGCAATGTAGTCATCTACTAGATATCTAAGACCAACAAGCAAAGCAAGCACGCGTGTGTGCATCTGGATGTACACGCAACATTCTTTTCAATTGGAATTTTATACCGGGATAACGTGCCTGCGCTACCAGCTTAGACCAACCGAAAAGTCTGGCAACTTTCAGTTTTTTTGTTTTATTTTTCAAAAAGCTTCGCGTGCACTAAGTTTGCAACGTTCGCGTAATATGAAAGTCCTTTTTTTCGAGGTTTCAGGGTGGTGGGAGAATGCCACCGCTAGTTGCGTTCCACTAGGAAGTACCTTGACTGGAACTTGTTCCTTCTACATGTGACAATTACATGAGGTATACAAGGGAGGAGACTAAGAGAGAACAAAGGGAGATGGGGAAGGTTAGCAACCGGAGCCAACCCCTCCCTCCCCAACCAGGGCCAAGACACACCAGAGAAACAACTGTGAGCTGCCCACGCCGTAAAGGACAACGGATATTCGCCAAATGCACATACCAACCAAAGCCACGGATAATACGCCACCTTGAGTACCTCAGGCCGACCACCATCCGAGAAGCTCTACTCCGAGGGCAAGCAGACCATAACAAAATGGCCGGGAGCAAAAGTATGTGAACCTCACCACCGTAGTCTTATGGTAGCGATCTTTTATCTATTATAGTTGTGTCGTTACATGTTTAGTATGGCCGGATGGGCCCATTTTGAAGTTGATTGAGATTTGAGAGATTTATATTTCCCTACAATCACGCGTGACCATTGATTCTTCCTTAAAAGGAGTTGATGACAATAAGTGTCATGGTCGGGCTGCGCTAAGCCTAGCTAAACTGAATAATCATCATTCCTTTTCAAAGAAAAAATGGTGTCATTATGGTTGGATAGGTTGGAAATCGTTCGATGTGGAGCTCGGGCCACTTAGAAGTAAATAAACGATCTAGGGAATTTTGTCATGTTTGGAATCCTATCTCCTGGCATGACGCAATGGTGCCCGTTCAATTCGAAAACCGACGGTGGGGATGGCAACTCTGATCCCTACGTTGCCACGTGGCAACTTGCCGTAGGGTCGCTCGCTAAATTTCCACGCGATTAAGGCCCTTGTGAACTAAAAAAGAATGTAAAATGATTGGTACGTCTTAGGAATAGTAAATCCGATATCTTCCCTTTACTTTCGTTCTGGCTCGCCCGCTGCTCCCATACAAGGTTTCCTTCCATGCAAGATCAGTTTATGCTTTATTCATGAAGGAGTTTATTATAGTCGAATACATCCATTACTAGCTTTACATGTTTATACCAATGTATGCATCCAGTTGCATTTATTAAGGTATATAATATTGGATAAACTTATTCTTCTTGTATGTGTGCCTGAGACCACTTCCACGGCCGCTCATGGGCAGAAGATGACCTGGTAGTTGGTGCCGCCGGGGCAAGTGTAGGTGCTGCTGGCGTCGTCCTTGGGGTAGCTGTAGGCGTCGGAGCACTGCCCCTTGAAGAACCTCGAGTAGTCCGTCGGTCCGCAGTTGTTGGCCGCCGACCCGGTGCAGCAGTACCTGTCCTCCCTGAACACCGTGCACGCGTTGTTGCACCCTCCCGCCGTCCGCAGCTCGCCGGGGCACTGCGGCGTGATGTTCCCGGGGCACCGAGGCCCGCCCTTGGGGCATCCGGCGCCGCTGCCCGCCGGCACGAAGTTCATCGGCACGTTGAAGCCGTCGATGAGGGAGATGTCGAAGAAGTCGAGGTTCTGGAACTGGTTCAGCCCGAACTCCGCCAGCGTGTTGGGCGCCTGCCCGTACTGCGTGCACTGCAGCTTCCCGCCGCAGTCGCCCGTCTGGCACCGCCCGTTGCCGGCGCCGTCGAAGCTGCACCCCGTGCGCGCCCAGATGCGCCCGGCCGTCGTGCCCGCCGGCACGTTGATGTTCCACGCCTGCCCCGGGTCCAGCCTCCTGCCGCCGCCGGCCGGCACAGCCGCCGCCCATACAGTGTACTGGCATTTGTTGGTCACGGTGAACGTCGCGGCGTCGGCGGCGGCGACGACCAACAGCACTACGAGGACCACAGGCAACATGGAAGAGGCCATCGATTGTGTTACCAGCTTATTGTTGTGCCTGTGGGTGAGGAAGAATGGAGATGGGGCGGATACTTATAGGGCCGGGTTTGATAAACGTTGAATTCAACGTTTGCAGCTTCTTGACGTGATTGGTTTGGCAGCTCACGAGGCAGGCCGTTAGGACTTAGCTATATGATATAGTACGTAGACTCATTCACGCCTTTTTTTGCACAGGCGGTTTATTTGGGATTTGAGAGTTTAATCCCACGGGGCATTTGGTAAAAACACTTGTTCCACCATTTTCCTTTCTTTCCACTCCAAACCATTTCCTCATCAAATCCCCTTCTCAGTCTATCTGTTTTGAACAACCGTCGGTGGAGTCGCAAGCCGTAGAAACGCGTGCAAAACGCAAGGGGCAGGTCGTGGCTCATTTCGTTTTCTAGGAGTTTTTTGGGCTGCCCGACTGATTCCAGCCTGCAAAACCGGGTGTCTCGTGTTTCTAGGTGTGTCCAACTAAGCTAGGAAAAGACACGCGTAATTAAACTAGTTAAGACACGCCTGCAAAACAAGGCCTCAGGAGGTAGCAAGACACGAGGCTAAAGCTTCATTACCGCATCCCGCCAACTCGATCAGGACAGATGAACAGTGGCCTGCCGAGAGCATGTTTTGATCGCCCACATTGAAAATATAATACAGGTGTGTTATCAAGCAAGTACAGAAGAATTTTCAGAAAGAATATGCACTTCCCAATCACAAGGATAGAAATGTTTGATCAAAAAGAAGGCTCGGGTCCTTTAGGATTCATGAAACCAAAATGGGCTGTTGCATCTATCTATATCTATGAGAGAATTCCTTATTTGGCTCTGGCTGAAGTTTGCCTTCCTTTTTTGGCCCTGGCAAATTTTTTCTTCCTTTCATGACCCACAAAGTTTGGTTGGTTCCTTATTTGGTCTTCTAGTAAAATTTAAGCACCAAGATGACCATTTTGCCCCTGCTGCAATATGCTGGCAAATTTTTGAGTTTCATAAAAATCTCAAATTTATTCCAGAAATACATGTATATGCTTGGGATGTACGTGCAATGTTTCGGGCACAAACTCGTTTTATTTTGGGCTGTGAAAAAAAAAACAAAAATCTGACATTATGTAGGCGTATAGTGTACGTGTAGTCTGTCAGAAATTTGTCTTTTTTGTATCTTCCAAAATACAATGTATTTTGGGCTGAAATTTCTGGCGTGCCTGCAGATTATCTCTATGTTTGTGCGTATTTAATATAAATTTTTTTGGAGTTGTGAAAATACAAAAAAATTGGACTAATTTCCGGAATAAATTTGAGTTTTTCTGGAATAAATTGCAGCAGGGGCAAAATGGTGCGTTGGTGCGCTGGTGCCAGCCACAGTGGTGGTCGTTTTTTTTAATAACCAACTAGTATATCACAGCTTTTTTAGTGCAATTTCGTCACATATTGCAGCAGGGGTAAAATGGTCATCATAGTGCTTAAATTGTACTAGAGGGCCAAATAAGGAACCAACCAAACTTTATGGGTCATGAAAGGAAGAAAAAATTTGTCAAGGCCAAAAAAGAAAGGCAAACTTCAGAGGGCCAAATAAGGAATTCTCTCTATATCTATATCTATAGCTATTTATATCTATATCTCTATCTATATCTATATACTATACCTAATAATAAAAGAGCTAACATTTACTTGAATTTGTCCATGTTGGTGTGCTTTCGTGCGGCCCCCAAATCGCTTTCTTCGTAGAGCGTCCGTTCTTCATACGTGTGATCCGGCTTTGCCTTCACCACCGATTTGCACCATGACTTCTTCGTGGTCCCGATAGAAAACATTGTCCAAAGCAGAGTGCAGATTTTCCACATGTCCTAAGGTACCATAGTACTATCTCCGTCACTGCTTTTGTTGGAGATACGTGCAAAGTCCACACAGTCAAAGTCATATACACTTTTTCATTTGAGCCCTCCACAAAGTTCAAAATAATCCCCTAGTAAGCCTTGGAGTGGATAACCAAGTACCCTACTGCCACCCTATTTCCCCGTCGCTCACCCCCGACCCGCCCTTCTCCTAATGCTCTTCCCCCTCCACGGGCCGCCGCCCCTTCCGCCATGGTGCCCTCTGGTGGTGCTCAAGCAGAACGGTAGGCCGGGCGATCTTCGCCTCCGCCTCCTGCCTTCAGCGGCATCAGCGTCGAGGCCGGCGCCCATGAAGGAGCTGGCCTATCTAGAGCACGCCTCCGTGCTCCAGATCGGCGCGTCGGCGTTGAGATCCCCGGTATGGGCCTAAAGTGCCACGATCCCCACCTCACCTTTGTTCTTCTCTTTATTCTTTAATTTTTCGTTTGTGATTTTTCTGTCTATACCATCTACGGATCTAGGTGTGGAGGCTCTGGATCCGACCTCTCTTCATATTTTTGATGGATCTTGCAGGGATCTATTGTTAAAGCTTCATTCCCGGAGCCACCAACTCGGGCAGATGAACAATGGCATGTTGAAAGCATGTTTTGATCGCCCTCACTGCGGCAATAACACAAGTGCGGTATCAAGCAAGTATTGAAGAATTTTCGAAAAGAATATGAAAGTCCCGATCCCAAGGAGAGAAAAAAATAATCAGAAAAAGGGGGCTCAAGTCCTTTAGGATTCATGAAATCAAAATCGGCTGCCGAATTTGGCATAATAATGATGATGATAATAATGGGCTCATAACTTCCACATTAAGTTTGGCACGCATGTTTGAACGTACAATTGTAACAGAGACCATAGGTACCGTCGTTGCGTATTCGACACCCTCATTGCACTCTGCCACTCTCCCTCTTTATATAGGCCAAGGGGGTCAGCCAAATTGGCCCTCCTCAAATTCTAGGGTCGGTGGCCCGCCTGCGGGGGGGGGGGGGGGACTTACCGCTTAAGTTTCCCATTTTGTTAGTCCCGCTTTAGGGTTTCCCTAGGGTTGGCCGCATGGGCCAAGGGGAGCTGGTGCGCCTGGCCCAAGTGAGCCATTGCGCTACCCTGGTCCTTGTGGGCCTTCTAGGATAGGTGGGCCCCACTGGGTACCTTCAGAACCTTATAGAACTTCCCTGATACAATACTGGAAAAAATGAGAACCCTTTTGAAACCCTAAAATGACTTTCGCACATATGATTCTTAATCTTCAAAACATTCTAAAGTTCCATGCGATATCCTGGATCCTATCCGATACACCGAACAAACCTTCGGTCTCACCACCATTAATATATCATTTCAACCATAGGGTCATTGAGGATTAAATGTGTGACCCTACATGTTCGAGAATATGCTTACATAATCAAGACACCTCTGCGATCAATAATCAATATCGGGACCTAGATGGCCATAATGATTCGAAATATTCCACAAAGATCTTTATCGGTTGAACCACGTTGTCGAGGATTCAGACAATCCCGTATTTCATTCCCTTTGTCACTCGGTATTTTACTTGCCCGAGGTTCAATCGTCGGCATCACCATACCTAGTTCAATCTCGTTTATAGCAAGTACTCTGGACTCGTACTGTAATATAACATTCTGTGTGGCCAACTTATTAGTCACGTGCTTGCAAGCGATATAGAATTTGTGTTACCGAGCGGGCCATGAGTATATATCTCTCTTTCACGTGGATGGACAAATCCCAGTCTTGATACATGTAACCCAACAAACAATCTCTGAGATTCCAACATCTTTATGATTACCCAATTAGAAAGTGACGTTTGATATTCTCAAAGTCTTCTTTTGGTGCTTGGGAGTAATATAATCTCATGGTCTTATGATTGATATACCTTATAATGCAAAGCTACAAGAATTTATACATAGTGACACGATCTAATTGCTTTTCTTAATTAGGTCTTGTCCATCAAGTCATTCCCCTAATGACGTGACGCCATTATTAATTTACAACACATGTCTGTGGTTAGTAAATCTTTACCATCATGAATCAAGTGACTAGTATAGTAGAGACTTACTAGGGATACGGCATCGTTTATGAAGTTACACGTGTATTAGGTTTCCAATTAATACAATTCTTGCATTAAATAAGAATATTTATCATGAACAAAAAATATGATAATAATAACATTATTATTTTGTCTAGGGCATATTTCCAACAAGGCAGACATGTGATTTTCGTCGCTCCACCTGGTGGTGGCTGGAGGGAGACTTATCCTCTCTTCCCTCATGTGCAATGTTTAAAATAATTCTCGATCATAACCCTTAAGGGTAGTGGAATCTTGCACCTGTTTAAGCAACCTGAAAGGCTTTATAAGATCATGTCCTCAGATCCATGAGGAAGATATCCAACAAAAAACTTCAGAGGAACAAAACACTTATGAATATTTGTTTTGCCTGCAGTGTCTAATGGAAGATTTGCTTTGGTTTTGTTTTGGGTTGCATAAGTGCAAGTTTTCTAATTGAGAACAACATCGTTACAAGTCCAAAGCACTGCATGGATATTAGTTTGGTTGATTACATATCAAATTGCAATTTTTGCGATTCTTTTTGAAGAGGATAGAACTTCTCTTGTGATAAAATGAACAGAAAGTAATTTATCCGTGCTATAACTTGGCATGTCATATCGCGATGAGAGATCACAACTCACGAGTGTGCATCGAAAAGTTTCATAACTCATATGAAGTACCACCTTTTGTTTATAAATAAAAGCATGTCAAAAATTTATCTAATTTTGGATACATCTAGACACAGTTTAGTGTATAGATACATTTTAATTTAAATAAATCTTTAACATCCTTTTATGGACGGAGAGGGTACTTATTCTTATCTCGTCCAACTATATATGTATGCATGTTCCATAGTACCATGCCTGGTCGTGTTTAGCTCGCTCACGGGCAGAAGATGACCTGGTAGTTGGTGCCGCCGGGGCAAGTGTAGATGCTGGTCGCGTCGTCCTTGGGGTAGCTGTAGGCGTCCGGGCATTGCCCCTTGAAGAACCTCGAGTAGTCCGTCGGCCCGCAGCTGTTGGCCGCCGACCCGGTGCAGCAGTACTGGTCCTCCTTGAACACCGTGCACGCGTTGTTGCACCCTCCAGGGGCCTGGAACTCGGCGGGGCACTGCGCCGTGATGTCGCCGTCGCAGCGCGGCCCGCCCTTGGGGCAGCCGGCCGTGCCGTCGGCGGGCAAGAAGTCCAGGGGCACGTTGAAGCCGTCGACGACGGAGATGTCGATGAAGTCCTGGCCCTCGTACTGGTTCAGCCCGAACTCGGCCAGCGTGTTGGGCGCCTGCCCGTACTGCGTGCACTGCAGCACGCCGCCGCAGTCGCCCGTCCCGCACCGCCCGTTGCCGGCGCCGTCGAAGCTGCACCCACACGCGCCCGCCCGTCATGCCGGCCGGCACGTCGATCGCCACTCCTGCCCCGGGTCGAGCTGCTGACTCCCGCCGGATGGCACGGCCGCCGCCCACACGGTGAACGGGCACCTTGTTGGTGATGGTGAACTGGGCGGAGTGGCTGGCGGCCACGAGGAGAAACAGAGGGAGGACGCGCAGGACGGAGGAGGTCGCCATTGTGTGTCACTGATGTGCCGCTTCTTCTATTGTACTCTCTCTGCATCTTTTCTAGCCGCCGCTTGTGCATTGTGAAATTAGGTTTATTTTTTACCTCGTGGTTGAATAACCGGCTTCACAAATATTTGCCACCTTGGATAGATGCCGTCGGCGAGAAAGTAGACATAGTTGTACTTCTGGCCATTTGCTTCAAACTCCACCAATTGACATTCACGCAATGCAAGTCTTGTCATTAGTGGTGACCGTTGAAGAGCATTAATGTCATTGCAAGATCCGGGCATTCCAAAAATAATCATGCCATATCCAAGTCTCATGATCGGCGACCGCTTCAAGGACTATAGTGGCATCCTTTTTGTACCATTTAAATTGTCCTTGCCATGCCGCTGGACAATTCTTCCAACTCCAATGCATACAATCAATTGAGCCAAGCATACCTGAAAATCTCCGGTCAGCGCTGAACTCCAAAAGTCTTGCCGTGTCTTCAACATTGGGGGCTCTCAAGTATGTGGATCCGAAAACATTCACAATTGCTACGGCAAAGCGCTTGACACACATGATAGCCGTGCTCTCACCCATGGCCAAGTTGTCATCAATTAGATCCACCGGTATACCGTATGCCAACATACGCAAGGCGGCGGTCACCTTCTGATAGATGCTATGCCCAAGTTCTCCGGCGGAATTTCTCTGTTGCTCAAAGAACCGATCATACTTCGTCACCTCCGTTGCGATATGCTTGAACAAGTTGATGCTCATCCGAAAACGCCGCCAAAAATACCTTTCGGGATATGTCGGGTTTTCATTGAAATACGACCGAATCAACTTCTCGTGTCCTTCAATCCTTTCTCTCCAAAACTTCTGTCTACCGAACACCGATCCACCTATTTTTGGCTTCTTAATGGCGCGGTATGCCCCATGAACCGTATGATGAACTCTACAATTGTACATATGAAATGACTTACTACTACTAGTTGTAATAAAAAAATCGAGCAAAATATGTTGGCGGCCGGTGGAGGCGCATACCTTGCGAGCATTTCGGTGAGCATCTAGGCTACACCATGTTGAAAGTCGGCTCGAGGAGGATATGGTCGCCGTTGGAGCACGGCGCTAGCAAGAGGAGGGAGGCACGGTATCGTCGGTAGCGCGGATCTTGTACCCGCCGGTAGCGGCGGCGGCACCGGCGCCGGCTCGGTACAGCGCGGTGGAATGCTCGAGACTGGCGGGAGGAGGCGCGGCGGAGGCGAATCTACGGCGCGGTGGAGAAGTCGAGCAGGGGCGACGGCGAAATCGACCGGCGCCGGCAAAATCGCGCGGCGGCAGCGCGGGTGGGGAGAGAGAGGGCGCGTGCGCGGGTGAAATTTCCAGCCGTTTGAGCTTCGTGCGCTTGCGAAACGATGCCGCGCGCTCCTGCCGACGCCTTAGATATGGCACCCCGGATAGGGCAAAACACAGCGCGCACTAATTTTTTTGCAGCGCCGGCACGGATAGGGCGCCTGCTGGAGGAGCAAATTTGACTCCGCGCGCTCTATACCGGTGGTTATTATAGCGCGGGCGCGGGATAGCAGGACTGTTGGAGATGCTCTTACGTAGAAACTTGGTGATTTCATGCTCACATTTTCCTTGAAACTTCAACATCAATTAACAAGTTCGGCAAGCCAGCTTGGGTGATTGGAACGGAAACTAATTTACTAACCATACGAATCGGCAAACGCATCTGTTAATTAGTTGAAAATAGAGGTAATTGCACGAGAGATACAACAACTTGTCTTCCAGGTGCATTTTTATACAACATCTCTGAATATGTGTTCCACTGGTACAAAACGTTGTCCTGGACGTGCACCGTTGGTACAAGTAGGCTCCGCAGCTGACACGCGTCCCTCCCAGACGGTGGAACACAGTTTTGCAGAAACACCCTCGTCGTTTGGCGATTTTGCGCACAGCTGTTTCGCTCCCCTCCCTCGCTCGCTCCCGTTCCATTCCCCTCTGCCCCTCTGAACCCTAGCGGTGGCGACGACCTGGCGAGTGATGGCGGAGTCAAAGGGAAGCTTGGATAGCACGGGAGAACACCACCGCCAGGGTTTGCTCGCGGAGGGCCGCGGTGGAGGGGCAGGCACTTGCCCCCAGCACCTGCACGTGCTCGCGGAGGGCCGCGAGTGGAGGAGGAGAGGCCGGCGCCGGCGGAGGAGGAGAGGGTGGCGGAGCAGGCGCGGTGGCGCTACGACAAGCTGTACTGCAAGTACATGATCCTGTACTGCTGCCTCGCTTCGGAGGAGGAGAGGGCAGCAATGGCATATCCTACTGGGTGGCGGTCGGCCATCCCCACCGATGTGAGCTTGGAGGAGCAGATTCGGATAATGCAGGCTCGTTTGGAAGCAATGTGATCCATGGGAGCATCTGGAAGGAGGGCGATCCATGGGCGAGGGTGACGGGTGAGTACTACTGGAATTCCGGCGATGACTGGACAGCACAAGCTCCACAGGTATGTACATTCAGTCTTGTTTGTTGTATGACAGTAGATGAATTATAAAATTCAGTTAAATAGACCTGTAAATTGGCATTCTTTTACATTGACAGGAAAAGGGAATGGCAGCAGATAGTGACATAGGCATCCCCAATGGGTCTGCCGAAGATGGTACCCAGGGTTTACTGAATGCCCACGACTCGAAGAATATAAAGATCGGAAGCCCAAGATAGTATTAAGGAAAGCTAGAGTTGTATTATGAAAAACATACTTGTAATCTTACGGGATGAGTTAGAAACCTTCCCGGACTCTGTAACTTGTGTATTACGAATCCCTCGGCTCCGCCTCCTATATAAGGGGGAGTCGAGGGACAAAGAAATGATCGATTCATTGTTTTACGCAACCCTAGTTTTCATAATCATCGAGTACTTTTCGCCTTCGAGATCTACTTACCCTCTACTTCCAACTAAACCCTAGTCTACAATCCGTAGGCATTGATAAGTTAATCCCTTGTCAATTGGCGCCGTCTGTGGGAATTAGAGGTGTCAAGGAGCTGATCCGTTCAAGATCGTCGACTTCGTCAACTGCAAGCAACGCGATGGACAGAGGTAAATAGATCGAAACTGGTCAGTCGATTTTATTCCTCACCCGCCCTCCCGTTTGGATGCATATGCGTATCTGAGGAGCCCATGGAGATGACGTTCGGAAAGTTCTACTTCCGAGAAGGAAGGAGCATATCGTCTCGAGATTCCGATCTCGTCGGGATTAGCAGCAGTCGATCCCGATTTTTCGAGCTCGACATTATCAATCGAGTCAGGCGACGAGGAAACTTCATCGCCACGCTTCATCAGCACCAGGGCAAGCGAAAAACTCGCCAAGATCTTCAGCGACATGTCCTTTGAGTCATCCGCGGATTCCGATATAAGCGATGACTCGAGCAACATAGGCAGCTTCAACTTCATCGACGAATCCACCATTGTTGGAAAGGTCTTCACCAATCTCTATGATGGTGTCACCAAACCCGACAAAGTTCAGAGTTCAAAATATCATCAGATCTACGCCATTGGATAAACAAGTCGCGAACAGGAGACATCAGAGAATTTCGACGATGCGGGAAATCCGTACGTCGATCCTGCAGGTCTCACGCGAGGTCTAGGAACAAAATATATCGGCACGGGGACACGAGAGATGGTACGATTTCCGCAGGCAGTATGGGATCGAGTCGCAAGAGTTATTAATGGTACAGAGCCAATAACCATAACAGCGACACCTAAGGAGTTACAAGCGTATCAATATAGGCTTGCACGTACCAGGCGAGAGCTTGAGAAACAAAAGATCGAGCTGGACAGGAGACATGAAGCAGCTTCTGCTTCAAGCAGGCGAAGAGCGGAGCTGAGTCGACAATCGGCACTTCGGGAAGCAATCACAGGGAAGCTCGCAACAGGGCAAGATCTCGACTGCAAAATATACCTGAGGCAGATAGGGAGAATCTGGTTCAAAATCTCGACATGTCCTTTATGTCGATAGACACGAGGTAATATTATCCCTAAGACACCAGAAGCTGGGTACATGGCGACGCAAGCTTTCATTCTTGCATCCAAGCCACCTCCCGGCGATCCAAGAGAAGCATTGTACAATATGGCCATGGCAGGAGTTGGAGCCATGGGGACGGCGTTTATAAATTCGCCTCCCGAAGGACCCACGAGGCAAAATAGTCCACGACCCGCTGCAGCAGCACAAGGTCCCGAAAGAACGAGTGGAGCACGAGACACAGCAGCACAAGCACGGGTGGATAGAGCACGACAAAATAGAAGGGAACATCGACATTCCCCAGAGATAGATGACGAGGATATGTGTGGGTTACCGTGCTTCACAAGGAGGGTCCGGAAGACTCGAGTTCCTTCGGGGTTTAAGTTACCCGATAATTTCAAAAAATTCGATGGTTTGCAAGATCCCGAGGATTGGTTAGTTGATTACCTCGAGACGGTGAAGCTGATAGGCGGAACCAGAGCAACAGCCATGCAAAGCATTCAAGTACACCTGAGTGGAGCCGCACGATCTTGGATAAAGAAGCTTCCTCCGGGTTCTATTGACAGCTGGGAAAGTTTTGAGGATGTTTTCGTCAAGAATTTCCGATCCACCTGCAAAAAACCAGCGTCGTTAGAAGAGCTCAGGGCATGTCGACAAAAGCATGATGAATCAATGAGAAAGTACATTCAGAGGTGGAACATCATTAAAAACTCGGCAGAGAACATATCTGACGAGAGAGCAATAGACGCGTTCGTAAGGGAATTCGACGAGGAGATTTTGTAGAAGACTTGGGGAGAACCAACCCGAGGACAGTGTCAGCATTAATGGAGATAGCAAATAGGTGGGCAGATGGAGAAGATGCTGTTCACAATAAACGGCACAAGTCACCGGAGGAGGACCGTAGTCGAAATTTTCAAAATAGGCGACGTTTTCCTCGGCAGTATTCGAGTTATGATGCTCCTGGCCAAATATCGGCTGGTTTTCGAGGAAATACTGGAGGAAACAATAGAGATGATATCAAAGAAGCAGCGAGCAGCGAGGCGACAATAGAGAGGATTCCCGAAATAACAGGCAAAATAGTGGACCAAAGGTTCAGAGACCATATCTCCCGAGGATATGATGAACGGGCCATGTCAGATGCATTTCTATCTCGACAATAACGGGAAGAGGCAATCCGGACATCTGCAGAAGGATTGTCGAAACTTTCAAGCAATGCTAAGGTTTGCAGGGCAAGCCAATGCTCAGGCAGCAAGTAGAAATCCCCAGGGACCTAGGAGTGAGATCCACCTACCACCTCCTCCCGCAATTACGGACGAAAATCGGCACCAGCTCAGAATAGCGGCAGCACCACACCCACCTCCATATGTCGACCCCAACTCCAACGGTGCGGTCTCGATGATTCAGAAAGCTAGGCCGTCTAACAGGGCTCAGAAAGTAATCTCGCGACAAGTGTTCATGGCAGAGAAGATGCCTCCACCAACGATTGAGTACCTAAATTGGTCGGGACAAGACATTGGCTTCACAATAGCGGATCACCCGCAGCAAGTTCCTCGACCAGGGCAATCAGCACTTATCTTACCAGCAGTAATTGCAGGATTCGATGTATCTCGAGTATTCATAGATGGAGGCAGCAGTCTAAACCTTATGTATGCAGATACATTAAGGAAGATGAACATATCCCTGGCAAACTTAAAACCTACGGACACACGTTTCCATGGTATCACGCCAGAGAAGCCGAGTTATCCGCTGGGGAAGATCAACCTCGACGTCCAGTTTGGAACCCGAGAAAATTACAGAATAGAAAAGCTGGAGTTCGAAGTTGTGGATTTCCCGTCGCAATACCACGCCTTGTTGGGACGACCAGCATATGCCAGGTTTATGGCGGTACCACACTACACGTACTTGTTATGGAGGTTACCTGGACCTAAGGGACCGATTACAATCAAGGGGAGTTTTGCGTTAGCAGATAAATGTGACAAGGATTTCCATCGACTGTCAGAAACTTTCGGGATGCAGGCAGAATATATGGAGTCAAGGTTAACGACTGACTATGACGTGTTACCAGATGTAGGAAGGCCACTCAAGGAGCCAACCTTTAGCACTACCAAGAATTCTAAGGAAGTGCAGATTCATCCGACAGATCCAAAGAAAACGACGTCCATTGCAACAGACATGGACCTCACATAGGAAAGCGCGCTCGTCGAGTTCCTCCGTGAGCACTGGAAAATCTTCGCATGGTGTCCAGCTGACATGCCAGGAGTACCAAGGGAACTTGCCGAGCATCACCTAAGCTTGGATCCAATAGCGAGACCAATTAAACAACCTTTGCGGCGTTTTTCGGAACCAAACCGCAAAGCCATGCTATCAGAGATTAATCGACTCAGAGAAGCTGGATTCATCAGAGAGCTCACAGAGGCCACGTGGGTAGCTAACCCAGTGTTGATCCCGAAGAAAACACGAAAGTCCTTCGCATGTGCGTCGACTTCACGTGTCTCAATAAACATTGCCCAAAGGATCACTTTCCCCTCCCAAGGATCGATCAAATTATCAACTCCACGGCAGGATGTGAACGTCTTTCCTTCCTGGATGCATATTCTGGTTATAACCAGATCAGACTAAAAGAAGAGGATGAGGTCAAGACAGCGTTCATAACACCTTATGGCCTGTTTTGCTACAAAACAATGCCCTTTGGTTTGAAAAACGCGGGAGCAACATATCAGCGGATGATGCAGAAGTGTCTTGCAACACAGATTGGGGAAAACGTACAAGTATATATCGACGATATCATCATAACAACAAAAGAGGGATCAACATTGATCGAGGACTTAAAGGAAACTTTTGACAATCTCGACAAGTTTTGCCTCAAGCTGAACCCGACAAAGTGCTCCTTTGGCGTTCCTGCGGGAGAACTTCTCGGTTCTTAGTTTCGGCAAGAGGAATCGAAGCCAATCCAGAGAAAATTCAAGCTATCGTAACAATGAGGAAGCCAGAAAGTTGAAAGAAATACAACAATTAATCAGTCGCAGCTTTGCGTTCGTCGCAAGGCGGGAGAAAAGGCGTTCCTTTTACGCTTTGATCAAGCAAGGAGAGAAGTTTCAATGGAACGAAAGAGGCAGAGAGCTTTCGAGGATCTCAGCGCACAATCTCGACACCACCAATCCCTGGTGGCGCCGAAGGAGAAGGAACCTTTATTGTTGTACATCGCAGCTACGCCTCAGGTGGTCAGCACAGCACTTGTAGTCGAAAGAGAAGAAGAAGGAAAACTCCATGGAGTACAGAGGCCGGTATATTTCATTAGTGAAGTTTTATCGCCATCAAAACAGCGGTACCCACAGTACGTGAAGCTAGCATATGGAGTGTTTACAACCGCAAGAAAATCGGCACTATTTTTCGGCGCATCCGATAATAGTGTCAATGAGGCGCCTTTATCCAATATATTAAACAATCCAGAGCTATGGTCGTGTCTCCCTTTGGGGAATAGAACTTTCCCTCGGGACGTACGTAAAAAAGAAAAGCAATAAAGTCGCAAATTTTACCGACTTCATCGCAGAGTGGATGGAGTTACAAAATACGGGACCCCGGATCTATCGAGAACCCGGACTATGAACCGACGGGTCCAAGAGATTGGAAGGAGCTGGAGCAAGCGTGATACTAATATCACCGAAGGCGACAAATTAAAATATGTCTTACGGATGACGTTCCCAAACGCGTCTAACAATGAGGCAGAATACGAAGCTCTTATACACGGGATGAAGATGGCGAAAGCCTGTGGCGCAACTCGGCTAAAAATATTCGGCGACTCGCAATTGGTGGCTCAAGTCATGAATCAATGTGATGCAGTCAATGATAGTATGATAGCATACAAAGAAGTATACAACGAGCTAGAGAAGCTGTTTGATGGATGCGAGGTAAATCACATCAGCAGGCTGAGCAATGATGAAGCCGATGTTCTTGCAAATATCGGGTCGCAGTGTCTCGCGATTCCACCAAAGCATTCTGGGAGGAGATAGAGAGATCTACAAAGTCGAAGAAGCCAAAAAAGAAGGAGAAGGACAAGAAACCTTCGGGGGCTACAAAAGAAGCACCAGAAGAAGAAGAGGAACAAGACCTAGTAATGATGGTACAAATTCCATGGATGCAAGCGTATATATCATACATCCTACGAAAAGAGATACCCGACGATCCAGTTGAAGCAAGGCGAGTTATCAGACGTTCTAAAGTCTTTACTGTGGTCAAAGGGGAGCTGTACAAACGAAGTATTTCGGGAGTGTTACAAAGGTGCGTCACACCCGAAGAAGGAAGGATGATCCTGAAGGATGTACACGAAGGAATATGCGGTCATCATGCAAGCAGCCGTGCTATAGCAGCCAAGGTTTTCAGGTCAGGATTTTATTGGTTGACAGCAATCGAGGATGCAAAAGAAATAGTTCGTACTTGCGACGCTGCGGAGATTTGCCGCAAAACCTCATTCTCCGGCAGAGTTGATGCCAATACCGCTGTCTTGGCCCTTTGCTCGTCTGGGTCTCATGGTGGGAAAATTACACAAAGCTTCGCCAGGATACGAGTACATGCTCGTCGCCGTCGACAAATTTACAAAGTGAGATAGAAGCCGATAAATTCGCCGGACGGAGCGTCTGTCGTTAAGTTCGTGAAAAGTATCGTTTTCAGATTTGGGGTACCTCATAGCATCGTCACGGACAATGGTAGTAACTTCACATCCAAGGAGTTCAAGGCGTATTGTGCAGAGGTAGGTATCAAACTACACTTTGCGTCAGTTGCGCATCCGCAGACCAATGGCCAAATCGAGAAAGCCAATGGTATCATCTGCAATGGTATCAAGAAGCGTCTGTTAGCACCACTAGAAAAAGCTCGACACACTTGGCCAGAGGAGTTGCCCAGTGTGTTATGGAGTATTCGAACAACACCAAATACAGCGACTCAGGAAACTCCGTTTTCCTGGTCCATGGAGCCGAGGCAGTATTACCGATAGAAATAGAGCACGATTCTCCGAGAGTAACGGAGTATGATGAGGAAGCTTCAAGAAAAGCATTGGAGGATGATGTCGATGCACTTGATGAAGCTCGAGATGAAGTGTTATCAAGGGTCACCAAGTACCAGCAAGACCTGAAGAACTACCACAGTCGACGTTTACGACCAAGATCCTTTCAGGTGGGCGACCTAGTTCTTCGCTCACACAAAAAGCCATGAAAAACTCGAGTCGCCATGGCCCCTACATCGTCACAGAAGTAATCGAAGGAGGAGCATACAGGATAAAGGACAAGAAGACAGGGTCGCCGAGCAAAACCCCTGGAACGTGGCGCAACTCAGGCGGTTCTACGCTTAGAGTCGAAATATAGTCCCTCCTTTGTAAAAATATAATGTACGGAAACGCCCGCAGCTTTCGACGCACTCTTTCCTTTTCGGGCACCGAGTGGGCTGGAAAGGTTTTTAATGAGGCGGGCTCGCGGTGCTGCAATATAGTAAAGATATTGATGACATACATCTTCTTTTCTCGACACGCTCGGGGGCTAACGCCCAGCAATTACAATACAGATTTCCAAATTACAAAAAGATAAGTTTCGCCTTGGTACAAAGCAACTCGCAAGACAATGAAAATACAAGATAGTGATCAACAAAAAGCTCGGGAGCTCATACCCGCAATATAAAAATATTTGCCTTGGTTCAACCTCGCAAATACAATACAGAAAATAGCCACCGAAACACTCGGGGGCTAGAAAAAATATACATATCTTTGTTTTACAACATATATACAGCAAGTTACAGTTCCTTTCGACAAAGCAGCTATCTACAGAAGAAATAAATTTAGTCGTGCCTTAATATATCGTCAATATTAACCTTACCTTCTTCGGCAGAGGCACCCAGAAAATCGGCATAGTGACCGTCTGCAAAAAAGTCGGCATCCATTCGAAGAAGATCACCAATTATTTCTTCAGCTACTGGCGTAACTACTGCATCAATTCTATCGACACCCATCCTCCGTCGCCTTAGCCTGGTATGAACTTTTTCAACTACCTTGGTCATATCAAGTTTGGAGTGGCAGATCTGAAGAATGATAAGGGCAAACCTGGCACCAGCTACTAGCTGAGCTCTTACAAAACCATGGATTTTGTGCGAGTCCTTAAATTTGTCCATCAGCTCAGGAAGGGTCTTAGGCTGAACATTACGAGGAAACATGGAGTTGTAAATCATGGATAACGTCTTGGTACAGAATTCGAGGAACTCACGAACTTGGCATGAGCGGTCTTGAAATCTGACGATTTGTCGGGTGCGTTCAGGGGTAGCCCAAAAAAGGATGCCATGGTCGAGTGAAAGGTTAATAAGGAAATTTGATCTTGTATCAACTCGTTGATCTTCGGCATCAGCGTCCAAAAAGGGACCTATTTGGCGACAATGCACCAGTTAAAGACAGAAAAACAGGCAAAGAAAAAGAGAAAGGACAAGTTTGAGAAGTATACCCGCCATCTCCTGACTTGCTTCAGTCATCAACTCAAGCATGTAGTTCTCTCGGGAGGCAGCCTGCGCAGCCTCAGCAATTGCAGTTTCCTTCAACGCTATGGCTTCTTGAGCCTGTTGAACAGCTCGTTTTTCGTTCTCAGATGATTTTCGAGACTGTTCCATTATTATGAGAGCTTGTTTTTTCGTCGACTGTAGTTGTTGACGGAGATCGTCCAAGTCTTCCTTATGTGTAGCACTCGACAAACCTCCAACACACTCGACAGCAGGGGATTTTTTCGAGTAAGGCACAGCAGGCAAAGCAGTTGAGGAAGGCACCGCGGTATAGTTGTCAAAAATCAACTGGAAAGGAAAACGTCGGTATCAATAACTCGGCAATATAGCTTTTCATTAATAAGGTCAGACGTTTACATAGCTATTACAAGAGAGTTCCTAATGAACAAGTGGGGCAGTTGTCGCCAAAACTATTATGACGACAGCGTCAAAAGAAAGAAAGCAAAACAAGATAGTGGTCTACTTGACCTCCGGCTTCGATGAACTAGGAGCTGGAGTTGGCTTGCATCCAAGGAAGGCAAGGATTTTCTTCGAGTTTGGCTTGGCAGCCTTGATCAAAGATTGCCATCTCTTCGTCTCCATCTTCTGCACATCGCCAACTTTGGCCCAGTCGACGTCTTGTTGGCTGTCAGCAACCAAGGCGATGGTGCCTTCAACACCAATCTTCAAACCTTCTTGTCGAAGATTGTGCCCAAGATCTTCTTGAGAATTGAAGCACTTGGCCAGAGCAGCAAAAGTTTTGGGTTCTTCTTTCTTCGAGAAGAAGTATGGAAAAAGCCGCGACAGGCCCGAGTCAGCATCAGCAATTGCTTGGCGTGCCTCATCTCCATGAATCTCGAGGAGGGAGAGCGCGTCGAGAAGGCGATCACCTTCAGAACTTTCGAGCTCATAATCTTGATGCGTCCTCCCTGATAACGCAACATACAGCTTGTCAAAAAGGCACGCCAAGAAAAGCATGGGTACTTGAAGAACAAGAAATGGTTAGAGCACTTACTAACAAAACGTCGACTCTGTGACTCTAAGTGAGAGATAATTTCTTCCTCGCGGGTGGTTTGCTGAGTGATGTTTTCACTCAAAGAGGTTTCCGCGTTGTGAAGTCTTTTTCGAAGATCTTCAACAATGGCGGCATTTGATTCAGCCTTCTTGCGAGCTTTTTCGCTTTGCTCCAATTTAAGAGCAAGAGCATCAGCGCGTCTGTTAGCTTCCGCGAGATTGGCTGGAAAAACAAGCGACAGTAACAACTGTCATGACAAAAAATATGATGGAGAGTATTCAATTAAAGAAAGCAGCAAAAATAGTACCTTCAAGTTTGTTCGCATGATCACGGTACCCGACGAATTGGGTACCGAGACGAATAAACTCCTTCATCAAAGGCTGAAGAGAGAGCCAAAGAAAGAAAAATCAATATAGTGCGTGAAAGTTCGACAGAGACAAGCAAAAAAGATGTAAAACAGAGATCCGAAAAATATCGGAACAAAAAAAAAGAAGGGAAACTTACATCATCCAGTGAAGGAGTCGTGGAATCACCAATTAATCGGGTGGGTTCCTTGGCTGGCTCAACCCTAGCTCTCTTCGGTGAAGAGGCACGGGGGCTCACAACTGGAGTAGTGAGCTCGATGTCTTGATGAGGAGTCCAGGTTTTATCCACATCAGACTGAGCCTCAGAGATAACCAAAGTACGAGACGTACTCGTTCGAGCAGTCACGTCAATGGGGGGATTTTCATCCTCATCACCACTACAATAAACAGGCAATAATATAAGAGACAACATAGACAAAATATCGGGAGCAAACAACAAAAGCAAAAGAGAACTTACGAGCTGACAAGGGCATCCTCGTAAGGGTTGAAAGTTGTCCTTTCTTCAGAGGAACAACTTCTTCAGGAGGCGCCGGCTTTGGAGGTGCCAGAATCGACAACTTCATCCCTTTTTCTTTTGTTCCTTGGAGAAACAGCAGAAGGAATGATCGACTCGCTGGCTTCGATTCAACTTCTCTTTCGAGGAAGCCGCAGATTTGTGAGAACCGCGACTTCACTTTCAGGGCGAGAAGTACCCTGGTTGTCGTCAGTGACAACAGCCTGTTCTTCGACTTCTCCACCTTCAGGAAGAGGAGGAAGAGAAGCTAGAATTGGATGATTCTACAAAGGCAAGAAATGTCGACAAGAAAGTTACGCAGGGGACATCAGCACAAATAGCAATCGACAAATAGTAAAATAATCGGGAAGACAAAAAAGTCGAGAGGACAAAATACTAGTTGGAGAAAATACCTTGGGGAGAGGGTTGGAGACACTATATGGCTCCACACGGCAAGAAGATGGAATATGATCTTTCTTGCTGAGCGATGAAATTCTTCGGATAAGTTTCTCCAAGTCCTTTACAGAAAGGTCCTTGGAGAGCCTGTTAGCATCTTTTTCGCCAGCATACGTCCAAAGGGGATTTTTGCGAGCCTGAAGAGGCTGCACCCTAATCCTAAGGAAATAAGCTGTGATTTGAATACCCGACAATTCCTTGCCGCGGGTATTCTGAAGCTCATGGATACGAGACATTAGCGCCTCTGTCGCTGTTTTCTCTTCTTCGGTAGCTTCAGCGTCCCAGGAACGGCGGCGAAGAATCTTGGCGCTTCCATCAAAAGGAGCTATGTTGTACTCCACCGAGTTAGCGCTTTCTTCGCGCACATAGAGCCATCTTTTGCGCCACCCTTGGACGGAGTCGGGGAATTTGACGTCAAAATACTCGACGTCAGGGCGAACGCAAATAACAACACCGCCTATGTTGTAGGCGATGTTGTGGGAGCCATTACGGCGGAGGCAGAAGATGCGCTTCCACAGAGCCCAGTTAGGAGGGACTCCGAGGAAGCATTCACAAAGAGTAATGAAAATTGCGACATGGAGGATAGAGTTGGGAGTCAGCTGATGCAGCTGCACCCCATAAACAAAGAGCAGACCACGGAGGAAATCGTGAATGGGGGTAGAAAGGCCGCGAATGAGGTGGTCGACGAAACTGACCCGATACTCGATCGGAGGCGAGGGATAGCTTTCTTCGCTGGGGAAGCGCATGAGCCCGAGCTTCTTCAGCAAGTTCAGGTCTTGGTTGGAGATTTTGGATCTCTCCCACTCCAGATCTTCCGCCGCCATCCTCGATTCAGGAGTGCTGTGGCGAGTGAGCCGCGCGCGTGGTGGCATTAACGATGGAGAAAGCGCAACGTGCGAGTGTGGCTGAGCTCAAGAAGTGTTGGGCGCAATGGGGATTTTTTGCAGAGGAGAAGCAGAGGTGCGACGCAGGTGAAAGTGCGAACGGAGGAAGAAGAAGACCTTATATAGAGAATTGGCGAAGCAACGCACCGTTGGATGAAGTAATTTTGCGGTGGATGTTGCACACGTGGCTAAGGGGTAAAAGAGTATTTTGACTATGAGGGAATGGAACAGGCGCCACAGTGCGTGCGCCAGGAAAAGCGGAGGACGTGGGTCCCCCACTTGCACGACGTGTCAAATTGATGAGGATTTTGGGCCCGCAAGACAGAGAGAGAGCAGAACTCGCGTTTTCCCGATACAGTGGTCGTGGCTATCGTCAGTAGTGACGTCATTTTGATTAAAGGAAAAATTTCGGCAGTGAAGATTAAGGAAATTGGCGACAGGGAAAAATTATCGATTATTTCGAGAGCCTTTGATCAAATACAAGTTTTTGCCCAAATGCTCGGGGGCTACTTTGGAGAAAATAAAAATTCGAGTATGACAAAATAGAAATTGCGAGAGCCTATGATCAAACGCAAGCATTTGTTCATAGCTCGGGTTACTCCAGAGGCTGGTCGCGCACCCGATAGATGTGAAAAGCTCGAGAAAGAATGACAATATAGCGCATAAAGCGTTGAGCCTACAACCAAGCACAAGTCCTTGGCTGTAGCTCCTGGCTACTCCCATCGGGAACGCTGTTCGCGTGCCCGATGAAACTATAAAAAGAAGTGAGCATATTTCGAGTTATGCAAATAACTCTGCATATACTCCCATCGGGATGGCAAGATAAGTCATCCGTGACTCCCGATGAAATGTGCTATTCCAACAGTCGAAAAAGCACTCGACAATATATTCTCAGAGCGCCAAAGTCGCGAATAAATCTCTGAATGCCGCAAAACTTTGCGAAGGTAAGACCCCGATCCGTTCGAGCGGCGTGGCACCGTCTCGACGTCGTTTGCTTTTTCCGTATCAACAGATACGAAGAAAATCCTAACGGACGTGTTAGGTACCCGATAAAATATGACCGGCTCGACGAATGGTAAGACCTTAAGCGGCACTGTCGAGTTAACACCAGTATCCCGAGATCATGTCCAGGGACGTGATCTTGAAGTAGGTTTTTCGGATTGCCACTAGAGCAGTTAACTAGTACCTGATCCGTCAGATGAACTAGCCCCAACTACCATTATCCCTGCACAATATAGAATTGCGTATCCAAAGATATGTGATAAGCTTGGCAAAGATATTGAATGCTTATAAAATTGGAGATTTTTCCTGATTCTTCGATTCAAGCAAAATCTCGGAAGACATAGGCATCCCCAATGGGCCTGCCAAGATGGTACCCAGGGTTTACTGAAGGCCCACGACTCGAAGAATATAAAGATCGGAAGCCCAAGATAGTATTAAGGAAAGCTAGAGTTGTATTATGAAAAACATACTTGTAATCTTACGGGATGAGTTAGAAACCTTCCCGGACTCTGTAACTTGTGTATTACAAATCCCTCGGCTCCGCCTCCTATATAAGGGGGAGTCGAGGGACAAAGAAAGGATCGATTCATTGTTTTACGCAACCCTAGTTTTCATAATCATCGAGTACTTTTCGGCTGAAACCTTCGAGATCTACTTGCCCTCTACTTCCAACTAAACCCTAGTCTACAATCCGTAGGCATTGATAAGTTAATCCCTTGTCAGATAGTGAATTGCATGATGACAATGCAATGCTGGTGAGGAAGATTGCTGCTGTGGAGCAAGAGTTAGAGAAGAGGAAGGTTGACATGAAGAAAATGCAGAAGAAGCACACGAAGGAGCTTAGAAATAGGGATTGGAGGGAAATGATGGTAGTTTGCACTTTCTCTGTATGTGTACTGGTGTAGGCTTGTGTTGCTCTGATCATGAGGGAATAGTATGTATCCACCATGCTTGTAACCAACTATGACTATGGAATAAATATGAATTTCTCCAGAAATTGAATTGCATTCAGTCAGTATTGCAGTGATAATAGTATTTCAGAAAGTCAAGTGGCAACATTTTGTAGCACTGATAGCATTCAAGTGTTCACAAAATTAAATCTGAAACATCATGAATGAACAAAATCTGGAACATAGGCATTCAAGTGTAGCACTAATTCAGTTCTTGCATCTACAAGTCTCACTGAGGTGCAGTCTGACTGATTTGAATTTCTTCTGGAATGTGATCTGGCACTACCTCATTCAAATCAGGCAATTGATTTCTGGGTTGGTCATCACCAAATAGCAAATAATACGTTGATCCTAGACCTATGTTGTAACCTCTTCTTCTTGCATTTGATGCAGTTGGTTCCTCCACATTGACCTCTGGGTTTGTCTGATGAAGCTGTTTCTTTCCTCTCCCTCTTCCTTTTGGTGCCTGTCATGAAGTTGCCCCCTCTTCCACATTTGGCTGTTTTCTTTTACTCCCTTTTCCTCTTCCTCTTCCTCTTGCACTTGCTCTTCCTCTATCTGCTTCCACAGTGCCTCCTCCTCCTCTTCCTCTTCCATCTTTTCTTCCTCCTCCTCTTCCTCTTGCACTTGCCCTGCCTCTTGTAGTTAAGCCACCTCTTGGTTGGGCAGTGGTCAGCCTTGTAGGTGGCAGTTCTTCTCTTGCAGACACCACAAAAGCACTTTCTTCACGTAATGGTTGTTGCACTCTTGGTATAGGTAAATGAGCTGCAGCCTATTAAAAATATTGTGAGTGTAACATGGATTCAAATATTGACATGGAACATTGATTCAAATATTGAAATGGAACATGGAGTTACCTCTTGCCCCATTTGATGCACCATTGTTCTCATTTGATGCATTGGATCATTTCTAGGGTCAGGAGTGATAGGCATTAAGTGCTGCATGACAGAAGGATCATCCACATCCTCATCTTCAACATTGGCAGCTCCATTTAGTTGATCCAATACCCACTTGGCATGTTCTTTTTTATTGTGGTTGGGGTTTCCACACACAGAGCATTGCATAGTCATGCCTGCTTTTGTGATGAATTTGACTCCATCTTTCTCCTTCTCTTTTGGAGTTTTCCTTCTGTTCTTCTTGGGCCTTCCCATTACTTTTGTGTAGATTGGAGGATGCACAGTTGATGCATTCATTTTTTCCCAATGAACCCTGGATCTAAGAGGAGTCAAATTGTATGCATAAGCTTTCTTGAACGTGTCTATGGTATAACAGCTATGCACAAGCTTGTCCACTTGCAGCCTATCTGCTCTGCAACAAGCAATGACATGGTGACAAGGGATCCCTGTAAGTTGCCATCTCCTGCAATCACACTGCCCTGCTGACCATGTCAATATTGTAGGTTTTCTCAAATTCATGTGATGTTACATGATAAACACCATTGCCAGCATGTGATGCTCCTAGTTTCTCTGCCCATCACTGCAAGGAATATGGTTAAATATAACGGTCCAAAAATGTCACTGAATCGTCACTATAGTTGGTTTGTGATGTTCTTGTGACGTTTTTCAAAACGTCGAAAGATGAGCGTCAGTAATGACCTTTAGTGACGGTTCCCATAGGAATGTCATAGACGATTACGACGTTTTATAAACATCATAGTTTTAACGACGTTTTAAAACCGTCATTATCGATCCGGATAGGCCACGTCAGGTCCGACGTGGCAATCTAACGTGGCAAAATTGTGACGAAAAAATAACGTCGTTATCTGAAATCAGCCCGGTCCATTCAGCCTCTTATATGGGCTAGGCCCAGTAATGCTGAATTTTTTTTCGTCTTTGTTGGATCCTGGCCTGTTACGAGCCCAATTCTTATTGGACCTTGGCCCTTTTAGCTTCAATTTTTTTGGGGCCTTTTTAGGTTCATTTTTAGGTTCAATATATTTACTGGGCCTGGGCCTGAAACTAAAACCGAGTAAGCCCATCAATATTTTAAATAAATATATTTACAAAGCAATAGCAGTTTAAACTCGAGCATTTCACCTCAAAACAATCAGATAACTCCATTACAATACATAACATGAAGAAATAACAATATCTCCATTATTTTAGCTAAAACCAACATTGCTCCATCACAAACATATAACACTATTACACCACATGACATCCCTCTGTTACACTAATCCATGAACACGAACAAGAAACAGCTGTGGAACTCGTCGTTCACCCTAGACTTTAACTTGACTATGAACAAGCCTTCCTCCGAGCATGATCTCCGCTAGAGTCCCAGCAAATTCACTTACTCTTCCTCTGTGCACAGTTCAAAATCTCCGCCTTATCTTCCTCGTGCACCTAGTGCCAACAACCTGCAAGATAATCCATACACACAATATTTAGTATAAAAAGCAACACGGACAGAACTGAGCTAATGCTATAATCCAAATTACTGGTAATGCATGAAAATATCTGTAAGGGGAAATGAACATACATCTTAAGCACCATACCATGAGCGACAGTGAAGAAGCACATACTCATCCTCCGATCCAGGCCAGATAAGCATCATCAGCGGCCAGGACCACTGCTGCTGCTCCAGCCTCCGTGTGGATGCCAATGTACTGTCTATGAACCAGGAACAAGAAAATACTTCAGGATATTGACACAATAAATTCGAGGCTTGGATTACAGTAGCAAGCTAAGGACATCAATGATATGGTGCATCCATGGATAGAATGAATATAAATAGCTGACACAAAAATCCACCTACGAACCCATGACCCACCAGATCTTTGATAGCAAAAGCTGACAAAATAATATTACCCAAAGAGGGGTTTTACATCCCACAAAAACAGTACAAACACCAACATGCAGTAGTATTTCCTGGCATTAGGTGAGAATTGGATAATAAAGTGCTGAACCTGATTCTATGGGAGTGCTAATAAAGTGCTTGCGCTCATATATACATACAGGGCAGCCCAGATTACTATCAGCCTAATAAGATCTTTATTTCCAATATTTTTTTATAAACACAATATACTGCAGTGTATTGAGTGTGAGCATGCATGTGTACATACACAACCACTGCCAGTCAAGTATTAAGTCTGATAATGTATGCAATGAAAGTTTTTCAAGATTATTAAACTAAACTATTCAATTGATTGATGATCCCAGGAATAAGATCTTTGGCTCTCTCAAGATAAACCATATACGTAACTATAAATATTAACAAACAGACAATGAAAAGCATAGCAGACTGAGTAAACCTCGCACGCATGCTTGCTTCACAAGTAGATGCGCTACTACAACATGCTTGCAGGCGCACCAACAGCTATTCACCACTTGCAGGCATAGTGGAAAGCTTGAGAAATTCCGGTGAAGCCACTGCTCTCATCCTGAGCGAACTATAGCACCACGTCAACGCCAGGAGTTGTCTCTTCAAGGTAGCGTACATGGAGGACGTGTCAGACAGGTAGTGTGTCTTATTTGACGACCTGGCCTCTACGGGCGTACTTACATTGTCCATAGTACACTTGTTAACATGGACCATTTACTTGAGTCAAAAGTTAGTATGAGATGTTTAGTTATATTTGTTCCATTCTATTTACTAGCAAAACCCCGAGTTTGGCATGAACTAATCAACCTTAGCCATCTATAACATCGGGCGCAATGGATGAGACAGATACGTTGTATCCCCAATCTTTTACGTACTTGACGCATATGCTAATTACTCTGCTAAATGTTGTAGCAAAATCACTCTAACCAATATGTTGTGTTTTAGTTGATTAGAAATGTGTTAGTACCTATTGGCAAAGAGAGGTGTACTCCCTCCATCCAAATTTAGACAAATTTGCGACATCCTTTTGAGGATGGGGGGGTATGATTTCTGAAATAACAACAAATTGAGGTGAAATTAGCATATGAAAAGTGGATATAGGACTAGGATAGACATGTGTCAAGGTCCACAAAATTTCTCATCCGTTTTACATCCAAATACCATAACAGATTTTTTAAGGGGAAAATACTACTACCATAACAGATGCCTAAGCCTGATTAGTGCATTGTAAACTCGGGCTTTTAGCAAACATAATAGAAGAAATAAAACAAAAGGCTCGTACTAGCTTCTGTCTTAGAAAACGACCCATACCAACAGGCTCACCCTAGGCATTATAAGTACGGTGTTGACAAGGGTTCAAAATCTCACCTACTCCTAGCCCTGCACGCTCTCCGCCTAACTATGATGGTCGGGTTGAAGAGAAAAGTTGTAGCTCCGAGCAGCCGCCGTTCCAGTATTCCCTACCATGTACTAAGGATTGATTACGAGATGTATAATCTTTCTCTTCTATTGGTTGGCTCCGAGGAGCGGACAGGAACGTCAACGTCGTTGTAGATTGCTCCTTGTTTATGGCCCCGGCGGCAATGGTGACGGTGAAGCATACTCATTCATGTATGGCAGTGTGTAACGACAACTAAGTGATACATACTCAGTTGTTGTTACACACTGCCATACATGAATGAGTATGCTTGGATGTCACCATTTCCGCTGGTGCCATAGTAAGGAGCAATTTGCGGAGACATCGACGTTTCCGACTGCTCCTCGCAGCCAACCAATAGAAGAGAAAAATTCTATAGCTCGGAGCCAATCCTTAGCCCATGGTATTTTAAGGGAATACGGGGATGTTGGCGGCTCGGGCCTACAACATTTGTCTTCGACCTTACCATCATAGCTAGGTGGAGAGCGTGCAGGGCTTGGGAATATGCGAGATTCTGACCACTTATCAACTTTTTTTTTGAGCGAGACCACTTATCAACTCTGTACCCATACATACTGTCCAAGGTGGGCCTGTTGACATGGGCCATTTCCTGAGACAGAAGCTAAGACTGGTCTCTTGTTTTGTTTCTTCTATTCAACAGCCTGAGTTTAGTGTGCACTAATCAGCCTTTGGCATATGTTACAGTAGTAGTATTTTTTGCTAAACAAATATGTTGCAGCATTTCGATGTAAAGCGGATTAGAAATTTTGTGGAGCTTCACGCATAAATAGTTACGTTAGCTGGAATGGCCTGGATCCGTGCCATAAGTTGGAGCACGTGTGATTTTGAGTATATCTGCAAGAGCCAGATTGAATCATTTGGAATTCGGCTATACAATAATTACATTATCATGTTTACATCCGTATGTATTTAAGTGATGCACGGTCGTGATTCACACATCGTATTTGGATGTGCATATTCTCCAATGATTTCTTTAAACAAAATAAATCAAGAATGTCCTTTTAAAGGATAATCATGAGACCTTCAAGTTCTCGTGTGTTCAAATATACATGCAAGAATCCAAAATATGTTTCAATTTTCCCAATCTGGATGCTTTATGAGAAAGAATTAACTCCATGAAAATTTATGCTATAAATATTAGAAAAAAAATAAAAGACAATAAAAACCATTAGTTATTTTTCAACCATGAGTATTGAAAAACAGCTCATGGTTTTTAATATCATTTATTTCCTATCCAATATATTCAGCATTAATTTGCATGCAATTAAATTAATTATTTCCTCATAGAGCATCCGAAATTCTACCACAACGCGTCAAGGAAAATTAAACCACATGCTGGACTATTCCATGTTCTGTTTGAACACATAAGAATGTAGCATTCTCATCATTATCCTTAAAAAGAAATTTCTTGATTTATTTTCCTTAGCTCAAATCATTAGTGAATATGTGCATCTAAGTTGACAAGAAATATATCCCGGACGCTTGTTTGGGCCTTTGAATTTTGTAGAATGTGGTTTGCCATAACTAGAATGGTTCATGAGAAAATAATTAACTGCATGGAAATTAATGCTACAAAATTGCAAAGGAATAAAACGACAATATGCATACCATAAGGTTTTCAGAAGTTATTTGAGGTAAGTGTGAGCTAGCAATACATAACATCCAATCAATAAAGAGTAAAGAAATTTTGAGAGCAAATGAGTACGGGCTATGTGTAACATAGAATCGGATTAGCTAGGTCAATTCGTGGGCCAACAAAATGCAAAACTCGTTAACCTAATGTCTACGATTGGGTTGATGTCCAAATTGTTTTGTGAAGTATTGCGCTAGCCCAACATATTGGCTAGATTACCTATTCAGCAACTATATATGACATGATCTACTGTTCGTCCTACCCCAATAATGCAATATTGTGGGGGAAAATAACATTTCATAGACACTAAGAAGATCCCAAGATATAGAAATCAAGAATAAACAGGAATAATAAAGGATAGACATGAGAGATTGAACAGCAACTTGGTTTATGGGTCCAACAATATGATGATAACCAACAGATTCACATGGATGGCCAGCTATGCAGCAAATATAAAAGGTTTTAACGATGATCAAGGAAAGGATATGATACATGTCTCTAGATTAATGTCAACAACCCTCAAGATGTTGGTGAATTCTGCTTCAAGAGCAACAAGGTCTAATTGGATCTGACTAGATTGGTCATATGATGCGATATTACAAAATCATGATTGGCATGTGCATATATGTATGGATGCATCAAGATTTGGCCATACATATGCCAAATCTAATCGTATATTACCTTCGAGTCGCCCGAATATTGACAAGTCTCCAGATCCAAATGATGATATGATACATCTTGTCATACTCGACTTATATTGATCTAGATCCATCTAGACTAGGATAGTGGTTTGACAAATCTTAACATATCTCTCTAATTTGTTGGTGAGGAATTGTCTAGATTTGTCTAGATACATCTGGATCGGTCTACTGGCACAACCTATTCACAGTGAGGAGGTGATACAAAGGTGGTATCGACGGAAAAATAATGGAGGATACACATCCAGGCATGAGACTATGCAATGGAGGATACCATTGATGAAATGGGAGGAGCAACATCATCTATGGGCATTGCACGATAAGTAGAGGACTGTTGGGTTTTTTCATGTCGCTTTGGGATAGAGAAGGGGGAAGGGGCTATATAAAGGGCTGGGTGGAGAGGGGAAGAAAAAGGAAAGGGTATGTGGGGGCAAAATATGGAGATAACATCTTGTGTGAGGAATTATGTATATAGCTAGTCTCTGTTGGAGACACATGTAATCTTATATTATTTTCTTTCAGCCAACATGTGCAATATTTTAAATGTCATCGTGGACGGAACTACAACTAGATGGAAATAGTCGTCTCCTTTCCTGGCACTGTACATGAATTTTTGTTGGTGATCATTATCCCATCATATTATTTTAGTTTTAGACAAAGTTTCAAGAATATGTTGAGTGTTATGTAGCAGGTAAAAGTTCAACATCAGTGCATGTTTTATGTTGTGTGATTGATCTTATGAAGTCTAAATGTTTATATATGAATTTATACCAATTAAACTTTAATACTTTATACTTGAAGTTCTTGTGTTGAAAAAATAAATATAGCTAAATATCTTGAAATTCAAAACTCATACTTACAATTCTGAATAAAAACTCCTATATGAGTTGTCACATATTATACAACAAATCATTTGCATACTTTCCAACTCAAAGAAAATGATTGGCCCAGTTAGCTACCCTAGAATATTTGGTTCCATACGTCGGTGATGCGTTCCACTCCCCTAAGCATTGTGACATTGTTTCTCTTGCAACTACTGATGGGTTGCACTCGGGCCATATTCCTCTAATTTAGCCAAGCTACAATTTTATGCTTTTTTATTTCAAAATCAGAATTTCATGTTAAATTTTGAAATAAAATCATCGCTATTAAATGGGAGTTGGTGCTGATGATACGTCACTCAATACTCCACGTTCATTCATCAAATGCGTCTAAATTGTCCAATTGGCATCTTATGTCACAGGTTACGCCATAGAAAAATTAAGATAAAAAATATCGCCCGATTTGATCCACAATTAATGGGGGTATCTCTACTATATTAAAAGGAGGAACTGGTTCTGTTTCCTCCGGTCGAAGGTTTCGTCCTACATATTTTTTATATGACCCTTTTACCCTCCCACCGCACAATCAAACAATTAATCACCCTGCCATCAGAGACAGAATCATCGCACCAATCAGAAAGGAAGGTAAAGGATATCACAAAGGAATCACCACCAATTACGACAGAAGGCAGCGGGTGTGAGCCGCAAGGGTCGCCGAGGAGCGAGTACGGCGGCTCGTGGCAAGGCGGCTGGAGTCAGGCGCGATCTCGACGGCAGAGCCATGGCGGCCAGAGGTGCTTGCCCACGGGCGCGCGCCGCGCGCCGCGGTGTTGCACGCGGCCAGGGCGTTGCACAGGGAGCCCTTGGGGTCGCGCGGCCTCCACCTACTCGGCACCGGCGCACCCTGGTCGGCGGCGACGAGCATATCAAGATCCAGGTCAGTGTGCGTCTCGTCCTTGCCTTCTGTCCCACTCCCCAGCTATCTGTGGTATCACCTCCTCCGCCGGCCGAGATCTGGGGCTGCGCGCATTATGGCCGGATCAGTTCCAGGTGTTCATCAATCTGACCAAGAATGGCGGTCTGCTCCAGAGAGGGAGGTATTTTCAGCAAGTAGTAATTCGATTTTGAGCTTGAAATCGTGCGTGATCTTTATGCTCTTTTGTTCAGATGTCTGGAGCTTGTATCTTTCCGATTCAGTTGCCATTCCCTGACCATGTGAGTGGCATTGTTTGTGCGCTGTAGATTGCTCTTCTTTTGCCTAAAACGGAAGAGATAAATTGATAGCAGCAGCCGCCATCGAGAATAGCTGTGCTTACATTGATCTCCAAAAAAGGAATTTCAGCATGTCATCTATGTCTACATTTCTTGTTTTACAGAAATCATTACGTTTTATGGCTGCCGCGGTTTCAGAATGTACATTACATAAATCAGTTTGTGATATGTATAGTATAAGTTGACCTGCCGTTTCAGAATGATTAGCACATAATCTAGAAAATTGTGGTGTCTGTTGTGTTTTACTGGAGGAACAATATTTTTCCAGTGGACCTGATCATAGCTCACACCTAACACATATAGATGCAGCTCAGATTAGTCAATAACCATTCAGAGAATGGTTGTTAGTTTCAGCCTACGTAGATAAATGGTTACTTGCATTAGCGGCAAGAACTTTCCCCAAAATATCCTTTAATATATTTTCTTTAATAATCCACCTTTTTGGCATATCCTGCAATCCTACTATCTCTATAAATATCAAACAGTTTAATATCAATATATATACAACTGAAATAGAAATCACTATGTGATTGGTTGGCTTGTGGTTTCTATTATAGTCGTATGACTAAATTTGCTAAATGAAAGTTCATTGGACTGGTTGATGGTACATGTTGAAAATTCTATCGAAGTATGGTTGCCTTCCATTAGATGGTTGGGTGAATATTGTCATGTAAATACTCCTGTTGGAAAAGATCTGGTTGGTCTGGTTGTTTACTGAAGCAAAAATCTTTTAAATCTGTAGTTTACTATCTTCTTGGCTTAGCGATCACGACGCTTGATCCTCGCCATTCTGCTATGACAGAGCAATTCCTCACCAATGCCAACTACTATTACATTAGATCTAGCTGGTCCTTTGATTTTTCCTATAAGTTTTTAAATCTTCCGTATATAGATATTTTATGTTGCATGTACGTTGAAATTCTGGTTGATGGGAACTGTTCAAACGAGGGTAGAAAATTTAGTGTGACGTATGTGTATTTTCTGTGGTGGTTGCTGATAATATCTGCTGCTAATGGCATGATGCTAATTAACTAATTAATTGTACAATGGCGAGGCTCCAACTATGGTATGGCTCGTTGGATCTTAAGAAATGTCATTGCTAGAATATCTTTTGTTATATTGACTAATGTACTTGTATTTTTATTTGCAGTTCTCAAAGGATATAAGAAAGTTAGGAGATGCACTCACAGGGTGATGATAATTGTTCGTCATCAATCCTATTCGATTCTTTTTGCTGCTGCATTTCATAAAAGTATCCTCTTAGTTAATTAGTTGTAACTCTTCATGATTTAGAACCTAATTAGAACTTGCCCCAACTATAAGATGCAAGAATCAGAACTAAAAGAAAAATGAAAAGAGGTATTTAAGTGTATTTAATTATTTTGTGTAAGTGTATTTAACGCTTTGTTTCTCTTTTCTCGGCATCTCTCTGGTTGTGCACTGCCGGAACTACAATGGTTCATTTACTTGTTCTTCCTTGTTCCTGGTTGCTATTTCTTCAGTGCTTGGGGTTGCAGGTTGGTTTTATTTTCTTGATTTTGTATTCATCAGAGTTATTTGATGTAGCTCTTGAATTTGGAATTTATGGTGTTATCAGATTTGGTTGATATATTTGTTTGCTTGCTTTATGAAGGAGATGTTTCAGAGTTGGAGCATAGGGTTGAGCAGTGGTGCTGGTTCTCGAAGTCCCGAGGTGAGGGCTTCAGGCTGTACAAGTAGTTTCTTACTTCAAGGAAATAGTAGTCTGGTTTCTTACTTTAGGTGCTTCGGTTTGATCGTATACCTGAGAGAACAAGGAACTGAAGTCTTACCTCTATTATGATTAGGTGTTCATTTAGGCTTAAAAGGTAAAACTGCTTAGTTGTCGACATGTAGTATTTACAGCTGGAAAACTATGGAGTGCTTTTTTTTTGCAATCAGTGTAAAATGTGTAATCCGATTTTTGAGAGCCAAAGTACAAAGTGGTGCATAATTAAATCCTCCCTTGCAGGTTGGACTCTCACTTATTATCTACCACGCATCTCTAAACCGCGTCGTTCTGCTTGAATCCCTTCAGTGGTTCACACTGCCTCAGGTAAATCCTCTATTAGTCTTGTTGTATGTGCTTGTTTGTTCCACCGATTTACCTCTTCCTGGGGTTCTGATGGAATGATGGTTGTAGTGGGTTGTTGTAGCGGTAAGGCATAGCTGATCAAGTGGTGGATGGTCCTGACCACAACTGGTCTGGAGGTTGTGCCCTGCAAGGCTGCAACACCTCGGTTTGGCTACTGAAGGTATGATGCGCCATCCTGATCTCACTTGAGGTCAGTATTTTGCTGCATTCTGATGATACTCTACCCTCTCTCTCTCGGAGTAGACTATATGATGCTCCATCCTCATCTCACTTATTTGTCTAATGTTATGTGGTGGATTCATCTATCTATCGTGTTGCATAGTCAGGCCTTGATATTGGATGAACTGGATGACGCGGTGTCGGGTGGGAGCAGGTGTTGGAGCGCGTCCGCGAGGTGGGCGGCGACATGGAGGATGACCCTCGAGCGCGACGGAGGAGGAAGAGACGACGGCGGTGGCAGGCGAGAGTAGGCACTGCAGGAGCGCGTCCCGTGGAGGATGGCGACAGCCAGTCTTTGCACAAGATCAGAGAAGAGCATCCGAGTTGACACAGCTGACCTCCTTCTCTCCCCGTGGGAGCATCATCTTCTCTTTAGTTTTACTGACTCCTTCTGATTCCTTCCTCCTTAATTTTATTTTATTTCGGAGCTAGAGTTTGGATGTCCAGGCGATTCACCGATAGTGACAGCAACCACCATTGGCCTTCGTGGACTCCATCGCTGCCCCAGGTATGCTCATCCTCTTCTCTCGTTTCCCTGTTTATTCTCATGTACTCTGTTGTTGTGGTTGCGATGGCAAAGCTAAGAAAATCAAGTTTGTTGTTGTGGTGACAGCAACGGTCAAGGTAAAATAATTCATTTCCATCATATCGGGTGTTTACATTTGCAGATTATTATGGTCTTAGGCTGTTTTTTTTTTTGCGAATCATGGTCTTAGGCTGTTGTTACTAAATTTTCGAGGTTTTCTCAGGTTCAGTCAACGCTTTGTTCACCATTATCAGAGGTCATCATATACTTTGAGGCTTTCCGCTGGTGTTTCCTTTAGTCTGAGTGGATGTTTTATTCTGCATATGAAATGTACGGGCGAGGAAGACTTGGAACAGTGCATTTCTTCGGATCAAATGGCCTCAGACGAAAATGTTCCAAAGGAAACCAGACCATAAATTTTCTTCAGAGTTCCCAGTGGACTTGGCCTTCACTTGTAACCAACCTTCTATATTTTCGTTGCTCGCACTTGGATGGCTACTATCTGATATGAATTGTGTAACTTGAGGAACTTTCTCAATTACCTTTGTCTGATTTTCCACATGGTCTTTTGATCTAACTAAATTGGTTAACCTTATGTCCAAAATATTTAATGTGGTCATGAATAGTTATAAGCAAAATTATCAGCAAATTATATGGCTCCTTTTCCCATCTTGAACATGTCTGTGTGATAGGGACGGAGGGGGTGAAAGAACGAAACAAAGCGACAATGATCATCAGGTTGTGTATGCTAGACTCGGTAAAATGGTGGAGATATATAAAGTGAACGTGTTTGATATGCTTCCATATGGAGTTTGAGATAAAAACATGAATAAAACCATGAGGTTAACAAGAAGAGACGGGGATGTATGTACTCCCGTGGTTCAAAAGCGCACATGTCTCATGGTCGATAAAAACACTTTGCTAAACATGATAATATAAGTGATATTAATGGATTGATTTTTACCGAAATATGTTTTAAGCGATGTAGTGTCTTATTATTTTTAAATACTATGTTAGACATGAATTTTTGTGTATACTATGTTACATGTGCGATAAAAAAATTGATAATCCGTGGCAACGCACGGACATTTTACTATACATCTACAAGGAGAGATTGTTGAGTTGACAGTTATGACGGCCAAGAAGATGGGGTATGAGACTTACTGCGAAAGAGCAACAAGAAAAACTAATTGAAACCACACAGATGCACACAACAATGATATTTTGTTACCGCGTTCGGTATTATCATGTTGTAGTACATTATGATATTTCTGATTTGTTTTAAATTTTCATAGTAAGTTGTGAATTATATACGTGGTGCATTGAGAAATAAAATTTGAGGATCCGTGGCAACGCACGGGCATTTGTACTAGTTTAACTATTATTCCCTAACATATCACACCACATGGAACCAAAAAATCTACATAATTTGCAATTCAATGCTTTCAATTTTCACCCTCCATTTTCATTTTACAAACCAAATCTAGATTTAAAGGACTGAATGCATCCAAACAGGAAACCGCGGTATGTTACGGCCCAAAGAAGGCACATATCAATCGGCTAGGGCTGATTGGCTAACTACATCGCTGGTTTTCTAAGTAGGAAAAGCTTAGGTGGTCAATAGGAAGTTTCTGAAAGATCTTTCTAATCTTCATCACAATTACAAATCAACCAATTAATATTGGCGATAGGAAAGAAATCATTACAGTTATGGTGGATACTTGCAGATTATACATTAACACGCGAATGAAGCACTCAATATGCATATGCATATGCATATGATGCAACGCCTACAGAAACAAAAAAAAAATCACAATATGTATGTACGATGTGTGTAGTAGGAAGTATTTATCCTATATATATATATATATATATATATATATATATATATATATATATATATATATATATATATATATGGAAAATAGTGGGCTACCATGGGTGGTAGCTATGCATACACATCCAACCATTAGATCTTATATAGGGAGCACAAAAGGAGCACACGGTGTTAGACCTTTTCGTTTTCTTCCCTGTTCGAACAATCCCCTCCGTTAGTTAACCATACCGCAACTCTTGCAAATAACAAAACAACAACCAGCAACCGTTCATACAAACCGTAGCATTTATTTTGCCAAAACAACAACCAAAGATCGGTCACGGTTGGCATTTTATTGGAGTTGACTACAACCAGGACCCGTGACCGAGGCAAATGTGTGAAAACAAGTAAAAAACGACACATTGCATACGGTTGCTTCTAGCCACCGTGACCGTGACAAAGTGTCAAAAGGAGTAAAAAAGGCGAAATGAGCACAACGATGGATGGTCACCACCGTTGCTGATTCAATGTGTGAAATCACGTTAAAAAAATAACGGATGGTCATTTCCTTCTCTTCACGGTTCGGAGTTGATCAACTACGGCAACAATTACACCGGGCGCGGCCGCTGGAAATCTACAACAAAGGATTTTTTTTTTTTTTTGCCGGGGAAAATTTAAATAGCATAGACCGGTGGGGAAAATGTAAAACAATAAATTTTCTGTTCTAGACTTGTGCCGAGACCTGGTCTTCGAATAAGCTCAACCTTATTTTTTTAATACAGCGGCGGTAAGACGAAATTCAAAAACCGATAAACAATCTTAGCTGGGGAGGAGCCGACCGTGTAAAACAGCAATTTTCTTTCGGCACGGCTGCACGTCGGTGTTTGGGAGAGATGTGATTGATTGTATAGCAAACGCCGCTCGCAAGCCAACTCGGCCGGCCACGCGAACGCACCGTGCTGAACCGTGGGACGGGCACGGCTACCGAGGTGCTGACTCGCCGGTCGTAACCGTGCCGTGCCTCTTTTGCTGTTTTACCACGGTGCTCGTACGGCCGTCTTTTATTTTTTACACCAGGGGGCGCGGATTGCTTGACCTTGAGGACCTCTGCGAGGTGGAAAAGGATGGCGTTTTGCAGCGCGAGGCGCCGGCGCCGGCGGCCGAGGAGGAGGAGGAGCAAAAGTGCAGCGACTCCCACGGCTCGCCGGTGGTCTCCTACGAGCTCATGCCGCTTCTCCCGCCGGAGATGGACCTGCCGGTAAGGACGTTTGCCCTTTTTTATTCAGACGGCACCACTTTTTTAGTAGGGTTTCCGCAGCATCATTAGCGCTGAGTTCTTTTAATTTACTGTGTGTTTTCCTTTCTGTAGGCCCACGACGCGGAGGAACTGGAGTGGGTGTCCCGTATCATGGACGACTCGCTGGCGGAGCTCCCGCCGGCGCCGCGGCTACCCGCGGCGCCGTGGCGACAGCGCGAGGCCACTGTCTCGACAGCCGCGTACCCCATGCGGACGCCGACCATATGCGCGCTCTCCACGGAGGCGCTGGTGCCGGTGCGGTCGAAGAAGCGCAGCAAGCGGTCGCGCGCAACCACCGTACCGTGACAATGTGTGAAAACTAGTAAAAAATGAATCGTACCGTGACCGTGACAATGTGTGAAAACTAGTAAAAAATGACACATTGCATATGGTATGGCTAGCAACCGTTACCGGCTACCGTCACCGGTGCGATTTGTCAAAAGGACTAAAAAAGGCTAAAATTTCACAAGACGGATGGTCACCACCGTTGCCGACACAATGTGTGGAATGATGTTAAAAAAGGTGTGGGAAATTTGTAGCAGCGTTTTTTTCTGCCGTTTTTAGACTGCATGCAATCACGGAGCTCAAACGGCCGTTCAGTGAAAGTGCTCCTGGGTATTTGATCTGGACATGAGTAGAATCGGAACTCCTTCTATCCAACGGCTGCTACCCTATGCATAGCTACCACCCTTGGTAGTAAATCCGCGTCGATATATATATATATATATATATATATATATATATATATATATATATATATATATATATATATATATATATATATATATATAGGAAGCTCAATGGGGCACCAAGGAGTCTGGGCACCATGCATCATGACCACACGATCGGGTATCTAGACTATGCAGCTTGATTGGGTTTGTAGTTTTGGGTTTGACCCGTTATCGTAGGTATATCTGGAAATATTTGCATGCACGCTGCATGAGAAGAGAGAGATGGGTTTTCTAATTACCAAATATATTTGGTTGTCTTGCTTGGTGAACGAATGTAATTTCATACCTGAAATTCCTTTTATGCACCGATCCTGATTACTGGGATTTTATTACTCACGGCAAAATATGTGCAATGATTTGGGCGAGAAAAAGATATGTGTAAATTTTGGGCGAGATTTAAGACATACTGCGGCCCAACCTTTCTTTATTTAGAATCATGCAGCGTCCACGATCAGTGGACTTCGGATACTAAGAATAATTAGGAAAATGCAGATGTTTCAGCCAAGATTCAAGGTATCTCATATCCCTACCGTCAAATATGTACTTCCGATGGTATTCTCCAGTTGGAGCTAGGACCTCCATAACTAAGAATCCCGCAAATTCCTCTTGGATTGCTCGGATGCGATCCACCGTTAGGAGAGAGTCCCGCACGCGTTCCATCTAATTTAAAAAAAAGGAGATCAATATATATGAATGGAACTTAATATAATTGATGGTAATAAAATAAGATTGTGAAATATTGTTCACGTACTTTAAGGGCGTGTATAGCCATCTCCGTCTCCCGGTGACAGGCCATCTCGCGAATGAACTCGCTGACATAGTATCCACATAAGTTATTCCCAGGTTTCTGCTTCAAACACTTTACGAAAAAATAGTTCGATCAAACTAATAATCAAGCATGGTATTGAAACAAAATATCAAAGAGCGCGGACATAGCTATATAGTACTACTTACAGGGCGATCTTTAAATGTAAGCTCCGGTTTCCATTGACCCGGAGCAGTGTTGATGAACCGTTTCCAAGCCCTGCCCGGGAATGAGTTATTAATTACTTGATATCAGGAAATAAGGACAGAAGATGTCGATACAGAGCGATATTGATTGAAATTACCTCTGGAGCATGGCAGCCATGTTCGCCCATTACACATGCTCTTTACGTTTTGAGTCCATGACAAGTACTACTCCTTTCTCAAGCTGAATGATTAGGAGAATATAGTGGAATCTGCGCACGCATAACTCAGAGGATTAGTTAAGACTTAACATCAAGTAAGCGAAATCAAGTATGTATAAGACAATAACACTCACTCGAAGTTGTAAGGGAAGAATATTTCTGATTTGTGTTGTTGCTTCTGTAAAAACCATAGCATGTTATCCTCTGTGTCCTTGGGGAAATCTCGAACCGTAACTTCATGAACGGTGCTTGGGTCAATGAACCCAATATCATAGAGTCCGCCTCTTTTGCATTCGAGCATCTTCATTCTGCATAATATATAGCATATAAAAGAATATAGCGAGGATAATAGTTAGTGCAATGAACGAGCCGAGCTAGAGACTTAATTACAGAAATAAATCACTTACTGACAGTAGCAACTAATGAGAGCTTTGTCGATGGCGTCTTGATTGAATAACTGAAATAGTTCTTCAAAATCAGTGTTTAGCTCCTCGTTTCCCCGGAAGTAATGCTCATCTCTAATTCCCACTGTCAGTACGATCTTCGAGTCCCTACAGGCTTGCATGTACCATTCATGCAACTTTCGCATCTGAGTCTCTAGATGCGGGGGCTGGTCAGGTCTGACGAGAGGTTGCGCGTATGTGTATGTGTATTTGACTTCAGCCATGGGGAAGTAACCTTCGTACTGAACGGGCGCTCCAAGATCTCTAGCCGCCCGTTGGATCATATCTGCCGTCTCCGGATCATCATAGGAGTACACGACCAAGGGGGGTACCGATTGATTCTCCTGTTGTCCTAGCTGGGCAATTGTTCTCCCTTTTAAGGGTCTACTTCCATAGTTTCTCTCATAATACACTCTAGAGGACTGTCCAAGAGAGCGGTCATAATCACTTGCCAACTCAGCTTGCTTTGCTCTCGTCTCGGCAAAGTGCTTCATCGTATTCGGTGCAATAAACAGCTTTGGCGGAGGCTTCTTCGGTGCAAAATGCTCCTTCATCAGGGCCTTTGCGATTTCGGCGTTTTGCTCATCAGTCATCTCATATGGTAACAACTCAGGAGTCTTAGACCTCTTCGGAGCTGATGATCTCTTGGGAGCTGTAGTGCTTGCCGTGGTACTCTTCCTCTTTTGCTTAGGTCGCAGAGACGGCGGAGTCTCCTTACGAGGAGGAGGCGGCGGAGTATGCTCACGCGGAGGAGACTGCTCACGCGGAGGAGACTGCGGAGGCGGAGGAGACTGCGGAGGCGGCGGAGACTGCGGAGGCGGCGGAGACTGCGGAGGCGGCGGAGGTGGCGGAGAATGAGCTGGAGGTGGCCTGCTTGGCTTCGAACCTGGTAACACAATGTTTTCCTTTCGCCATAGAACAGTGGTTCTAAGGGCTTCTCCCAGTTCAGTGATTTCCCCATCTTCACCTGCAGGGTGGTCAAGCATCAACGGCTCATATCCTGCCGTCACTTCATCCACCACCGCAAGAGCATAGCCATCTGCAACTGGACGACAATGGTAAGTTTTTATAGGTAAGACATAGCCGACCGTTCACAACTTTTACATGCAGCTCACAAGGACGGCTCTCTGTGATATCATCCACGGGGTAGCGAGGAGCCACCATCACCTGATCATCATTATCGAGCTGAGTGGAAGCCACGCTGCTTTTCCGGTGCTGAGATTGCTGCGGGTCGATAGCATCGAATGCAGTATCTTCATGCTGCCCCTGAGATCGCCGGCTAAGTACTTCGTGAATTTGGGCTTTAAGGACGCTCACAGATTCCTCTAAGGACGATATGCGGTCTGCTTCCCTTGCCTTTCTCCGATCATGGCTTTTATCAGGAAATCTCTTCCTTGCCTCGGGAAAGCCATACTTCCACAGAACGGAGCCTTCCGTGCCTCGTGTTCGTCCGTCGTGTTCTTTATTCCCAAGGGCGCCTGTCAGCTCGTCGTTCTCTCTTTCGGGATGGAACCTCCCCTCCCGCACGTCCTTATGTGCAGCTATAAGGACTTCACAAGGTTTTTTGAGATGTTCTTTATTATAAATACATTTCCCTGTTTCTGGGTCCAACTTTCCCCCAATCCCGTAGAACCACTCCTTCGACCGTTCGGTCCAATCGAATGTCCCTATTTGGATCCCTTTGCTGATCAGTTCTGCCTCTGCTTTCTGCCACTTAGGCTTGTTAGCCCTGTAGCCACTTGGACCCGTAACTTGGTGATATTTCTTCAACGCAGCATTTGCCTTATTTGTTTCTGACCTTTTCTTAAATTCATCTGACAGCTTGTACTTCACGAATTCGGGCTAGTGATCTTTTATCTTCTCATTCGCTCCAGTGAAGTCTGGAGTCTTCTTTTGCATGACAAAGTCCTGGTACAATCTTTTCTTGTGGTTCTTAAATAGTTCGGCCATCTTCTTTAGAGCAAAATCCTTGACTTTCTCCTCCATCTTTCTGGCTTTATCGAGATTCTCCTCTGGAGGTAGGGTGAAATGTGCCATGAGCCGACGCCAAAGGTTTCTTTTGGCTACATCATCGACATAATGACCTTCTTTAGCCTCTCCAGCCTTTGGCTTGTGCCATTCTCGAACGGTGATCGGGATGCAGTCCCTAACAACCACTCCGCATTGACTTATAAATAATTTTGCAGCCTTGTAGGGAGCAGTCGGTCGGCCATTCTGATCAATTTCGATGATGTCGAACCTAACACCTTCAGACAACTTTTTGGCCGGGCCTCGCTTCGACTTTACAGAAGAATGGCTCGATCCGGAGGGCTAAAAAAGAAAGAATTCACCGTCAATATATATATACAAATCAGTTAATGCATCTAGTCAGCAGCGGCTTAATTTATATACCTCGGTGGACTTTGTAATAACTAAGGTTCCATCACCGGAGACATTATCTTCTTCCTCACCGGAGCCATCATCTTCTCTTCGCTCAAGATCCTCCGCTCCCTCACCGGAGTCATTCAGATACGTTGCGGTGACATCGGCATCTCCACCACCGGCATCTCCACCGTTAGCTATGAGGTTCGCCATCAATTCTTCTTGTACTTCGTCTCTGTCAGCGTCCATAGTTTCTGCAACAACTTGCAAGTTATAGGAACCATCATATATAAATATTAATTAAGGATAATGCACAAAACAGAGATTGGAGTTACATATATAGTTATTAATTAAGGATAATGTAGTGCTCAAAGCAGATACTGCAGTTACATGCATATATAGCTCGGGTCCATTTTTATTTAACCCTAATACATCACTACAACCTCTCAACGGCGCCGACCGGGTGCTGAGCGCGCCGGGTGAACACCCAAAGCCACGGAACAATCACAGGATCATAGCTCACGTGAGATCCCCATAACAACACCGGATTTTTAAGTCCAGATGCCTATTATGCCATACATCGCAATCCCAGGAAGATTGTTGTTGCGAGACATAACAGTTGATATCATAAGTCATCATTCATTACAAGCCATAGTCGTCTTACAGGTAGAGATCGCATGATCCCATATTACACAAATAGCTGATCCTATGATCAACGAACATAATACATAGCGGAAGTGTAGTAGTAGTAGTGGACCATCTATCCACAGGCCAACGCTTGACGTCAGGAGGTGCTCCTAGTTGTCGTAGACGTCCTGCTGGTCGTCATCTTGGTACTGCTGTTCTTCTTCATAGTCTGGCCATTTGAATAGCCAGGGACACAGCCGTGAGTACTCTTTAAAGTACTCGCAAACTAAGACTAATGTAAATCCTATCAATGTTTAGAAAGGGGTGCTAAGCTCTAGGTTTATTTGCATAAAGCCAAATTTAATTCATAAACATTTAATAAAAGACTCTTCAAATGCTAACTAACTCAAGTGGGAACATTAGTGTCATTCCCACAACTCAGTTGTGATTCCACATCAAGTTACCTTTCACAACCTCATTTCTTTCGGAGAAAACATCTGACAACGGAACGGTATGGCCTTTCCAATCGTCCCTAACCGTGGACACGGCTATTCGAATAGGTTTACACTCTGCAGAGGTTGTACTCTTGTGCCACAACATTTGATTACATCCGTCGGATAACCCCGAATCATCGTAACTCAAGACGCGGATCATCAACCATAACCTTTCACTTATATACCCTAGTATAGGCACCTCTCCCCATGAGCTTGGCCTCCGGGAAGACACACCGTCAGCCTGAACTGCACAGGCTTGGGCCGGACATTCACCTCATTTCACATCATTTTACTCTTAACGGAGGCAGCCTCGGCATAACCCCTATGATGCTTGTCTAGAGGGAACCCATACTAAGATACATAAACTTCCAGCTAAGCCCTACCCATAATCAGGTATTGTGGGGGTACTACAAAAATTGGAATGGTATCGCATCCGAACCCAACCATCAGTTTTTGTCAAAATCACCTTGTTACTCAGTGGTCATATTCACCTTCAAAACTTTTCAATAGGCTGAATCATCATTCCAAGGTTTTCAAACTCATTTGCTTCACAAGTTCCCATCTAGAATAGTCAATTTGAGTTTAGCACTAGCAGCTAGTCATAAGGGTGCTATCTAGCTGAATAAGCTTTTTAGGCTAAGTTTGATACTCTTGCACTATTCTATACTTAGACCAAAGTTAACTATAAAAGTAAGCTTAAATAAAATCAAAGTAAAAGCTTTCAAGAATAAAACCTGGGAGGGTTCATGGAACAAAAAGTAATAGGTAAGTGTGCCTTGCTCTGGTAGAGCTCTGCACTTTTGCACGAATATTAGCTTGCCTTGGTTGGTGTACTGATCAAAGTGGTCTTCTTCTTCCTGGAAGTAGACCTCCTCCTCCTGGTACTCTTTGGTACTAGCGTCTATAAACGGATACAAGGTAACAATCACTCAACAAGTTTAAGAGCTAGACTAAGCACACACAAGATTCACACCAGCTAATCTATCATCACCACATTGCTAACAGGTGGGTTGACTTTGTTTTCTTCTTAAGAAAAATAATTTCCTCTCATTACAATTATTGATTATGGTTTCTGTTTAGGTCTTTGAGGAAATAATTTCCTCTCATTGAATCTTGTTAAGATTTAAGTTCCTCAAGTAATAATATATGATCCTATGTTGACCAAGGTCAACACTTCATAATCATCATTTGGGAAAATGATTTAAACGAGGTAAAGTACCTCATGCCATTTTATCACTACCATAATCATAATTTAGTATCACCAAATAATTCAACATGAGAGTTGGTAGACCATGGTCAATACCTCATATTGAGTTACTTGGGACTAGATTTAAATGAGAGAGGACCCCTCATAAGATTTAATAAATATTTTTGAAAAATTTAAATGAACTAGAAATAGCCATAGAGCCTATTTTTTTAAACTAGGCCATGATCACACAAAGTAACCATGCCATATTTTTACATAAACAATTAGAGTAAGTGAAATGTGATTTATGAGAGTTGAAATCAACTCAAAATAATTTTTGGTGGATTTTTAATAATTGTTTGAAGTTGGAAAAGTCTCTGCCTTGTTCTTTTTGTCACATTTAATCCACAAGGAATCTCAAGATGAGACCAGTGTAGTTAGTTGGGCAAATTCATAAGCTTTCCAACGGTATAAAATTCATCAAATTTGGTTGAGCCAATTTGATTCTATTTAATTTTGAAAACAGGACCAGTAAGCATTTTTGAATTAACAGAAAATTCGAAATTTGAAATTGTGGGCCGCGCGGGAAAACTAAACGGGCCGAATCGAATTAAACAGGGGAAACCAGCCCACCACGCGTCTCGCACGCGTGGGCTGTCTGACGGGTGGGCTCCACCCGTCAGCCTCCTTTTAACACGCGAAGCGGTACGGGGGCTGAGAGGCGTTGGATTAGATCTCGATCGGACGATTCTGGTTCGTCGTCGTCGCCGGCGAGAGAAGCTCACTGGCGCGGCGAGGCTAGGGGGTCGGAGGGCTCACCGTGGCTCCAGCGAGGGTGGGCAGTGTGCTCGGTGAAGTGGTGGACGACGGCGAACTCCCTGGTACCGGCGGCGTCTCCTGGGGCAGCTCCAATCTACGGCGGCGAGCGGCGGCGGTCACGGGCAGTGGTGTTGCAATTGGGTGGCGCTACGGGGTAATGTTGAGCGGCGAGTGGCTGAGGAGGTCGAGGGAGGAGAGGGAGTGCGGTGGTGTGCAGAAATCGTCGAGGCGAGGTCTCCTTTTATAGGCGAGGGAGGGTACCGAGGCGCGGCGGCAAGGTCGACCACGACGCGGGCTCTCCGGCGAGCTATCGAGCTAGGCGATGGCGGCGTCCTGTTCAGTACGTCCTGGCGGTCCTCTGGGCGGCGCTGGCTAGGCTAGGCGGTGCCTAAATTGGTCGGGCGCGTGTGGACATCTGAGCGTCCGCGGCGGAGGGTTTGGTCGCCTCCGGCAGCGGCGGGCGCGGGTCGGCGTCGCGAGCGTGTCGGGCGCGTTCGTGGTGGCACGGTGATGCTCAACGTGCAGAGAAGGGGGCCAGGGGTGGCGCGAGGTGGCGAGTCGACGCGTGCGCTGCGCGTGCCCGTGGGCGCGTCCACGCCGTCTTCGGCATGCGCAGGGCGTCGTGGGCGCGTGCGTGTCTGGCGCCTGTGGGGGATTTCCTTGACCAGGGCTAGGGTAGGCAGGTGCAGTAGGGTGAGGTGGTGCCGTTTGGCACGGTGGCCAGGGCTGGGGAAGAGAGGAGAGGGGAGTGGGCGTCCATGGGGAACATGGCCGGCATGGCCATGGCTATGCCATGCTTGCCCCTCCTCCTAGGGTTTCTATGCTGGTGTTAGGGTTAGAGGGGACCAAGGGATAGGGTAGGGCACAAGTGGTGGACAATGGTTTGGCCAACACTATTTAGAATAGTGTTTTTGATTTGAATTGGATTTGAAATCCCAAGTTTTTGTCAAATTTGAAATGTGTAAAGAAATTTGGAAATTGTGAGAGGGGTGGATTGGACTTGCTTCAAATGACCAGAGACACACAAAGGTGGTGGTGGAATTTGAAAATAAAAAAATAATTTGCAGAAATTCAAGGTGGGAGTGATGTTGAAATTGTTAAAAAGTCCCAACTTTGCTTGATGAGAATAAGAATTTGAGAAGGGTTTTGGAAGGTTGGTCTTCACCATTTGGTTCACCTTGATGTTGTCTTGGATGAGGTGCAAAGAGTTGGAAATGTTTGGTTTGAAAATCTCTTAAAACAGGGGCTCCAAGTGGGCATCATGGTATAAAAGTCAGAAATGACCATTAGTGCATGTGAGCACCATTTGATCTCAATTTTGATTTGATTTGATTTGGTTTGATTCCAAAAGTGTTTATAAGTGTTTAGTAACCTTCTCCAACTAATGGCACAAGCCAAATTGGCCTAGGTCAAGGATTTTCAAAAATGGCCATAGCCATATGTGAGGGTTTTGTGAATTTTCTATTTTCTCTCTTTTCTTCCTTTTTGATTTGTTTGGTGATCCTCCAAGGATCAAGTTAGGATGTTAGAGACTAGCACAAAAGCACACAAGCAAACATCATGGCATTCACCAAAATTGAGTAAGAGCACTATGCATAGCACATGTGTGAATAAAAGTTTTTGTTGATTCTAAATTTGGAGTATTGGAAATTCTTCTTCTTCATTGCTTTGAAAATTGGGATGTTACAAACCCTTCCCCCTTACAAAAGATCTCGTCCCGAGATCGTAAAGAAACTAGGTACTAAAGAGATCTGGGTATTCTTTCTTCATGTAGTCTTCTCGCTCCCACGTGGCTTCGTCTTCTGTATGGTTGCTCCATTGAATCTTCAGGAACTTGATACTCTGGTGCGGGTGGTTCCGAAAGCTTCTTCCAGGATGCGAATAGGCACCGCATACATCAAGTCCTTGTTGATATCTACCGATCGTATCAATATTCTTGAAAACCTCGGTCTTCTCGGGTACTTCTAGACACTTCAGATAATGAGATGGGAACACACGTGCACACCCGACATTTCTTCCTGGTTCCAGTTGATAAGATACTCTCGGCGACTGAACTTTGCAGTCCTGTTGCCTGCCAAAACCCACGGCTGGGCAGCGACGAGCAACACGAAGAGCCGGGAGGCTCCCCAGACTGCTAGGGCTCTCGGTCCCCAGCAACGGCCCGCAAAGCTCGGCACACGTCCGGTTGCGAGGGCGTGCCACCGACCTATACCTGATCAGAAGGTGATGGATTGCTTTGATTTTCTGCATGGCGGACGTAAACATTAAATCCAGCCTCGATCGGCTCCCTGAAATAGTTCGTGAATCGGCTCAAGGAGCCGATTGTCCCATGATTCGCATTGGATCTACGATAACATGGGGATCCTGCTTTGTCAAAACCAAGTTAAACCGACCTACGACAGTCTAGGGTTTTCACCGCATAACCGGAACATCCTACACGTAATTGAGCCTGGCAGATGCGAAAGATAACAGAAAGCTAGCCCTAGAAAAGGCCTAAAAACCAACATAGGGTCGATTCTCGGAACATCTTGGATCGGCAACCATACCTTACGCACGCTGGATCATTCAACCCGTTTGCAAGGCCTAATCATGCGGATATCAAACTAATCCTTTGAAGAACAAGGAATAACCATAACAGATCAAATCTACCAAATAAAGATCAAGCAAGCGCTACCTTTACACCTAAGATAGGTGCAAAGGCAGCTAGATATGTAGGGATAGCATAACTAAGCAAACATATCAAAAGAGTATTGATGTTAGCCTCGACATATCCATGATAACGGTGTTACTTGCCATCAACAAGGCTCAAGACGAGCAACACAAAACAACGACCGATATCGCCGGGATCGAGATGATCCGGGTGCATGGCGCTCACCCGGAAGAAAACCCTAAACAAGGTGGTTGCGCCTAGATTGTGTTTGTGAACGGATCGTCCTCTTCCTCAATAACCCTAGGTACATATTTATAGTCCGTGGACTTTCTATTTTTGGAATAAACCTAGCTGTGTACGATCCAAACTCTATCTCTTAATTCTAACTGAAACGTAATCTACCATAATGTACAGATACACGGGCAATCTAGCCCAAACTCTTGCATAAGGCCGATTCATAAACACTTTATATGCATATCCTCTAAGCCCATCTCAATCACGCCCAACTCCCAATGTGGCTAAAATCCAGCTATAACACATGCCCCCTGGTTTTGGCACAATACCTAAACCACTTGTTTTCCTTCATCGGGTTACGTATTGCAGAGCAGAACCCTACAATGCCCTTCCATCATGATGCCTTGCCTCCTCAACTTCTCCACACTGCACGATTTGACAGTTTTGGCACCGCACCCTCGGAAACCGCCACAGCATTGAATCATCTCCCACTACATCCCCTTTATTTAACTGCACCCGATCAGTTCGCCTCCTCATCCTCTTGCTCCATATTAGCAATCGAAACTCCTCTCCTCTGCGACCATGGACTCCTCCTCTGCTTCTTCGGGTCTTTCTTGCCAATCTTCCCCCTCCCGTGAGCCGACGCCGGAGTACGACCCGATGGCGGCGTACGAGGCCCTCGCCCCACCGCATTGGGATGAGGCAGATTGGGACTCCTCCGTCTGGTTAGAGGATGACGAGTCCTTGACCGACGGGGAAGACGACTCCGGCTCCTCATCGACGGGAGTTGGAGGAAGGGAGCGACGACGCCCTCTCCTGGGGCGAGGACATCTCCTCCGATGAAGAGGATGAGGCGGAGGACGACACCTCCTCCGACGAGTACCGCCGAAGAGCGCTTCCGCTGGTCGGAGGATGACGACGACGACGACGAAGAGGAAGAAGCCCCCGGCGGCGCCAACAGCAGCGACGAGACACGTCGGCAGTACACACGGTAGCGAGACGGCGACGACGAGGGCATCGACGGCAGCGCCGGCGCCGGCCCCTAGACTAGGGACTACTAGAATAGGGCTAGTAGTAGCACATTAGGTAGCAGATCTTCCTTTTGTGAGCAATCGGCTCTTCTTGTAAAAAACCCTCTTCATCAATGAAGAACGCTTTCATGTCCAATTTTCCCGATTGTCAAAGCAGGTCAACGCACAAAAAGCCGATGGCAACGCATCAGTCTTTTACTATAAAACGCCACTAAGGCCAAACTTCAAACGGTAACCTGCGACCCTCGTCTAAAGGACCAAACTCAAATCCCCAATTGCTCCTCGACCAAATTCAACTCGCGGCGACGCGAACCCTAGATCCCCAACCGCGCAGATTCATATCCGTCAACAAATCGGATGGCGGAATCGTCCAACACCAACGCACCAGTCTCTGGCCTGAAGGTAATCTTTAACGGCCCCTCGCCATCCGAGCATAGTGTTGGAATTCATAGCAAACATCTGAATTAATGCCTTATTTCACCATTAATTTTAGGTATCAGACATTCTGTTACCGCATCCTTCTCTTCCAAACTCTCTTTGTCTTGGCCCTCGGACTGTCGAGAGTCCCGTCTGATTTCTTGCGAGGCCAATAGGATTCCCTTCGTGAACCAGAACTTAGATCTAACTTCTGGGCCATCGCTTACGAGCCTGGCCTAACCCTCCCGAAGATTGGGTTTCCTGGAAATAGAGTATCCAAAACTCACCAATCCAATGGGAAACCAGAATACCGATGCTCGTCCTTATCATTGTCTCCCCTTGAGAAGCATGAAAATTCTAAAAACCATCGGCTACCTGTCCGATGCCCCGAATCGTCATGTTTGGCCATGGCCCCATGACACCAACTCATAGATGTGGTAATGATCACTGGCCTAGACGCCACATCTCCCAGCCCCTCTGCTTTTATGCTGCCAAAGGTTCCTTTCAAACTTTCTTCCAAAACAGAGTGCAAACCGGGGTGCTTACCTTCGACGCCACATGAAAAAAAGGCCCTGTAACAGAGAAAGAACACACGGTTTTCTGAATTTCTGGTTGGAACACTTTATATTCTGTGGCCCTTCACTCGCCTCCAACCAAGAATTATCTTCCCTTGGCCTACGAACTTGCCAGAGGCACCCATCTTGGCATCGGCAAACTGTTCCTTGGAGAGGTCTATCGATACCTCCAACTAATGTCTGTCAAATTATCCCAACTAACAAAAAACAGGAGGTCCCCTGTGGTTTATTCACTAGGCTCACTGTTTCCTAACCATATCCCAAACTTCCCACTTTTGGCCACTCGCACCTTCCAGATGCCTACGGAAATGGATCCGATGCACTAGCTACGGTAAGCCTTCTAGCCTTCCTGTAGTAAACTGATCCCCCAGGAAGCATCAAAGTGGTTCGGATTTTCTTTCAAGGCCTGGACAATTCTTTTACACGGAATCTGAAATTTTGAAAACTAAAAATGAACAGGCCGATGACACCAGCACCCGACAATTATATTCCACCATGATCCGTCCCTGCTTCCTTCCAATTGGCATGAGCACATCAAACAGGATAATCAAACCTGGTTATGAATCTTATCACTGTCGTGCACCCGGGCAGCTTGGTCTTGGGCAAGTTCTCACTTCTTCCTTCATCATTTAAGAGCAGAGCTGATTTGCCCGATGTCCTCACCGGCAGAGGTGTTACTCTTTCTTTGATGCTCTAGCCATCCCAATCCCCAATAACCTCTCTTTCACCTCATCAACCGATGGTTTTGAGACCTGGTGGTCCATGTGGAAAACTCATGCCTTCAGGAGAGCTCGGACCGTTGCTGAGACAACTCGATGCCGAATATGATATCCCCACAGAACATGTACTACCACTCGCAAATTTTCTTTGAAGTGGCTTACAATGATTTTTATAACCTTGCTCTGTCTCCTTGCAGCAACAAGATGGTCCAGAACCTACACATGATGACGGCTCCCTTGAATTCCTCCCACTGCCCGTGGTCCTTTCTGCAAAAACTCACCACCTTGAAAAAGGTCGTATATGCAGAGCCAGCCGATTTCACCAAAATCGGCTTCCAAGAGCAAAGTCTCTTCCGGGCCAGCTGCCCCCCGAGCCCCAATCAAGGCGAGAATGGCAGTGAAGAAAGTAACCGCCAAGAAAACTTTGAAGCTCCGGAACCCTTCTCCAGACCAAGAGAGTTCGCACGTACGTTGATCCATGCACTTCCTGGTTTCATCTATCCTTATGGACTTCTGCAAACACACTTGTGCTCACTAACTCTTCTTTTATAGGCCTCCACCGAAGACAACTCCAGCGAAGACAACTCCATGAGGAAACACACCCGCCGAGGGATTCGAGCTCGGGCAACTCTGGGAAAATCACCACGCAGAGCCAGCCAGATTTGCAACCACCGGCTTCCAGGAAAGACCCGGCCTGAACTGTTGCCCCCAAGCTCCAATCGAGCGGGCAGGCGGTCAACGCACAAAGAGCCGATGCACCAAGAGGGTTCAAAGGAACCGCAAGCCCCTTCATCAAACCAAGAGGCCTCAAATGTAATTACCTTCCATACTCTCCCTGGCTCATCTTTCAAACCATTCGCTCATCGGCTAACCACCTCCTTTGCACCGATGACACTTCTAGTGGGGGAGTCAAAGAAGATTGATGTCCTCCGAACCCTGGATCGAGTAATCCCTATAGGTGCTGTCGACAAGGTCGCCAATTTGGCCAAGCCCCAGCAGAAACACAAGAGCCGACATCATCGGCTGTCCCCCTGGTCTCAGGAGAGGTATACTCCTTTCGTTTGGCTTACCCTTCCTTTAGCATACTGACGCTGTTTTATGTTGTCGTGTTGTGATCTCTCGAGCTGCGTTCACAATCTCGAATCCATCGAACCACTCCTTCTACGGCATGCAATGAACCACAACCCACGCGTCCAACGTCAATTCCAGTCTTCAAAGCCCTGCTTTCCTCCCCGATCGAGACGTTGGTCGAAGACCCCGAGGAAGTGAAGAGTGTTCCTGAAGAAATCCAGCACCACCTCGTAACGTTGCAGGTGAAACTCGGGCCAGTTGTGACTCTGCACGTGTGAAGTTAGCTCGCAAGAATCGAACTACGCCATGCCCAACTTCCGTTAAAACTATATTGCATAAATGTCGCGGTCACACGAGAAAAAGGCGGCCTTGATGCCAAACCCACACTCGTCACATCCGAACTTGAGACCTTGCGAAGGAATTGGAGGACCTTGAAGAGAGGGTCCGGACGACCAAACAGCTTATTTCTAATAAGGAAGCCCTTATTGCCCACTCCCAAGAAGAAGCGGAGGCCTCAAAGCTCAGCTGAAAACTGATCCGCGTAAATACGTGACCCCACAAGCAGCTAGTGACAGCAAGGATGAAGACGATAAGGCCGAGATCGCCGAGGTGGATCTTGTCCGTGCTGACGCCCTCCGTGCCTTCGAGGCATTCCTTTTATAGAGCCTATCCATGTAACAGTTTGTACCTCTAGAGTCGATGGTTGCGCATCGGCTTTTTAATCTAAAGTCGAAGTCTGTGCATCGGCTATGCTTTGTATGTATATTTTTTACCGGCCGATTTCACGCATCGGCCCCCATATTTCACTGTCCGTCATCCCACATACTTGGGAAATATTTCTTGAGATGCTGACCATTGACAGCCACTGGGAACTTCACACCGCTCAGCTCCTCAAGCATGTGCGTTACCCTTTAAAACTGGTCGACCCTGTACGACCCGTGCCAATTTGGAGACCATTTACCATACATCAGATCCTTAGTCCCCAACGGCAATACAGCTTCCCATACCAGATCACCAACGTGGAACTCCTTTGGCCTCACCTTCTTATTATACGTGCGGCTACCTTGGCTTTGTTTTCTTAATTTTCTCAAGCGACCAAAGTCTAAGTTCCGTTAGATCCTCAATACTATCACTCATCAATGCATATTTTTCAGTTGTTAGATCATTCTGAAACGTAACGCGTCTCGACCCAGCCGTGATTTCCAGGGCTTCTTGTCCATAGACCAGATGGTATGGCAAGGTTTTTATCGCTCCATGACATGGCGATAAGCCCACAAAGCCTCCGACAATATCTCGTGCCAACGTCTGGGTGCTCGTCGATTTTCCTCTTAATCAACTTGATAAGGCTCTGGTTGGACGCTTCAGCTGCCCATTTGCTTGAGCATAGTATGGAGATGATCGGATCAACTTAATTCAACTTTCTAAACTCGCGAGAAATGAAGACCAACCTCCATCGGTCGGTGATCGTCTGGGAATCCCGAATCTATGAATGACATGTTCCTTCACGAAATTGATAACATCTTGTGATGTCACTGACTTCATAGGGACGGCTTCCACCATTTAGTGAAATAATCTGTAATGGCCAAACTCAATTATGGCCTTTGCTCGATGGAGGATTGATTTTGCCGATCATATCCATACCCCAACCCGAAATGGCCAGGCTTGATGATAGGGTTCATTGTGGTGGGTACCATCTGAATTTTCCCAACATCTCATTACACACCCTTATAGTACTTAAAGCAATCCTCGAGCATGGTGGGCCAATAAAACCCCGATCGCCTGATCAACCATTTCATCTTATGAGCCGATCGGTGAGTTCCACAGCCTTCGTGTACTCAAAAGAGCCGATTTGACTCGGCTGGTCCCAGATATTTGAGAAGTAACCCTTCCAAAGTCCCGTAGAACATGTCATCTCCTATAAGCACATATTTCATGGCCTTGTACCTTATCCGTTTAGGTGCCCCCGAGCCGGATCTTTCAAGTAATTGAAGATATCGGCTCTCCAGTCATCTGGTTCCAGGAACTGTACCTGAACATCGGCTCCACCTGCTACCTCCTTGTAGCCTGAGGCCATCTGTGCGAGATCGTTGGCCTCGGTGTTTTGCGACCTCGGGATCCAATTGAAGTTTATGTACCTGTCCATCAGCTGGCATTGCATCCATAATGGAAGAGCGACGCTCTCGCATTTGTATTCTTCCGTGAGAAATCACAATTTGAGTCTCCAAAAGTTCCGCTGCTTTGCCCCGGCCTCCAAAAGCAACTCCATTCCTTGTGCCTCATACTCAGCCACATTGTTGGTGCAGGGGTAGCCTGATGGAGAAGGAATATGTTGCCCCGGGGGCCACACAGAGAATGCCGCAACCATCATCGCAGGCCGATCCATCGAAAAACATGGCCCATGCACGAACAGTGCTGCTATATCCGTGTGATTCGTTTGGCACAGATCTGCCAACGCTTGTCCTTTGATCTTTCGCAGCCGACACCGGAGATCAAAGATAATGCAAACATCCACTTACCGAGTCGGCCTTTCAACGGGAGCCGACAGCATATGTTTGATGACATCTGACTGTATATGATGACAATTTCCGCCGACAGCAAGTGTGATGCTTGTGCAGGTAAAAATAGGCAGAGGCACAATTTCCGATCTCAGGGTACCTAGTTTCGCATCCAACATCCTTCGCTGAGGTAGAAAGCAACTTCTTTCCAGGCCATCATAAAGTTGCACCACCACCGAGGCGATGGATGTGTCACACGACAAGTAAATATAGAATGACTACTTGTGGTGGAACCAACACAGGTGGCTTCGTTAGATATACTTTAATTTCGTCAAATGCTCGCTGTTGCTCTGCCCCCCAGCGAAACTCCTCATCGGATTTAATTTTCACCAGTCCCATGAACGGCTCGATTCGCCCTGACAGATTGGAGATGAATCTTCTGACGAAGTTGATTTTGCCGATGAGACACTGGAGTTCCTTCTTCGTGGTAGGTGGTTTCATTGTTCGCACTGCCCACTCTTCTGTGCCGATCTCAATTCCGTGTTCATGAACAAGAACCCAAGACTGACCCGTTACGCAAAGCACACTTCTTTGATTCATTCTTAGCCCGAATTTTCTGGTTCGGTCTAGATTCGCAGACATCCGTGTCCTTACTCAAACAGATTTAACTACCACATCATCAATGTAAATCTCCACCAACACATGGGACCAGAAAGATGTAATTCTGCCTCTTTGGTATGTTGCCGGCATTTTTCCCAAAGTCATGACTACATATTCAAACAACCCACTTAACCTGGTACTCTGAATGCAGCTCTGTATATATCTTCTGGAGCCATAAATATTTGGTTGTAACCGGCATTGACATCCATGAAACTTAAAATATGTCCAGCGGCTGCATTGATCAATGTTCTCCATACCGCATTGATACTCATCCTTTGGAGGCTTCATTGAGATCCCTAAATCTATGGCGACGGCCATCGGCCGTTCCTTTCTGCACAGGCACGATATCGAAATCCACTCAAACACCGCATGGCCTGATGAACCCGGCGTTCAACATTTTCTCGATCTCTTCTTGACTTCTTCTAAAATTTCGGCCTTCATTTGTCGTGCTCGCTGTTGGAACGGCCAAATCTCTTTCAAGAGGGGTTTTGCTCAATGATGCTCCTGTTCAACCCGGCATTTGTAATCCCAGCAAAGCAATCTGGATATTCTTTCAACAGAAGCTATCATCAGGCCCCTTCAGGTGGATCTAGCTTTTTGTTGATAATGTTGGTCATGGCTTATCCCAGGACCAATGTCAATCTCTTCTAGCTCATCAGCCGATGTAAATCCATACCCTAGCTTTCCGTCGGCCTAGATGACTACGAACACAGGCAAAACGGAGAAGATAATTTGGGCCGATTGCTGGAATCGGCCCCCCTTTTGATTATATTGCTCAATGAAGGTTTACCACTTATTTGTGCTCTACTACGGGAGGGAGCCTCCCTATTACAACTACGTGGCATGCTTACGGTGAGATCATTGCTTTTTATTTTTTGGGGCCGATCGGATCGCACCCACAGACGCTACGACTTTGTTTAAGTACTGTCAGCTGGTGGATAAGACCAGCCTCACCCGCTTTTTTGTAGCTTTGAGCGTCCAAGCCGACTCCAGAGATCGGCTCTTGGTCGTTGGCGTCCCAAATATTCATGCCAGCCATTGAGATCTCGACTGAATCATCTGCATGGATCCTCCACTTCATCTCCATCCACTGTATTCGGCATTAGTATCGTGGATGGAATGCAGCAATTGGCGTGAATCCAATCCTCCTTAGCAGATAAAGGTGCTTTTGCTGTCACGATGAAGAATGATAGGATTGGTTTTCGGCCCAAAGATCCACGTCAGAACGCCTTGCTTGATGTTGGCCGTTGAAGTCACTTAGTGGACGTTGGTTTTGACTAGATCTGCGTTAGAGCGTCCCAAATGGAGTATACAGCATTAGTTGAAGCAGTGTCAACCAACATCTGCCGACAGGCTGCCCGTGATATAACCTCTTTACAGGCCTTCAATGTTTGTAGCTCTTCTCTCGTTTTTAAGATAATCATTGTCATTCAACTGTTGCCACGCTTTCTTTTGAGCACAAACTGATGAATGAACACCATATTTGTGCAGGCCTTCATCGTTTTTGCTTGAGGCGCCATTCTTTCTTATGGACATCTCGGTTCAGGTTTGTTGAATTTTCACGAGATCCGCGCTTCCTCAACGTGTATATTTCGGCTTCCTCTTACAGAGCTGCTGAACCTACGCTTTTGAGTGGCTGAGTCCATCGGGCACCACCTTGGCCGGTGTATCTATCTTCTTCATCTTCTGATTTCAAATCTTCCTCAGATGATCAGCTCGTCGCTCGAGATAGGGCCGACGTTCGGAACAAACCTCACCCGTCCTCCTTCCGTCTTCATTCCGGTCATTGTGGGGTAATCCTCATATCTAATCCCCAGTATTGAAGAAAGACAATCAAAGTCATCCATGTCTTCCTTCTTCTCTTTCCTTAGCGCGACGCTCATACCTTTTCCGTTTATTGCACGATATTTTCCATATCTACATCTTAAACGGTATCTTTTCGTCATCTATATCGTGCCGCGCGATCCTACGCTCATATTTGTTAAGGAGATCGGAGAGCGTCGTTGATACCACGTTTCTCACTGTTCCTCGATACCGCCTTTATCATCAATCGAGTCATGCATGCCTCCTCCTTTTCCTTGCCACTGTGTAGCAGGCCATGTTAACACCAATGAGAAATCTAGCTGACGCCTTGTGGATTGATTATGCTCCACCATGTTGACGCCAGGAATTGTTGGTGTCCACCTTCGCAAATGACCAAGATCAACGCCTTCCTATCGCCGTTTGGATCTGCACGCAACTCTTTGCAGTCATTGGTGATATGGGTGAACGAGTGATGCCACTTGCAGACGTCTCCCGTTCACTCTTGCGCCGGGATTTTATGGCCTTTAACGTCGTTGCTTCCTTAAGCAATAAGTCAAATATTTGCTCAGCTTTGCTTATATCGGGTCCCTTTTGCAGGTCCTTGTTGTTTCACCCATTTGCAGGACAGGATCTGCCCCAGCCCATTCAGCCACGGCTACTTCCTGGTCTTTGCGAGTTCCTTCACCGCTCGACCAGCCTATCGGCGTTTGAACTTGTCTTGGTATATTGGTGGCGCCATACAATGTTAATTCTGAGCCATGTGCGCAATGAGTGTATTCCGGAAAGCCAGATCCTTGATTGGCGCGGCGAGGCCCAATACCGCCAGATCATCTTTCTCTTAAACGAGCCATAACATCGGTTCTGACAGTTCCTCTGGATATATTCCGCCACTGTTTCCATGTCGCCACTTCGCCAGACGGCAATGCCGCCTCGTAGCTTTGTGATACTGAATATGAAATTGCTCTTCACTGCTTCACGTCCGGATGAATCTGTGGCAACGAGGTGTACCACCCAAAAGCTGGTCCGTGAGAGATTGCGCAAAACCTCACACGTAATGGGTCCGATGCTGAAATCATGCCCAATGTGCCAGAATATCGGCTCACGTGCTCAATTGAGCTAGACCTTTCGATCCATTGAACTTTGAGAACTCAGTGAGCCGATACTTGGGCGGTGGGAATCAAATCGTACTCGCTTGTTGTACAGCCGACCATTTTCCTCTTTGGCAGATGCGAATCGGTCTCTTATTGTCTGATTTGTTCCATGGTATTGGCCAGGCTGAGCTATGACTCGTTTCGCATATTAGCAGCCACGCCTGTTGTCGCGTCCGCTCCGAAATCCTCTGCTGATCTGGTTCGTGCGCTGCGTGCAGTCCGGCACGTATGTGCACACGTCCGTGTGGGATTTCTTTAGGCGGCCCCAGAACTCGACCGCTAGATCGCTCCAATCTTGTAGACGCATATTTGGCGAAACGCCTGGAGCTCAAGCGCGAATGGCACTGGTGGTCTGGTTGGAACGGTATCTCTCCTGGTGAGTTCCTGGCAGGCCCTGACGGAGAGTATCGATGCTTCATGATTTCAACACGAACCGCGATGCGCTCGAAAGCGTTCAGGCTCAGAATGACGGTAGCGAATGAGCCACCATGTAATTAACTTGGCGCAGAGCTCTGCGTTCTTCCAACAGATATCCACTTCATCGAACGCCTTGTGAGAACCTTTCCACCTAATGCCATGTTTACGGGTCCTCTCAAAGAGCCGATGAGATCGGCTTAGATGGCTTGACTCTCATCATATTTCTTCTTGTGCTCCTCGCAGCCTTCGTACGTGATTGTGTCTCGCCATCTAGTCACAGATGCGACGCCGCCGTTGAGACTGTCTCACCGGCGAATGTAATGTTCTGCCAAAACCCACCGGGGCAGCGACGAGCAACACGAAGAGCCGGAGGCTCCCAGACGCCGCGGCTCCCGGTCCGGGCAACGCCCGCAAAGCTCCGCACACGTCCGGTTGCGAGGGCGTGCCACCCACCTATACCTGATCGGAAGGTGATGGATTGCTTCGATTATTTTCCTGCATGGCGCACACGTAAACATTAAATCCGAGCCTCGATCGGCTCCCAGGTTACCCTGTGAATCGGCTCAAGGAGCCGATTGTCCCATGATTCGCATTGGATCTACGATAACATGGGGATCCTGCTTTGTCAAAACCAAGTTAAACCGACCTACGACAGTCTAGGGTTTTCACCGCATAACCGGAACATCCTACACGTAATTGAGCCTGGCAGATGCGAAAGATAACAGAAAAGCTAGCCTAGAAAAGGCCTAAAAACCAACATAGGGTCGATTCTCTAACATCTTCTCTAGGATCAAGTAAACCATACCTTACGTGACTGCTGGATCATTCAACCCGTTTGCAAGGCCTAATCATGCGGATATCAAACTAATCCTTGAAGAACAAGGAATAACCATAACAGATCAAATCTACCAAATAAAGATCAAGCAAGTTGCTACCTTTACACCTAAGATAGGTGCAAAGGCAGCTAGATATGTAGGGATAGCATAACTAAGCAAACATATCAAAAGAGTATTGATGTTAGCCTCGACATATCCATGATAACGGTGTTACTCGCCATCAACAAGGCTTCAGTACGAGCAACACAAAACAACGAATAAACTGATACTGCCCAGATCGCGAGATGCGATCCACAGCATGGCCTTACCCGGAAGAAAACCCTCGAAACAAGGGGTGCATGCGCCTAGATTGTGTTTGTTGTGAACGTGATCGTCCTCTTCCTCAATAACCCTAGGTACATATTTATAGTCCGTGGACTTTCTATTTTTGGAATAAACCTAGCTGTGTACGATCCAAACTCTATCTCTTAATTCTAACTGAAACGTAATCTACCATAATGTACAGATACACGGGCAATCTAGCCCAAACTCTTGCATAAGGCCGATTCATAAACACTTTATATGCATATCCTCTAAGCCCATCTCAATCACGGCCCAACTCCCAATGTGGCTAAAATCCGGCTATAACAGGTCCAACATATCGGGGTGCAAGCTTTCCTCTAAGCTGGAATCTCTGCATTCCTTTCAGGGGTGATACTTTGAGATAGACAAATCCCGATCTCGAAGGTCATCTCGGCCTCTTGTCGGCGTAGCTCTTCTGTCTTGACTGGGCAGTCTTGAGGTATTCATGGATCTTGTGCACCTTTCTTCCGCTTTCCGAGAACATCTAGTCCAAAGACTTGCCTCTCCGACTCCGACCAATTCGGAGGGTGTACCACACTTCCTTCCGTATGAGCTTCAAAAGGCTGGCAGGTAGCTGTTGTTGTATGAGAATTCGCGTAAGCGACAGTCTTCCCACTTAGATCCATAATCTAGCACAGACTCTCAACATATCTTCCAATATCCGGTTGACTCTCTCGGTCTGTCGTCTGCGGGTGGTATGTCTGAAATTCAGCCGGGTTCCTAGTCCTTCATGCACTTTCTGCCAGAATCTTGAGGTGAATTGGGATCCTCTATCCGACACAATTGACTTCGGGGTTCCGTGCGGGACCTATTCTGGAGATATACAACTCAGCTAGCTTTGGGCCTTGGTAGGTGGTCTTGACGGGGATGAAATGGGCTACCTTGGTTAACCTATCGACCACTACCCAAATAGAATCATTTCCTTTGCTTGATTTGGGCAGTCCAGTGATAAAGTCCATTCCTACTGAATCCCACTTCCATTCCGGAATCAGCAGTTGCAGCAATCCCGCAGTCGTCGATGTTCCGCCTTGACTCTCGACGTATGTCACACTTGGCGATGTAGCTTCCAATTTCTCTCTTCATTCCATGCCACCAAAATTGTTCCTTCAAGTCTTGATACATCTTGGTTCCTCCGGGATGAATGGGTAAAGGGTGTCATGGGCTTCTTTCAGATGACTTGCTTCAACTCAAAATCTGCTGGCACACAAAGGCGTCTGTTGTACCAAAGAACTCCTTCTTCATCTTCGGTGAATCCAGGTGCTTTCCCTGCAGCTATTTGGCTCTTGATTCCGTTGATGCTAGCTTTTCCCTTCTAGGCTTCCTTGATCTGGCTAATCAGGGTAGGCTGAAGCTCTATGCTGGCTAGGTATCCTTCACTAACTAGCTCCAGTCTAAACTGCTCAAATTCTTGATACAAGCTAGGTTGCTCTTCTGCGATCATGGAGTTCAACTGACACGGCAGTCTCTCCAGGCATCCGCTACCACATTGGCCTTGTGGTAGGATTTCCATATCATAATCCTTGATTAATTCTATCCATCTCCTTTGTCTCATATTCAGCTCTTTCTGGGTGAAAATGTACTTCAGGCTCTTGTGATCCGAATAGATCTCGCATCGATTACCCATGAGGTAATGACGCCAAACCTTCAGGGCTAATACTACAGCTGCAAGCTCTAGGTCATGGGTCTTGCTATACTTGAAAATCCTTCTACAAATCTGCGGTAATATCCCGCTAATCCAAGAAATGCGCGGACCTCGGTCTGAGTGGTTGGGGCTTGCCATTCTGTAACGGTCTTGATCTTTGGGATCTACGGCAATTCCTCCTGCAGACAAGACATGTCCCAGGAATCCTACTTCCTTCAACCAAAACTCACATTTGCTGAACTTGGCATACAACTTGTGCTATCTAAGGGTTTCTAGGATAATCTCCAAATGTTGTTCATGTTCCTCCTCGGATTTGGAGTAGATTAGGATGTCGTCGATGAATACAACGACAAACTTATCTAAAAAGTTCATGAAGATCTTATTCATGAGGTTCATGAAATAAGTCTGGGGCATTGGTTAATCAAACGACATGACATTGTACTCATACAATCCATATCTGGTGGTAAAGGCGTCTTGGGGATATCCGTTGCACGAATCTTCAGTTGATGGTAACCACCCTAAGATCAATCTTAGAGAACACTGCGGCACCTGGTCAACAGGTCTTCTATCTTTGGCAAGGGGTATTTGTTCTTGATGGTGACATCGTTCAACTTACGGTAATCCGTACATAAACGAGTGGCACCGTCCTTCTTATCCACAAACAAAACTGGGGATCTCCAGGGTGAGGCACTTGGTTGGATCAAACCTTTGGCTAGCATATCATCCAGTTGCTTCTTCGGCTCTCTGGGCTATAGGTCCGGTTCCAGGGATTAACTCAATGATAACTCGCATCCCGATCGGGGGCATACTGGTAGATTATCCGGAAACACATCAGTATCGGGACGACTCCCGATCTGATCCAAGTTGGCTTGGCTAAACTCGTTGCATGTAAACTTTGGGCAGTTTTCGGATACGTGTTCTACTAACATCCGTGTGACTAGTCATGGTGATGGCCTTCTTGGCACAGTCAATCAATCCCTGGTGTTTTGACATCCAATCCATACCCAGTACTACTTCCAAACCTTTTGTTCCCAGAACAATCAAATTTGCATAAAACTCTACTTCATGTATTCTGATAGGCACATCTTTGCAAATTTTTCTAGCTTTGGTTGTTGAACCGGTATTTGAACTATCATGACATGCTTCAAACTGATGGGTTGAATTTTACTAGTGCATGCAAAATCTTCTGACAAATGAATGTGATGCTCCAGAATCAAACAACACTCTTGCAGTCTGAATTAGAAAACATACCCGGCACAACATCTGGTGCTTCCTGGGCTTCTTCAGCATTCATGTGGAAGAGACGGCCTTGTTGTTGGGGTTGTTGGGGTGAACTTTCTGCCGGTGGAGACACGGCGTTGCTGCTGAGTAGGTGCAGCGGTGTTGGCAGCAGTCTTGGCTAACTTTTTGGGGCACTCGTTGGAGTAGTGACCCACAATTCCACATTCATAACAGGTGATGGTGGACTTGTCCCTGGGGGCGACGGGGATAGCGTTGCTTCCAGTCCTTGGAGCAGTGTTGGTGTTGCTATTGCTGGGGGCTCTTATTGGGGCCCGGTTGAAGTTGTTGTTGTTGTTGTGTTGTTGTTGCTGCCTCCTGGCCTGGGGTGTCCTCCACTCCGGTTCTGAAAACCCGGACGTGAAGTCTGCATCTGGGGCTTGTTGTGGTTTCTGGGCGAAACCTCCGCTTGAGTTGGGCGATACTCGGGGTATTGCTGGGCCCACTCTCGTGCATCATGCGGCGCGCTGGCTTGATGCGAGTTTGGCTTCCAAAGCGGATGTTGACTAGCACAGTCTGCATCTCGTCGTGCAGTCCGTTCAGAAATCTCTCCTTCCTCTTCTCGTGGTGTCGGTCTCATCGGGGCATACCTTGACAGTGAGGAACCTATCGCGGTATTCCACCACCGACATCCTTCCTTGTTTGAGTTCCCGGAACTCGTCCCTCATCTTCTTGATTAGACCCGGGGGCACGTGATACTTGCTGAACTTGAGCTTGAAATCTGCCCAAGTCATGATTTGTCCTGCATTCATGGCACGGTGCCGGGTCCACCTGCTCTGGCTGGTCCTGCTAGGTAATGAGTGGCAAACAGAACTTGCTCTGCGGCTTCAACTCCCGCTACTTCTAAGTTGTTTTCCATGGTCTGGAGCCAGTCATCCGCATCTAGTGGCTCTTCTGTCTTACTAAACATAGGAGGGTTGGTGTTCTGAAAGTTCTTGAGTTTTGATCCTGGGTGATCATGGTTTCCATGGCCTTGGTTGTTGTTGCGATCTGTTGCAGTGCCACCAGGTTGGCTTGTCTTTCAGCTCTTTCATTCTCTCTATCAGCCATCAAGGTCTGCAGCAGTTGCATCAGGGCATCTTGATTTGCACCGCGGGTAGGAGGGGCCATCTGGACATTGAGATAGATCATGAGATAAGAGGGAATTTTCTATGGCTCATTTTGGGTAGGTTTGAAAATTTTAAAACTTCAAGTCTTTGGATATGAAACACAAACACACATTCATTCATTCAACAGCACATATTACAAGCTAACACATCCATGGTTTTAAGAACCATTTACTCGCGCTACGATACACGTGACGGGATACAAACTCACACCTACCCAAGTGATCAAGTGCAACTACTCCTCATCATCCACATCGATCGGGATGAAGTTATCTTCTCCGGCATCCATAAACTCGTAGTCCTCAACATCAGTGTTCTCATCCTCTTCGAAGTCATCATCATCACTCAAGAAGGCTGCTCCTCCCTGAATGTCTTCACCATCTTCTTCCATCTCCCTCAGCTGGTCTTCTTGGGCCTTGACAGTTGCCTCCAAGAGTACTATCTTTGCGCGAAGGCGCGCAATGGTAGCATCCTTCTTGGCACGCTGCTGGCGGAGTGACTTGCGGTCCTTGGCAAGCATCTTGATGGCATCCGCATGCTCAGCCAGGTGGAGGTGAGTCTGGTTGGCGTAAATGCGAGCGTTGTCCAGCTCCTTCTGGGTCTCGTGCAGCATAAAGTCCAGGTGCTCCACGTGATACTTCAGCACCGGGTGTGAGGATAGTGACATGGGTCCTCCAGTGGAATCATGCCTCGCAAGGTGAGCGAAGCGAGAGTCCTAGATCCTAATCACATTCTGCCCGCACAGACGGGCAAGTGCTTCCTCTGAGCACGAGCGAATCCATCCAGCCGTTGCTTTTCTCGATGGAAAAGAGGATCCTCTCTGAGGTAGGAGGCTCCATCTTGCCCCTCAGATCAGCGGTGATAATCCACTGGTTCTCCTCTGGGCTGGGTGTTGACTTCGACTCCGTGGAACTCTGGGTGCGGGCGCCAAGGAACTCTGATAGGGCATCTAAGTCTCTCTCAAAGATCAGGCTCCCCGCCATTCCCCAGCTGGTAAAACTTGGTGTTGGTTGGCTCCATCTGAAAGTGAATTAGATGAGTAAGTTAGAGAAGTGAACAAGTGTGTCAAAATTTTATGTAGATTTATAAGGAAGAGCATCACTTATTATTTTGAAAAGATCTCGAGGAAAAGAGAGTGAATAATTTTTGCTAGACATACTCACTTCATTTGTTTTTGAAACTAAGTTTTCCTGAACGTCCATTCTAACTAGGGTCTCCTAAGGTCAAACAGATGCTCTGATACCAACTTGTCAACACCCGGATTTTTAAGTCCAGATGCCTATTATGCCATACATCGCAATCCCATGAAGATTGTTGTTGCGAGACATAACAGTTGATATCATAAGTCATCATTCATTACAAGCCATAGTCGTCTTACAGGTAGAGATCACATGATCCCATATTACACAAATAGCTGATCCTATGATCAACGAACATAATACATAGCGGAAGCGTAGTAGTAGTGGACCATCTATCCACAGGCCAACGCTTGACGTCAGGAGGTGCTCCTAGTTGTCGTAGACGTCCTGCTGGTCGTCATCTTGGTACTGCTGTTCTTCTTCATAGTCTGGCCATTTGAATAGCCAGGGACACAGCCGTGAGTACTCTTTAAAGTACTCGCAAACTAAGACTAATGTAAATCCTATCAATGTTTAGAAAGGGGTGCTAAGCTCTAGGTTTATTTGCATAAAGCCAAATTTAATTCATAAACATTTAATAAAAGACTCTTCAAATGCTAACTAACTCAAGTGGGAACATTAGTGTCATTCCCACAACTCAGTTGTGATTCCACATCAAGTTACCTTTCACAACCTCATTTCTTTCGGAGAAAACATCTGACAACGGAACGGTATGGCCTTTCCAATCGTCCCTATCCGTGGACACGGCTATTCGAATAGGTTTACACTCTGCAGAGGTTGTACTCTTGTGCCACAACATTTGATTACATCCGTCAGGGATAACCCTGAATCATCGTAACTCAGGCGGATCATCAACCATAACCTTTCACTTACATACCCTAGTATAGGCACCTCTCCCCATGAGCTTGGCCTCCCAGTGAAGACACACCGTCTGGGAACTGCACAGGCTTGGGCCGGACATTCACCTCATTTCACATCATTTTACTCTTAACGGAGGCAGCCTCGGCATAACCCCTATGATGCTTGTCTAGAGGGAACCCATACTAAGATACATAAACTTCAGCTAAGCCCTACCCATAATCAGGTATTGTGGGGGTACTACAAAAATTGGAATGGTATCGCATCCGAACCCAACCATCAGTTTTTGTCAAAATCACCTTGTTACTCAGTGGTCATATTCACCTTCAAAACTTTTCAATAGGCTGAATCATCATTCCAAGGTTTTCAAACTCATTTGCTTCACAAGTTCCCATCTAGAATAGTCAATTTGAGTTTAGCACTAGCAGCTAGTCATAAGGGTGCTATCTAGCTGAATAAGCTTTTTAGGCTAAGTTTGATACTCTTGCACTATTCTATACTTAGACCAAAGTTAACTATAAAAGTAAGCTTAAATAAAATCAAAGTAAAAGCTTCCAAGAATAAAACCTGGGAGGGTTCATGGAACAAAAAGTAATAGGTAAGTGTGCCTTGCTCTGGTAGAGCTCTGCACTTTTGCACGAATATTAGCTTGCCTTGGTTGGTGTACTGATCAAAGTGGTCTTCTTCTTCCTGGAAGTAGACCTCCTCCTCCTGGTACTCTTTGGTACTAGCGTCTATAAACGGATACAAGGTAACAATCACTCAACAAGTTTAAGAGCTAGACTAAGCACACACAAGATTCACACCAGCTAATCTATCATCACCACATTGCTAACAGGTGGGTTGACTTTGTTTTCTTCTTAAGAAAAATAATTTCCTCTCATTACAATTATTGATTATGGTTTCTGTTTAGGTCTTTGAGGAAATAATTTCCTCTCATTGAATCTTGTTAAGATTTAAGTTCCTCAAGTAATAATATATGATCCTATGTTGACCAAGGTCAACACTTCATAATCATCATTTGGGAAAATAATTTAAACGAGGTAAAGTACCTCATGCCATTTTATCACTACCATAATCATAATTTAATATCACCAAATAATTCAACATGAGAGTTGGTAGACCATGGTCAATACCTCATATTGAGTTACTTGGGACTAGATTTAAATGAGAGAGGACCCCTCATAAGATTTAATAAATATTTTTGAAAAATTTAAATGAACTAGAAATAGCCATATAGCCTATTTTTTTAAACTAGGCCATGATCACACAAAGTAACCATGCCATATTTTTACATAAACAATTAGAGTAATTGAAATGTGATTTATGAGAGTTGAAATCAACTCAAAAGCATTTTTGGTGGATTTTTAATAATTGTTTGAAGTTGGAAAAGTCTCTGCCTTGTTCTTTTTGTCACATTTAATCCACAAGGAATCTCAAGATGAGACCAGTGTAGTTAGTTGGGCAAATTCATAAGCTTTCCAACGGTATAAAATTCATCAAATTTGGTTGAGCCAATTTGATTCTATTTAATTTTGAAAACAGGACCAGTAAGCATTTTTGAATTAACAGAAAATTCAAAATTTGAAATTGTGGGCCGCGCGGGAAAACTAAACGGGCCGAATCGAATTAAACAGGGGAAACCAGCCCACCACGCGTCTCGCACGCGTGGGCTGTCTGACGGGTGGGCTCCACCCGTCAGCCTCCTTTTAACACGCGAAGCGGTACGGGGGCTGAGAGGCGTTGGATTAGATCTCGATCGGACGGTTCTGGTTCGTCGTCGTCGCCGGCGAGAGAAGCTCACTGGCGCGGCGAGGCTAGGGGGTCGGAGGGCTCACCGTGGCTCCAGCGAGGGTGGGCATTGTGCTCGGTGAAGTGGTGGACGACGGCGAATTCCCTGGTACCGGCGGCGTCTCCTGGGGCAGCTCCAATCTACGGCGGCGAGCGGTGGCGGTCACGGGCAGTGGTGTTGCAATTGGGTGGCGCTACGGGGTAATGTCGAGCGGCGAGTGGCTGAGGAGGTCGAGGGAGGAGAGGGGAGTGCGGTGGTGTGCAGAAATCGTCGAGGCGAGGTCTCCTTTTATAGGCGAGGGAGGGTACCGAGGCGCGGCGGCAAGGTCGACCACGACGCGGGCTCTCCGGCGAGCTATCGAGCTAGGCGATGGCGGCGTCCTGTTCAGTACGTCCTGGCGGTCCTCTGGGCGGCGCTGGCTAGGCTAGGCGGTGCCTAAATTGGTCGGGCGCGTGTGGACATCTGAGCGTCCGCGGCGGAGGGTTTGGTCGCCTCCGGCAGCGGCGGGCGCGGGTCGGCGTCGCGAGCGTGTCGGGCGCGTTCGTGGTGGCACGGTGATGCTCAACGTGCAGAGAAGGGGGCCAGGGGTGGCGCGAGGTGGCGAGTCGACGCGTGCGCTGCGCGTGCCCGTGGGCACGTCCACGCCGTCTTCGGCATGCGCAGGGCGTCGTGGGCGCGTGCGTGTCTGGCGCCTGTGGGGGATTTCCTCGACCAGGGCTAGGGTAGGCAGGTGCAGTAGGGTGAGGTGGTGCCGTTTGGCACGGTGGCCAGGGCTGGGGAAGAGAGGAGAGGGGAGTGGGCGTCCATGGGGAACATGGCCGGCATGGCCATGGCTATGCCATGCTTGCCCCTCCTCCTAGGGTTTCTATGCTGGTGTTAGGGTTAGAGGGGACCAAGGGACAGGGTAGGGCACAAGTGGTGGACAATGGTTTGGCCAACACTATTTAGAATAGTGTTTTTGATTTGAATTGGATTTGAAATCCCAAGTTTTTGTCAAATTTGAAATGTGTAAAGAAATTTGGAAATTGTGAGAGGGATGGATTGGACTTGCTTCAAATGACCAGCGACACACAAAGGTGGTGGTGGAATTTGAAAATAAAAAATAATTTGCAGAAATTCAAGGTGGGAGTGATGTTGAAATTGTTAAAAAGTCCCAACTTTGCTTGATGAGAATAAGAATTTGAGAAGGGTTTTGGAAGGTTGGTCTTCACCATTTGGTTCACCTTGATGTTGTCTTGGATGAGGTGCAAAGAGTTGGAAATGTTTGGTTTGAAAATCTCTTAAAACAGGGGCTCCAAGTGGGCATCATGGTATAAAAGTCAGAAATGACCATTAGTGCATGTGAGCACCATTTGATCTCAATTTTGATTTGATTTGATTTGGTTTGATTCCAAAAGTGTTTATAAGTGTTTAGTAACCTTCTCCAACTAATGGCACAAGCCAAATTGGTCTAGGTCAAGGATTTTCAAAAATGGCCATAGCCATATGTGAGGGTTTTGTGAATTTTCTATTTTCTCTCTTTTCTTCCTTTTTGATTTGTTTGGTGATCCTCCAAGGATCAAGTTAGGATGTTAGAGACTAGCACAAAAGCACACAAGCAAACATCATGGCATTCACCAAAATTGAGTAAGAGCACTATGCATAGCACATGTGTGAATAAAAGTTTTTGTTGATTCTAAATTTGGAGTATTGGAAATTCTTCTTCTTCATTGCTTTGAAAATTGGGATCTTACAATAACTGAACATCCGTTCCTATACATGGTGTCTAACACATGCAGGTAACGGCGAACGTGCTCGTCCTCCTCTCTAATGCGGCGATCTACCACCTCCTCGGGGCCCGGCTCCCTCCGCACCGATAGTGGCCCATGCAACCGCCACCAAAGAAGATCTGGGTCGACGACGGGACCCGGATTCCGCACCAATGTGCGCGCCCCGGAAGGTAACACCTCCCAGTGCCAGCCAGGCGGAGCCCAGTCCCGGACCTCCCCCATCATCAGCATCTGGTCCAGAACGTGCCCAGACCCCAGTCCACGATGCGGCGGGCGCGGCATCGTAGCTATGAAAATATAACATACTACAAATATAACATAGTACAAATATAATATTTACATACTACAAATATTTCTAATTAACTTATTTTCTAACTAACATTATTTTTACTAACCACTATTTCCAACTAACAAATTAATTAACCCTAACATTATTTTTCTAACACTATTTTACTAACCACTAACATTATTTTTTCTAACCACTATTTCTAATAGCTAACAAATTAACCCTAACATTATTTTTACTTAGCACCAACATTATTTTTACTAACCCTAAACAAATTAACCCTAACTAAAATTAGCACTAACATTATTTTTACTAACCCTAAACAAATTAGCACTAACTTTATTTTTACTAACCCTAAACAAATTAGCACTAACATTATTTTCACTAACCCTAACTAAAATTATTTCTAACTAATAAATTAACCCTAAACAAATTAAAATAGTTAAAAAAAAAAATATGCATGCCGGGTCGGCCGGATGAGAGAGGGGGCTTAATGGAGGAGGCGCGGCCGGGGCGGCGGCGTGGACGGCATGGAGGCAGCCGGAGGAGGCGGCCGAGGCGACGGCGGCCGGGCGCAAGGGCGAAGGCGCGCTGAGGGCGGCGGGGGCTAACGGCGGCGGCGGCCGCGATGGCGCGGCGGCTCGGATTTTGGGCAGCCTGGCGGCGTCCAAGTTCTTCTCCGCGCGATTGATCTCCGCGCGGAGACGAACTGCCGAAGTTATAGTGGAGGACCCTTTGGTCCTGGTTCGTGCGACGCACCGGGACCAAAGGTCCATTTTGGCCGTGCCCTGTTCCCTACGCGCGCAAAACACCCTTTGGTCCCGGTTCGTCGGGACCAAAGGTCCATTTTGTCCGTGCCTTTTCAAATAATTTCGTTTCCCGCCTTATTTCAAATCAAAAAATAACATCTATATATCAAAACGGAAATTCAATTCGGCTCCTAGGTGCATATGCTCCCTCTACCATAAAAACATATTTTGAATTGTTGAAAAAATTTGATAAAAAATTCTACATGTACATATCTATAATATATGTGTGTTTGTCAAGTTTCGTGAAAATCCGATATTTTTTGTGGTCTATGTAAAAAAGAGAAAATTTGTCTTGTTAAAGGCATTATTTTTAGGACCGAATTTTATCTTTTTTACACATGCCACAAGAGAAGTCGAATTTTCATGAAACGACTTTGTTGGCGCGTAGCACGTGAAGATGTACGTGTGAATTTCTAGTTTCAATTCTTTTGACATTTCAAAATATGTCTAAGATGCATTTCAAAATAAAGGGATCATATGCTCCCATGAGCCAAAACATCACTTCCATATCAAAATGTTCAGAAAAGAAATTTCTATGTAATAAAAGTATAATTTATTCATTATGAACATTTAACTATTTAAATTCCTTATGAATATGAATTTGAATAACTTATGAATATGAATTTTAATAACTTATGAATATGAATTTGAATATGAATTTGAATAACTTATGTATAATTTTGAATGTGACAAAACTTTCGGTGGTGAGCATATGGAGAAAGAAGAGGAAGCCAGAGCTGGTGGTGAGCATATGGAGAAATGTACTGAATGTACTGGTCATTAATCTCCACTCCATGCTGCATCCTCCAATTTATTTGGAACGGTGCGGCATCAGCTAGACTTTAGACACGGGATGACAACTCAAACAAACATAGGTGCAAAATTCATGTACTTTGCCGCATAGATATCCCACATTCCCTCAAAACTGCAGACAATACTGGCTCTACTGCTCTGCTCCAAGCATGCATCAGTACTCAGTAGTCAAGCAGCGGGCGTAAAATGATAGCTAAAGAAACTGAGAAGTGAGCAGAGATTATCTGAGATTATCTGCACTACCCGTCCTGACGTTATCTTTGAGGCAGAAGCTGATACAGATTTGATCTCTACGTATCTGGTTCTGACAGCCCGAGTTCGCGCTCGTCCTTCTTCGCCACGCCAGACGTCGGCATAAACAGCCCGCGGCGACCATCCACGCCCACTACGTTGGAGAGATGTCAGGCATCCGCGCCGGCAAACGCATCGACGCCATTGCCATGGCCATCAGGCCATGTGCGTCAATTTCACGGAGAAGCCCGAGTTTGTCCCAGCGTAAAGCACGTGGCGCCCCGCCGTCCGAGCTTTGCCCCTCAACCCACCAGCGCTGCCTCCACGCGCCGGCTCACCCAGCCTCCGCCCCGCCCGGATCGCCTGTAGACGCGCCCGAGCGACCCCGTGCAGCAGTAGACGCCGGGCTCCTCCGTCTGCGGCAGCAGCGCTCCAGCCTAAAGCGCATTGGTCACTTATGCAATCTCTCCTGCGCCTTTTAGAGCTGCAATGACACGTACGGACAGGCGGCCGGCAGGCGGCAACGTTGGACCGTCGAATCAGGCCGGGCTTAAAGGTGCTCCTGGCGGCGGCGTTCTTATTTATACTTCAGAACGGATCCGCAAGAGCTGCGTGTAAGCTTTAGAGAGGCGCCACCGCTGGCACCGACCCGAGGCTCCCGGAGCGAAGCTTCTTCCCACGGGAAGGCAGCCGGCAGGCGGCGATGATGTTTCATCTGATCGGGCCGGGCTTCATGGTGCCCCCGGCCGTGCTGCATACCTTCATCGGCGTGAGCATCGCAGTCTTCGTCGATTGAGATCACCGTCAGGATCTTTGAAGATTGACCAACCGCTCTATCGCTTGGTTGATCGATGGTGGTCGTGGTCAGGTAAATTGGGTGTTATCGTCGTGCTCGATATCTGCCTGCTCGATCTCACGTCTTGGTCGATCTCGTGTGTTCAGCTCATCACGTCGTGGACTCCTGGTCTCTTTTATATAGAAGAGGGGTGGGAGTTTGGAACCCCTACGAAAGCCTACGCCTGACGATGTCGAGTTTTTTCGGAACTACCACACGATGAAAACAGACGAACCAATACAAGAAGAGAGAGACCCTGCGGGACGGGGTAGGGTGACAGACTTCGACTCTGACACCGAGGCGCGTACATCTCGTGATCGGATGAGGCGTTTCTAAACACCGACGAGCGATGGACGACCGATTGACTTGGCGGTGGCAGGTCTCGTAATTTAAACGAGAATTAGGGGCAATAAAAAAGAACAGTAATCCAAACGTTTTTTCACTTATAGCTGGCACTGGTGGGTAATTTTGTACCAACTTTGATGGCAGTTTTAAGTTGAACGAACGATCAAGGGAGAAACCCTTTTACTTTTATTATTAGGTATAGATATAGATTTTAAGAGCGTGGATTTTATCTAGGTGAAAAGTTAAGATCTATGATCGGACGATGATGATGCTTGCACACAGTTTCCTTCTTGAAGACGTCGTTTTTGAAAAAGTTGAACTTCGGGTGTTGTCTTTGTAGTGTATGTGATCTAGCTACGAGGAATAGATGGCTTAAGCAAGACTTTTCTTTCTTATTCTTCTTCTTTAGGTTTTTATGGTTGCGTGCATCCGTAATGTCTTGGAGGAATTGTGTTGTTGCAAACTGAATACAATTGGTATCATCGGCATATTTATATATTTCCTATATAGAAAACAATCTGTGGCAATATTCTTTTAACAACCGTCAGCGATATGGAATGCTATAAAGATTTATGGGTTTTCTCTTAACCGTTGTTTGATTGAACCGCCTTCTCAACCTTAATAGATTCGAGAAAAAAAATCTTAGTAGATGGTATAAAATTATGATTCATAACAAGGTGGAGTATATCTAATTTTTAACCTTAATTTTACATGGAAAATAATCTCAAAACCAGCTAGCCAGAAAGAAATACACGGAGTAGAACGAAACAGTAATAGTACGTAACTAGTAAATCACGGCGTGGGGTCCTTGCCGCAGCCCATGAGAGCGTGGGTGAGAAGCATGGCTCCCCGGCGGCTCGCCTCCGCCACCCGCCCCACCAGCGGGAAGCTGACCGTCTCCCTGTTCTTCAGAGGCTTCTTGTCCCACCTGTACAAGTTCAGACAATTAACACACTAACTAGCCGGTTGCAACTCTGATAATCCGTTCCGGCTACAGTTGTTATTAGATTACTAATATACGTACCAGTCTTGGTGTCTGACGACCTTGCCGTCCTCGACGTCGAGCGTTATGAGCGACGCTATGTCGACGGGCTTGCCGAAGACCTTGTAGTGCTGCTTGTTGTCGATCAGTATCTGAAAGGTCGAATAGATGCACGCATGGTCCAAGTGGATCAGATCGATGCGACGATGTGTTGCAGTAGATTCTGTGATACCTAACATGCAGGTACATGGTGAGTTAGTTTACCTCGGTTTTCCCCGGCCCGGTGGCGTTCTCCTTCACCGTGTACTCCGCGATCTTGGATTCGCCGAACACCTGACGATCAGCACACACAGGAATTTCAGGTCTGGCAGCTGACTTAAAATGTATCCGGAGGAGAAGCAGAAGAGATGGAACGAGGTGTTACCTTGGGGAGTGTGTAGAAGGCCGATTTGATCTGCTTCACCCTGTGACAGAAGTACATAGGGATTAGCAGATTATTGGTGCTGATGGCACACAAGGTAGGGTAGAGTATGAACAAAGAAGGTGTGGTGGACTTGACTTACCCGTGGGCGCGCATGAGCGGGTCCTCGAATGTGGCGTGCTGCGCGTAAATCTCGAAGTCCCGAGCCGTGGCGCACGATCCGTATCTGCATCATGCAGTTTCTTAGGGAGAGATAGTAGTACTACTTTGTCGTGCATGCATCGTGCTTTGCTTGCTCCACTGAACTAAAGAATCAGATTCTAGCTCAACAACTACTATGCAGGACAAGGTGAGCAATTGCATCCATATATATATATATATACCAGCCATGAAATCGAGAGCAGAGCAATAGAACAGAGCAGTAGAGCAGAGGCTGATGGAGTAGTTACATGTTGAGGAGATGCGGCAAGATGCGCTCCGACACGCCCCCGGCCGCCGGCTTCGCTTCCGCGCCCGCCGCCATGCCTGCCGTCGCCCCTGCCGCCGTCGAGAACGATCCCAGCTGCTTCAAGTTCAGGGCCGCGATGGCTGCAGCTGCGAGGAGGCTGGGTGACGACGGGTTCGTCCTCGTGGAGGGCTGAAGCAGCAGACGCGCGGCGGCGGAGGAGGCGCGGAGAAGAGCTCGCGATGGCATGCGAACCAGGAGGAGGCACGCGCGCGACGGTGTGAAGAAGAAAACAGGGGATGCTGGCTGGAACAAGTAGACGGAAGAGTCGAGTTGAAATGTGGAGAGTCAGAGGTACGCGTGGACTGCGTGCGCGGCGGCGGACGGCGCCACGTCGGCCGGCCGATCTGGTGGAGCGGCCGGCCTCCACGACGACGCCGGACGGTTGGCCTGGGCACCAATCGCCCGCGCCGCGTCAAGCGAACGTAAGATGGGCCGGGCCCATGTTGCTTCCACCGCACCGCAGGTTGCTGGCTCCTCCGGTTTTCTTCTATGTTGCGTTTTCTTTTAGTCCGAACAAATCTATAAAATTTTAACAAATTCAAAATCTGAACAATTTCCAAATGTAATAATTTTTCTAAAATCCGATCATTTTTAAAGTTTGACCGTTAAACTTTTTTTAATCTGAACAATTTTCAAAATAAAAAAGTCAAACAAAAAATGAACCAAAAAGGCCACCAAAACCTCAGCAAAAAAACACCGTAATAAACAAATAGAAACCATAGCAAAAAAACGAAGCAAAAACCCGCAATAGAAAAACCAACCAAACTCACGCCAACAACTTAATAAAATCTCTAGAGTTATTAATGGGCCAGCCAAAAATAGCAAAGAGGGTACACCGTGTGAGCGGTATGCATCACATTAAGCACTGATTCCTATACACCGACTAGGTCAAAAGGCATATACCATGAGTCGCATGCCCGCGCGCAATAGTTCCGTTCTTGGAAAGCCAGGATCCACAGTGTGTTCGAGCACATCGCCGTCCACCAGTTGTGTAGCAGGCATGGAGCATGTGCTTCGGTGCGAGACCATAGTTTGCTTGACGTTGGCCTTGTCCCCAAGTGCATAACTATGGTAGTGGTACATGACACAGAAGGCAGACTAGATGAAATGGGCGCTTTCATGTAAGTACGATACATTATTGACACAACTCACCACGGTTACTCAAGCGGTAGATCTCGGCTGCGAGGCCCGTATTCTAGTTGACGACGATGTGTTGCCGTGTTTGACTGGAGGTGGCGCCCCTGTGTGTGTCCACCGACTTGTTTATTTACCATCAAAATTTGGAATGTAATGGTTATGTTTCTGTGGATCAAGATTTTGATTATGCCAGTCAACCTGTAATACAAGCCATTTAAATAGAACACAAGCACAACAAGCTGATGAGGTTCTTAGAGTTAAACAAGTTGACTTATTTCTCTAGAGCTGGAGTATCTTCAGTATAATCTAGTCCAACACGAGCAAATGGAGGTGATGGAGGTATCATAGGGACGATGGCCCAGAATTGGGAAAGAAAAAATTATTTGTATTTGATCCACACAAGATGTTACACTCCACAACATCTCAAAGAGCTCTAAGCTCCCATGGTTGTGAGAGCTTACTAGTGATGCAGCGTCGTTGTCGCGGCGTCCACTTGTAGGGGAGGCATCGCGGACACTGAATCATTGAATAGTTAGGCGGTTTGTATCCCTTGAATTATTCGTGTTCTCTCCCTCACACCTGCGCCGCCGGGTCAAATCTGTGTCATCATAGCGAAAAGCAATGTCGTCCGCCTCCTCCAACCCCATCTTCGTTATGCCTTCTCCTGGATCCCATGTTGCTCCTCTACATGTATATCCTCCTCCATACCAACAACTCCCCAGCAGAAGGTTTCCTGGTGGCATTGTGGACTTCTAAGGAAAAGGCGTCCATCCCCTATTCCTCCAACGTGCGACCGCTCTTCCTAGCCTTAACCCTACTTTGAGTGGAAAGATTGAAAAAGTCGATCAATCATTATTACGATAAAAGTTAGAAACGTGAAGAGAAAGCTTATTTGTACTAAACATTTATATTTCTTATGGATCATGTCTTACATATTGTTTAACCAATATATTTTTATGTTACATATAAACTTTGAAAAAAAGACGCAATATTTTCATTACACAATATTGACGTCAATCTTGGAAAATGTGCTTGAAATAATTTAAACCATGTTATTTTAATGAAGTGTTGTCACTTGTTTGTTTTTTGAGGTATGCTAAAAAATATGAAATCATTTTCTATATTATAAAAAATACAAAAAATGGCTTTCCTTATTGGATCAATATGTGTCACTTAGATGACTTGTAGTTATATATGTGTGTACATGTCTATATTACAATCATTAGTTCGACTGGTTGAGAGGAGAGATCCAAATCTTGCATCCTAACAAATATCTCGGTATATTTGTGAAGAGTGCATAACTTTTAACTTTAGTTCGATGTTAATTGTATAAAAATTATAGAGTGTAATTTCTAAGGTATCTAGGAGATGATTTACTTATAATCGTATACAATGCTTTTTATTGCCTTTTCTGATTGCTAGATATCTCTTTCATGTTCCTTGGTTAAATAATCAAGTGGCATAACATGCATATTTTTACATGGTCCTAAAATGGTAACAATATTACTTGTCTAAGGCCTACGGGGACATTAGGCGTTTACCCACCATAATAATTTCCATTACGTTGTTAATCGTTGCAAATATAATTTTATACGAGCTAGTTAGAAAGGAGACGCTAGGGGTAGAATGAACCTAGAAAAAAAACTAGCTAGACCGAAATATGCAAATTATGCTTGTGACGTAGATTCTTGGAAGTATACTTCTGGGTACGTGATGGTTATGGCAACCAAGGTTGCAGAAATGTGTTTCATTATCAACCACATACACTGCAAAACGTGAGGTAACAACGGAAAGGTAAAACCATAGTGCCCAAACTTTCTATCATTGTCTAGATCCATACTACCACTTACTCCAACTAATGCAGACGTTCCCTCTCTCAGGCCCTATTATACTAGTTGGACCAGAACAAGTAATCAAGAATGGGTTATGTAATATACATCTACTTATACATCAAACACAATCTGAAAATTGCAATCTTAGAATACTCATCTCACAAAAACAAATGTCCACCACAAAGGGATTACAAGTAGATGGCCATAATCATGTTAGGCACCTCATATAGCACTAGAACATTGATAGCATGAGAGAGATATAGAACAAGCTACTTCCATAAACCAATAGACCGGGGCTGGACTACTCCGTCGTCATCATGGTGATGAAGGAGAGGTAGGAGATGCAAGCCGGCGGTGTTCCGGCAGCATTTCCCCCCTCCAATATCCGAAGGATCTCTATTTCATGTTTCCATCTCCATGGTGCGTTGTACTCCGAGATCATGACCGGGGCAATATATTTAGGCGTTTTTAGGTCAAGATGAAGCCAAGGTCGCAAAGATCAACAACATCAGAGCTTCGAGGGGGAGATGGGTCCCACCACGTGGTAGAGGTATCATGCCGTGTGGTGGGCCATCTGGCTCCAGGTAAGGCCTAGGTACTCCAACCCTTCTTCTTCCATAAAAACTTGCATGGAAAAGATCCCAGATCAATTTGAGTTCTTGAAGGTTCCTAATGTCAAAAACATGTAAAATAGGGGTTTTCTTTATGCAGAGTTATAATACAAATAAAATGGACCTTTTAAACAAATCCCCAAAATCATTCCAAAACATGATTATAACCACTTATATGAATCAATTATTATGGAACCTGACACAATAAACTACAAAGATCATAGATGCATTTTACATGCATTAGCGTTTTAACAAGTGTTTAGACTATTTCCTCCAAGAATGTTGCTGGATATACCTAGGCATCCTTTGGGCGAGGCAAGGAAAACCGTGACGCTCAAAAACCCTACCTGGCCTGACCAAAAATCCCGAAAGCCCATCAAGTTGGTGGGCTAGGTTAGGATGCCTCCATATTTTGCATTTTTGGACTACCTATGCCCGGCTCGGTCTGACCATCGGGCCAATATTTTTAGGCTCAAGCCTTTGAATTTTGGGCCAGGCCTCAGGCTAGGGTGCTAGGCTGCTCGTGGCCAAATATGTTGCTGCACATGTTTCCTTTTGACACAAGCAACGGTCCGTGAGTTAGTACACAATGGTGATGAAGTTTACAACTTATTCCACTACGTATTTTTCATGGATGACTTAGTCTCAGTCCAACCTTGAAAATGAAGGTGAATGGCGTCCCTCATCCTATCTTGCTCGGACTCAACCCAAATCCTTAACATTATGTATTTAACAGTTTGTCATGCTAAGTCGCAACATCACGATAAATGGACAAAGGGTTTATGCCCCGCTTTTGACCCTCAAAACCTTCTTTTGAACACACGAACTGACTCAAATGGTACAATTTTGTGACATTCCACAACTTATTTTTGGATCACATAGGTCATGACTTATTTGAGAGTACAAAATATATTTTATTACTTTGTTGGCACGTAAGACTTAATAAGGGTATGTGCAATGGTTGATAAGACTGCTTTATATTAACTCTCCCACATAATTTAGATATAGCAATAAAGCATGATGTACAATGGGTTATTTTTAGTCTTCTCTCTAATAACCGGAATTCCTAAAAATATGGCGAGAGATATTATGCTAAGAGGTCATCTCTTAGCTAAGAGAAGGTAAAGCTTTTTTTCAACTTTCTCTTTCCTCAACCTTAGCACCTACATGGCACTGTTAAGATATTACCATTGTACATGCCCTATATACTCTCTATTTTATAATAGTTGTCGCTGATTTAGTACAATGTGTTAAAACATCCGAACGTCCTATGTGACTAAAAAAAAAGTGGAGTACGCCCTTAGGGCATGTACAACAGTATACACTCAGTCGTCTGTAAGATAGAACACGTAGGATTTTCATCTACCTGGAAAAGAGAGAGTTGCATGGGAGGGGCAAGCCGTCTGTAGAATTACCGATCATCGGTTCGCGTAAAAATTGTGGCTTAACGATAGCTTTCCTACTATCGTACAAGAGGTGTCTGCGACCCATCATTATTTCCTTTTTCACGATTGGTTTAGATCTCCCAACCTCCCCGCCTGGGTAACTACCTCATATGGGTTTGCTGGCTAAGGGCATGTACAATGGTGATGACTCAGCTGTCTGTAAGAGGTAGTTATAGGTGATTTTGGTGATGTGGAGGAAAAAGAATGAGGAGAGAGAAGGAGGCTGTCTGTAAAGTTAGACAGTTAGACTTCTTACAGACAGCTTACATTTTTATTGTTATATGAAGGGTGTCTATAACTTATACTCACATATAACTATGACTAAAAATAGATAACTTACAGACAGATTATTGTATACGCTGTCTATATCATTGTCTGTAGATGACATGAAGTAGTATTACAGACATCATCCGTCTAAACCAATGCACATGCCCTAATTATACGCCTCAAACAGACAGGTTGTTGTAGAAGGTGTAGGCTGGTCTATATGTGACATGGCTGAGCACTAAAGACACCCACCGTCTAAACTGTTGTACATGCCCTTAGGTGGAGATAAGAAGGACTTCACTGTATCGTAGAAAATCAAAGGCAATCTATATCCATGGAGCAAAAACTAGATTTTGGCTATACCATGCACACTACTAGTTGATTCTGTGTTTCAGAAAAAGGGACAAGTGGCTAATTTCCATTGTTCCCTCTTTCTGCCACCACGACTCCTTCATTCGAAGCCAAGATACGTCGCGAGTTGGAGTAGTGGTGCCGCCCACGATCGTCGTCCTCGCCGCAACAACTGCGCATCGACCAACCATGCAACCACCTCTTCTTAATTCTAGTCGCCGACCAAGTCCTCCCCTCCTCCATTCATCGTCTGGTACCACCACTTCGTACGAGAATACCGCGCGCGTCGTCATTGCTGCGGCGCGCGTCAAGGCCCCTCGTCCTGCCGGCACGTACGTGCGCGCGCGGGGGCGCCGGGATCGGATCAGATCACCACCATGGACATCAAGGGCGGCGGCGGCGGCGGTGGTGGCAAGGAGGTGGATCAGGTCGCCGGCGGCAGCGAGCAGCCGCAGCAGCGGATGAAGATCGGGTGGCCAACCGAAGTGCGCCACGTCGCCCACGTCACCTTTGACCGGTTCCATGGCTTCCGCGGCGTGCCCGCCGAGCTCCAGCCCGAGCCCGCCCTCGCCAAGGCCCCCAGCGCAAGGTACGCGTGCACATTCTCTCTCTCTCTCTCGCCGTTCCATCAACGTCTTCTTCTCCTTGGCGTCTGATCACGGTCGCCGGCGTCTGCGCAGCAAGACGGCGTTCGGCGTGTCGACGGAGTCGATGCAGTGCGCGCACGACGCGCGGGGCAACAGCGTCCCGTCCATCCTGCTCCACCTGCAGCGCCGCCTCTACGACCAGGGCGGGCTGACCACGGAGGGCATCTTCCGCGTGGCCGCCGACGGCGCCCAGGAGCAGCGCGTCCGGCAGCACCTCGACCTCGCCGGCACCATCCCTGACGACGACGACGACGGCGCCGCAGTGGACGTGCACTGCCTGGCGGGGCTCATCAAGGCGTGGTTCAGGGAGCTCCCGGGCGGGCTGCTGGACGCGCTGCCAGAGGAGGAGGTGGCGCGGTGCACAACGGCGGAGGAGGCCGGGAGGCTCTGCGGGAAACTTGCGCCGGCCAAGGCGGCGCTGCTCGACTGGGCCGTGCAGCTCATGGCGGACGTGGCGAGCGAGGAGGGGCGGAACCGGATGGGCGCGCGCAACGTCGCCATGGTCTTCGCGCCCAACATGACACAGGTATAGTTACCTTTGTCCCCCTGCAAACTGAACTCTAAGATACAGTAAATAAGGTTTCACCAAACTGTAGAAAACTCCAGTCATTCTGAATTTCTGATTGACAACTACCATGGTGCCCAAAAACAATTCCCCGCTGGTGTCATATGAGTTACTACAGCCAACGTAATGGCTTTGACAAATTCAGTCAAACATAGGTTGAGTTTCAGTCATGTTCTACAAGTTACTGCCTGCGTGTTACTTACGATTCGTGTAGAAAATCATTAACCATGGCTGATCGAATCATGCGACATGCTCTACTGCAGGCGGCGGACCCTCTGACGGCGCTCAAGTACGCGGTGCAGGTGATGAACTTCCTCAACCAGCTCATCGAGCGAGCGCTCCGGCAAAGACGAGAACAAGCAGCGGCAGCAACAGCCAAACTGATCAGTTGATGACGTTCTAATCAAACCTACGTTACATGTAGTGGAGTGTGGTTAATTCGATTGTTAGTCCCGCGGTTAGTTAATTTCATTCAGTTCTGGTGTTGATACCTACTAAGCTTAATTACCTGTACTTGAGCATAGCTAGGATCCAGCAAATCAGCTAGCTGTGTGTGTGCGCGCGTGTTATTTCTGTTTCTCCATTCCAATATGCGTGCTATGATTATTTGACTTTGATGTTATATGTGGCCTCACACATGTATGTAGTGCTTAATTCTATCACCATAGTACGTACAGTGGATTTTCAGAACCCGCATACTCATATCTCAGCCTTTTATAATTTAGCGACTCAACGAGAAGAGTTGTAACTCACCCTAAACTTCGCTAAAAACTTAGAAAACCGGGTGTGTTTTTTTGGAATCTAGACTGTGGCATTGTCATCCTCATTTTCTTTCTTTTAAAAACATAGGAAATGGTCGCATTATTTGACAGAATTTGCATGCGTAAGTTTTTACTCAGTCCATATGTGATATGTGTGCATCATTTTTTTCAAGGTTTACATAACTAACATGTGTGTTTTCACTAAGATCTATTAGTGAGTAGTTGTGTAAAGCTTGCTCGTTTTCTCAGCTTTATAATCCCCGTCTGTCGCACACGCACATTTACTCTCTCACTCTTCCAACTAAACTTTTAGTCTGCCTTCGTTAATTGGAGGAGACTAGATGGAACACTTGCAGATGATGTGAACGGGATTGCTTTGCATACAGTAACTAGGTTTCATATGAAGTTAGGATTGCTTCTTTTATTAATACTCCCTCCGATTCAAATTAATTGACTCCATTTTATCTAGATACACAAGTATGTAGACTAAAACTTAACTAGATATACAGAAATCTAGACAAAGTGAAGTCAATTAATATGAACCGGAGAGAGTATAAATTTCTTTAAGAGAAATTTTGGATATTCTTGCTCTTAACAAAAATTGTTATAATTGTTGATTTTATTGTGAGGCCTAAGTTCAAATTTCGCTCAGGGCCCCTGATTTCTCAGGTACGAGCGTGAGTATTATATTGTGCGGATCTTCGAATGGAATTGGGATGGTGCTCTATATTCCTGAGTCTACACACCTCTCAAACTAGATTAGCATTTCACCATAGTATGGACAGAAGGGTAAGAATCCGCTCCATATGGTGCGACCCACTTAAATTGTTTCACATAACAACCTGAACACATTGCATATGATTTGAAGTAATGCTCCATCAACGGTTTCCTTATGGGTATTTGGAGCGAAAGGGAATCTAAATCGCACGCACTTAGATACACAATTTGTTTGGGGTTTCTTAGAGAAAAATCTTAGATACACACAAAAACATATCTAATCGAACCTTTAAAGTATGAAAGAGGTTCCAGAGATGTCTCTACCCTGGTAAAGAGGTCATGGAGATCGTCGATAATTTGTGTGCAAAATAATAATAATTTACACTAGTTTGACACAACTAAAACTAATTAAAGCATAACTCGGAAATCTTTGACCACCAGGCATCATTCCCAACCTTTCTCCTCCACCTGGAGTCTGTCAAAGATGTCAATGTTGTCGAGCATAATTAGTACGAAATCCAATAGGGACGACGATGATAAAGTTTTATGGGATTTCTATTTCCGTGCCCTCGGGTCCTGAGTTGTGCTCAGTTTCCCCCAGCTCGTTAGTTTTTCCTCTGTTTTCCCCTCCCTCTAACCCCGCAGACGCTCGGACGGGAGGGTTGCCGTCAGTCGAGGCCTTACCGTTGCCGTTAATCCGACGGGTGGGGCTGCACAGAGGCGTTCCTCTCTCGACTCTCGTGCCGACGGGCAGCCATCCATCTATCGCGACGCGGGCCGTTTTATTTCCGATTGTATACGCGGTGCTGCCAATGACAAATGGGGCCGCTCTATAGGGCTGCCGCAGCCAATGACCAATGGGGTCATCTATTTTTCAGGAAAAGTCATATATGCCGTCTCGAGGGCTGCAGCCAATGACCTGGGGTCGTATTTTTCAGAAAAGACATATATTTGCCGCTCTGTGGGGCTGCCGCAACCAATGACCAGTGGGGTCGTCTATTTATTTATAGGAAATCATATATTTCCGCTCTGTGGGGCCTCCGTAGCCAATGACCGCTGGGGTTGTCTATTTATTTAGAGAATATAATATAGAGCCGCTCTGTGGGACCGCCTCAGCCCATAGCAAGTGACTATTTTCGTAGCTTAATCTAAAGTGACTCTTATGCTAAACATTGTGCATAATATATAGAAAAATGCTAAATCTCTAAATATATAGAAAATAGCTACAGAGTAGATCTCTAAATCGATGCATATGAAGCTACATATATATTCTTGGTCATAATCCCCTTATCTAAAGGGGATGGATGCATGGCTTCACGTCGTCGTCACTTTCATCGTCAGTATCTTCATCGTCTGAGTAGTAGTACTTCCTGCACATTGTTCCGTCGAACACCTTCACTGTGAGCACATCATCGCCTTCATATTTGAAGTGTACGTAGCAGCCGAAATCCACACCATGCGCGATGACGAAATTCTCCCAGCCCTTGTCGAGATACATCCGGCCTTGTCCGTCAAATAGGACCTCCACGGTCCAGAGACGAGGACCGCAGTCAGCTGCTCTAGATACACCTTACCTGGCTCCTGGCCGTCAAGATAGTCCGCAAACTTTTTGGGAGTGCCTGCAAAGAGATCGAGCGCCGATCGTTTGAAATTAAAGGTTTTTTAGAACATGCCCATAATTAATCACATGCATCATATATGTGGGAACGCGTACGTACCTTCTTGACCAAAGGGTCTTCCCCTTCCGGTCCGCGTCCGAGACGTGGAAGCCATGGCAATGGATGATCAAGTGTATGTGAACGAAGAAGATAGAGGCACCTATTGACACAAGGGATGGCCGTTGTGGGTGTTTATAAGGGAGAGATGACCGTTGTAGGGGTTTACACAATAAATTAAGGAGAAGGTGACCGTTGTGGGGGTTTACACAATAATTTAAGGAGGAGATGACCGTTGTGGGGGTATATATCTCAACAAAAAAGTAATGCGGACTATCTTGACGGAAATGGAACTTCGTGATTTAGTTTATCATTTTACCGTGAAAAGTAATGCCTAAAAGAAATGGTAATTCGTGATAGTTTATCATTTTACCGTAATGGCTACAAGAAATCGGTGATTGTTCATCATTTTTGCGTGAAAAGTAATGGCTACAACAAATCGGTGATGGTTTATCATTTTTTGCGTGGAAAGTAATGGCTACAACAAATGGGTGATGGTGTATCATTTTTTGCGTGAAAAATAATGGCTACAAGAAATGGGTGATGGTGTATCATTTTTTTGCGTAAAATGTAATGTCTAAACAAATTGGTGATGGTGTATCATTTTTTGCGTGAAAAGTAATGGCTAAACAAATTGGTGATGGTGTATCATTTTTTGCGTGAAAAGTAATGGCTACAACAAATTGGTGATGGTGTATCATTTTTTTGCGTGAAAAATAATGACTAAACAAATTGGTGATGGTGTATCATTTTTTGCGTGAAAAGTAATGGCTACAACAAATTGGTGATGGTGTATCATTTTTTGCGTGAAAAATAATGCCTAAAAGAGTTTATAATTTAGCTCGTGAAAAATAATGCAGAAAACCAAACTTTAGCGTACTGGGTAATCGCCCTTAAGCATACATAGAGGGTGGAAGCTAACCGCCGACAGAGAGAGAGAGGGTGGTTGCCCCGACCAGAGAGAGAGAGATATAGGGGTTATCCTGCCCGTTAAATCCTACGATCAACGGTCAGCGGGCACGATCCGCGTGACATCGGCTAGACCAATCAGGGTTGGGCTGTGAGAATTTGTGAAGGGAGAGGGCAAAACTAAGTAGTATCAAGAAACCAAGGGCACTGAGTAATAAACAGACTAAGGGATTCAAATATGAGATTTAAAAAATGGAAAATGCGTGTTTGGTACAATGAAACCCATCTTGGCCTACCTCAAACTATTTGCAATACAAATATACATGAGTGTGAAAATTATGGCCTCATTCAGACAAAGTATGTTTTGGGGAAAGCTGTTTTGGGTAGGGCTTATTGTGGGAAACCATGCACCTTCATAGCTACTAGGTGATTTGAGAAGTGGCAATTTATGGTAAAACATGATTTATCTATGATTTATCTATGATTTGAGAAGTGGCAATTTGTGCTAAAGACTCCATGAGTAAGTGCAACTCTTTTTCGGAATTTTTTGCATATTAAATAACTCATTTAACTAGTTAATCCCATTTGTTGACTCTCTGTTGACCAGTCACTTGAGGGTAAAACTGAGTATATTGCACTAGCCAGTATTAGCACTCAAGGCGAAAAAGCACACAAAAAATGCTAGTATATGACTCGAGAGTATACCTGAGTATATCTAAATTTCCAGGTTAGACTCGAGGACGCGTGTTGCGGTGCAGAAGTGGAAGACGTGTCATTGTTGACGCGTGTCGCGGTGCGGACGTGCAATAGTGGACGCGTAGGACGCGGGTCGCATTTAGGACGCGTAAGCCTCTCTCTCCCTCCCTCTCGCTACGTCTCATTCTCGCTCACGCACGAAACCACCCTCTCACGTCCCATCAACTTCTTCAAAAGCCCCAACCGCCGTACGAGCGCCGCCGGCGATGGAGAAAAGAATGCGCCGGCGGCCATCGCCCGAGCCCGTCGCCTCCTAGCCCGTCGCGCGAGCCCATCGCCTCCGAGGGCGGCGCATCAAGCGCGCGCCCGTGAACGGGCCGGTCTCACGGCTGACGGACCATGCACAAGATCGGCGAATGCTTATTGGCGAAAGAGGAGTACGTGGACACCTACTCCTATGAGGCAAGTCTGTAGAAATTGGCGCTCAGGTTTACCTGATCCCGACGTGCACCTGCACGAATGAATCATGCTACACCACGCCCTTCCACGCGCCGCTGAGTTCACCTTCCTCCATCTCGGCACATCCCGCTACGTCACCATAGATCTATCTGCAGTTCGTGCAAGGTTCTATAGGGTTAATCTATTCTTATTTTCAATCTTAGTGCTGAATGTTATCTTCATCAATATATTTTAGATTCTACTTCGTCGGCTTTTCCCGTGGCTTCATCGTGCTTGCCCAGAAGAACCCGCCGCACAAGATACGGCTTCTGAACCCACTCACAAAGACAACAAACACTATGTTTGAGGCGCAGATGTCAACTGATTTTCTGGATTCAGTCGCTGCAATCAACTCCCCGACTATGGTCTTCACTTGCGGACATTACCCGGAGGAACTTGGTTGGGTCGATGAGAGCACTCCAACTAAGGATATATATGAAGATTGGGGAGAAGGAAGATTTTCGATCAAGAACCATAGTATGCGTTGCATTACCCCGTTCAATGGTGAACTGTATGCAATAGCTGTGGACAATTTTGAGTCCGGAAGAATAGTGTGCACCAATGTATAGAAGCAGCAGCGCGCGAGCACTGTCAAGATGGAGACACTAATTTCATTTCCAAAACTTGGACGTGACAAGTTCTACCTTGTGAAGTCGGATGGTGATCTGCTGCTTGTGTTGATGAAAAACACGCCTGTGGTGTACCGTGTGGACACTTAGAGCCGCTCTCTCCATCCGGTCAGTAACATTGGCATTCATGCCTTCTTTGTGCATTATATCCGGTGTATCTCCGTCGACACCAGAGTGTACCCGACTCTTCGACCTGACTGCATATACTACGCGGATTTGGGTTATACCAGGGAGTACTTTCATGATACAAATTCCTGGGATGAGTCGCCACAATATGTGCATAGACTAGGAAGCTACGGTCTGAGAAATGAAGACAGGCCATACCGTTTGGAGGATGTATTGGCCGCACACTGCAGACGGCGGGAGTTCAATGAATATTTCCTTGGGATAATGCACGAATGGAGCGACGCAGAAATATATGAGGGATGAATAACAAATTCATTCATCCTGGGGTATCATAATCTTCTTGTTGGCCATACATTGCGTGCGTCTTGTATTTTTTTCCAGCTTAGTTTGTAGTGAACATTAACAATGTTATTGGCTGCTTTTGGCTGATGTATGCAGTTTACCTACGTATTATACTTAGTTTTCTGATTATGCTGCTGTGAATTTATCATATAATAGCTTCTAGATTTGCTACTAGATTTGCTGCCATATTGGGCAAAAACGAGGGCCAAAAGGTATAAATAATTGAAGAAAGACAGAAATAGAAGCTTCTCTAGATTTGATACTAATTTGGTGAAAAAGACAGAGAGAGAAAGAGGGAAAAGGTGCTGTTAAAAATGCCAATTTGGGCCGAGAGAGACAAAACCCAGCTCTCACGTACAACTAAACACGGTCTCGTGCTGTCCCACACGGTCCCTTCCTACCAACCCCACACGACGCGGTCCCACAGACGACGCGGCCCCACACGTCAGCACGAAACATTCAAATAAACGGATTCCTTCCGTCTGAGCTCTTTCTGCAGGTTTCAGACAGAGGCTTGGGGAAAACTGAGGAAAAACTAAGGGGCTGGGAAAAACTGAGCACAACTAAAGACCCGAGGGCACGAAAATAGAAATCCCAAGTTTTATTTGACCAGTCCAAGCTTTGATCCAAGCTTAGATAATAACTTTGGTCACAGCTGGTCCAAAACAACTTAATTGTTCCTAAGTATGTTAACTTTTCTCTGTTGGTTCAACTTTGGCAATTGCATAGATAAATTGTATTTGGCTTCACATGTTAATAATTTGATCGTAACAAGTGTTACTGGCAATACAAATAAACAATTGCACGGGAAAGTAATTGTATCATGATACAATATTTTATTTATACAATTGCAATAATTTTCTATTACACTAAGCAAAATTAATAAACAATATTTTCATTATAAAAACATAATATCCATCATGGCATATAAATTCAAATTAAATCTAAAAACATGTTTTATCATAATTTGATGTTAGTTTTTTTACATGGTCTCTTAAAAACGCCTCTTAAACCAACACACTATATATTAGAGAAACTAGAAACAGAATCACATGCCTTCTTGGAGTAATATGTGTCGGTTAGATGTGTGTTACTATGATTACTTATCTTGGCAGAGAGCTTAAAGCATGCAGGTAGACAAATATCTTCAGCGAGGTTTCGAGAGTGCATGGTTTTTTTTTCCTAATAAAACTTCATGTAACTGGGTCGATGAACACCCTAGCTTTATCCTAGATAATCTCGTGAATGATGCAGGTGTGTTTTGATATCATAAAGCTCCACAACAGGACCCTGCTTCCCTAAAAATACTGTCTGTAAGGCGTAGATAGGCATGACTTGTTTATTGCATTTTTTCATGGCTAGTTATGTCTTTCATGTTCATTGGTTGAAAAAGTTGCATGCATTTTCCATATTTGATCTTAAAATAAATTCAATCAACTCAATTTTTGCATTGCACTACTAGGAAAATGCTTATTAGTTGTGCACCTAAATTGGCATGGTGCGCCACTACTATCGCGCCACAAGTAAGTATTAGTAGTGGCGCACCACTGGTCTGTGGCCCAACCAGTGGTGCACCACCTAGTGCTCCACTGCTACATTTTTGGTGCACTGTTGCTATATTTTTGAAATTTGATTTTTTTTTTCATTTTTGGTGCGCCACTTCTATATTTTTGTTTATTTTTTTCCATTTTTATTTTCTTTCTTCTCTTTGTACGTTCTTTGTGAGCTCTCTCTGTTCGTTCTATGTGGTTGGCGAGGAGACAGATAGAGAGGAGAGGGCAGGGGCACCATGAATGGAGGAAGGAGAGAAAGGAGGAGAGGAGATGGTAACAACGAGGGGAGGGAGAAAGCAGAGATGAGAGGCGGAGAAGGGATGAAAGGAGATGGTCGGCAAGTTGAGAAAGCAGTGGCCAGCGGAGGAGATGGTCGGAGCATACTGTTAAAAGAAGCGTGGGAGAAGAGTAGGAAGTAGGAAGGATGAAGGATGAAGGAGGTATGCGACAAGATAAGGGATGTGTGGACGAAAAAGAGGGACCGACCTCGACCAATCAGAGCGTAGGAATGAGAAGCACATGGATCGTGTGTTTGTTTGCACACATTGTGAGCCGTAGTATCGTGCAGTAGGTTCAGGGTCCGTCCAACATAGCAGTGGCGCACCACAAAGCTTGGCGCGTTACTGCTACTTTTTTTTTTGTTTTTTTGCCTGACATTTTAAACCTGGAAAAACTCCTGTTCCCTTTTCGGTTTGTGGGATTCTAAAATTTCGTTAAACGGTCGTAGGTGATTGAAATTGGATCTAAAACTTTGCATAGATACATTTTCATATGAAAAATGTTTTCATAATAGGTCGTATGCAACCAGAAAAACCGTTTTACCGGTACATGAAACAATTTTACAAAATAGGTCGAAATTCATTTTTATTAATTTCTCTTGCAACTAGATGACATAACACATGGATCTCGAAGGAGTTTATTTTTTAAAAAATTTAAAATTTTATTTTTTCTTTTTAAACTAAAAAAGCGATTCCCAAAGTGGGTGGGAATGCTGGAGCATGACCAAATAGCAATGGCGTACCTATACATGATGCGCCATTGGTATGTCTAAGGGTGAAATCAAACCTTGATCAAACTTAGCAGACTGCTAGTGATCTCACCGCTAGCTCTTTTTTCTGCTAGTGTTAGCGTGTCATGGTCTTTTTTATACTGTCTGAAATTTGCGTAAGAATGTTTTTCTTAGTCGAAAACACAGGAGGTACAGGAGCGTGTATTTGGGGTTCTTGAGTCGATACCGTCATACGTAGGACCTAAAACGAACACGACACAAGTGGAAGGAAGGGGGGGCATCCCGCAAAACGTATCCCGTTCCTCCCAGAAAACCCCTTCTCGCTCTCCTTCTCCTAGGGTTTCTCCTCCCCGCCCGCCGCCGCCGTCTCGCCGCTCCGGTTCACCGCCCCACCTCACCTCAGGTAACGAAACCTCCCACCGCTCCTCGCCGCGCCCCAGTCACCCCGTACTACTCCACTCGATTCGTGCTCGCAAACACGCGCCCCCGAGTTAGCCAGCCGCCGCCAAATCTAGGGTTCACCCTCCCCACCCCACCCGCCGTAGCTCTGTTCTTCTAGCCGGCGACGCTGCTACAGCTCGTCCAACTACTGGTTGGCCTCTCGCGGTGTGGATCTCCCAGGGACTCGGAACTAATTTAGTTTTTTCTTCTGCGCGCAGATCGCCGCGAAGCGATGGCGTCCATGGCGGAGGACCCCGCTGCCAATGTAAGCATCCACCCCTCGCGGTTTCCCCTCCGTTTATCCCGTGCTATTCGGCTTGCTCTCGTGCACGGGTGGTTAATTGCTTTCTATCTCCGTTCTGCCAGCAGGGAAAGAAGGAGGAGGAGGAGTTCAGCACGGGGCCTCTGTCTGTGCTCATGCTCAGCGTCAAGAACAACACTCAGGTCGGTGAACCTTTTACTCTGTATTGAGATTCAGTTGTGCCAAGGGCAGCAATTTACTTTATACTGTCTGTGTGTCTGCATCTCTGTTTTAACTGAATCCAATCGACCTGATTGCCGGTTATACTCGTGTGCAAGTGAGCCGTAGTTTTGTGAATTGCCTTTGGTAACTATGCTGCCTTCCTAAAACTATGTAGTTTGAAACTGCACCTGCGCTTAATGTGCAATCCATGGCTTTGTGAATTTCCTTTGGTAATGATCATGTGCTCTCTGTCCTGATAAGGTGAAGGCGTTGGCGCGTAATATGTCACTAGTAATCAACATAGTTTCTGTGCAGCGTCTGTCCTCGTGTTATTGTTGCATATGTAAGGCCATTCTTATTAACTGAAAAACTGCAACCCTCTAATCTCTAAGTTCTCTTTTATGAAGTTTACGCCTCTTGGCTTAAATTGTAATGTGATGCAGGTCTCACTGAACTGTATGGAATTGCACTTTGACAAGTGCAAACATGTACTGGTGATATTGCTGTATATTAGGTCCACTACCACTTGGTTCCTCAATTGAAAGATAAAAATGTATTGAATTGGATTTTTTTCATGGTCACTTGGGTTGAATATGGATGCAAGATTAGTTATAGGATGCTGTATATACTTCATTTTGTTGGTCTGTTTAGTAACTACTGTTAATATGGATGCAAGATTAGTTATAGGCTGTATAGTTGAATAATTCATTACTCAATGACTTAAGTGTGTAGCCATTCATTAACCCTTGGATAAGTCCAGCGCAACATCAACCATGATTGTATGGTGGGTAAAAAAGCTAGAGTATTAGATGGTCTTCTTGGTAGCTCTTCAAGTCTTATTTTGTATATGTCGCTTGCTTGATGCGATTCTATTGACAGACGGCTCATTTGTAAATTGCACGAGTGTTCTTTGTAGCTTTGCTTGTTGCAAATGCCCTTGTTATATTCTTCTGCGCTTGTGCTTATTGTGTATAGGTCTGTTTTGCTTGGTGTGATTCTATAGGCAGGTTGGTTGATGTAAATTGCATGTGCTCTCTGGAAGTTCGCTTTTGGCTGCACGTCCGTAGTTGCTTTCCATGCCAGCCATTGTTCTGATAATGTATGCTGTCTTTTGCCTTAGGTGCTTATCAACTGCCGGAACAACAAGAAGTTACTTGGCCGCGTGAGGGCATTCGACCGTCACTGCAACATGGTTCTTGAGAATGTCAGGGAGATGTGGACTGAGGTATGACGCGCATCATCCTGACTGGTGCAAATTTATTTTCTTTCGATCATTGTATCGCTGTGCTCACTAACATCCGCTGCGCCTTGTCCAGGTTCCAAAGACTGGCAAAGGCAAGAAGAAGGCTCTTCCAGTGAACAAGGACAGGTTCATCAGCAAGATGTTCCTCCGTGGGGACTCGGTCATCATTGTCCTCAGGAACCCCAAGTGAGTCTGAAGACGACGGTGCCCTGTAACGCCAGAAAAGAGCCTCTTTGCTACGTCGCTGTTAGTTTGTAATGCTGAATCCTGTAAGACCAGTCACGATGCTAGAATATTCAGCTGTATTTGATGGTCCAGTGTTGTAGTTTGGGATGGTTCTGAGTTTGCCTATCTTGTACCTAACTTGCACCGCTAGTTTCTTTTCAGATCATCAATATATCGGCTGAGGACAATTTCTAAAACAAAATCAGAATGACCGTTTTGCCTTGCTTTGTGAGTTGTTGAATCAGTAATTGCCCATATCAGCATGTGTATGGCCCTGTCAAGTATTCATGTTAATACCAGATTTCCAATTGCACTGTATGTTTGGATGTTGATTACATTGCATTTTAGTAGTTTCTGTTGTGCATTTCGTGTTCTGGAAACCTGTATGTGCCCAAGGCGCAATGTCCTGAACGCAAAGTAGTCTGATAGTGGTGAAGGAAAAGATGATTGGAAGAGCTGCATCTGGCGAAAAGACGTGGGGCACTGGCTAGCAAAACAGGCATAGGCTTGTTGCTCCTGCAGTGTCCAAAACCCCGAGCGTCTTGGTGCACACCGTCGCCAGAGAAGAAAATACTGCTTGAGGAGCTGGCTGGCAGAGAGGAATGTGGAAGAAGAGTCATGCCGAGCGCAGTCGTGGCACGGAAGGATCTCTACTATAGCCAGCCCGCGGCGTCAAGGCGGTCGTTGGTGAAGGATTCTGCAAGGACGACCCAACAGACAAGACTTGGCGCTGGACATCACCCTTGGTCCTTGGTGAAGGATCTCTGCTATAAATTCTGATGGCTATTCATCTGATAAATCGGGTGTTTGGGGTTGAATTGGCCGTGATGCTTCAGGGGACGTGCGTGGTGCTGCTACAGGGCGTGGTGATCACCATTGCGAGTGAGGCCATGCGAACGGGGTGCAGAGCTCTACTTACAGTTACAAGGGGCTCAAATCACGCAACGGGCGTGTTTGGTAGAGCTATGTTCCAGACGATTGCTCAAGACTGAAGGCTGCTACTGCCCGTTGGTCGTTCGATGATGCACGTACAAGAGAGCTTTGCTCCGTGAAGCGAAGATACATTTACCAACTTGCTTTCCTTCAGATAATGAATGGTGTGTAACAATGCTTGGTGTCATTAACATTGCATAGTATTATGTCTTTCTACGGGTACTTGGCATAAATTTCGTATCAGGGTCCATAGCTCAGTGGTAGAGCAATTGACTGCAGATCAATAGGTCACCGGTTCGAACCCGGTTGGGCCCTCTATTGTTTTAGCTTTTTTTTCTAGTTTTCGCACACGCTCGGCCCTCTATTGTTTTAGCTTTTTTCTTTTCTAGTTTTCAAATGCACACGCTCCGTCGGTGATTCACTATTGTTTTAGCTTTTTTTTTTGCTAGTTTTCAGATGGTATACTACCGCAATGCTGGTTATTCGAATACATCAATGTATGGACTCCGAATGGTTAGCAATCTTAGATCAAGGCCTATACAATCCCAATGGCTCAAGCCTCTAGTGTTTTTTTTTTCTTTTCGGGGAAAAAGAGCTGATATATTAAGCTACATATCTTACAGATAGATCCAAAACAAAAAGCAAAATTACAATAAGGTCCTTCTGGACCTTGTCTTCGTCAACGCCGAGCGAGACGTGCCGGCGGCGCGCCGCCGCCCCACCTCCCTTCAGCCTTGGATCAGAGGTGCCCCCTAGCGGACGGGAAGTCGCCGGTCCTCGAACTCCGAAGAGCCTCCACCGCGCTCCGTCGACTCGGACGCCATGGCACAAAACATCAGCTTCTTCAAACAGAACACAACCCAGCGCCACCGCTACTCGAACGCTGGACAGGGGAGAACTCACTGACAAGGTATTAACTTGTCAATGCCTACAGATTGTAGACTAGGGTTTCGTTAGATGTAGAGGGCAAGTAGATCTCGAAGGTTTCAGCCGAAAAGTACTCGACGATGTAAAAACTAGGGTTTGAGAGACAATGATTCGATGCCTTCTGCGTCCCTCGACTCCCCTTATATAGGAGGCGGAGCCGATGGTTTCGTATTGTACAAGTTACAGAGTCCGGGTAGGTTTCTAACTCCTCCCGCAAGATTACAAATAATGCTTCCTATTACAACTCTAGCTTTCTTAACAATATCTTGGGCTTCCAAACCTTCTTATTCTTCGGGTAGTGGGCCTTCAGTAAACCCCGGGTACCATCATCGGCAGGCCCATTGGGGATGCCTATGTCACTCACCACGTAGCTCCAGGGAGATACATGCGAGGACGAGGAAGACGACCAGCTGCAGAACCCCATTGGAGCTCCACAACCTCCAAAAGCCGCTCCAGCCGCGCTCCTTCCTCCACAGCGCCGTCGGCCGGCGAACTACCCGAACCTACCTTATGTACACATCAGGATCCTGGGTTCCCCCACCCTCCCGCCGGCACAGCGGCCGGTAAATGGGGAGGGAACCGGCAGATCTCCGAGAGCGAAGGCGAGATGACTAGAAGCTTCAGAAAATCGCCCTCACACACGCGCGCATACACTTACCCCTATGAACGCACACACGCACACCCTACCCCTATGAGCACCTTCGGAAGACTGAGCCGACGGATTAGATCTTGAAATTGACGAAGTCACCACATGCGCCTCGTTGTCGATTGGAATATCGCCTCCCACTGAATGAATACTCCGCCTTTATGAGACACACATATGTCAAACCTGGGGTTTGAACTCTGGTGGGCTGGGGATACAACCACCCAACCTCAGATTATTTTTTGCTCCATAAGAAAGCATTATTTTTAATAATAGTTGGTATATCAACTCAAGTAACTTTAGTCTTATCCTAAATTATCCTAGTGAACGAGTAGCACAAACACCTCATGATCTTACCCAAGAGAGGTATGCAACAATCTTGTACGAGCAACTAAATTGGGTACCAATATTGAGATTCAAAAAAAAGTAACTTGTCATTTTTAGTTTTAAAAGTTCATTTTGTAAAAAAAGAATCTTATGTGATACCCAACCAAATGACAAGTCAAGATCAGAGGTAGTGATTATGGCACGAAGCATTGTCCATAACACGGACACAAACATTATCATAAATAAATATACTCATGAAATAATTATTATATTATATTTACGTTAAAGAATGTAGACAATTATTTTACATGGTAATGCCCCAAAAATCATCGATAGACGTAAAAATCATGCACTATTTTGATTGTAGAAAAAATAGCCGACATTTAACCCGATATTCTTTGATTTTTATATTTTACAAAACACTTTAACAACAAATTTAAGAAATACTAAAGAACCAAACATGAGGCTTTATTTTTTAAATCCTTGAATGATGAAGAACATATCGAGAGGAAATAATTAAGAGTTTGTGCAAACATATGATTTCTTGATAATTACAACCCATTATTTGGCACACAAGCTCATGTTAATATTTTTTTACAATCATGCATGTACACTTGAAGGTATTTATTATTGAAGCTATCAAAGTCTAGTGATGATAGATTGTTGTTGGCATTGTTGAGTGTATACAACCAAGAAGCATGATAAATCCTCATAGCGTATAAACCATGTGTTTGAGATAAAAAAAAAAAGAACCACTATACACTTGTATAGGATGAAAGATAGGCCAGACCGTTCTTGAGTCACGAGAGGCGCCCATCTATTTATATTGCCCGGCATTTGTTAGATTTGTGGAACATGTTGATCGGACCCAGTGATCTGAAATATTTAATATTATATTCTTCCAACAAAATATCTCATTAGTTTATCCGCTATGCATAGCCTACTCGCTAGAAACATCCAATTGGCACACTCTGGAGAGCTAACGTTCTCCATTGCTGTCACTCATTAACTAATGCCAGTACATTTTTTGACAAAAAAGCAGAGCTTTTGGCAAAACAAAACATGTCTACGACATCCAAACCCATAGTTGCTTTTGCTAGACATTGAACTTTCTCATGCTTGAAACGAATCTTTTCGAGAATTGCAGCGTGCGCTTTGTAATCATGCAGAAAGTGTCACCAACGTGCATAATTTCAGTTCTTTGACAGCACTATGAACCTCTAAGCACTATGAATAAAACAGCAACATACTTTCCAATCATGTCTGCCTCCGAAGTTTCGTTCCACCACAGACCCCGCATCAACGTTGAAATTTAGATAATCTTGTGTCCAGTTTCAGGGGAAAAAAACATTAAAATTCAGAAATTCCAACTCCGCGGATCTGAATGTTAATGCCGTATCGCCGATGGACCCAGAAGGGGTCGGACTGTCGGAGCTGTACGCGGCGATGGTGCGCCGGCCCGGGTGGCCGTGGAGACCGGCGGCCGGATCGGGGACGTGGTATGGTACCATGGGGGAGAGCGGCATGGTCAGGCTAGCGGACGCGACGAGTATGGGCAATGGATGTGCTCGCTCGTCCGCAATCTCCGCGCCGACCTCGCCATACCTGGCCTCCTCCTCATGCATCTGCTGATTGGTCCATTATCATCAAACGTTCCTATGTTTCAGGTTGGCCTCGCGTCTGTGGTCGGGCAGCATACCCAAGTCGTGAGGCCATCTCCAACCGGACTACCTATCCCTCGTTCACGCGTCCAGATGCGTCGAACCGGATAAAATCGTGGCCCAGCGAGCAGACGCATGCATCCCAAAAATAGATGACCGCGGTGTTCGGGACGACCCAAAGCCGTCCTAAATTTGGATCTGGTTTGCGTGGTCGCGGACAACAAGGGCTGGCCTCTCGCGTCCTCTCCTTCTCCTCCCCTGGCCCTCGTGCCTGCCTCCCAAACCACAACCACTCCACTCTAGTCCCCCCTCCCCCCAGATCTAGAGGATGGCCGACGAAGCTGCCACCGCCGCCACCATCGGAGACGAGGCCGAGCTCGCCGTTGTTGTCGCTCATGTAGTGGAGGAGACCCCGACCGTTCCGGTGGTTGCGCAGCCCGCGACGGTGACGAAGAAGGCGAAGCCCAAGCTCACCGTAGAGCAGAGGGCGGTCGAGAACAAGAAGCGGGCCGAGCGGCGGAGGGCACTCGATCAACGAAAGAGGGAGGCCACCGCCGCGGAGGAGCGACAAAGGGCGGCCGAGCAGCTCCAACTCCTCAAAATGGAGGTGAAGGCGAAGGCCATACAAGAACATGCCACACTCTTTTACGCCCACAACGCGCTCGCCCCAACGACTGCCCCGTTTGGATACCCGCCCGGCATGTACGAACTGATGGCACCGATGGGGCGGTTCTTGTACCCGCCACAGGATGGGTTACCGGAGGTGGGCGAGTCCATGACGGGGTCGTCACCTTCGTCTATTGACCTCAATCGTGCGTCGATGCCGCACTCCAACGCCCCGAGGCCGATGCCTACAACAGCGATGGCCTGTGCCCGCACCATGTTCGATGAATTGTCGGGTGAGTGTGCGCTGCCATCTTTGCAGACATCGGCCACGGTGCAGGCCCCTCTGTCTTACGCGCCGATGATGCTGACCACCATGCCACCCCCGTCGACCGAGCAGGTTCTCCCGCCAGCTCCCATTGACATAGAGGAGGACAACATTGACAATGCCAGCACCATGAACATCGACGAGGAGCCGTTGTTTGTTGACGAGCTCATAGAAGCAGCAACTGCACAAGCTCGAGGTCGCCGGGTTAGCAAAAGAACTAGCAACTACACGGAGTTGGAGGACAAAATGCTCATCCAGGGGTGGTTGGCCATTGGGAAAGATCCACTAAAAGGTGCCGAGCAGAAGGGGGGCGCATTTTGGCGTCGGATCCATGACTACTTCCATGAGCACCGCCGGTACGGGGAGCACCGATTTAACAGTGACCGCAATGAATGCTCCCTCCAAAAGAGGTGGGGAACGATTCAAGCGGAATGCAACAAGTTCCAGGCGGCGTATGATCATGTGAAGCGGGTGCCCGTTAGCGGCATCGGCATCAAGGACTTGGTATGATTCCCAACCTGAACTTATTCTTTGGTTGTTTGCACATACATTTGTCATTGTATGTCTCATTTTGCTCTAGGTGTGGCAAGCTTTGGATTACTTCAAAACGGTGAATGACGGAAGGACCTTTGCCTTCTCTCATTGTTGGAAGGATCTCCGGGGCACCCCCGAATTCGACGAGGGGTACGAGGCGTACATGGCAAGCTTGATTGGCAGCAAGACTGCCAAAGATGCCACCTTCATTGACCTTGATGGTGGCCAGCCTTGCGGAAGCTCCACTTATTGTGCAAGCTGTCCAAGAGGCCACAAGGCAACTAAGGCCGACATGAAGCGTGATGTTTCGGCCATGTATTCGGTTGGCACCTTGAAGGACTTGTATGCTGAAAAAGAGGTGTCCATGGACAAGAGGGAAAATAGGAAGCGCCGGGAGAAGGAAGAGGCCATGAAAACTACTATGGTGTTCAAAAGAGGAAGCTTGACATTGATGAGGCCAATGCCAAGACGAGGGCTAGGGAAGTGGAGCTGGAAGAGAAAGAATTGGAGCTCATTGCATCATCAAGGGCCAAAGAGGTGGAGCTGAAGGAGAAAGAACTTGAGCTGAAACGCCTGACCGAGGACCACAGAATCATGACCGCCGACTTGACCACCATGAACGAGGTGAAGAGAGCTTGGTTCGTGAAGAGGCAAAAGGAGATCCTAGACCGCACAAATTGAGCTGACAATCTTAATTTGTAATTATTATGTTTGTTTCCTTCTTCAAACTATGTCACGCTTCGTTTCCTGCTCATGGTACATTTTATTTGATATTATTCTATGTTTTTTAGATATTATTTATAAATTTTTGTGGCCAAATAACCTATTTCTCAAAGAAATAGACCATATCTGAGTCGCATCTTTTTATTCTTAATAGGTGATCCCATTTCTCTTCACATGCAGCCTATCCACCTCATCAAACATCCTTGATTAATCCTAACTTGCCAAACCATGCAAGCTATACACCTCAATAAGCTTTTTATTTTGATCCACATCATTTCTCCTGTTAAGCCATTCATCAGCTAGAAATAAAAAACCCAAGACTAACCACCCAGCTGATTTACATGAAACGTATGGTTCTCGACAAGATTATTTCCACTGGTAACGAAAAACCCCACTAGCTAATAACTGAGGTAACACAATGAGTCTTTCATTAGGCGCCTCCAATCCATTTGACTCAACGCATGTGTTCACTCCGCTCCCACAGGTTCAACATTAAAGATTCCATCTTTCATCTCCCTATTATCTCTGAGTATAAATCAAGACATACGCCTCCTCCTCCTCCTCCTCAGTCCCAGTCCCAGCTGACGGTGTACACCAGCCACAAGCAGCGTCCGGCCGCTCACATTCGTTCGTGGCGGCAGCAATCAGTGGGCGACTAAATCGTGTACATGTGCGGGAGGAGTCAAGGAAACTTGCCCACTAATCTTTCATCTTCAGTGTTACATAATTTGGATCTAATCTGTTTTTTTTTTGGCATGTTGGACGATTGGCATGACATTAGACAAGGTGCGGACATGGCTGATTATGGGAGCATTCAGCGAGAACAATTTGCTGGTCAAGGTGCGTACTTTGTTATTCGTAATATTAGTTGTTCTTTCTCAGCTGATTGTTGCTCCCTTCAACCTCTCACTGACTGTACCAATATATTTCTCTTCCCGGTCTCTTCTAGGTACTAGAGATTTGGTCTGCTAGCCTGGTATTCATTTAGGCTAAAGGTTGCGATATTCAGGAGAATGATGGAAACTCAATTTATGTAGCCTTCATATATGAAGACATATTTCACAATTTTAGCAGTATTTATTTTCAGTCAGTGTTGTAAGCGGATTTTTACAAACTACAGGGTGTGTCTGAAATGTAAGAGAAACTCATCATTGATGCTTTTAAACAATATATATGCAGAGCCTCGGAGATTAGGTCATCAAGATTGGAAAAATATATTGATATAATTGTACCATACAGATAGACCATATTAGCCATATTAAACACAACATTGTTTAAGTTTGTGTGTTTCAGCAGTTCTCTACACAAAATAGTATAGTTTATCATTTCCATTCTCGTGATAATTATTCTCATTCAGTTTTCAAATTAGCAATGTTTGTACCAAAATAATATACATTATAAACTGTAGGATACTTGCGTTAGTAAAGAATCCGATATTAAATAATTATATATTTCTATACATATGATAATTTGAATTCGACTACTACTTGAACGCTTCCCATTGAAGCTAAGGACTCGTCTTGGGATGAAGCTGATGATTGATGGATAAAAGTGATAGCGTAGGTTTCTTGGTGCTGTTCATCTTGCTTGGAAAAACCTTGCATTTTGATCTAGACTGATACCTTGACTATTTTAGCTTGTTTGAACCATGTATGTTTTTGGATCAAAATCATTGTTACATTGTTACATTTTGCTAGTGATAGTGGAATCTGGAGCATATTCTTCACTTGAAAAAGAAAATGATAATTTGAATGCTTACACAGAGGAGAGCTTGGTTTGATTTTGATATATTACAGAACACCTTAACATAAAATCTAAGAAGCTCTAAAACAATAAACGTGATTCTTTTAAATAGTTAATAGGATAAATTTTATTTTGAAAGATAATTTAAGAGTTTCTTTCAATACATGTTTTCCTGGTAATTACCACAAATAATTTGGTTCACATTTCTTGTGTTACTTTTAATTATTTACATTTAACCATCTACACTTTATGTGTTTTACTATCAAAGATAAGTGGTAACATATCGTTGTAGCTATTGTAAGGAGGATATGGCCAATATGCATAATTCATCCTCATAGCGTGTAAACCGTGTGTTACATTGTTTTACCACTAGACACTCGTATAAGATGACATATAGGTCAACTTGTTCACAAGTTAATTACAAGATGCACCCACGACGTTTCAAAGATTGAAGCTATCTATATTATTGTCCAACATTTGTTAGATTTGTGAAACATGTCAACTGTGTTACTGAATGATCTAAAATATCTAAATTATTATATTTTTCCAACCAAATATCTGAAAAAGAAGAAGTCCTCTCATGATTTATCCACTATGCATAGACTGCTCGCTAGAAACATCCATTTGGCACGGTCTAGAGAGCTAACGTTTCCCATTGCTGTCATTCATTAACTATCATTTGTGGCAAAAAAAAAAAGCAGACCCTTTCTATGCACTGATCAAACAAAACCCTACCAGCTCCATGTCATTGTGCTCTCGCCTCATGCTTATTGTCACCAATGCAACGTGCACATATAGTTTCAGGTGTTTGACAGGGTTCTTTATAAATCTGTAAGCAGTCAACCGCACACTTTCCATTCATGTCTTCCAAAAATCCCAACTCCGGGCCACATCAACGTTATCTTTTCCCTGAGTTGATCCCACTGAGAATGTTTGACTCCGGTGGAACTCGAACGCGTGCGAAGGCCGGCAGCGATCGACCAACCTCACAACACGCTTTCTCCTTGTTCTTCGCATATTCAAATGCTTGCTCTGCCGAACGTTGCCGCCGCAAGCAAGGTTGGCATACAGAGCTGCCAGAGATGTTTCCTCTCCAGGCTCTCCTACTCTGCCTTGCCGCCTCCGCCACGCCGCGCCACGCGTCGGCCGCCGGCGTGCCCGCCTCCAGCAAGCTCATCTTCATCCTGGCGGGGCAGTCCAACATGGCGGGCCGGGGCGGCGTGACGGGCACGCGCTGGGACGGCATCGTCCCGTCCCCGGACTGCTCGCCGTCCCCCTCCGTCCTCCGCCTCTCCCCATCGCTGCGCTGGGAGCAGGCGCGGGAGCCGCTGCACCAGGGCATCGACGGCAACCGCACCTGCGGTGTCGGCCCCGGGATGGCTTTCGCCAACGCCGTGCTCCGCTCCAGTTCTAGCTCCGTCGTCATCGGCCTCGTGCCCTGCGCTGCCGGCGGGACGCGGATCGCGGAGTGGGCCAAGGGGTCGGAGCTGTACGCAGCGATGGTGCGGCGCGCCCGGGAGGCCGTGGGCACCGGCGGCCGGATCGGGGCCGTGCTGTGGTACCAGGGGGAGAGCGACACTGTCAGGTTGGCGGACGCGAACGCGTATGGGGGACGGTTGGGCTCGCTAGTCCGCGACCTCCGCGCTGACCTCGCCATGCCGGACCTCCTCATCATCCAGGTTGGGCTCGCGTCAGGGCTTGGGGAGTACACCCAAGTCGTGAGGGAGGCTCAGAAAGGATTAGCACTTCCGAACGTGAGGTTTGTCGACGTCATGCGGCTGCCGCTCCAGGACGACCACCTGCATGTCACCACCCAAGCTCAGGTCCAGCTCGGGCACATGCTGGCTCAGTCCTATTTGGATCATGGTACTACCAAGCCGTTAGGTACTACATCCACACACACACACTAGTTCTTGATGTACTACTGATCAGTTCATACATTTGGCATCATATTTACTTATCTGAGTTCTCTCTCATTCCAGGGGTGCTAGGGCATGCACATTGTCGAACGCTAACAACACGGTGGCTGCAGATCATGCTGGCTTGTTGCTTCATTTTCCTTTGAAGTGAGCCATACGTACAGGATTGCGATGGGTTTTTCACTTTTTCTAACGGATCAAACAGAGGAGGTGAAGAAGAAGAAATCGACCAAGCTTTGTGCACACATTGCCATACCGACATACTGTAATGTGATGCCGATGGAAAATTCGTTACTAAGTCACGCCTATACATCCAAGTTCTTTCCCGGAAATACCATAGAATGTTTGCATTATACAAGGAATGTGCACGTTGCATAGTTAATCAGCTGACTGGTTATAGTCTGACTGCATTATACAAGGAATGTACATGCAGGCGGAAGGAGTTGGAGGCGCGGGGATGGTGTTGCGAAACTCTGAAGGTGAAATCATTTTCTCTTCCTGCCGTTACCTGAACACCTGTTCATGTGCGCTGGAAGCTGAACTAGCAGCTGTGATGGAGGGTATAGCTTTGGCGAAGCAGTGGTCTAATCTACCGGTGATTGTCGAAACGGATGCGTCCGAAGTGGTCAGATTGGTGTCATCTGGAGAGGGAGATAGATCTTCTTTGCCTGCCCTAGTCGGAGAAATCAAGCTTCTGATCAGGGAGTCCGTGGATGTGAAGTTAGTTCAGATTAAGCGGGAGCAAAATTCAGTTAGCCATGCTTTAGCTGCTGTTGGGCGCACTTCGATGCGTTCTGAGGTCTGGCTAAGGTCAGGACCAGAAAACATTCCGATGCTTTGTCGGCGAGATTGTAATTCCATGGTTTAATCAATATATATCTCTTTCACAAAAAAAAAATAGTCTGACGTATAGAACCGTAGAGAGTACTCAACAGTCTTCAACATGCTGCTACCTGTCGACATTTCGGAATTCTTATCGGATGTTCCTTATGCAACGGTTTCTGATACAGGTTTGTCGCAGTGTCATTGGACCGCACAAGTTCTCTGCGTGTTCGCATCAGATTTACTGATTAAGCCGTTAATGATTCACTGCGGACCAACTTCAGCTATAATCATTTAAAAATGACTAGCACAACAGAGCAGCAACCATAGCAACCATCACTGACCATGAGAAACATAGACCAGAAGGAAGATACATGCAACCACACCAACAAATACAAGAGGCCTACGGATCCAAGTAGATCCGCTAGAAATCAACAGAAACATAGGGCCAGCCCTACTACGACTTCGTCCTCCTCGTTGCCGTCGCTGTTGGGATGATTTAGAGGCAAGACTAACGTCACTCAAGTTGATCCAATACCAGTTCCCATCTATGTAGGTCAAAGTTATCTATTTTATAATTTTTTTTGCTCCATAAGAAACAGTTGTGTGTATAATAATTTGTATATAACCTTCAGTAACGTAAGTCTTGCCTCTAAGTCATCCAAGCGGCTGAGTAGCACATACCTCTTACCTGAGATAGGTATGCAACAATCATGTACGAGCAACTACATTGGGTTACCATATCGAGATTCAAAAAAAAAAAATATCATTTTCATTTAGAAAATTCATTTTGTAATTTTTTTTAACGTGATGCCCAACCCAATCCCAAGTCAAGATCATAAGTAGTTGTTATGGTGACAATCATTGCCCTTAACATGACACACAAACATTATTAGAACTAAAAATATTCATGAAACTTATAAGTTTATATTTAAGTTGAACAATGAAGATAACTATGATTTTACATGCTAATGACCCAAAAATCATCTACCGATCACTGAACGTAAAGAACATCTACTGTTTTATCTATAGGAAACTAAGCAACATTGAAATACACGATTTTTGATTTTGATATTTTACAAAACACCTAAACAACAAATTTAAGAAGTCCTAGCGCACTAAACACGAGGCTTTATTTTTTGTAATCCTTTAATGATGAAGAACATATTGAGAGGAAAAAGTTTGAAAGTCTATGCAAGTATATGATTTCTTGATAATTACAACACGTTATTTGGTACACAAGCTTATGTAAATATTATTTAAAATCAGCCATGTATACTTGAAGGAATTTATTATTGAAGCTATCAAAGTCTAGTGGTGAGAGATTGTTGTTGGCATTGTTGAGTGTATACAACCAAGAAGCGTGATTAATCCTCATAGCGTATAATCCATGTGTTTGAGCTAAAAAAAGAACCACTAGACACTTGTATAGGATGAAAGGTAGTCCAACCCATTCTTGTACTACGAGAGGCACCCATCTATTTATATTGCCTGACATTTGTTAGATTTGTGAAACATGTCGATCGGACTCAATGATCTAAAATATCTTAATTGTTATGCTCTTCCAACCAAATATGTGGACGAAAGAAGTCTTCCAATAGTTTCCACTATGCATGGACTAATCGCTAGAAACATCCATTTGGCACACTCTGGAGAGCTAAAGTTTTCCATTGCGGTCATTCATTGACTATCATTTGTGGCCAAAAAGCATACCTTTCTATGCATTGCTCATACAAAACCAAACATGTCTACCAGCTCCATAGTTGCTTTTGCTAGACAGTGAGCTTTCATGCTTGAAATGAATCTTTATGAGAATGTGCTCTGGCCTCATGCGGAATGTCACCAACGTGCATATATATAGTTTCAGATGTTTGACATGGTTTTTTATAAACCTCTAAGCAGTCAACAACACACTTCCCTACCAATGGTCTCAAAGCCTGTTTCGAGGAGGCCGTGGTGGACCGCGGGAGATGGATTTATTTCTCGTCAAAATTTATGTATATTCACCTTAATAAAAAAATATTTTTAAATAGTCAACATTTTACGAAATTCTAATAATGATTTTTTATTGCCTATACTTTATTTAAAATTAATCAATCCGTAGCTATGCACGGGCAAAATTTACTAGTACAATCCCAATGAATCCAGCTTCTAGTCGTTAGAGGGTGCCAATGAAGATGCCCGACGACAGTCTCCCTTGTACTAATCTCTTGACTACCTATGGATTATATGCACAATCATTGTTGCGAGGCATGAACGGATGTTGTGGAGGTGCTGAACAACCCTGTGGGCAAAATTAGCCTTTATAAAGGCAGTCGTGTGTCTATCAAGATTATGTAACCACTTACAAATATTATCCAACATTCACATGATTTTTAGGCACCCATGTGTGCACACATAGGTGGGAACATCATCGATCAACACACTCTCACCTCTCCCTACTGGAGTGCTAGGTAGAAACATCCATTTGGAGTCCACTAAAATGTTCACTAAATTCTCCAAATTTTTTTTTACCAAATCCCATCTATGTAGGTCAATTTCCTATATTTTCTAAGTATTTTTCTCCATAAGAAAGCATTATTTTTTATAATAGTTGGTATATCAAGTCAAGTAACTTTAGTGTTGAATCTAAATCATCTAAGTGACTGAGCAGCACAAACACCTCATGATCTTATGCGAGAGAGGTATGCAAAAAATCTTGTACGAGCAACTAAATTGGGTACCAATATTGGGATTTTAAAAAAGTAACATGTCATTTTATATTTAAAAATTTCACTTTGTAAAAGGAATCTTATGTGATACCCAGCCCAATGGCAAGTCAAGATCAGAAGTTGTGATTATGGCACGAAACGTTGCCCTTAACATTGACACAAACATTATTAGAAATAACAATACTCATGAAACGAATATAATATTATATTTAAGTTAAAAATGTAGAAAACTATATTTTACATGGTAATGCCCCAAATATCATCCATTGTCGTATAAATCATGTAGTATTTTAAATGTAGAAAACTAAGGCTTACTGGACCGGATAATATTTGATTTTGATATTTTACAAAATACCTTAACAACAAATTTAAGAAATACTTAAGCACTAAACATGAGGCTTTATTTTTAAAATCCTTGAATGATGAAGAACATATCGAGACGAAAAAGTTTAAGAGTTTGTGCAAACATCTGATTTTCTAATAATTACAACGCATTATTTACAATCAGGCATGTATACTTAAAGGTATTTATTATTTAAGATGTCAAAGTCCAGCGGTGAGAGATTGTAGTTGGCATTGTTGAGTGTATATAACCAAGAGGCATGATTAATCCTCACAGCCTATAAACCATGTGCTCGAGCTAAAAAAAGAGAGTATTCTTACCACTAGACACTTGTATAAGATGGAAGATAGATCAACCCTTCTTGAGTTACGAGTGAAAGGACACGGATGTCGCCTAGAGGGGGGGTGAATAGGCGATTTAAAACTTTTACGAGATGGGCTTAACAAATGCGGAATAAAACTAGCGTTTACTTTGTCAAGCCCAAAGCTTATATACTATGGTTCACCTATGTGCACCAACAACTTATTCTAAGCAATAGTTCATCTATGTGCACCAACAACTTATGCTAAGCAATACAAGCAAGTATGTGATAGCAAGATATATATAACTTCAAGCACGATGGCTATCACAAGGTAAAGTGCATAAGTAAAGAGCTCGGGTATAAAGATAACCGAGGCACGCGGGAGACGATGATTTATCCCGGAGTTCACACTCTTGCGAGTGCTAATCTCCGGTGGAGAGGTGCGGTTGCTTAGTGCTCCCGAACGCCACAAGAGGCTCACCTTGAGGTGTGGTTGCTCGATGCACACCAACGCCACAAAGGCCTCACCCCAAGATGCGGTACTCACACCACACACCGAACGCCACGAAGGCGCCTCACCTAAATCTCCGGTGACCCTCGCCACAAAGGCCTAGGTCACGGTTCCACTAAGGGATTTTCTTCGAGGCGGTGGGCCTTACACAAAGGTTGGGGCACACATCCACAACTTAATTGGAGGCTCCCAACAAATCACCACAAAGGTCTAGAATCCGTCTAGGGTCCCAAGAACCCAAGAGTAATAACCTTCTTGCTTTCACCTCCACGAATCACCGTGGAGAACTCAAACCGATGCACCAAATGCAATGGCAAGAACACCACAAAGATGCTCAAGTCCTTGTCTCTCAAATTCCAACAAAGCTACAAAAGCTATTGGGGGAATAAGAGAGGAAGAAAAGGAATTCACAAAGAACACCAAGATCAAGATCTAGAGAGTTCCACTCACAAAGAGATGGATTTGATTGGTAGAAATATAGATCTAGATCTCCTCTTCCTTTTCCCTCAAATGGATTCAAGAATCATTGGAGGAGTAGAGGGATGTGGGAAGCTCTCAAGGTCAACAATGGTGGAGAGCCAAAGGAGGAAGAAGAAGTAGGGAGAAAGAGGAGGAAGAAGGCCTTAAATATGGGTCTTAGATTTTTGCCCGTTGGGGCCAAAATCGCGACAGGCCGGCAGTGCCGGCCTTGTTCCACGGCGTGCGGGGTGGCCGGCAGTGCTTTCCACCGGCGCCGGCCGGCAGTGTCGGGGTGTTCCCGGCGGCCCCCTGTTTTTACCCAAACACCCGATACAAAAACCTTAAGAACTTTTGCATCCGGACTCCGATTTTGATGATCTTGGGCTCGTTTCGAAGCTAGTAAAAAGCTCTACAAGATCATGCAGAGAACCATCATAGTCCAGTAAGGTAGGATAGAAATAAAAGACGAAAGATTTGACCTATCTAAAAAAGACATACCGGTAAAACCTCCAACCTCGAAAATGCAACAAGTTGAGTTAGGAAACTCGGATTTAGGTGAAACCAATTTTGTTGTACATGGGATGACAAGAGCTACCCCACAAAGAGTGAAAAGCTTAAGAACAAGTGGGGTAGGTTTTTCTAGAGTGAAACCTCTCAATACGAGAAACCGAGAAAAACTCCAATGTCGAAAACGCAACAAGTGATTCATGCGGAATCCGTTTTCGATGAACTAGAGCTTGTCATGAGAATAAGCACAAGCTCTAAAATACCATATGGATAAGATCCAAATAACAACCAAGAAATATGATGCAAGAATGCAAAGGTTTGAGCTCTCTCCGAACGATATGATCGAGTTACTCACTCGAGAGCCCTCTTGATAGTACGGCAACTAAACTATAAACCGGTCTCCAACTACACTATGAGACCGGTGAGAAAGAAACCCTATCAAAAGAAAACCTTATAGTTGCGCATTCCACTTGAGCTTGATGACGACGATCTTGACCTCAACAAGATGGAACGCCTTTCTTACTTGTGCTTGCTTGACGAAGTCTTGTGGATTGCTCCCCCATAATCCACCATGGGAGAGCTTCTTCTTCGGTGCATGTTCACATAACCATGACCACCATGTGGATTGCTCCCCCATAATCCACCATGGGAGAGCTTCTTCTTCGGCGCATCTTCACATATCCATGATCACCATATGGATGGCAAGACTCAAGCAAAGGATCTCTTCGAGATGGCTCATCTTGAACATGCACTTCATTTCTCCATGGCAAGCTTCAAGCTTATGAACTCTTCGAGTTGGATCATCTCGAACTTGCACTTCATTCTTCATTCTTCATCATGTTGATGTCTTGAAGTAACTTGAGGGCTCACTTCATCTTCATCTTCATCTTCAAGACATACTTGACACATGATATCCTTCATCAATTTCTTCTTATTGCAACCTAATACAAACATGTTGATGTCTTGAAGTAACTTGAGGGCTCACTTCATCTTCATCTTCAAGACATACTTGACACTTGATATCCTTCATCAAATTCTTCTTATTGCAACCTTGAAGCCAACAAATGGTTCAAGAATTGCCTATGGACAACTCCTACAAATATAACTCAATGCAAACATTAGTCCATAGGGATTGTCATTAATTACCAAAACCACACATGGGGGCTCCATGCACTTTCAACGAGAGACACCCATATCTATTTATATTGCTCGGCATTTGTTATATTTGTGAAACATGTGGACCGGACTCCACGGTCTAAAATATCTTAATTGTTATGCTCTTCCAATCATCAAATATGTGGACGAAAGAAGTCTTCCAATAGTTTATCCACTATTGAATGCTCGCTAGAAACTTCCATTTGGCATACTTTGGAGAGCTTAATGTTTCCATTACTGTCAGTCATTAACTAATACATTTTTTACGAATAAAACCCTAACATTAGAAGAAATATGGAACACTACGAAGCACCTAAAAAAACAAAAATTTACGACGATGTTTTTAAGATACCCTTCTTCTTCAACCTCCAGACCGTGTCGATGATGCACCGTTTCTGACCTCTCGATAAAACTAAACCTGTCTACCGCCACCAAAGCCATAGTTCGTTTTGCTAGACAGTGAACTTTCACATTGAAACGAATCTTTTCCAGAATTGCCGTGTGTGCTATATAATCATGTAGAAAGTGTCACCAACCTCTAAGCACTAAGATAAAACAGCAACAAACTTTCCAATCATGTCTGCCTCCGAAGTCTTGTTCCACCACATAACCCGCGTCAACGTTGAAATTCAGAAAATCCTAGTTTCAGGGGAAAAACGTTAAAATTCAGAAATTCCAACTTTGGATCAGAATGTTAAGGTTGGTTATAGTGGGAAATAACTTAATAACACATACCATGTTACTAGTCTAAATTACCATCTCCGAAGTGGGTAGTAACTTAGATGTGATTTCATGCATTGTGTTATTTATTAGGAGTATATTTTAAACTCATTTTGTCTTGTTGTGTGATGTTATAATAACATAACTAGTTGTCACCTCACTTTGTTTTTTCATTAAAATCATTGCCTTGTCACAAAAATGTTTTGACATGTATGATGTTACTACCAACGTCACTCTCACTATGAGTAATATAAGACCCCTTATTTCGAATGTCCCTACACACCAAGGGGTCAGAGTTGTACGCAGCGATGGCGCGGCAGGCCCCGGTGGTCGTGGAGACAGGCGGGCGAATCGGGGTTGTGCTATGGTACCTGAAGGGTTTGTTGCATGGAAAACAAAAAAATTCCTACCGCAAAGACGAATAAATCCAAGATCTAATCTATGAAAAAGCCATGATCTAATCTACAAGATCGGTGCAACGATATGGAGATGAGACTAACCCTCGAAGATTCCAAAGCCTATGAGATTAATCTCATTGTTGGTGTAGACGATCATCCCGGTGCTGCAATCCGGTAGCACTTCCGTACTCGGTCGCGCGTACGGTGTCGATGAAGCCCGTCTTCTCCACGTTCCAGCGGGCAGCGAAGGTGTAGTAGATCTCCACGGAATCCCAGCAGCACGACGGCATGGTGGTGGTGGTGAAGAAATTCTGCAGGGCTTCGCCTAAGCCTGAGCAGAGTATGGAGGAGGTAGAGAGGGGGCGGCCAGGGTTGGGAGGAAGGGTGTCGTGGCCGGCCACCCCCTCCCCTCTTTATATAGGGGGAGGGGTCGGCCTAGGATTTCCCCCTGGCCCCACCTCTTCCTTGGCCGGCGCATGGAGGGGGGAAATCCCCTCCCCCAAGTATTCCCTTTATCTCTAAATTAAACTCCTTTAATTTTGGAGATAGATTCTATCTCTAAATTTAAACCATTTAAATTATAGATAGATCTTATCTCTAGGGGTGGACCGGCCTGGGCCCACATGTCATAGTGGGCAGGACCCACCATGCTATGTGGCGCCTATGTGGCCTCTCCCGTGGTGGTGGGCCCACTGGTGACCCTTCTAGAACATTCTAGAAGCTTCGGTCAAAACACTGAAACTTTCCCGAACCCCGGAAAATGACTTCCCATATATGAATCTTATTCTCCGAACCATTCCGGACCTCCTCGTGATGTCCTGGATCCCATCCGAGACTCCGAACAAACTTCAGTCTCCAACTCACATTCTGAATCTACTTATGCGACATCGAACCTTAAGCGCGTCACCCTACGGTTCGTGAACTATGCGGACATGGTCGAGACTCCTCTCCGAGCAATAACCAATAGCGGGATCTGGAGATCCATAATGGCTCCCACATATTCAACGATAACTTAGTGATCGATTGAATCATTTACATACGATACCGATTCCCTTTGTCACGCGATACTTTACTTGTCCGAGGTTCGATCATCGGTATCTCCATACCTTGTTCAACCTCGTTACCGACAAGTACTCTTTACTCGTACCGTGGTATGTCATCTCTTGTGATCTTAATCACATTATTGCAAGCTATTCAGATGATGTGCCACCGAGAGGGCCCAGAGTGTATCTATCCGTCATCAGGATGGACAAATCCCACTATTGATCCATATGCCTCAACTCACACTTTCCAAATACTTAATCCCATCTTTATAAAAACTCATTTACGCAATGGCGTTTGATGTAATCAAAGTACCCTTCCGATGTAAGTGATTTACATGATCTCATGGTCGAAGGACTTAGGCAACTATGCATCGAAAGCTTATAGCAAATTGAACTTAATGACTTGATCTTATGCTACGCTTATTTGGGTGTGTGTCCATTATATCATTCAACTAATGACATAACCTTGTTATTAATAACATCCAATGTTCATGATCACAAAACCATGATCATCCATTAATCAACAAGCTAGTTATACAAGAGGCTTACTAGGGCTTCTTGTTGTTTACATAACACACATGTATCAATGTTTCGGTTAATACAATTATAGCATGGTATGCAAACATTTATCATAAACACAAAGATATTATATATAATAACCACTTTATTATTGCCTCTTGGGCATATCTCCAACAGTCTCCCACTTGCACTAGAGTCAATAATCTAGATTACATTGTAAGGTACCTAACACCCATTGCATTCTGGTGTTGGTCATCCTTTGCCCTAGGGAGAGCTTTAGCCAACGGATCTGCCACATTCAGATCTGTGTGCACTTTGCAAATCTCTACTTCACCATCTTCAATGTACTCGTGAATCGAATGAAAACGCAGCTTGATATGCTTCAGCTTCTTGTGTGACCTTGGTTCCTTTGCATTGGCGATGGCACCCGTGTTGTCACAATAGATGACTAACGGGTCCAATGCACTAGGAACCACACCAAGCTCAACAATGAACCTCTTCATCCATACCGCTTACAATGAAGCCTCCGAAGCCGCGATGTATTCAGATTCAGTTGAAGACTTTGCCACCGTGCACTGCTTGGAACTCATCCAGCTTACTGCAGCTCCATTCAAGATAAACACGTACCCAGACCGAGACTTAGAGTCATCAGGATCGTGTTCCAACTTGCATCGGTGTAATGGTTACAACGAGCTCTTGGTCACCGTCATAACAAAGAAACATATCCCTAGTCCTTTTCAAGTACTTCAGGATATTCTTGACCGCTGTCCAGTGTTCCATTCTGGATCACTCTATCTCATCAAACTAACATCATGTGCGATATCCGGTCTAGTACACAGCATGGCATACATGATAAAGCCTACCGCCGAGGCATAGGGGATCTTGTTCATCCTCTCTTTTTCTTCGTAGCCGGACCTTGAGTCTTACTCAAGACCTTACTGGTAACATAGGCAAGAACCCTTTCTTGCTCTCATCCATTCTAAACTTCTTTAGAATCTTGTCCAGGTATGTACTCTGTGAAAGCCCTATTAGGCGTCTTGATCTATCTCTATAAATCTTGATGCCTAAAATGTACGCTGCTTCACCAAGGTCTTTCATTGAAAAACACTTATTCAAATAAACTTTAACACTGCTTAATAGTTCTATATCATTCCCAATTAATAATATGTCATCTTCATATCATATCAGGAATGCTACAGAGCTCCCTGATACGTCTCCGACGTATCGATAATTTCTTATGTTCCATGCCACATTATTGATGATATCTACATGTTTTATGCACACTATATGTCATATTCGTGCATTTTCTAGAACTAACCTATTAACAAGATGCCGAAGTGCCAGTTCCTGTTTTCTGTTTTTGGTTCAGAAATCCTAGTAACGAAATATTCTCGGAATTGGACGAAATCAACAGGTTCCTATTTTCACCGGAAGCATCCAGAACACCCGAGAGCCGCAGAGGAAGCCCTGGGGCCCCACACTACACCCGGCGCGGCCGAGGGCCGCGCCGCCCTATGGTGTGGTGGCCCAGTGCCCTCCGAGGCTGCCCTTCCGCCTATTTAAAGCCTCCATCGCGAAAACCCTAGGACGATCGACGAAACCAAAACCTTCCAGAGCCGCCGCCATCGCGAGCCAAGATCGGGGACAGGAGTCTCTGTTCCGCACGCCGCCGGACGGGGAAGTGCCCCGGCTTCTCCATCGACACCGCTGCCATCTCCACCGCCATCTTCATCACCGCTGCTGCTCCCATGAGGAGGAGTAGTTCTCCATCGAGGCTCGGGGCTATGTGGTTAATCTCTCTCCTATGTACTTCAATACAATGATCTCATGAGCTGCTTTACATGATTGAGATCCATATGATGAGCTTTGTATCGCTACTAGTTGTGTGCTACTCATGTGATGTTATTAAAGTAGTCTATTCCTCCTGCATGGTGTAAAGGTGACTAGTGTGTGCACCATGTGGTTCTTGTCATAGGCTATGATCATGATCTCTTGTAGATTGTGGAGTTAATTATCATTATGATAGTATTGATGTGGTCTATTCCTCCTTCATAGTGTAATGTGGACAGTGTGTGCACTATGTTAGTTCTTGGTTTATTTTGCAATGATCTATTATGCTCTAAGGTTATTTAAATATGAACATTGAATTGTGGAGCTTGTTAACTCCGGCATTGAGGGTTCATGTAATCCTACGCAATGTGTTCATCATCCAACAAAAGAGTGTATGTAGCACATATGAGAAAGAGTTATTTATTATGCGATCAATGTTGAGAGTGTCCACTAGTGAAAGTATGATCCCTAGGCCTTGTTCCTAAATACTGCTATCGCTGCTTGTTTACTGTTTTACTGCGTTACTGCGTTACTACGCTTGTTTCGACTGGGCAAAGCACTTTTCTGGTGCCGTTGCTACTGCTACTATATATTCATACCACCTGTATTTCACTATCTCTTCGCCGAACTAGTGCACCTATTAGGTGTGTTGGGGCACAAGAGACTTCTTGCTTTGTGGTTGCAGGGTTGCATGAGAGGGATATCTTTGACCTCTTCCTCCCGAGTTCGATAAACCTTGGGTGATCCACTTAAGGGAAAACTTGCTGTTGTTCTACAAACCTCTGCTCTTGGAGGCCCAACACTGTCTACAGGAAAAGGAGGGGGACATCAAGCACTTTTATGGCGCCGCGGGGAGGAAAGGTAAAAGGTACTCACACTCGGATCTCGGCTACTAAGCTATTTTCGCCGTTGTAAGTACTCGAAGCTATTTCCTTTAGATCCTGCAATTGCATCTTTTTGTTTCTTGTTTACACTAGTTTGGCATAATGGACAAGAATGAGCTTCTTATTCTATTTCCTGATTTAAAACATGGATTGTTTGATGCGAAAATTAAAAAACCTATGGAATCTTATTTGCATGCTGGTAGTAATATTAGTATGAACGCTTTGAACACCATTGTTGATAATGATATAGAAAGTTCTAAGCTTGGGGAAGCTGGTTTTCATGATCTTTTTAGTCCCCCAAGCATTGAGGAGAAAATTTTCTTTGATGATACTTTGCCTCCCATATATGATGATTATAATGATAGTGGTCTTTTGGTGCCACCTACTATGGAGAGTAAATTTTGTTGTGATTATACTATGCCTCCAACACTTGATGAGAATAATAATGATAGCTACTTTGTTGAATTTGCTCCCATAACAACTAATAAAATTTATTATGCTTATGTGGAGAGTAATAATTTTATGCATGAGACTCATGATAAGAATGCTTTATGTGATAGTTATATTGTTGAGTTTGCTCATGATGCTACTGAAAGTTATTATGAGAGAGGAAAATATGGTTGTAGAAATTTTCATGTTACTAAAACACCTCTCTATGTGCTGAAATTTTTGAAGCTATACTTGTTTTATCTTCCTATGCTTGTTACTTTGCTCTTCATGAACTTGTTTATTTACAAGATTCCTATGCATAGGAAGCATGTTAGACTTAAATGTGTTTTGAATTTGCCTCTTGATGCTCTCTTTGCTTCAAATACTATTTCTTGCGAGTGCATCATTAAAACTGCTGAGCCCATCTTAATGGCTATAAAGAAAGAACTTCTTGGGAGATAACCCATGTGTTATTTTGCTACAGTATTTTGTTTTATATTTGTGTCTTGGAAGTTGTTTACTACTGTAGCAACCTCTCCTTATCTTAGTTTTGTGTTTTGTTGTGCCAAGTAAAGTCGTTGATAGCAAAGTTCATACTAGATTTGGATTACTGCGCAGAAACAGATTTCTTTGCTGTCACGAATCTGGGCAAAATTCTCTGTAGGTAACTCAGAAAATTATGCCAATTTACGTGAGTGATCCTCAGATATGTACGCAACTTTCATTCAATTTGAGAATTTTCATTTGAGCAAGTCTGGTGCCCTTTTAAAATTCGTCAATACGAACTGTTCTGTTTTGACAGATTCTGCCTTTTATTTCGCATTGCCAGTTTTGTTATGTTCGATGGATATTTTAATTCCATTGACTTTCAGTAGCTTTGTGCAATGTCCAGAAGTGTTAAGAATGATTATGTCACCTCTGAAAATGTATATTTTTGATTGTGCACTAACCCTCTAATGAGTTGTTCTAAGTTTGGTGTGGAGGAAGTTTTCAAGGATCAAGAGAGGGAGATGATACAACATGATCAAGGAGAGTGAAAGCTCTAAGCTTGGGGATGCCCCGGTGGTTCACCCTGCATATATCAAGAAGACTCAAGCGTTTAAGCTTGGGGATGCCCAAGGCATCCCCTTCTTCATCGACAACATTATCAGGTTCCTCCCCTGAAACTATATTTTTATTCCATCACATCTTATGTGCTTTGCTTGGAGCGTCGGTTTGTTTTTGTTTTTGTTTTTGTTTGAATAAATGGATCCTAGCATTCATTGTGTGGGAGAGAGACACGCTCCGCTGTAGCATATGGACAAGTATGTCCTTAGGCTTTACTCATAATATTCATGGCGAAGTTTCTTCTTCGTTAAATTATTATATGGTTGGAATTGGAAAATGATACATGTAGTAATTGGTAGAATGTCTTGGATAATTTGATACTTGGCAATTGTTGTGCTCATGTTTAAGCTCTTGCATCATATACTTTGCACCCACTAATGAAGAAATACATAGAGCTTGCTAAAATTTGGTTTGCATATTTGGTCTCTCTAAAGTCTAGATAATTTCTAGTATTGAGTTTGAACAACAAGGAAGACGGTGTAGAGTCTTATAATGTTTACAATATGTCTTTTATGTGAGTTTTGCTGCACCGGTTCATCCTTGTGTTTGTTTCAAATAACCTTGCTAGCCTAAGCCTTGTATCGAGAGGGAATACTTCTCATGCATCCAAAATCCTTGAGCCAACCACTATGCCATTTGTGTCCACCATACCTACCTACTACATGGTATTTCTCCGCCATTCCAAAGTAAATTGCTTGAGTGCTACCTTTAAATTTCCATCATTCACCTTTGCAATATATAGCTCATGGGACAAAATAGCCTTAAAAAACTATTGTGGTATTGAATATGTACTTATGCACTTTATCTCTTATTAAGTTGCTTGTGCGATAACCATGTTCCTGGGGACGCCATCAACTATTCTTTGTTGAATATCATGTGAGTTGCTATGCATGTCCGTCTTGTCTGAAGTAAGAGAGATCTACCACCTTATGGTTAAGCATGCATATTGTTAGAGAAGAACATTGGGCCGCTAACTAAAGCCATGAATCATGGTGGAAGTTTCAGTTTTGGACATATATCCTCAATCTCATATGAGAATAATAATTGTTGCCACATGCTTATGCATTAAAGAGGAGTCCATTATCTGTTGTCCATGTTGTCCCGGTATGGATGTCTAAGTTGAGAATAATCAAAAGCGAGAAATCCAAAATGCGAGCTTTCTCCTTAGACCTTTGTACAGGCGGCATGGAGGTACCCCATTGTGACACTTGGTTAAAACATGTGTATTGCGATGATCCGGTAGTCCAAGCTAATTAGGACAAGGTGCGGGCACTATTAGTATACTATGCATGAGGCTTGCAACTTGTAAGATATAATTTACATAACTCATATGCTTTATTACTACCGTTGACAAAATTGTTTCATGTTTTCAAAATAAAAGCTCTAGCACAAATATAGCAATCGATGCTTTCCTCTTTGAAGGACCATTCTTTTTTACTTTAATGTTGAGTCAGTTCACCTATTTCTCTCCACCTCAAGAAGCAAACACTTGTGTGAACTGCATTGATTCCTACATACTTGCATATTGCACTTATTATATTACTCTATGTTGACGATTATCCATGAGATATACATGTTATAAGTTGAAAGCAACCGCTGAAACTTAATCTTCTTTGTGTTGCTTCAATACCTTTACTTTGATTTATTGCTTTATGAGTTAACTCTTATGCAAGACTTATTGATGCTTGTCTTGAAGTGCTATTCATGAAAAGTCTTTGCTTTATGATTCACTTGTTTACTCATGTCATATACATTGTTTTGATCGCTGCATTCATTACATATGTTTACAATATGATCAAGTTTATGATGGCATGTCACTTCAGAAATTATCTTTGTTATCGTTTACCTGCTCGGGACGAGCAGAAACTAAGCTTGGGGATGCTGATACGTCTCCGACGTATCGATAATTTCTTATGTTCCATGCCACATTATTGATGATATCTACATGTTTTATGCACACTATATGTCATATTCGTGCATTTTCTAGAACTAACCTATTAACAAGATGCCGAAGTGCCGCCTGTTTTCTGCTGTTTTTGGTTTCAGAAATCCTAGTAACGAAATATTCTCGGAATTGGACGAAATCAACGCCCAGGTTCCTATTTTCACCGGAAGCATCCAGAACACCCGAGAGCCGCCAGAGGGAAGCCCTGGGGGCCCCACACTACACCTGGCGCGCCAGGGGGTCGCGCCGCCCTATGGTGTGGTGGCTCGTGGCCCCTCCGAGGCTGCCCTTCCGCCTATTTAAAGCCTCGTCGCGAAAACCCTAGGACGATCGACGAAACCCACAGAAACCTTCCGAGCCGCCGCCATCGCCAAGATCTGGGGACAGAGTCTCTGTTCCGGCACGCCGCCGGGACGGGGAAGTGCCCCGGAAGGCTTCTCCATCGACACCGCTGCCATCTCCACCGCCATCTTCATCACCGCTGCTGCTCCCATGAGGAGGGAGTAGTTCTCCATCGAGGCTCGGGGGCTATGTGGTTAATCTCTCTCCTATGTACTTCAATACAATGATCTCATGAGCTGCTTTACATGATTGAGATCCATATGATGAGCTTTGTATCGCTACTAGTTGTGTGCTACTCATGTGATGTTATTAAAGTAGTCTATTCCTCCGGCATGGTGTAAAGGTGACTAGTGTGTGCACCATGTGGTTCTTGTCGTAGGCTATGATCATGATCTCTTGTAGATTGTGGAGTTAATTATCATTATGATAGTATTGATGTGATCTATTCCTCCTTCATAGTGTAATGTGGGTGTGCACTATGTTAGTTCTTGGTTTATTTTGCAATGATCTATTATGCTCTAAGGTTATTTAAATATGAACATTGAATTGTGGAGCTTGTTAACTCCGGCATTGAGGGTTCGTGTAATCCTACGCAATATGTTCATCATCCAACAAAAGAGTGTATGTAGCACATATGAGAAAGAGTTATTTATTATGCGATCAATGTTGAGAGTGTCCACTAGTGAAAGTATGATCCCTAGGCCTTGTTCCTAAATACGCTATCGCTGCTTGTTTACTGTTTCTGCGTTACTACTGCTGCGTTACTACTGCTTGTTTACTGTCCTGGGCAAAGCACTTTTCCGGGTGCTGCTATGCTACTATATATTCATACCACGTATTTCACTATCTCTTCGCCGAACTAGTGCACCTATTAGGTGTGTTGGGGACACAAGAGACTTCTTGCTTTGTGGTTGCAGGGTTGCACGAGAGGGATATCTTTGACCTCTTCCTCCCTGAGTTCGATAAACCTTGGGTGATCCACTTAAGGGAAAACTTGCTGTTGTTCTACAAACCTCTGCTCTTGGAGGCCCAACACTGTCTACAGGAAAAGGAGGGGGCGTAGACATCACTCCCACTCACTTTCTTGTAAATACAGGCCTCACCATGAGTCCGTATAAACCCGAATTCTCTGATCACCGTATCAAAGCGTCGGTTCCAACTCCGGGATGCTTGCTTCAGTCCATAAATGGAACGCTGAAGCTTGCATACCTTGTCACCATTTTTAGGATCGACAAAACTTTTGGATTGTACCATATACAACTCTTCCTCAATGTCACCATTAAGGATCTCATAATCGAAAAATGCAGGTATTGCTAACAAAATCCTCACAGACTTTAGCTTCGCTACAGGTGAGAAAGTCTCATAATAGTCAACTCCTTGAATTTGTCGGAAACCCTTTGTGACAAGTCGAGCTTTATAGACATAAATATTACCATCAGCATCTGTTTTTCTCTTGAAGATCCATTTATTCTCGATAGCCTTGCGGCTATCAGGTAAGTCTACCAAAGTCCATACTTTGTTATCATACATGGATCCCATTTCGGATTTCATGGCTTCTTGCCATTTTTTGGAATCTGGGCTCACCATTGCTTCTTCATACGTCGCAGGGTCCTCATCATTGTTGTCCACAATCATGACATTTAGACAGGATCATACCAATCAGAGTGGTACGCTCCATCGTCGATCTGCGAGGTTCAGTAGCTTCCTCGTTCAAGTTTCATGATCATCATCATTTGCTTCCTCTCCTATCGGTGCGGGCTGTACAGGAACATCTTCCGGCACTGCGCTACTCTGATCTATGAGAGAAGGTTCAATAACCTCGTCGAGTTCTACTTTCCTTCCAGTCACTTCTTTAGTGAGAAACTCCTTCTCAAGAAAGGACCCGTTCTTGGCAACAAAGATTTTGCCTTCGGATCTATGATAGAAAGTGTACCCAATTGTTTCTTTAGGGTATCCTATGAAGACGTTTCTCCGCTTTGGGTTCTAGCTTGTCAGGTTGCAACTTCTTTACATAAGTTTTGCAACCCCAAACTTTAAGGAACGACAGCTTAGGTTTCTTTCCAAACCATAATTCATACGGTGTCGTTTCATAGGATTTCGATGGTGCCCTATTTAAAGTGAATGCGGTTGTCTCTAATGCATAACCCCAAAACGATAACGGCAAATCAGTAAGAGACATCATAGAACGAACCATATCTAAGAGAGTTCGATTACGACATTCAGACACACCATTGCGCTGTGGTGTTCCCGGCGGTGTCAACTGTGAAAGTATTCCGCATTTCTTTAAATGCATGCCAAACTCATAACTCAGATATTCGCCTCCGCGATCAGAACGCAGAAACTTAATCTTCTTGTTACGTTGATTTTCTACTTCACTTTGGAATTCCTTAAACTTCTAAAGTTTCGGATTTATGTTTCATAAAGTAAATATACCCATATCTACTCAGATCATCCTTGAAGGTTAGAGCATAACGATAACCACCGCGCGATGCTACACTCATTGGTCCGCACACATCGGTATGTATGATTTCCAATAAGTCTGTAGCTCGCTCCATTGTACCAGAAAATGGAGTCTTAGTCATTTTACCCACTAGACATGCTTCGCATCTATCAAGTGACTCAAAGTCAAGTGACTCAAGAAGTCCACCGGAATGAAGTTTCTTCATGCGCTTCACTCCAATATGACCAAGACGACAATGCCACATATAAGTAGAATTATAATTCAATTTAATTTGCTTAGCATCAATGTTATGAACATGTGTATCACTACTATCGAGATTCAACAAGAACAAACCATTCATCTCAGGTGCATGGCCATAAAATACATTACTCATATAAATCGAACAACGATTATTCTCTGACTTAAACGAATAACCGTCTTGCATTAAACAAGATCCAGATATAATGTTCATGCTCAACGCAGGTACCAAATAACAATTATTGAGGTTTAAAACTAATACCGAAGGTAGATGTAGAGGGAGCGTGCCGACGGCGATCACATCGACCTTGGATCCATTTCCAACGCGCATCGTCACCTCGTCCCTCGCCAGTTTATTCAGCAGCTCCTGTTTTGAGTTACAAATGTGAGCAACCGAACCAGTATCAAATACCCAAGCACTACTACGAGAACCAGTAAGATAGACATCAATAACATCTATATATCAAATATACCTTTCTTTTTGACGTGGCCGCTCTTCAGATCGGCCAAGTACTTGGGGCAATTCCGCTTCCAGTGCCCCTTCTCCTTGCAGTAATAGCACTCAGTATCAGGCTTAGGGCCGGCCTTAGGCTTCACAGGAGGCGCGACAGCTTTCTTGCCGCTCTTCTTAAAGTTTCCCTTGTTGTTAGGCTTGCCCTGTTTCTTGAAACTGGTGGTCTTGTTGACCATCAACACTTGGTGCTCTTTCTTTATCTCAATCTCTGCAGATTTCCGCATGGAGAAGAGTTCAGGTAACTCTTTGTTCATGTTCTGCATATTGTAGTTCATAACAAAGTTCTTGTAACTAGGTGGCAGTGATTGGAGGACACGATTAATCCCCAGCTTGTTAGGAATCACTATCCCAAGTCACTGAGTTTCTTCGCATGCCCGGACATAGCGAGCATGTGCTCACTAACGGAACTGCCCTCTTCCATCATGGAACTGAAGAAGTGTTTCGATGCTTCATAGCATTCCACGGCCGCATGAGTTTCAAAGATAGCTTTCAGCTCATTGACCAACTCATGAGGTGGTGCTCAAAATGTTTTTGAAGATCGGCTTCCAGACTGCATAGGATGGCACACTGAACTTGAGAGTATCGAGTTTTCCGAGTCTCGTAAACATTCTTTACTTCATTGGATTCAGTTTCTGCAGGTGGGGCACCCAGCGGTGCATCGAGCACATGTTGCAGGTTTCCACCAGCGAGGAAAATCCTCACATGACGGAACCAGTCGGTGAAGTTGCTAACGTTGCTCTTAAGCTTTTCTTTTCTAGGAACTGGTTAAAATTGATAGGGGGACGCCATGATCTACAACATATTTGCAAAGAGTTTAGACTAAGTTTATGATAAATTGAGTTCAATTTTAATTCTTAAATTAACTAGGTGAACTCCCACTCAAAACAACATCCCTCACATTGTCTTAGTGATCACACGAACCAAATCCACTACACCAAGTCCGATCTTCACGAGAAAAGATGTAGCTTCAAAGGCGAACACTCAAAGTGTTCATCATATCATTCATATGACTCATGCTCTACCTTTCGGTATCCCGTGTTCCGAGACCATGTCTGTACATGCTAGGCTCGTCAAGGCAACCTTAGTATCCGCGTGTGCAAAACTGGCTTGCACCCGTTGTATGTGTAGAATCTATCACACCAGATCATCACGTGATGCTTCGAAACGACAAGTCTTAGCAACGGTGCATACTAAGGATGAACACTTTATTATCTTGATATTTTAGTGAGAGGGATCATCTTATAATGCTACCGTCGCAATCTAAGCAAAATAAGATGCATAAAGGATTAACATCACATGCAATTCATAATGTGTGATAGGATATGGCCTTTCTTCTTGTGTTGCTGCCAAAACCCACCGGCGGGCAGCGACGGGCAACACCGTAGAGCCGGGAACAACCTAGGGCTGCGGCTGGCCGAGGTCCCTCTGAGCGACGGCCCGCAAAGCCTTCCTGGTACACACGTCCGAGATGTGGCGTGGTGCCACCTGACCTATACCTGGTCGAAGGTGATGGAGATGCCTCGCTTAGTTTCCTGCATGGCATACACGTAAACATTAAATACGAGCCTCGATCGGCTCTCAGGTTATCCTGTGAATCGGCTCAAGGAGCCGATCCACCCATGATTCGCATGAGGTGCGAATATGGTGGTCCTGCTTGATCAAGATAAAGCTAAACGATCTACGATGATCTGGGGTTTTCACCGCATAATCGGATCATCCTACTCACGATTGGGCCTCGCGGCCACGCACGGTGATCGTAAGATCCTAGATAGGGCCTAAAACCAACACGAGGTTGATCCCGAACATCCTGTCTAGGACTAGCGAACACCCTACGTGCCCGCTGATCCTCCAACCCTTTGTAAGGCCTAACTATTGCAGATATTAAACTAATCCTTGTAGAACAAGGAGCAACCGTAACGGATCGGATCTACTAAATTAAGATCAAGCGGGGTGCCGCCCCCACACCTAAGATAGGTGTGAGGGCGGCTAGATATGCAAGGTTGCACTACGACAGCATGTTACGCGAAGAACTATGCTAACCCTAACACATCTATGATAACCACGTTGCTCGCCATCAAAAAGGCTTCAGGACGAGCAACGCATGAACAACGTGGAGCTTGCTGCCTAGATCGCAAGATGCGATCTAGGCAGCATGTTGCTTACCGGTAGAAACCCTCGAGACGAAGGAGTTGGCGATGCGCCGAGATTGATTGATTGGTTGAACGTTGGTTGTTGTTTATTCCATAAACCCTAGATACATATTTATAGTCCAAGGGACTTTCTAACGTGGGAACAATCCCACCGTGCACGATACAAACTCTAACTTTTAATCTAAGATGCAATCTACTATAATTAAAGATACACGGGCAATCTAGCCCAAAGTCTTCGTGCAAGGCCGCTTCAGAGATCTTCCACATGTAACCTTCCAAACCCATCTCCCTTACGGCCCACCTCCTGATTTGGCCAAAATCTGGTGATAACACATGCCCCCTGGTTTTGGCAATGATAATTTCAAAACCACTCTGTTTTTTCCTTCGAAGGGTCATGTCGTGGCAGAGCAGACCTGGCGCAGTATTCTTCATCATGATGACCTGTCTTTCCAGCTTCTCTGCAAAATTCGATAGCTTTGGCATCACTTCCTCGAAACCGCAATGGCATTAAATTTCCACCAGGCTTCTCATTATTTAATCGTGCCGATCGATTAGCTCTCTTCATCCCCTTCCTCTGCTCCAGCCATCGGCACCAAAAAACCCTCTTCCCTGTAATGATGTCTTCCTCTTCTGTCTCCTCCGGCCTCTCCCTCCTTCTCTTCGAGTGAGCCGGAGGAACTCGATCACGCGCCGAGGCGACCTGCCTCGACCGATGGGGAAGAGGACCTCAAGTTCCTCATCAATGGGGAGCTGATAAGCGAAAGTGAAGACGACCTCCATCCTTGGGCGAAACCCACCTCCCCCGACGGGAAGAAGTAGAGGAAGAGGAAGAAGAAGAGGAGGGCGGCCCCTCTTCCCCGCTAAGCCGTCGTTAGCGATTCTGCCTTGGGCGGACAGCGAAGACGATGATGATGACGAGGAGGAAGAGGAGGAGGATGAATCCTCCTCCATCGGGTATCGCCGACCAAGCGCTTCCGCTCCTGGGCGGACAGCGAGGATGATGATGATGACGAGGAAGACGAAGCTCCGCCAAGGGCAGTAGCAGCACGAGGAGCTTCTGGGAGCGGGCGCCCGACGACCTCGACGACGGCGACGATGAGGACAACAGCGACTAGTAGAGTAGGACTAGTAGTAGCAATGCACTAGGCACCAGATCCCCTTTTGAGAGCCATCGGCTCTTTCTTGTAAAGCCGCTCCTTTGAATTAATGAAATTGTTCTTTCAATTAATCCAATTTCACTCCTTCCGCTAGTCATACCAAGACCGATAGCAACGTATCGGATTCCTTTTCCTTTGGACGCCCGTGAAGCCGGACTCAAATGTCGATTAGACCGCCAGTCAAGCACTTCTCAAATTCAGGCTGCGATTTGATATCTGACCATGATTTCTCGCAACCCCTTAGCCGATGACTACTCATCGGCTATTTTGAGAATCGAGTCCCTTTCCTTTTCTTGCAGCGACAGGACGGTCCAAAACCTGTAAAGCCGACGACCTCCTTTTCCGGTTCCTCTCCGTAGCTTTAGCAGTTTTCTTTTTGCAACACCTGAACTGCTTTCAGAGAAGATCACGATGCAGGGTCAGTCGATGCGACTCCAATCAGCTCCCAAAATAGAACATCTACCAAGTTAGCTGCCCCCCGAGCCTTAATCAAGGCGAGAATCCGGCGAGGGTGCGTTGATCAGCTTTCTTCTACTGAACGTCGATGTTGATGTGAACTTTGAGCACATAGCCGTAGGTCTTGGTCTTGTGTAACTGTACTAGAGTCGATGGCTGCGCACGGCTTCGCTCTTTGTGCAAATTTTATTGGCCGATTTTTCCTAATCGGCCCCTAATGTTTCACTGCACGCATGTTTACACATGTTTATCTGCACATGTTCATCTGACTATATGCCCCCCGAGCCGAACTGGCCAGATGACTGCAGATATCGGCTTTTGTGGTTAGCAGGGCACCTGCACTTGCACGTCGGCTCCGCGAGGATTCGTGCTGATTTTCATCCGCCGACATGGCGCGCCCAGAGCTCGATGCTGAACACAAGGAACATGGTGAAGATAATTTTAGCCGATTGCTGGAATCGGCCTCCATATCGATTGAAGCGCTGACTGAAGGTTCTGTAATGCTCCTTCATAATTTTTGGGGCCGATCACAAGGATCAGCCTCGCCACGTTTGCTCATCGCTTTGCTTCAGCTACTTGGTCAGGCTGGTGGATAAAACCAGCCCAACCTCTGACTTGATGCGCTTGCTGTCGTCCACCTTGAGTGCATCGTAGAATCGTGGAGCACTAAGCTCCGTCGGAAGGACGAGCACCATGTTGTACCAGCCGATGTTTCATCATCGGCTTTCCTTTGCTTGGGACACCACTCCATTTTCCGTGGACGACCCTCTTCATCCAGGGTTCGCTGAATTTTCACAGCCAGATCAGGTCGTGCCTTCCTTAGCGTATGCAAGTATAACCTTTCGGCTTCCTCCAGCCCGTCGCTGAACCCTGCGCTTTTGGGAACGGCTGAGTCCATCAGGGCACCACCTTGGACGGTGGTACCTATCTTCTTCTTCTTCTTGTCCTCGTCGTCTGAATCCTCGAGATCTGCCCACCGAGGGGACTCAGCGCGTTTGCTTTGTGGCGGGAGAGGCCCTAAGCGCTCGAACACAGACACGTTGGCTGCCTCCTTCTTCTTCGGTTGCATTCTGGGCAATTGCCGATTGTGGGCAATCGGCTCATTCCTGAATCCCAGCAGTGTCTGAAGGGGCAGTCCTGCCTGTCGTTGTCGTCTTGCTCCCTTGATTCTTCTTTGGCACGGCGCTCGTGCTCCTCCTCATCGTGATTGTGCCGACGATGTCTTCTGGCTTCTCTAGCCAGACGATCTCTTTCATCATCATCGCTGGACCGTCGGCGTTGGTCATACTAACTCACATACTTGTTGAGGAGGTGATCAGAGAGGGGTCGCTGATATCTTATGTTCTTCACTTCTCCCTCTGTGACGAGCGCTTGCCATCATGACGGAGTCGATCGCGTGGAGCGGCCTCCTCTGTGTCCTTGCTACGAGAGCAGCTGCCCTCATCTTCATCCTTGCCAGCGTGGTGTCCAAGTCCTACCATGTTGATGCTGAACGAGGATCCTGGCTGGCAACCTTCAGGGTAAGTGCATTCCACCATGTTAACGGCGGGGAAGGGGTGAGTGTCGACCTTCATGGCGTACGGTTGAAAATAAGACGTCCTTGTTCTATCGCCATTTGGATCGCTGACGCCACACCCAGTCGTTGGTGGCATGAGAGAGCGAGTTATGCCATTTGCAGTATGGCTTTCCTCAGCTCCTGTACCGTGGGGAATTTGAGACCTTCGGTATCTTCAACTGTTTCTCCTTGAGTAGGAGGTCGAAGATTTGCTCAGTTTTGGTCACGAATCAAACCCCGCGGGCCGGTGGCTTTACCCATTTGTGGACACGGGGTTCCCCCGAGTCCATTCAGCCGCTGCTACCTCTTGATCTCCCGCAGGAACTTTGTCTTCCTCCGCCTCGACCAGGACTATTGCACGCTTGAATTTGTCCTGGTACAGGTCCGGGTGGCGCTGTTCATATGCCGACAGTTTCTGAACCATGTGCGCCAGTGAGGGATAGTCTGCTTGGGAGGCCATGTCCTTGAGCGGTGTTGCAAGGCCCGCTACCGCCAACTCGACTGCTTCCTTTTCAGTTATACGAACCGAATAACATCGGTTCCTAAGATTCCTGAAGCGCTGGATGTATTCTGTCCGTTTCTCCACGCTTCTGACGTATTTGTGCTAGATCGGCAAGGCCAGACTCGGAAGCCTCTGAGTGGTACTGCGTATGGAACTGCTCTTCCAATCGTTCCAAGTCCGGATCGAGTCTGGTGGCAAAGAGGTGTACCACCCGAAAGCCGATCCCGTGAGGGACTGTGAGAAGAACCTCACGCGTAGTTGATCCGACACCGAGCCGGTCCTAGTTGTGCCAAATATCGGCCCACGTGCTCGATGGAGCTGGAACCATCTCGATCCGCTGAATTTGGAGAAGTCGGGGAGCCGATATTTAGGTGGTAGCGGGATCATCTCGTAGTCGTCGGGGTACGGCTTGGAATAGCCGATTGCCCTCCGTTTCGGCACCATGCCGAACTGGTCTCTCAGGATGTTGCTGATCTGATCCGCTGTGCTGGCTGTAGGAGTTGAACTTCCGAAGATTCGCCGGGTGGCGACTCTTAGCCGGCCCATGCTTGTTTTCCAGCTCTTAGCCAACTGCAGGAGCTGGCCTGAGGTTCGTCGGATGGCGTACTTAGTTAGCCACGTTTGCTTCTCAAGACTGTCACGACGCTCCCTTTCCTTCCCAGAAGTCCCTGATGTTGCGGCCTGGTTTGTGAGCGCCCACTACCGCAGTCCGGCACGTATGTGCACATGTACCCGTGAGGGATCTCCTTAGGCGCCTCATGCAAGAACTGGCAATCACTAGGGTCACCACCGATCTTGTAGACGACGAATGCCGTGAATTCGGCACTTCTGGAATGCAAATGGCAGCGGTGGACGGGACTGGAGTGGCATCTCTCCCTGGTGTCCCGAGAGCCGGTCCCGACGGCGAGTACTGTGCCTCATGATCTCCTGGATCACCCGAAGAGCGACACGCTCCAAAGTGTTCACCAGGTTCTCAGGGAGGGCGTAGCGAGTGAGCCACCAAGTAGTTGATCTCCCGCGCAGGGACCTGGTGCGTTCTTCCGACGGGGCGAGAGGTCTATCCCATCTAGTGCACCATTAGGCGAGAACCCCTTCCACCTGATGCCATGTGAACGGGTTCGGAAAGAGCCGATGAGGTCGCTTCGAGGATGACTTTGATCTCGTCATACTTCTTCTTGAGCTCACCGGTCAGATCCTCGTACGTGATCGGAGTGCCGTCCGCGCGATCTCAGATGATGGCGATGTGGTCGATGACGAAGCTGGTCCCACCGGGCGTGCGAATGTGTTGCTGCCAAAACCCACCGGCGGGCAGCGACGGGCAACACCGTAGAGCTGGAACAACTTAGGGCTGCGGCTGGCCGAGGTCCCTCCGAGCGACGGCCCGCAGTTTCTGGTACACACGTCCGATGCTGATGGGCGTGCCACCCAACCTATACCTGGTCGAAGGTGATGGAGATGCCTCGCTTAGTTTCGCATGGCATACACGTAAACATTAAATACGAGCCCGATCGCTCTCGCATCCTCGTGAATCGGCTTAAGGAGCCGATCCACCCATGATTCGTACGAGGTGCACGAATATATGGTGGTCCCGCTTGATCAAGATAAAGCTAAACGATCTACGACGATCTGGGGTTTTCACCGCATAATCGGATCATCCTACTCACGATTGGGCCTCGCGGCCACGCACGGTGATCGTGAGCCGATCCTAGATAGGGCCTAAAAACCAACACGAGGTTGATCCTGGAACATCGTCTAGGACTAGCGAACGACACCCTACGTGCCCGGATCCTCCAACCCTTTGTAAGGCCTAACTATTGCAGATATTAAACTAATCCCTGCAGAACAAGGAGCAACCGTAACGGATCGGATCTACTAAATTAAGATCAAGCGGTGTCGCCCCCACACCTAAGATAGGTGTGAGGGCGGCTAGATATGCAAGGGTTACTACGATAGCATGTTACGCGAAGAACTATGCTAACCCTAACACATCTATGATAACCACGTTGCTCGCCATCAAAAAGGCTTCAACAGTACGAGCAACGCATGAACAACGTAGGCAGGCTGCCTAGATCGCAAGATGCGATCTAGGCAGCATGTTGCTTACTGGAGAAACCCTCGAGACGAAGGAGTTGGCGATGCGCGAGATTGATTGATTGGTTGAACGTTGGTTGTTGTTTATTCCATAAACCCTAGATACATATTTATAGTCCAAGGGACTTTCTAACGTGGGAACAATCCCCACCGTGCACGATACAAACTCTAACTTTTAATCTAAGATGTAATCTACTATAATTAAAGATACACGGGCAATCTAGCCCAAAGTCTTCGTGCAAGGCCACTTCAGAGATCTTCCACATGTAACCTTCCAAACCCATCTCCCTTACGGCCCACCTCCTGATTTGGCCAAAATCTGGTGATAACATCTTGTGCTTTTGATCTCCATCTCCAAAGCACGGACATGATCTCCATCATCACCAGCATGGCGTCAAGGTCAGTGGCGCCGCTTCATGGTTGTCCATCACTTATAGCTACTACAACAACTACTTGAAATAAAGCTATTACATGATGGATAGACACGCAGGTCTTTAACAAAAATTAAAGACAACCATTAGGCTCCTGCCGTGTGGGCACCCCGGAGGTCAGGGCTAGACAAACCCAGATATCACATCTGGCATAAGCCTAACCTAGATCTCTAGGGCCTACAGGGTGAGAATCGGGTAACACAACAGTGACTCTACAACTCAAAGCAAATATATTACAACTCTTAGCAGAAAGATCCAAATTTATTACACGCAGAGGTCACTGACCACAAATCAACAAGCAACGGAAAGAAAATGATGTTATCTATATAACAAGACCGCAAAGGGCCTAAGAGGCCATAACATAAGGCGACGTCCCAGCCCATAAGTCTCAGGCTGCCGCCTGAGGAACTCCGAACTACTCGTCGACGTCAAGGTAGAAGCCACCATCAGTTGGAAGGACTTCGTCTGAAACAAAGCATGCAAGGCTGAGTAAAGGGACTCAGCAAGACTTAGTACAACCTTTAGCAAAGCGGGTATGCGAGGCTTTATGTGGAGCTTATTTTGCGGAAAGCCAGTTTTCCTTTGTAAACAGGAGGGAGCAGAAGCTCGTCTATTCAGACCATTTTCAAAAGGGATAAGAGAGCGATATCAACTCTAGCTCTAAGATCATCATGTTGAATCCACCGAATCTTCATCATCACCTGAACCTATCACCTAGGATCACCCCTCGACAACCTGAGAAGGGATCCTTATCACACATTGACATCAAGTTTTACGATTTGGTTCAAGTTGTCTATGATCACATAATCCATCACCAAGTCGTCCATAACCGTGGACACGGCTTTTCGAAAAGATTTACCCTGCAGGGGTGTACAACTTTACCCACACTTCTTGATGATGGCGATCATAGTAGCTCTTTTGACGCGACTGAGCAGTTTTCAGACGCTCGCGAATGATGCGAACTTGATCTTCTGCTTCATTGATTATATCTGGTCCAAAGAACTTTCTTTCTCCAGTTTCGGACAGTTCAAAGGAGTTCTACACCTTCTGCCATACAAAGCTTCAAAAGGTGCCATGCCCAGGCTAGATTGGAAGCTGTTGTTATAGGTGAACTCGGCAAATGGAAGGCACTTTTCCCAATCTTTACCGAAGGATATAACACAGGCCCTGAGCATGTCTTCAAGAATTTGATTCACTCTTTCGGTTTGACCACCGGTTTGAGGATGATAGGCTGTGCTGAAGGAAAGACGAGTTCCCATAGCTTGTTGAAAGCTAGACCAGAACTTTGAGGTAAACAGACTCCCACGATCAGAGACGATCTTCTTAGGAAAACCGTGAAGAGTGACTATCCGTGAGATATACAGATCTGCTAGTTGACTAGCTTTTATGTCTTCTCGGATAGGAAGGAAATGAGCAACCTTGGATAGACGGTCAATGACTACCCATATAGCATCTCTTCCATTTTTGGTGTTGGGGAGAGACCGGTAATGAAATCCATGCCAATTTCATCCCATTTCCACTCTGGAATTGATAGAGGTTGGAGAGTGCCAGCAGGTCTTTGATGTTCAGCTTTTACACGACGACAAACGTTGCATTCAACAACAACCTTAGCGATCTCTTGCTTCATCCCGGACCACCAGAATCTTTGGCGGAGATCCCGATACATCTTGGTACTACCAGGATGGATGGAGAGGGGTGATTCATGAGCTTCTTTAAGGATTAGCTCTTTGAGATCCGATTTATCCGGCACGACTAGACGCTTACCGAAATAAACGGTACCTTGATCATCAATGGAGAAACATTTAGCAACTCCGCTAGTAATGTTCTTCTTGATCTCGGTAATGTCAGAATCTTGCTTTTGAGCCTTATTGATCTGGTCTTCAAGAGAGGGCTTCACCTCTAGATTAGCAAGGAATCCACTAGGAACAATCTCAAGGTTGAGTTTTGCAAGTTCCTCATAGAGAGAAGGTTGCGCTTTCTTAACCATCAGATTGTTGCAATAGGACTTCCGACTTAGCGCATCAGCAACGACATTGGCTTTGCCGGGTTTATAGTTGAGACCCAAGTCATAATCTTTTATGACTTCCAGCCATCTATGTCTGATATTCAGATCGGACTGGGTGAAAAGATACTTCAGACTTTGATGATCCGAGTACAACTCGCAATGATTACCATAAAGGTAAGGTCGCCATTGCTTAAGAGCATGGATCACAACTGCAAGCTCGAGATCATGAGTAGGATAATTGAGCTCATGTGGTTTCAACTGTCGAGAGGCATAGGCCACCACATGACCATCTTGCATCAACACACATCCGAGCCCTTGGAGAGAGGCATCGCAATAGACAACGAAGTCTTTGCTTGTGTCCGGAAGGACGAGCACAGGAGCAGTAGTCAGCTTGGTTTTCAAAACCTGGAAACTCTCTTCAGCCTTTTCTGAACATTCAAACTTCTTATCTTTCTTGAGAAGATCGGTCATTGGCTTGGCAATCTTGGAGAAATTTTCAGTGAATCGGCGGTAATAACCCGCCAGACCGAGAAAACTTCGAATCTCCTTAGCTGACTTAGGTGTCTTCCAGTCAAGAACGGCTTGAACTTTATCTGGAATGACTGCAACACCTTTTTCAGAGATAACATGACCCAGGAATATGAGCTCTTTTAACCAGAACTCACATTTGGAGAACTTGGCGTAGAGACGGTAATCACGAAGTTTAGTTAGCACCAGACGAAGATGTTCATCATGTTCATCTTTGGTTTTGGAGTAGATCAGAATATCGTCGATGTAGACCACGACGAACTTGTCAAGATACTCCATGAAAACAGAGTTCATGAGCCGCATAAAAGTGGCAGGAGCATTTGTAAGACCAAAGGACATGACAGTGTACTCGTAAAGACCATAACGAGTTGTGAACGCTGTCTTTGGAATGTCCTCCTTGCGGATTTTTATTTGATGGTACCCTGATCTCAAATCCATCTTGGAGAAAACTGTGGCACCGGACAACTGATCAAAAAGATCATTGATTATAGGAAGAGGGTATTTGTTCTTGATGGTCACTGCGTTGAGCGGACGGTAATCAACAACTAGCCGCGGAATGTTGGTATCTCTCTTCTTGACAAAGAGGGCAGGGCAACCCCAGGAAGAAGTACTGGGTTGTATGAAGTTCTTCTCTTCTAACTCCTCTAACTGCTTCTTTAGTTCAACCAACTCTTCCGGAGGCATGCGATATGGTCTCCGGGAAACAGGGGCAGTTCCGGGAACCAACTCAATGACAAAGTCCACACTTCGATCAGGTGGCATGCCATGTAACTCTTCAGGAAAGACATCTGGAAAGTCACGGACTACCCAGACATCGGAGATTTCTGGCTTAGGTAGGGCTTCAATGGCATACAACTCGCTTCAGGGGTAAACCTTGCCGATGGAGGTATTGCGGATGGAGCCCAATACAGAACACTTTTGCCAGAAAGATTGGTCAGTACAATAGACCTAGCTGAACAATCAATGACAGCCTTATGCTTTACTAGCCAATCCATGCCCAAGATGATATCAATGTCAGTTGACTTGAGGGCAATGAGAGAAGTGGGGAACCGCACTGGCCCTATACTGATTATAACCTCAGGGGTAATCCAGATAGTTTGCCAATGGGAACCAGGAGTTGTGATCTCTAGAGGGGAGGGCATTGTCTCGAAAGGTATATCATGCTTTCTTGCAAACTCTTGAGATATGAATGTATGCGATGCTCCGGAATCAAACAGAACTGTAGCTAGGATTGAGTTTATATAGAGCGTACCCATTAGGACGCTTGGATCCTCTTCAGCCTCATCAGCAGAGACATGGGTCAGACGAGCACGACCAGAGGAATATTTGTCATCCTTCTTGGGCTGAGAATATCCACGTCCAGCAGACTTATGGGGGCATGATACGTCTCCGACGTACCGATAATTTCTTATGTTCCATGCCACATTATTGATGTTATCTACATGTTTTATGCACACTTTATGTAATATTCGTGCTTTTCTGGAACTAACCTATTAACAAGATGCCGAAGTGCCAGTTGCTGTTTTCTGTTTTTGGTTTCAGAAACTTAGTAACGAAATATTCTGAATTGACGAAATCAACGCCTGTGGTCCTATTTTGCCACGAAGCTCCAAGAACCGAAGAGGAGACGGCTGGGCCACGAGGCGCCCAAACTCCTGGGCGGCGCGGTTCCCCCTTGGCCGCGCGGCCGTGGTGGGGGGCCTCGGCCGCCTCCCGACTTGCCCTTTCGCCTACTTAAAGCCTCCGTCGCGAAACCCCCAGTACCGAGAGCCACGATACGGAAAACCTTACTGAGACGCCGCCGCCGCCGATCCCATCTAGGGGGATCCAGGAGATCGCCTGATGGCGTGTAACTCACACGTTCGTTGGGAACCCCAAGAGGAAGGTATGATGCGCACAGCAGCAAGTTTTCCCTCCAAAGAAACCAAGGTTTATCGAACCAGGAGGAGCCAAGAAGCACGCTGAAGGTTGATGGCGGCGGATGTAGTGCGGCGCAACACCCCGCGCCAACGTGGAACCTGTGCACAACACAACTAAAGTACTTTGCCCCAACGAAACAAAGAGGTTGTCAATCTCACCGGCTTGTCGTAACAAAGGATTAACCGTATTGTGGAAGATGATTGTTTGTAGAAACAGTAAAACAGTATTGCAAGTAGATTGTATTTCAGTATAGAGAATTGGACCGGGGTCCACAGCTCACTAGAGGTGTCTCTCCCATAAGATAAACAGCATGTTGGGTGAACAAATTACGCATTGGGCAATTGACAAATAAAGAGGGCGACCATGCACATACATATTATGATGAGTATAGTGAGATTTAATTGGGCATTACGACAAAGTACATAGACCGCCATCCAACCGCATCTATGTAAAAAGTCCACCTTCATTATCATCCGAACCCCTTCGTATTGTTGCAAAGCAACAGACAATTGTATTAAGTATGGTGCGTAATGTAATCAACAACTACATCCTTAGACATAGCATCAATGTTTTATCCCTAGTGGCAACAGCACAACACAACCTTAGAACTTCTGTCACCGTCCCAGTGTCAATGCATGAACCCACTATCGAGCATAAATACTCCCTCTTGGAGTTACAAGCATCTACTTGGCTGAGCATCTACTAGTAATGGAGAGCATGCAAGATCATAAACAACACATAGATATAACTTTGATAATCAACATAACAAGTATTCTCTATTCATCGGATCCCAACAAACGCAACATATAGAATTACGATAGATGATCTTGATCATGTTAGGCAGCTCACAAGATCCGACAATGATAGCACAATGGGGAGAAGACAACCATCTAGTTACAGCTATGGACCCATAGTCCAGGGGTAGACCACTCACACATCACACCGGAGACCATGGCGGCGTAGAGTCCTCCGGGAGATGATTCCTCTCCGGCAGGTGGTGCCGGAGGCGATCTCCTGATCCCCCCGAGATGGGATCGGCGGCGGCGGCTCCTCGTAAGGTTTTCCGATCGCGTTCCCTGACCGGGGTTTCACACGAGGCTTTAAGTAGGTGGAAGGGCAAGTCGAGGCGGCGCGAGGGGCCTGCACTATAGAGCCGCGGCCAGGCGGTGGGCCGCGCCGCCCTATGCTCGCTGCCCGTGGCCCTCTTCGCTTCGTTTCGACTGGAAGCTTCGTGGAAAATTAGGCCCCTGGGCATTGATTTCATCCAATTCCGAGAATATTTCCTCATTAGGATTTCTGAAACCAAAAAGAAAAACAGAACTGCACTTCGGCATCTTGTTAATAGGTTAGTTCCAAAATGCACGAATATGACATAAAGTGTGCATAAAACATGTAGATAACATCAATAATGTGGCATGGAACATAAGAAATTATCGACACGCTCAGACGTATCGCATCCCTGTTAGTTCCTCTGTCAGTCCAGCAGTAAAACGATACAAATAATTTCTGAGTGACATGCCATCATAACTTTGATCATACTATTTGTAAAGCATATGTAGTGAATGATCAAAACAATGTATATGACATGAGTAAACAAGTGAATCATAAAGCAAAGACTTTTCATGAATAGCACTTCAAGACAAGCATCAATAAGTCTTGCATAAGAGTTAACTCATAAAGCAATAATTCAAAGTAAAGGCATTGAAGCAACACAAAAGAAGATTAAGTTTCAGCGGTTGCTTTCAACTTGTAACATGTATATCTCATGGATATTGTCAACATAGAGTAATATAATAAGTGCAATAAGCAAGTATGTAGGAATCAATGCACACTTCACACAAGTGTTTGCTTCTTGAGGTGGAGAGAAATAGGTGAACTGACTCAACATTGAAAGTAAAAGAAAGGTCCTCCAAAGAGGAAAAGCATCGATTGCTATATTTGTGCTAGAGGTTTGATTTTGAAAACATGAAACAATTTTGTCAACGGTAGTAATAAAGCATATGTATCATGTAAATTATATCTTACAAGTTGCAAGCCTCATGCATAGTGTACTAATAGTGCCCGCACCTTGTCCTAATTAGCTTGGACTACCGGATCATCACAATGCACATGTTTTGACCAAGTGTCACAAAGGGGTACCTCTATGCCGCCTGTACAAAGGTCTAAGGAGAAAGCTCGCATTGGATTTCTCGCCATTGATTATTCTTCAACTTAGACATCCATACCGGGACAACATAGACAACAGATAATGGACTCCTCTTTTATGCATAGCATGTAACAACAATTAATAATTTTTTCATTTGAGATTGAGGATATATGTCCAAAACTGAAACTTCCACCATGGATCATGGCTTTAGTTAGCGGTCCAATGTTCTTCTCTAACAATATGCATAACACATAAGGTGGTAGATCTCTCTTACTTCAGACAAGACGGACATGCATAGCAACTCACATGAAATTCAACAAAGAGTAGTTGATGGCGTCCCCTGAACATGGTTATCGCACAACAAGCAACTTAATAAGAGATAAAGTGCATAATTACATATTCAATACCATAATAGTTTTTAAGCTATTTGTCCCATGAGCTATATATTGCAAAGGTGAATGATGGACTTTAAAGGTAGCACTAAGCAATTTACTTTGGAATGGCGGAGAAATACCATGTAGTAGGTAGGTATGGTGGCAAATGGCATAGTGGTTGGCTCAAGTATTTTGGATGCATGAGAAGTATTCCCTCACGGTTTAGGCTAGCAAGGCTTATTTGAAACAAACACAAGGATGAACCGGTGTAGCAAAACTCACATAAAAGACATATTGAAAACATTATAAGACTCTACACCGTCTTCCTTGTTGTTCAAACTCAATACTAGAAATTATCTAGACCTTAGAGAAACCAAATATGCAAACCAAATTTTAGCATGCTCTATGTATTTTCTTCAGTAAAAAGCATATGATGCAAGAGCTTAATCATGAGCACAACAATTGCCAAGTATCACATTACCCAAGACATTTATAGCAATTACTACATATATCATTTTCCAACTCCAACCATATAACAATTTAACGAAGGAGAAACTTCGCCATGAATACTATGAGTAGAAACCAAGGACATACTTGTCCATATGCTACAGCGGAGCGTGTCTCTCCCATAAAGTGAATGCCAGGATCCATTTTATTCAAACAAAACAAAAACAAAAACAAACCGACGCTCCAAGCAAAGCACATAAGATGTGATGGAATAAAAATATAGTTTCAGGAGGAACCTGATAATGTTGTCGATGAAGAAGGATGCCTTGGGCATCCCCAAGCTTAGACGCTTGAGTCTTCATATATGCTGGGGTGAACCACCGGGCATCCCCAAGCTTAGAGCTTTCACTCCTTGATCATGTTGCATCATACTCCTCTCTTGATCCTTGAAAACTTCCTCCACACCAAACTCGAAACAACTTATTAGAGGGTTAGTGCACAATAAAAATTAACATATTCAGAGGTGACACAATCATTCTTAACACTCTGGACATTGCATAATGCTACTGACATTAGTGGATCAAAGAAATTCATCCAACATAGCTTAAAGAGGCAATGCAAAATAAAAGGCAGAATCTGTCAAAACAGAACAGTTCGTATTGACGAATTTTAAAATGGCACCAGACTTGCTCAAATGAAAATGCTCAAATTGAATGAAAGTTGCGACATATCTTAGGATCATGCACGTAAATTGGCTTAATTTTCTGAGCTACCCACAGGGAGGTAGACCCAGATTGACAGCAAAGAAATGGAACTGCGCAGTAATCCAAATCTAGTACTTACTTTTCTATCAACGGCTTAACTTGGCACAATAAAACACAAAACTAAGATAAGGAGAGGTTGCTACAGTATTAAACAACTTCCAAGACACAAAATAAAAACAAGGTACTGTAGGTAAAAACATGGGTTGTCTCCCACAAGCGCTTTCTTAACGCCTTTCACCTAGCGCAAAGTGTGTATCAAGTATTATCAAGAGATGAAGTGTCAACATCATAATTGGTTCTCATAATAGAATCAAAAGGTACCTTCATTCTCTTTCTAGGGAAGTGTTCCATACCTTTCTTGAGAGGAAATTGATATTTTATATTACCTTCCTTCATATCAATGATAGCACCAACAATTCGAAGAAAAGGTCTTCCAAATATAATGGGACAAGATGCATTGCATTCAATATCCAAGACAACAAAATCAACGGAACAAGGTTATTGTTAACGTAATGCGAACATTATCAACTTTCCCAAAAGGTTTCTTTGTAGAATGATTAGCAAGATTAACATCTAAATAACAATTTTCATCACGGTGGCAAGTCAAGCATATCATAAATTTTCTTAGGCATAACAGTAAATACTTGCACCAAGATCACATAAAGCATTACAATCAAAATCTTTAACCTTCATTTTAATGATGGGCTCCCAACCATCCTCTAGCTTCTAGGAATAGAGGCTTCGCGCTCTAGTTTCTCTTCTCTAGCTTTTATGAGAGCATTTGTAATATGATGTAAAACAAATTTATAGCACTAGCATTAGGACTTTTAGCAAGTTTTTGTAAGAACTTTATAACTTCAGATGTGGCAATCATCAAAATTCAAACCATTATAATCTAAAGCAATGGGATCATCATCCCCAATGTTGGAAAAATTTCAGCAGCTTTATCACAGGCAGTTTAGTTTCAGGCAGTTTTTCGCGCTTTGCATTAGAAGTGGAAACATTGCTAACACCAATTCTTTTATTAGTATTAGTAGGAGGTGCAGCAACATGTGTAGCATTAGCATTACTAGTGGTGGTAATAGTCCAAACTTTAGCTACATTCTTCTCTTTAGCTAGTTTTTCATTTTCTTCTCTATCCCACCTAGCACGCAGTTCAGCCATTAATCTTATATTCTCATTAATTGTAACTTGAATGGCATTTGCTGTAGTAACAATTTTATTATGATGATTCTCATTAGGCATAACTTTCGATTTCAAAAGATCAACATCAGCAGCAAGACTATCGACTTTAGAAGCAAGTATATCAATTTTCCCAAGCTTTTCTTCAATAGATTTGTTAAAAGCAGTTTGTGTATAATAAATTCTTTAAGCATGGCTTCAAGTCCAGGGGGTGAACTCCTATTATTGTTGTAAGAATTCCCATAAGAATTACCATAGCCATTGCCATTATTATAAGGATATGGCCTATAGTTGTTACTAGAATTGTTCCTAAGCATTGTTGTTGAAATTACTATTTTTAATGAAGTTCACATCAACATGTTCTTCTTGTGCAACCAATGAAGCTAATGGAACATTATTAGAATCAATATTAGTCCTATCATTCACAAGCATAGACATAATAGCATCAATCTTATCACTCAAGGAAGAGGTTTCTTCGACAGAATTTACCTTCTACCTTGTGGAGCTCTTTCCGTGTGCCATTCAGAGTAGTTGATCATTATTATCAAGAAGCTTTGTTGCTTCACCAAGAGTGATGGACATAAAGGTACTCCAGCAGCTGAATCCAATAAATTCCGCGAAGAAAATTTAGTCCCGCATAGAAGGTTTGGATGATCATCCAAGTAGTCAGTCCATGGGTTGGGCAATTTTTAACCAAAGATTTCATTCTTTCCCAAGCTTGAGCAACATGTTCAGTATCTAATTGTTTAAAATTCATTATGCTACTCCTCAAAGATATAATTTTAGCAGGGGGATAATATCTACCAATAAAAGCATCCTTGCATTTAGTCCATGAATCAATACTATTCTTAGGCAGAGATAGCAACCAATCTTTAGCTCTTCCTCTTAATGAGAAAGGAAACAATTTTAGTTTAATAATCACCATCTACATCTTTATATTTTGCATTTCACATAGTTCAACAAAATTATTAAGATGGGCAGCACATCAGAACTAACACTGAAAATTGCTCTCGATAACAAGATTCAAGAAAGCAGTTTAATTTCAAAGAATTCTCATTGTAGAGCAGTGGAGCAATAGGTGTGCATAACAAATCATTATTATTTGTGGTTGTGAAGTCACACAACTTAGTATTTTCAGCGATAGCCATTTTAGCAATTGTAAATAAAGCAAACTAGGTAAAGTAAATGCAAGTAACTATTTTTTTTTGTGTTTTTGATATAGCAAACAAGATAGCAAATAAAGTAAAACTAGCAACTATTTTTTTGTATTTTGATTTAGTAAAAAGTAGTAAACAAAACTAAGCAAGACAAAAACAAAGTAAAGAGATTGAGAAGTGGAGACTTTGCAGCGCAGTCTTGATCTCCCGGCAACGGCGCCAAAAAAAAAGAGCTGATGCTGTAACTCACACGTTCGTTGGGAACCCCAAGAGGAAGGTATGATGCACACAGCAAGTTTTCCCTCCAAAGAAACTGGTTTATCGAACCAGGAGGAGCTACAGAAGCACGCTGAAGTTTGATGGCGGCGGTAGTGCGGCACACCGAGATTCCGGCAACGTGGAACACAGACAACAAAGTAGCTTTGCCCCAACAAAACAAGGAGGTTGTAATCTCACGTTGCTGTAACAAAGGACAACCGATTGTGTGGAAGATGATTGTTTGCAAAACAAGAAATAAAGATGCAAGAGGATTGCAAAAGAGAATAATTGGACGTCCACAGCTCTCACTAGAGGTGTCTTCTCCCATAAGATAAACATGTTGGGTGAACAAACATAGTTAGCACTGACAAATAAAGAGAGCATGACCATGCACATACATATCATGATGAGTATAGTGAGATTTAATTGGGCATTACGAAGCACATAGACCGCCATCCAACCGCATCTATGCCTAAAGTCCACCTCAGGTTCATCCGGCCCTTCCAGTATTAAGTTGCAAGCAACAGACAATTGCATTAAGTATGGTGCGTAATGTAATCAACAACTACATCCTTAGACATAGCATCAATGTTTTATCCCTAGTGGCAACATCACAACACAACCTTAGAACTTTCGTCACTGTCCAGGTGTCAATGCATGAACCCACTATCGAGCATAAATACTTCTCTTGGAGTTACAAGCATCTACTGGGCAGAGCATCTACTAGTAACGGAGAGCAGCAAGATCATAAACAACACATAGATATAACTTTGATAATCAACATAACAAGTATTCTCTATTCATCGCATCCCAACAAACGCAACATATAGAATTACAGATAGATGATCTTGATCATGTTAGGCAGCTCACAAGATCCGACAATGATAGCACAATGGGGAGAAGACAACCATCTAGCTACAGCTATGGACCCATAGTCCAGGGGTAGACTACTCACACATCACACCGGAGGCGACCATGGCGGCGTAGAGTCCTCTGGGGAGATGATCTCTCCGGCAGGTGCCGGAGGCGATTCCTGATCCCCCGAGATGGGATCGCGGCGGCGCGTCTCGGCAAGGTTTTCCGGATCGCGGCTCCTGCATCGGGGGCTCACGCGAGGCTTTGGCAGGCGAAGGCAAGTCGGGAGGCGGGCGAGGGGCCCACCATAGGGGCCGCGCGCCAGGCGGGGGGCCGCGCCGCCCTATGCTCTGGCTGCCTCGTGGCCCCTCTTCGTTTCGTCTTCGGACTTCTGGAAGCTTCGGGAAAATAGGCCCCTGGGCGTTGATTTCGTCCAATTCCGAGAATATTTCGTACTAGGATTTCTGAAACCAAAAACAACAGAAAACAGGAACTGGCGCTTCACATCTTGTTAATAGGTTAGTTCAAGAAAATGCACGAATATGACATAAAGTGTGCATAAAACATGTAGATAACATCAATAATGTGGCATGGAACATAAGAAATTATCGATACGTCGAGACGTATCGCTCTGCACCCTGCCGGGAGAGGGGATTCATCTCCGGAGGACTCTACGCGCCATGGTCGCCTCCGGAGTGATGTGAGTAGTCACCTGGACTATGGGTCCATAGCTGTAGCTAGATGGTTGTCTTCCCCCATTGTGCTATCTGTTGGATCTTGTGAGCTGCCCAACATGATCAAGATCATCTATCTGTAATTCTATATGTTGCGTTTGTTGGGATCCGATGAATAGAGAATACTATGTTATGTTGATTATCAATCTATTGTCTATGTGTTGTTCAGATTTTGCATGCTCCTGCTAGTAGATGCTCAAGTTGATGCTAGTAACCCAAGAGGGAGCATTTATGCTCGATAGTGGGTTCATGTCTCCGTGAATCTGGAGGAGTGACAAGAACCACTAAGGTTATGGATGTGCTGCCACTAGGGATAAAACATTGATGCTATGTCTAAGGATGTAGTTGTTGATTACATTACGCACCATACTTAATGCAATTGTTCGTTGGCTTTGCAACTTAATACTGAGGGGGTTCGGATGATAACAAGGTGGACTTTTTAGGTATAGATGCAGTTGGATGACGGTCTTTGGGCTCTTGTCGTAATGCCCAATTAAGTCTCACTATACTCATCATAATATGTATGTGTATGGTCATGCCCTTATTTGTCATCTGCCCAACTGTAATTTGTCTACCCAACATGCTGTTTATCTTATGGGAGAGACAGCTCTAGAACTGTAGACCCCAGTCCAATTCTCTATACTGAAATACACTCTACTGCAATACTGTTTTTACTGTTTTCTTCGTAAACAATCATCTTCCACACAACACGTTAATCCTTTGTTACAGCAAGCCGGTGAGATTGACAACCTCACCTTTTCGTTGCAGCAAAGTACTTTGGTTGTGTTGTGCAGGTTCCACGCTACGCTCGGAATCTCTGGTGTTGCGCCACACTACATCCCGCCGCCATCAACCTTCAACGTGCTTCTTGGCTCCCTCCTGTCCGATAAACCTTGGTTTCTTTCTCAGGGAAAACTTGCCGCCCGTGCGCATCATACCTTCCTCTTGGGGTTCCCAACGGGGGTGGTGGGAGTTACACGCCATCAAGCATATTTTCCGGCGCCGTTGTCAGGGAGATCAAACACGCTGCAAGGGGAGTCTCACTTCTCAATCTCTTTACTTTGTTTTTGTCTTGCTTAGTTTATTTACTACTTTGTTTAATGTCTCTAAATCAAAATACAAAAAAAATTAGTTGCTAGTTTTACTTATTTTCTATCTTGTTTGCTATATCAAAAACACAAAAAAATTAGTTACTTGCATTTTCTTTACTTGATTCATCATGTTTCCCTTTTAATTTTACCACAAAAGACATACCGGTAGGACGTGGGTCTATAGTTGGGAGAAATAATATAGAAGAATTTTTTTTTTTTTTTAGTACTATTGAAGACTTTGAAGATAGACACTCGGTAGACCTTGCGCCTACTTATGAAATTGCTGCTGCTTCTTTAGTTCACATGTTGGAAACTAAATTTGTTAATCTTAATCCTATAATCCAACACATGTTTCTCACACTTGGTGATATGGAAGAAGGGGAAAAGAAAGATTTTGTTTTAGAAACCCTTCTTAGAGAATTTGCTGGTCTAGCAAGAGAGGCTAGAAAGGTTTTTGCTAAATTTAATATGCTAGGTTCTCATACCAATTTTTTAGTCTCCTTGAAAAGATGGATATGGATAGAATAGTACACTAACAATATTAATGATGGAGGGGAGATCAAAGCACCAATACCATGTAAACTCCTAGCCATGAATGATGCACTAGAAAATAACTATGCTTGGCTTGTTCCTGAAAATTTTGATGAGAGTAGCAAGCCTAAGACTAATGAAAAGGGAGCCTCTGAAACTTACATAGATGAGATAACATGCATTGTTGAGGCAACTCCTAAAGCCCAAGGTAAGGATAATGCACCACCCTTTGATAATACTTGAGACACACTTTCTGCGCCTAGCTGAAAGGCGTTAAAGAAAAGCGCTTATGGGAGACAACCCATGTTTTTACCTGTACTTTGTTTTTATTTTGTGTCTTGGAAGTTGTTTTACTACTATAGAAACCTCTCCTATCTTAGTTTTGCATTTGTCATGCTAAGTAAAGTTGATAGAAAAGTAAGCACTAGATTTGGATTACTGCGCAGTTTCAGATTTCTTTTGCTGTCACGAATCTGGGATAAATTTCTGTAGGTAACTCAGAAAATTAAGCCAATTTACGTGAGTGATCCTCAGATATGTACGTCAACTTTCATTCAATTTGGGCATTTTCATTTGAGCAAGTCTGGTGCCATTTTAAAATTGGTCTTTACGAACTTTCTGTTTTGACAGATCTTGCCTTTTATTTCGCATTGCCTCTTTTGCTATGTTGGATGTAATTTCTTTGATCCATTAATGTCCAGTAGCTTTATGCAATGTCCAGAAGTGTTAAGAATGATTGTGTCACCTCTGAATATGTTAATTTTTATTGTGCACTAACCCCTCTAATGAGTTGTTTCGAGTTTGGTGGGGAGGAAGTTTTCAAGATCAAGAGAGGAGTGTGATGCAACATGATCAAGGAGAGGAATTTAAGCTTGGGGATGCCCCGGTGGTTCACCCTAAGATATATCAAGAAGATTTCAAGCGTTTAAGTTGGGATGCCTAAGGCATCTTTCTTCATCGACAACATTATCAGTTCACCCTAAAACTATATTTTTATTCCATCACATCTTGTGTGTGCTTTGCTTGAGCGTCGGTTTGTTTTTGTTTTTTGTTTTTTGTTTGGTTTGAATAAATGGATCCAGCATTCACTTTGTGGGAGAGAGACACGCTCCGTCGTATATGGACAAGTATGTCCTGCTTCACTATAGTACTCATGGCGAAGTTTCTTCTTCGTTAAATTGTTATATGGTTGGAATTGGAAAATGATACATGTAGTAATTGCTATTAATGTCTTGGGCAATGTGATACTTGGCAATTGTTGTGCTCATGTTTAAGCTCTGCATCATATGCTTTGCACCCATTAATGAAGAAATACATAGAGCATGCTAAAATTTGGTTTGCATATTTGGTTTCTCTAAGGTCTAGATAATTTCTAGTATTGAGTTTGAACAACAATGAAGACGGTGTAGAGTCTTATAATGTTTACAATATGTCTTTTATGTGAGTTTTGCTGCACGGGTTCATCCTTGTGTTTGTTTCAAATAACCTTGCTAGCCTAAACCTTGTATCGAGAGGGAATACCATGCATCCAAAATACTTGAGCCAACCACTATGCCATTTGTGTCCACCATACCTACCTACTACATGGTATTTCTCCCATTCCAAAGTAAATTGTTTGAGTGCTACCTTTTAAAATTCCATTCTTCACCTTGCAATATATAGCTCATGGGACAAATAGCTTAAAAACTATTGTGTATTGAATATGGTACTATGCACTTTATCTCTTATTAAGTTGCTTTGCTGTGCGATAACCATGTTCCTGTGGGCTATCAACTACCTTTTGTTGAATTTCATGTGAGTTGCTATGCATGTCTGCCTTGTCTGAAGGATCAGTGATCTACCACCTTATGGTTGGAGCATGTATATTGTTAGAGAAGAACATTGGGTCACTAACTAAAGCCAGATCCATGGTGGAAGTTTCAGCTTTGGACATATATCCTCAATCTCAAATGAGAAAAATAATTGTTGCTACATGCTTATGCATAAACGAGGAGTCCATTATCTAGCAGTCCATGTTGTCCCGCATGGATGTCTAAGTTGAGAATAACATCAGCGAGAGCTCAACGCAGCTTTCAGACCCAGGTACTGGGTGCACAGAGGCATGTGACACTTGGTTGGAAACATGTGCATTGCGATGATCCCGGTAGTCCAAGCTAATTAGGACAAGGTGCGGGCACTATTAGTATAGCACTATGCATGAGGCTTGCACTTGTAAGATATAATTTACATGATACATATGTTTTATTACTACTGCTGACAAAATTGTTTCTTGTTTCTCAAAATCAAAGTTCTGTTAATAAATATAAAAAGCAACGATGCTTTCCTCTTGAAGGACTATTCTTTTACTTTCAATGCTGAGTCAGTTCACCTATCTCTCTCCAATTCAAGAAGCAAACACTTTTGTGTTAACCGTGCATTGATTCCTACATACTTGTATATTGTTATTATTATTTCCATGTTGACAATATCCATGAGATACATGTTACAGTTGAAATAAACTGCTGAAACCTCTAATCTTCCTTTGTGTTGCTTCAATGCTTTTGCTATGAATTATTGCTTTATGAGTTAACTCTTATGCAAGACTTATTGATGCTTGTCTTGAAGTGCTATTCATGAAAAGTCTTTGCTTTACATTCACTTGTTTACTCATGTCATATACATTGTTTTGATCGCTGTATCTACTACATATGCTTTACAAATAGTACGATCAAGGTTATGATGGCATGCCACTCCGTAAAATTATCTCTGTATTTGCTTTTACTCGTCGGACGAGCAGAACTGTTAGATGCTGATATTGCCTCCAATGATTGACACTTATGTTCCATGCTACATTATTGATGTTATCTACATGTTTTATGCACACTTTATGTCATATCTGCATTTTCTTTCCGGAACTAACGATTAACAAGATGTCAAGTGCCACTGTCGTCTGTTTTGCTCAGAAACTTAGTAACGAAATATTCTCGGAATTGGCGAAATCAATGCTCAGTGGTCCGGCTGCTAAGCCCAAGTCCGAAGAGGAGACGGATGGGTCACGCAGGCGCCCAAAACCCTAGGGCGGCATGCGGCCCCCATGTCCATTTCCTCCTTTCCTGTAGAGCGTGTTGGGCCTCCAAGAGAGCAAGTAGGTTTGTAGAATGTGCAGCAAGTTTTCCTTAAGTGGATCACCCAAGGTTTATCGAACTCAGGGAGGAAGAGGTCAAAGATATCCCTCTCATGCAAACCCCGCAACCACAAAGCAAGAAGTCTCTTTTAGTCCCCAACACACCTAATAGGTGCACTAGTTCTGCGAAGAGATAGTGAAATATATGTGGTATGAATATATATGAGCAGTAGCACCAAGGCTGTAAAATATCTTACAGCTGCAGTAGTTGATGGTGGTGTATTGCAGCAAAGAGTAACACAAAGAAACAAGAAACAAGCAAAGAGTAACCTGCGTATTTAGGAACAAGGCCTAGTGATTACAGGGATCTACTAGTGGACACTCTCAACATTGATCACATAACAGAATAGATAAATGCATACTCTACACTTTTGTTGGATGATGAACACATTACGTAGGACACGAACCCTCAATGCCGGAGTTAACAAGCTCCATAATAATGCTCATATTTTAGTAACCTTTAGTAAGATAGATCAAAAGATTAAACCAAGTACTAGCATAGCATGCACACTGTCACCTTCATGTATATGTAGGAGGAATAGATCACATCAATATTATCATAGCAATAGTTAACTCGCAATCTACAAGAGATCATGATCATAGCATAAACTAAGTACTAACACGAGTGCACACACTGTCACCATTACACCGTGTAGGAGGAATAAAACTACTTTTACAACATTGCTAGAGTAGCACATAGATGAATAGTGATACAAAACTCATATGAATCTCAATCATGTAAAGCAGCTCAAGAGATTATTGTATTGAGGTACATAGGAGAGAGGAATCCACATAGCTACAAAATGGGAGCCCTGAGATTTCTTTGTGGGTGGATTACTCCTCCCCGTCATGGAGGCAGCGCATGGCGGTGAAGATGGCGTGAAGACGGCGGTGTGGAGATGGCTCCGGGGGCACCTCTGTCCTGCGTGGTGCCGGAACAGAGACTTCTGTCTCCGAATTGGAGTTTCGCGGCGGTGGCGGCGCCCCCGGAGTCTTTCTCGATTTCATCAATTGTACTGTATTTTCATCCAGGGCTTTATATAGGCGAGACAGGCGGCGGCAGAGGGTTTGTTGGTGACGACACCATAGGCGGCGCGCCAGGGCCCCGCTTCGCGCTGCCTATGGTCCGGGGGCCCAAAGGCCCTCCGGTCCTTCCCGGGTGTTCGGATGCTTCCGTGAAAAATAGGAACCTGGGCGCTGATTTCGTTCGATTCCGAGAATATTTCGTTACTAGGGTTTCTGAAACCAAAACAGCAAAAAACAAGAACTAGCACTTCGGCATCTTGTTAATAGGTTAGTTCCGTAAAATGCACGAATATGATAATGTGCATAAACATGTAGATAACATCAATAATGTGGCATGGAACACAAGAAATTATCGATACGCTGTTGAGACGTATCAAACATCCCCAGTGAAGGTTCTGTCATTCCAGCAGTAAAACGATAATACGTTATACTGAGTGACATCATAATCTTGATCATACTATTTTGTAAAGCATATGTAGTGAATGCATGATCAAAACAATGGTAATGACATGAGTAAACAACGAATCATAAAGCAAAGACTTTTCTATGAATAGCACTCTCAAGACAAGCATCAATAAAAGTCTTGCATAAAAGTTAAATCATAAAGCAACAATTCAAAGTAAAGGCAATACAACATTAAAGGAAGATTAAGTTTTTCACCAAGTTGTTTAACTTGTAACATGTATATCTCTGATTGATAACATAGAGTAATATAACAAGTGCAATATGCAAGTATGTAGAATCAATGCATTAGTTGACACAAGTGTTTGCTTCGAGGATAGAAAGAAGTAGGTGAACTGACCCAACATTGAAAGTAAAAGAATGGTCTTCATAGAGGAAAGCATTGATTACCATATTTGTGCTAGAGCTTTGATTTTGAAAACAGAAAGAATTTTGTCAACGGTAGTAATAAAGCATATGCATCATGTAAATTATATCTTATAAGTTGCAAGCCCCATGCATAGTGTACTAATAGTGCCCGCACCTTGTCCTAATTAGCTTGGACTACCTGGATCATCACAATGCACATGTTTTAACCAAGTGTCACAAAGGGTACCCTCTATGCCGCCCGTACAAAAGGTCTAAGGAGAAAAGCTCGCATTGGATTTCTCGCTATTGATTATTCTCAACTTAGACATCCATACCGGGACAACATAGTCAACAGATAATGGACTCCTCTTTTATGCATAAGCATGTAACAATAATTAATAATTTTCTCATATGAGATTGAGGATATTGTCCAAAACTGAAACTTCCACCATGGATCATGGCTTTAGTTAGCGGCTCAATGTTCTTCTAACAATATGCATGCTTAACCATAGGGTGGTAGATCTCTCTTAGATAAGACGGACATGCATAGCAACTCACATGAAATTCAATAAAGAGTAGTTGATGGCGTCCCAAAGAACATGGTTATCGTGACAACAAGCAACTTAATAAGAGATAAAGTGCATAAGTACACATATTCAATACCACAATAGTTTTTAAGCTATTTGTCCCATGAGCTATATATTGCAAAGGTGAATGACAATTTAAAGGTAGCACTACAATTTACTTGAAACTTGTTGAGAAATACCAAGGTAGGTAGGTATGGTGGACACAAATGGCATAGTGGTTGGCTCAAGTATTTGGATGCATGAGAAGTATTCCCTCTTGATACAAGGTTTAGGCTAGCAAGGCTTATTTGAAACAAACACAAGGATGAACCGGTGCAGCAAAACTCACATAAAAGACATATTGAAAACATTATAAGACTCTACAACGTCTTCCTTGTTGTTAAAACTCAATACTAGAAATTATCTAGACCTTAGAGAAACAAAATATGCAAACCAAATTTTAGCATGCTCTATGTATTTCTTCATTAATGGGTGCAAAGCATATGATGCAAGAGCTAAAACATGAGCACAACAATTGCCAAGTATCAAGTTATTCAAGACATCACACCAATTTCTACATGTAGCATTTTCCAATTCCAACCATATAACAATTTAACGAAGAAGAAACTTCGCCATGAATATTATGAGCTAAGAACACATGTGTTCATACGAACCAGCTGAGCGTGTCTCTCTCCCACACAAGCATTTATTCAAACACAAACAAAAACAAAGGCATACAAGATGTTCCAAGTAAAGTACATAAGATGTGACCGAATAAAATATAGTTTCAAGAGAAGGAAACTGATAATTTGTCGATGAAGCGAAGGGGATGCCTTGCATCCTCAAGCTTAGACGCTTGAGTCTTCTTGTTATATGCACCACCGGAGTATCCCCAAGCTTAGAGCTTTCACTCTTCTTGATCATAGTATATCATCCTCCTTTCTTGACCCTTGAAAACTTCTCCACACCAAACTCAAACAACTCATTAGAGGGTTAGTGCACAATAAAAATTAACATATTCAGAGGTGACAAAATCATTCTTAACACTTCTGCATAATGCTACTTGACATTAATGGATCAAAGAAATTCATCCAACATAGCGAAAGAGGCAATGCGAAATAAAAGGCAGAATCTGTCAAAACAGAACAGTTCGTATTGGACGAATTTTAAAATGGCACCAGACTTGCTCAAATGAAAATGCTCAAATTGAATGAAAGTTGCGTACATATCTGAGGATCATGCACGTAAATTGGCTTAATTTTCTGAGCTACCTACAAGGAGGTGGACCCAGATTCGTGACAGCAAAGAAATCTGGAACTGCGCAGTAATCCAAATCTAGTACTTACTTTTCTATCAACGGCTTTACTTGGCACAACAAAACACAAAACTAAGATAAGGAGAGGTTGCCAGTAGTAAACAACTTCCAAGACACAAATATAAACAAAGTACTGTAGCAACAACACATGGGTTATCTCCAAGAAGTTCTTTCTTTATAGCCATTAAGATGGGCTCAGCAGTTTTAATGATGCACTCATAAGAAATAGTATTTGAAGCAAAGAGAGTATCAAGAGGCAAATTCAAAACACATTTAAGTCTAACATGCTTCTATGCAAAGGAATCTTGTAAATAAACAAGTTCATGAAGAGCAAAGTAACAGCATAGGAAGATAAATAAGTGTAGCTTCAAAAATTTCAACACATAGAGAGAGGTGTTTTAGTAATATGAAAATTTCTACAACCATATTTCTCTCATAATAACTTTCAGTAGCAACATTAGCAAACTAACAATATAACTATCACATAAAGCATTCTATCATGAGTCTCATGCATAAAATTATTACTCTCCACATAGGCATAATCAATTTTTATTAGTAATAGTGGGAGCAAATTCAACAAAGTAGCTATTATTATTATTCTCATCAAGTGTTGGAGGCATAGTATAATCACAACAAAATTTACTCTCCATAGTAGGTGGTACCAAAAGACTACTATCATTATAATCATCATAAATAGGAGGCAAAGTATCATAAAAATTTTCTCCTCAATGCTTGGGGGACTCAAAAGATCATGCTCATCAAAACCAGCTTCCCCAAGCTTAGAATTTTCCATATCATTAGCAACAATGGTGTTCAAAGTATTCATGCTAACATGTTCCATGGGTTTTTTAATTTTCGCATTAAACCATTCATGTCTTGACTCAGAAATAGTACAAAGAGCTCACAGATGTTTTCCATTATACCTTACTAGTAAACAAGAAACAAAAAGATGCAATTGCAGGATCTAAAGGAAATAGCTTCGAGCACAAACACAATGGCGCCTGAAAAGTACTGTTACCCGGAATCCGGAGTGTGAGTACCTTTACCTTTCCTCCCCGGCAAGCGCCAGAAATTAGCTTGATGTCTACTCACGCTCCTTTCTGTAGACAGTTGTTGGGCCTCCAAGAGCAAGAGGGTTTGTAGAACAGCAGCAAGTTTTCCTTAAGTGATCACCCAAGGTTTATCGAACTCGTGGAGGGAGGAGGTCAAAGATATCCCTCTCATGCAACCCCGCAACCACAAAGCAAGAAGTCTCTGTGTCCCCACAATACACCTAATAGGTGCACTAGTTCGGCGAAGAGATAGTGAAATAAGGTGGTATGAATATATATGAGCAGTAGCAACGGTGCCAGAAAATAGCTTGCGAGCGTGTAGTTGATGGTGGTAGTATTGCAGCAGTAGTAACACAGTAAAACAGTAAACAAGCAATCAAATAAAGATTTAGAACAAGGCTCAGGGATTACACTACCAGTGGACACTCTCAACATTGATCACATAACAGAATAGATAAATGTATACTCTACACTTTTGTTGGATGATGAACACATTGCGTAGGATTACACGAACCCTCAATGCCGAAGTAACAAGCTCCACAATAATGCTCATATTTTAGTAACTTTTAGTGTAAGATAGATCAAAAGACTAAACCAAGTACTAGCATAGCATGCACACTGTCACCTTCATGCATATGTAGGATAATAGATCACATCAATATTATCATAGCAATAGTTAACTTCGCAATCTACAAGAGATCATGATCATAGCATAAACCAAGTACTAACACTGTGCACACACTGTCACCTTTGCAGGAGGAAAAGAACTACTTTAATAACTTTGCTAGAGTAGCACATAGATAGTAGTGATACAAAACTCATATGAATCTCAATCATGTAAAGTAGACGGCTCATGAGATTATTGTATTGAGGTACAGAGAGAGATGAACCACATAGCTACAAATGGGCCCTGCACTGTGGTGGATTACTCCCTCCCTCATCATGGAGCAGCAGCCGATGGCGTGGAAGATGTATGTGAAGACGGCGCGGGAGATGGCTCCGGGGGCACTCCCCGTCTCGTGGTGTAACAGAGACTTCTGTCTCCCGAATTGGAGTTTCGCGAGATGGCGGCGGCGCCCCCGGAGTCTTTCTGTGGAGTTTCGTCAATTGTACTGCGTTTTTCAGGGAGGCTTTATAGGCGAAGAGGCGGCGCAGAGGGGCACCTGGGGGCTCCCCACTACTGACAGGCGGCGCGGCTGCACCGGGCCGCGCCGGCCTATGGTCCTGGGGCCCAAAGGTCCCCCCCTCCCGGTCCTTCCCGGGTGTTCCGGATGCTTCGAGGCCAGAACTTCACGTTGATTTGTCCATTCCAGAATATTTCACACTAGGATTTTCTCAAACCAAAACGCTTAAAAATGGTGAAACTCGGGCACTTTAAGATCTTGTTAATAGGTTAGTTCCGTAAATGCACGAATATGACATAAAGTGTGCATAAAACATGTAGATAACATCAATAATGTGGCATGGAACACAAGAAATTATCGACACGGCTTGAGACGTATCAAAGCTCCCCTTGGCCGTCTGGTGGTGTGGGCCCGTGCTTCGACTTGCTCCTTCCGCCTACTTAAAGCCTCCGCTGCTAAACCCCAAAGACCGAGAGCCAATGATACGGAAAACCCACCGAGACGTCGCCGCCGATCCCATCTCTGGGATCCAGAGATCGCTTCTCCGCACCTCACGGGAGAGGATTCATCTCCCGAGGACCACGCCGCCATGGTCGCTCCGAGTGATGTGTGAGTAGTCTACCCCTGGACTATGGGTCCGTAGCTGTAGCTAGATGGTTGTCTTCCCAATTTGTGCTTCATTGTCGGATTCAGAGCTGCCTAACATGATCAAGATCATCTATCCGTAATTCATGTTGCGTTTGTTGGGATCCATGAATAGAGAGTACTATGTTGTGTTGATTATCAATCTATTGTCTATGTGTTGTTTATGATCTTGCATGCTCTCCGTTATTAGTAGATGCTCTGGCCAAGTTGATGCTAGTAACTCAAAGAGGGAGTATTTATGCTCGGTCTCCGTGAATCTGGAGGAGTGACAAGAACCACTAAGGTTACGGATGTGCTGTTGCCACTAGGGACAAAACATTGGTGCTATGTTCAAGGATGTAGTCACTGATTACATTACGCGCAATACTTAATGCAATTGTCTGTTGCTTTGCAACTTAATACCGGAGTGGGTTCGGATGATAACCTCAAGGTGGACTTTTTAGGCATAGATGCGGTTGGATGGCGCTATGTACTTGGTCGTAATGCCCAATTAAATCTCACTATACTCATCATAATATGTATGTGCATGGTCATGCCCTTTATTTGTCAATTGCCCAACTGTAATTTGTTCACCCAACATGCTAAGTTGTTATCTTATGGAGAGACACCTCTTAGTGAACCGTTTACATCGCATACAATCTACTGCAATACTTGTTTTACTGTTTTCGTCGCAAACAATCATCTTCCACACAATACGGTTAATCCTTTGTTACAGCAAGCCGGTGAGATTGACAACCTCACTGTTTCGTTGGGGCAAAGTACTTTGGTTGTGTTGTGGTGTTCCACGTTGGCGCCGAATCCCTCTCGGTGTTGCGCCGCACTACATCCCGCCGCCATCAACCTTCAACGTGTTTTTGGCTCCGGTTCGACATAAACCCTTGGTTTCTTTCTCTCAGGAAAACTTGTCGCCGTGCGCATCATATCTTTCCTCTTGGGGTTCCCACCTAACGTGCGAGTTACACGCCATCACATATTTTCTCGCGCGAAGTGTCGAGATCAAAACACGCATAGTGAGTTCCACTTCAATCTCTTTACTTTGTTTTTGTCTTGCTTAGTTTTATTTACTACTTTGTTTGCTGCACTAAATCAGAATACAAAAAATATTAGTTTTACTTTATTTGCTATCTTGTTTGCTATATCAAAAACACAAAAATTAGTTACTTGCATTTACTTTACTTATTTCATCATGTTTCCTTTTAATTTTACCACAAAAGACATACTGGTAGGACATGGGTCTATAGTTGGGAGAAATAATATAGAAGAATTTTTCAATCATGTTAGTACTATTGAAGATTTTGAAGATAGACACTTAGGCTCCTACTTATGAAATTGCTGTCGCTTCTTTAGTTCACATGTTGGAAACTAAATTTGTTAATCTTAATCCTATAATCCAACACATGTTTCTCACACTTGGTGATATGGAAGAAGGGGAAAAGAAAGATTTTGTTTTAGAAAAACCCTTCTTAGAGAATTTGGTGGTATAGCAAGAGAGGCTAGAAAGGTCTTTGCTAAATATAATATGCTTGGTTCATATACCAATTTTGTTAGTATCCTTGAAAAGATGGATATGGATAGAATAAAGTACACTAATAATATTAATGATGGAGGGGAGATCAAAGCACCAATACCATGTAAACTCCTAGCTATGAATGATGCACTAGAAAAATAACTATGCTTGGCTTGTTCCCTAAAAATTTGTTTGATGAGAGTAGCAAGCCTAAGACCAATGAAAAGGGAGACGAACTTACATAGATAAGATAATATGCATTGTTGAGGCAACTCCTAAAGCCCAAGGTAAGGATGGCATCACCCTTTGATAATACTTGAGACACACTTTTTCGCGCCTAGCTGAAAGGCGTTAAAGAAAAGCGCTTATGGGAGACAAACTCATGTTTTTACCTACAGTACTTTGTTTTTATTTTGTGTCTTGGAAGTTGTTTACTACTGTAGCAACCTCTCCTTATCTTAGTTTTGTGTTTTGTTGTGCTAGCAAAGTCGTTGATAGAAAAGTTCATACTAGATTTGGATTACTGCGCAGTTTCAGATTTCTTTGCTGTAACGAATCTGGGCTAAATTCTCTGTAGGTAACTCAGAAAATTATGCCAATTTACGTGAGTGATCCTCAGACATGTACGCAACTTTCATTCAATTTGGGCATTTTCATTTGAGCAAGTCTGGTGCCATTTTAAAATCCGTCAATACGAACTGTTCTATTTTGACAGATTCTGCCTTTTATTTCGCATTGCCTCTTTTGCTATGTTGGATGAATTTCTTTGATCCATTAATGTCCAGTAGCTTTATGCAATGTCCAGAAGTGTTAAGAATGACTGTGTCACCTCTGAATATGTTAATTTTTATTGTACCAACCCTCTAATGAGTTGTTTCGAGTTCGGTGTGGAGGAAGTTTTCAAGGATCGAGAGAGGAGTATGATGCAACATGATCAAGGAGTGAGTTTTAAGCTTGGGGATGCCCCGGTGGTTCACCCCAGCATATATCAAGAAGACTCAAGCATTTAAGCTTGGGATGCCCAAGGCACCCCCTCTTCATCGACAACATTATCAAGTTCCCTTCTCTCGAAACTATATTTTTATTCCATCACATCTTATGTGCTTTGCTTGGAGCGTCAGTTTGTTTTTGTTTTTGTTTTTTGTTTTGTTTGAATAAAATGATCCTAGCATTCACTTTGTGGGAGAGACACGCTCTCTGTAGCATATGGACAAGTATGTCCTTAGTTTCTACTCATAGTATTCATGGCGGTTTCTTCTTTGTTAAATTATATGGTTGGAATTGGAAAATGATACATGTAGTAATTGCTATTAATGTCTTGGGTAATGTGATACTTGGCAATTGTTGTGCTCATGTTTAAGCTCTTGCACCATATGCTTTGCACCCATTAATTAAGAAATACATAGAGCATGCTAAAATTTGGTTTGCATATTTGGTTTCTCTAAGGTCTAGATAATTTTTAGTATTGAGTTTGAACAACAAGGAAGACGGTGAGTCTTTATAATGTTTTCAATATGTCTTTTATGTGAGTTTGCTGCACCGGTTCATCCTGTGTTTGTTTCAAATAACCTTGCCAGCCTCAAACCTTGTATCGAGAGGGAATACTTCTCATGTATCCAAAATACTTGAGCCAACCACTATGCCATTTGTGTCCACCATACCTACCTACTACATGGTATTTCTCCGCCATTCAAAGTAAATTGCTTGAGTGCTACCTTTAAAATTCCATCATTCACCTTTGCAATATAGCTCATGGGACAAATAGCTTAAAAACTATTGTGGTATTGAATATGTACTTATGCACTTTATCTCTTATTAAGTTGCTTGTTGTGCGATAACCATGTTCCCTGGGACGCCATCAACTACCTTTGTTGAATATCATGGAGTTGCTATGCATGTTCATTTTGTCCCGAAGTAAGAGCGATCTACCACCTTATGGTTGGAGCATGCATATTGTTAGAGAAGAAACATTGGGCCGCTTAACTAAAGCCATGATCCATGGTGGAAGTTTCAGCTTTGGACATATATCCTCAATCTCAAATGAGAAAAATAATTGTTGCTACATGCTTATGCATAAAATAGGAGTCCATTATCTGTGTCTATGTTGTCCAGTATGGATGTCTAAGTGAGAATAATCAAAAGCTAAAATGTGAGCTTTCTCCTTAGACCTTTGTACAAAGTGTATAGAGGTACCCCTTTGTGACACTTGCTTAAAACATGTGCATTGTATCCGGTAGTCCACGTTAATTAGGACAAGGTGCGGGCACTATTAGTATACTATGCATGAGGCTTGCAACTTGTAAGATATACCTTTACAGGATACATATGCTTTATTACTACCGTTGACAAAATTGCTTCTGTTTTCAAAATCAAAGCTCTAGCACAAATATAGCAATCGGCGCTTTCCTCTTTGAAGGACTATCTTTTACTTCAATGTTGAGTTAGTTCACCTATTTCTCCACCTCAAGAAGCAAACACTTGTGTGAACTGTGCATTGATTCCTACATATGTGCTTATTTGCACTTATTATATTACTTCATGTTGACAATATCCATGAGATATACATGTTACAAGTTGAAAGCAACCGCTGAAACTTAATCTTCCTTTGTGTTGCTTCAATGCTTTTGCTATAAATTATTTCTTTATGAGTTAACTCTTATGCAAGACTTATTGATGCTTGTCTTGAAGTGCTATTCATGAAAGTCTTTGCTTTATGATTCACTTATTTTCACGTCATATACATTGTTTTGATCGCTGATTCACTACATGCTTTACAAATAGTGTCGCATCAAGGTTATGATGTGGCATGCCACTCGTAAATTATCCGC